>OY997272.1:561778336-562378336 GCA_963921465.1 Triticum timopheevii | reverse complement strand
AAATCCTGTACGGAATGCCTTTCCTACAAGGGCCTGGGCTGCTGCGTGGTGTCCGCCTAGTCCAACATGAATTTCAGCCAGGAGGTTTCGCCCTTCTTCTTCGGAGATACACCTTTGAAGGACTCCGGTGGTACTTTTGTTATAAAGTTCTCCCTCATGGACCTTGTAGGCCTTCGATCGCCGGACTATGCAGCGGGCCTCATTTTGGTCTTCGGGAAGTTCCAGCCTAAGTAAGTAGGCTAGGAAAGGTTCTGTCCACGCGGCGATTACCGCCATTATGACGTGGGCGGAAGGTGTTATGTTGTCTGCCGAATCACCAGTTGGTGCGGTTTTCTCCGGTTTGTAGCTACCGGGATCCTCTTCCCATAGTACGGATGGCTTGAAGAGCCGTTCCATGAAGATATTTGGAGGGACAGCATCACGTTTCGCACCGATGCGTGCCAGGACGTCGGCCGCTTGGTTATTATCTCGGGCTATGTGATGGAATTCGAGTCCTTCAAACCGGGCTGACATTTTTAGGACAACATTACGATATGCTGCCATTTTCGGATCTTTGGCGTCGAAGTCTCCATTTATCTGGGATATTGTAAGGTTTGAGTCCCCGCGCACCTCTAGGCGTTGAATGCCCATGGAGACCGCCATCCGGAGACCATGTAACAGGGCCTCGTATTCGGCTGCATTGTTGGAGTCCGTGTACATTATTTGAAGTACATACTGGACTGTATCTCCGGTGGGGGACGTCAATACGACGCCAGCCCCCAGTTCGGCCAACATTTTGGAGCCGTCGAAATGCATAGTCCAATTGGAGTACGCGCCGTACTCTTTAGGGAGTTCGGCTTCAGTGCATTCGGCGACGAAGTCAGCCAAAACTTGTGACTTTATAGCTCGTCGAGGTTTATAAGTGATGTCGAATGGTAAGAGCTCAATGGCCCATTTTGCTATCCTGCCCGTTGCGTCGCGGTTATTTATAATGTCATTGAGTGGTACCTCTGAGGCCACTGTTATCGAGCACTCTTGAAAGTAGTGCCGGAGCTTTCGAGATGCCATGAACACCGCATATGCTATCTTCTGATAGTGCGGGTAACGGGATTTGCAGGGGGTTAATACAGTGGATACATAATACACTGGTTTTTGAAGAGGGAATTTATGCCCTTCTGTCGCTCGTTCGACGACGAGCACTGCGCTTACAACTTGATGTGTTGCTGCGATGTATAACAACATTGGTTCGCCCAGAGTGGGCGCAGCCAGGACCGGATTTGTTGCCAGTATGGCCTTTATTTCTTCGAGTCCGCCAGTGGCAGCATCCGTCCACTCGAAGTGTTCGGTGCGCCTGAGGAGGCGATAGAGGGGCAACACCTTTTCTCCTAAACGGGAGATAAAGCGGCTTAATGCTGCCACGCATCCTGTTAATTTTTGTATTTGTTTGAAGTCTTTTGGAATATCCAACTGTGACAGAGCTCGGATTTTGGCCGGATTTGCTTCAATTCCTCTACCGGATACAATGAAGCCCAGCAGCTTTCCGGCTGGTACGCCGAACACGCATTTTGCCGGATTCAGCTTGATGTCATATGTTCTGAGGTTGTCGAATGTGAGCCTCAAATCGTCTACTAAAGTTTCGACGTGTTTTGTTTTGACAACTACGTCGTCTACGTATGCCTCGACTGTTTTGCCGATCTGGGTGGCCAGACATGTTTGAATCATGCGCTGATATGTTGCCCCGGCGTTTTTGAGTCCAAAGGGCATCGTGTTGAAGCAGAATGGTCCATATGGAGTGATAAATGCCGTTGAGGCTTGGTCTGCTTCCGCCATCTTGATTTGATGATAGCCAGAGTATGCGTCCAGGAAGCACAACGAATCGTGCCCTGCTGTGGCATCGATGATTTGATCGATGCGGGGGAGAGGGAAGGGATCCTTTGGGCAAGCTTTATTGAGGTCTTTAAAATCGACACAGAGGCGCCAGGATTTATCCTTCTTTGGTACCATCACCAAATTTGCTAGCCAGTCCGGATGTTTGATATCTCTAATGAATCCGGCTTCCAATAGTTTGGCTAGCTCTTCTCCCATTGCCTGTCTTTTGGGCTCGGAAAATCGTCGAAGAGCCTGTTTGACTGGCTTGAATCCTTTTAGGATGTTGAGGCTGTGTTCAGCCAACCTGCGGGGGATTTCGGGCATGTCTGAAGGATGCCAGGCGAAGATATCCCAATTTTCCCGAAGGAATTCGCGCAGTGCGGCGTCTACTTCGGGGTTCAACTGTGCCCCAATGGAGGCCGTCTTTGTTGGGTCCGTTGGATGGACCTGGAATTTTATTATCTCTTCTGCTGGTTTGAAGGAGGTGGACTTGGATCTTTTATCGAGTATCACATCGTCCCTGTTCACCGTAGAGCGCAGCGCGGTGAGTTCCTCTGCCGTTAGGGCTTCGGATAGTGCCTCGAGGGCTAGTGCGGCTGTCTTGTTTTCGGCGCGTAGTGCTATGTCCGGATCACTAGCGAGAGTGATTATTCCGCTGGGCCCAGGCATTTTAAGCTTCATGTACCCGTAATGAGGTATTGCTTGAAAAATTGTGAATGCCTCTCGTCCTAATATGGCGTGATATCCACTGCTGAACGAGGCCACCTGGAACGTGACTTCTTCGGATCTGTAATTGTCCGGAGAGCCGAACACCACATCGAGTGTGATTTTTCCGGTGCAGCGTGCTTCCCGGCTAGGGATTATTCCTCTAAAGGTTGTGCTGCTTCGCTCAATACGGCTCCAGTCGATTTCCATTTTTTGCAGAGTTTCCTCGTAAATGAGGTTTAGTCCGCTGCCGCCGTCCATGAGAACTTTTGTCAGTCGAAAGCCGTCCACTATGGGACTAAGTACCAGTGCGGCTGGGGCTCTGGTTGTTCGGAATGTGGGCTCATCGCTGCCATTGAAGGTAATGGCTATGTCGCTACATGGATTTGCTGTTGCTACTTGGTAGACTTTGGCGAGTTCGCGGATTGATCGTTTTCACATATTATTTGATGCGAAGGTCTCGAAGACTGTTGATACCGTGCTGGTATTGTTGGAGTGGTTTTCCGGAGCTAGAAGCTCTTCGCCACTTTTGGCCGCCTGCCATAATATCCAACATGCTCGAAGGCTATGTGTTGGGACAGTTCCCTCTGTATTATGAAGCTTACAGGGTCCATTGAGCCATCCCTCCAGTACGGTTCCGTTTCCCTGACTGGGTTTTTGTTTTTTCGTTTTTGCATCTGGGGCCTGAGTGTAAAGCACCCTTTTACTGCGGACTGGGTTTGGGGCCGGATTATCCCAGAATTGATTTTCGGTTTTCTGGAAACTCTCCATCGCACAGTACTTTCGTACTATGGACGCCAGATCGGGAAAGCGCGTAATTTTGCGACGATCAATGACGTTTAGTATTCCCTTGTCCGTGCAGTTATTGCGGAAGATTGATATTGCGTTTTCCTCTCGGCAGTCCTTTATCCTGTCCATAACCAGGAGGAATCTGGCCCAGTAGTGATGTACTGTTTCTGTAGGCTCTTGCCGTATTAGAGATAGATCTCATATGTCTGGGCGGGTGGGTGGAATAAAATCCGGATCCCTGCGCATCTTGAGGCTCAAAGGCCAAGGGGTTTCCGAGTTCGGAGGTGTGTTTTGCTGGGGACAATCCAGCGAGTCCGGGGCGATGCATGATTTTAAGTTCGATGCTCGATCGAAGTCCGTCCCTCCGCGGGAATCCGGCATGGAGGGTTTGGGAATCCGGACATGAATTGTTTTCAACACCGGCAAAGAGTTGCCGTATTGTTCTTCCACCACTACGACGTGGTGGGTGGCCTGGGGAGAGTTAATCTCTCTCAGATCGGTTTTAAGCCTAATCTGGTTGTAGTCCGTAGCGACTCCCAGGGCGGCGATGCGATCCAAGAGCTCGTTAACAGACGAGAGCTCCATTGGATCTAACTGTTCGGCAGCTTTAGGGCTGACACGAAGATTGCTTTCGATGACTTGAGAAGTCATTGTCAAAGTGGCGGCCGGACAGGCGGTCACAAGAAAACCACCAAGCCGGATAGTTTGGCCGGCGGCCAAGGCTCCTCCGGCGAAAACACCGTCTTTGAAGACGGGCGGAGGCATCCGCTCTATTGGTGACGACACAGAGGAAGTCTCAATGAAAGCACCAATGTCGGTGTCAAAACCGGCGGATCTCGGGTAGGGGGTCCCGAACTATGCGTCTAGGCGGATGGTAACAGGAGACAAGGGACACGATGTTTTTACCCAGGTTCGGGCCCTCTCGATGGAGGTAAAACCCTACTCCTGCTTGATTGATATTGATGATATGGGTAGTACAAGAGTAGATCTACCACAAGATCAAGGAGGCTAAACCCTAGAAGCTAGCCTACGGTATGATTGTATGTTGTGTATGTTGTCCTACGGACTAAAGCCCTCCGGTTTATATAGACACCGGAGAGGGCTAGGGTTACACAGAGTCGGTTACAATGGTAGGAGATCTATATATCCATTTTGCCAAGCTTGCCTTCCACGCCAAGGAAAGTCCCATCCGGACACGGGGCGGAGTCTTCAATCTCGTATCTTCGTAGTCTTGATAGTCCGGTGGACATTGATAGTCCGGCTGTCCGGACACCCCCTAGTCCAAGACTCTCTCACCATGCATGGTAGTTCTGCTGAAAACAACGTCAGTCCAGGTTAGTTCCATGCAAATCATACATAAACCATATAAAATTATTGTAAACATGGCATGAATACTTCATAAATTATAGATACGTTGGGGATGTATCAAGGGGGTGCTGCACACCCACGATGTTGGGCGGCCAAAGAAGACCAGAAGCATGGAGACAAGACTCGAAGCAATGGAGCAGAAAGTTTTCTAGTGCCAAGGGATGGTGGAACATGGACTTAATGCTAATCACACGATGATCGCAGAATTCACCAACAATCACAAGCTGGATGCCAAGAACATCGGGGAGGCCATCTTCAAGCTTCATGAGAAAATCGAGCATCTCCAAGGCGAGATCTATTACCTGCAAAACCAAAACCGTGAGTATGAATACATATTTAATAGGATGAGTTTGGCTGCAGATTTGAGGATCCCGGAGACTCGTTCATCTTTCTATGATGGTGAGCCTATGCCTTGGAAGATCGATGACAAGCCTACATCATCAACAACTCCATCATAACCACCTCCGAAGAAAGAGACATAAATACATGGGTATGGGCACTCCCCTTGGCAACTGCCAAGCTTGGGGGAAGTGCCCCGGTATTGTATCACCATCACACCTCTATCTTTATCATTTTTTCTTAGTTCGATCCTTTTTGTTATATCTTGATATAGTAGAATAAATTTTTAGTATGATCTAGCTTCCGATCTAGGTGCCCCGAAATTAAAGAAATAATAAAAATGAATAAAAAGATCATATTGATCTTATGGAGAGTAAAGACTTCACATATAAAGTGTATGATGAATAAAAATTGTTGAGAGTTGACACACATAGTTTTGGTCATTGCTGCAATTAATAGAAAGTAATAATGAAAGAGAGGTTTTACATATAAATATACTATCTTGGACATCTTTTGTGATTGTGAGCACTCATTAAAATATGACATGCTAAAATGTTCATGTTGGACAAGGAAGACAATGTAATGGGTTATGTTTCATTATATCCGAATAGAAGTTATATTGTCTTGGATCATCCAACATGTTGAGCTTGCCTTTCCCTCTCATGCTAGCCAAATTATTTGCACCAAGTAGAGATACTACTTGTGCTTCCAAACATCCCTAAACCCAGTTTTACCATGAGAGTCCACCATACCTACCTATGGATTGAGTAAGATCCTTCAAGTAAGTTGCCATCAGTGCAACCAATAAAAATTGCTCTCTAAATATGTATGATCTATTAGTGTGAAGAAAATAAGCTTTAGACGAACTTGTGATATGGAAGAAATAAAAGTGACGGACTGCATAATATAGGTCCTTATCACAAGTGGCAATATAAAGTGACGTTCTTTTGCATTAAGATTTTGTGCGTCCAACCATAAAAGCGCATGACAACCTATGCTTCCCTCTGCGAAGGGCCTATCTTTTCTTTTTACCTTCTACCCTTATACAAGAGTCATGGTGATCTTCACCTTTCCTTTTTACACTTTATCCTTTGGCAAGCACTATGTGTTGGAAAGATCCGGATATATATATATCCACTCAGATATAGGTTATCATAAAGTATTATTGTTGACATTACCCTTGAGGTAAAAGGTTGGGAGGCGAAACTATAAGCCCCTATCTTTCTCTGTGTTCGATTGAAACTTTGTACCCATAAGTATTGCATGAGTGTTAGCAGTTGTGAAAGACTAAATGATAGTTGAGTATGTGGACTTGCTGAAAAGATCTTATATTGGTTCTTTCCGATGTTATGATAAACTGCAATTGCTTCAATAACTGAGATCATAGTTTGTTAGTTTTCAATGAAGTTTCTGATTCATACTTTTCCTTGTGAATGAATTGTTACTTTAGCATAAGAAATCATATGACAATATATGTTGTTGTTCTAAAGATGATCATGATGCCCTCATGTCCATAATTTTTTTATCGACACCTCTATCTCTAAACATGTGGACATAACTTTTGATATCGGCTTTCGCTTGAGGACAAGCAAGGTCTAAGCTTGGGGGAGTTGATACATCCATTTTGCATCATGCTTTTATATTTATATTTATCGCATTATGGGATGTTATTACACGTTATATAACAATACTTATGCCTTTTCTCTCTTATTTTATAAGGTTTGCATGAAGAGGGAGAATGCTGGCATCTGGGATTCTAGACTGGAAAAGGAGCAAATATTAGAGATCTATTATGCACAACTCCCAAAGTCCTGAAACTTCACGGAGATCAGTTTTGGAATAAATAAAAAATATTGGGCGAAGAAAGCACCAGAGGGGGATCACCAGTCAGCCACAAGGGTGGAGGGCACGCCCCCTATCTTGTGGGCCCCCTGGTAGGCTCTCGACGCCCATCTTCTTCTATATGGTGTATTTTGCCCTGAAAAAAAGGAAAGAAGCTTTCGGGCCGAAGTGCCGCTGTCTCAAGGTGGAACCTGGGCAGGACCAATCTAGGGCTCCGGCGGAGCTGTTCTGCCGGGGAAACATCCCTCCTGGAGAGGGAAATCACCGCCATCATCATCACCATCAATCCTCTCATCGAGAGGGGGGTCAATCTCCATCAACATCTTCACTAGCACCATCTCCTCTCAAACCCTAGTTCATCTCTAGTATCCGATCTTTGTCTCAAAACCTCATATTGGTACCTGCGGGTTGCTAGTAGTGTTGATTACTCCTTGTAGTTGATGCTAGTTGGTTTATTCGATGGAAGATCATATGTTCAGATCCTTAATTATAATTAATACTCCTCTGATTATGACCATGAATATGCCTTGTGATTAGTTACGTTTGTTCATGAGGACATGGGAGAAGTCTTGTTATAAGTAATCATGTGAATTTGGTATTCGTTCGATATTTTGATGAGATGTATCTTGTCTCTCCTCTAGTGGTGCTATGTGAACGTCGACTACATGACACTTCACCATGATTTGGGCCTAGGGGAAGGAATTGGTAAGTAATATGTAGATGATGGGTTGCTAGAGTGACAAAAGTTTAAACCCTAGTTTGTACGTTGCTTCGTAAGTGGCTTATTTGGTTTCATATATTTCATGCTATGGTTAGGTTTACCTTAATTCTTCTTTCGTAGTTGCGGATGCTTGTGAAAGGGCTTAATCATAAGTGGGAGGCATGTCCAAGGAAGGGCAGCACCCAACAATCTGTCCACCCACATATCAAATTATCAAAGTAACGAACGTGAATGATATGAGCATGATTAAAACTAGCTTGACAACAATTCCCATGTGTCCTTGGGAGCGCTTTCCTTTATATAAGAGTTCGTGCAGGCTTGTCCTTTGCTACAGATTGGGCCACCTTGCTGCACCTTGTTACTTTTGTTACTTGTCACCCGTTACGAATTATCTTATCACACAACTATCTGTTACCATAATTTCAGTGCTTGCAGAGAATACCTTGCTGAAAACCATTGTTCATTTCCTTCTGCTCCTCGTTGGGTTCGACACTCTTACTTATCGAAAGGATTACGATAGATCCCCTATACTTGTGGGTCATTAATGAGCCACCTTTGATCCATCGTGTGAGGCGCCCATAAGATCCCACCATGCCAAATCCGGCCACTGCCAGTCGGCACGGGGTCGTCTCGCCTGCTCCACATGCGCACGGCGGCCTCGATGGGAGATCTATGAGCTGCCGCCAAACTGCACCATAGGGCTACTGCTGTTACAGAGACCAACAAGGGCCTACAAGGTTCGTCTTTCTCTGAAGAAATCATGTGGCATATAAGGAATACTTCTCTCATAATTGGTGGTACTTCCAAGTTCATATGTATATCCATTTGGCTATTATAGGTGATTTAGATCTTGGTGTATCTCATATAAACATTTTGTTACATATGACATTTATAAGATGAATTAAACTAGGCATTAATATGCAATAAGAATGTCCTATTACGTGGTTGAAATGTATGAATTTCATTGTATCTGGTGAATTGGTTCATGTGGCTAGTTGTTATTGGGCATTTGTGTGGTTTAAATATTTCAGTATAACAAGCATAACATAACGAATCCTGACATCATGAATCCTGTATTTTGCAGATCCAGCTGACAAGGACTATGGCAGCAATGTTGACCTTTTTGGAGAGGAAATCGAAGAGGAGAAGAAGGAAGTTGAAGAGCATGCTTCCAAAGTGAAGGGTTCTGAAAAGAGAAAGACTGTATGTTATCCTGCATTCTTTGTATTTTGCGCTCTCATTTATAGCTTTGCGCTGAACTTTATTACGAAGCATGTCTATTTGTTGTATGGTCTTTACCAATAGAACAATTTTATAGCTTCAATCTGCTATGTGGAAGAATATTGGCATTACTAATTTCTCAAAAATACTCATTGCAACACCCTCTTGTTGATCCATGAGATATGAACCAATGAAGTCATAAACATAAATTTTTTCTGTTGCACTTTCAGCTCTTTCTATTGTGCTGCCATGGCCAAGCTTGCACAATAGCGGCGCTTCCCCAAGTACACGTGTGCAAATATTTGATTAGGACAACTTAATATCAAGTTGAATCCGACTGGGCAATCATCCATGTCCTAGACTGCCTCTGTTATGATAATTCTTTAACAAAGTTGTATTTTTTCTCTTATCAAATCCTTGCCTATAATTTCAGGCCACTCCATTTTGATATCGCTCCTACCCTTTTCTGTCATTGTGTTTGCTTCAAATGATCACATGTGGTGATTTAATTTTGATTATTCTGTGACTTCGAGATGCTCCTTTCTCTTTATTGTTGGTGAGCATAATGTTAACAAAGTGGCATGGAATAGTATACACCTTAGGCCTGACCTTATTCTCTTTTGTCCTTTCCAAGGATGAGCTACAAAAGGAAACTCAAACATGCATACTAATAGGAATAGTACTCTATCTTTGTGTTAACCATTATAATGTTTATCATGCGACAAAAGAGGTCACTGGGAAATGAATACTATTGTGATAAAATGACACATGGTGTTCACATTCACAAATTGGTTGGACATTTCTTACCCATTATGGTTTCAACTCTACCTACCTTTTTTAGGAGAAGAAGTAGAGGCACAGAGGACCTATGTCGGTTTGCGACAAAATCAATCTACTAAAATGTATGTGGGATTCTGCTTCCGAGTTTTCATGTTGACTAAAGGTATGCAAAATTGTGCTTCACGGTTCTAATCTATGTATATTAATCTTGCAGGGTGTATGAGAAGATCCCCATTTTCCCTCTGCGGTAACAATGTTGATTTGGAGAATAGGCAGGATAACGCCAAACAACTCATATTCCACAGAAGCACCTGTAGTACTACAAAATTTCTGCCAAGAGCAACTAGAACTTTGAGAAGCCCTTCCTTTACCTTGCAATGAAGCTAGTTGGGTAATTTTCTCCTCTCAGGCTTATATACTGATTGTTTTTTAATGCCTTCGACGCTGACAATGATGCCAACATCCACGTCGTTGAATTAGTGGCCCTTAAGCACACATTTCACACCAGCTGGTCCAGTTAGAGGAGTGAAGGAGATAACAATGCATATCTCTTCTGTTGCTGCTAATATATGATTGATAGATGGCAACAAAGTTTTACTATAATATTCATGAGATATTATGTCTGAGAAAATGCTCATAAGAGGATATAATGTGGTTATATATGTTCATATTCTTATATTATCTTATCATTTCTGTTTGCTTGATAGACCCAAGAACTGAATGAACAATTTTAATAAATGATATCTTTATTTTTTAAACTACAACCAACCCTTCCTCTTATTAACCATATACATCCTTAATGTGCCTTCCTAGCCTTTATCATTGGTTCACTAATTTTTTCTGCTCCGCAGTTTAGTGTGTCTGTTAAGCTAGCGAAGGTTGGGGTTTTGATTTTGAATGGTATACTGGTCTTCTAATCTTTGTAGAGGGCTAACAAAATGTCCTATGCTTCAAGTACCAAGAAGATCATTTCTTGCAAGATAATAAGGCATAGGGGTAAGCTTCTCCATTCATATATCCATGTTTTTATTTTCTTAGAAATGATGGCTCCATGTTTATGTTGTCCTGTGTATAAGATAACTATAGATTACTTAGACTCCATGACTATGGTTCCATTACTCGAAAGGTTCCTGATAAATTGATATACAAATGAGCAGCATGACCATTGTGTTGATGATGTTTCTGAAACATATTCTTCTTATCTGCAAGTTTATACAACATGAAGAATGGACATCATGTACTTCTAGATTGCATATCTGAACTTGGCCACGAATTAGAAGTAGAGCTATCTGTCACATGCTAATAATTTAGTTGTTTTCGTGGGATCATTTACTGTCCATGTAACTACTTCTATGTACTGCCTTTTGAATTCAGTAAGACTGGAATGTAACTGAAACATATGGAATTGTGTCATGTGTATCAACTTTACCTCGCTTTAGATACATTCTTAGTATTTTTTTGTGCTCTATAGCAAACATAATCATCTTTGGCAGCTACACTTATTTTATTCTGGACTTCTATTATGTTGGAGTTTTAGACGCTGGCCCAAGTATTTAGGCTTATACCAAATTGTTGTTTTATTGTCTTTTGTTCCAGCTTCAGTTCCACTTATGTTAGGGCTCCGCTAGCAAACACGTTGTGAAAAATACAAGGACCAATTACTCGATTTACACCAGTGATCATGAAGGTATTTCAACTCCACTTTGCCTCTAAGTTCTACTGTCCATGTTATGTTCCGTACTTGAACTGCGCAAAATATTCAGGTACCAACTTGCAACGAATCATGTACTGGTACAATGACCTTAACAAGAGATAAGACGACATGGTCGCATCCCTGAATTGTAGTTTTTTTTTCAGATTTGCCATACGTATGCACATGGTATGCAGGACCATGGGTGCAGTATGCCGATTGTTTGAATAATGGTGTCACTTCGATGTGAAGCGAGGCAGTTCAAAGACTTTGTTCGATCAACAGGGTTCGTCATTAAGTGTTACTTCTATGAGATGAGAAAAACATTGATGTCTCCTGGGTAGTGTATGGTAAGCCTTTGTTGAAGTCTTTTCCTCGATGGATGTACATTTTGCTCATCCATGGTGCTGACCGTTGTGCCTTTCCAACCTGCAGTATTTCTTGGTTTGCTATACAGAGATGGAGCTTGCAAAACACATCCATTTTCTGGTCGATTGTGTGTGGGCTGAACTCGCATGTGAATGCACCACGGGGCAAGTCTGGTTGAGGAAAGGTATGGAGAGAAGAGCGGCAATAACTATGGGTTGGTCAAAGATTGAAAGAAATTTCTTATGTGTCTCACATGTTCTTATCTAAGTAGCTCTTTTTATTTCTTCAATTATGCTTCTATTCAAATTTGGACGTGTTGCATTGTTGATAGTCTACCTCTAGATGAGAATCTCATAAAATTGTGTATTAATTGTGTATTTAATCTCCTAATAACAACATATTAATTACCTTTAAGGGCATCTCATTTTTTTCCAAATATATATTAACACATTAACATCATACAGTGGTACTCCCCCGTTCCTAAATACAAGTTTTTCTAGAAATTTTAATATGGACTACATGTGGATGTATATAGACGTAGTTTACAATGTAGATTCAATCATTTTGCTCCGTAACTATTCCATATTGGAATCTATAAGAAAGACTTATATTTAGGAATGGAGGGAGTAGGTATAAAATTATGAATTTAAAGGCTCTTCAATTTTAGCTTCTTATATTAATCAGATCAACAATTAAAGTTTTTTGGGCCCGACATGCTATTAAAATGATAAAAATGTCATATAAAGATGTCGTCCATTTTTCAACCATATTCACCCATTATATTAGCCAAAAAAATTAATTTGTGCTAGCTAGAAATTGGTATGAAGCTTTGTGGGTGTTGTATTGTTTATACAATAATATTGAAAATATGTTAAGATCGCGTTATTAAAAAACTAAGTAAAGCTCTTGACTATGACATAGGAGACTTGCCTCATATAATATATACAGTGTGTATTGCACGAGTACGATTGGTAGTTGAGAAAATCCATGGCAATGGACATTTATCATGAATGTTGTAGAATAAAGTACATTACCTTCCACATTTCCCATTATGCATATACAATTGATGCATGAGATCCTTGTCATGCATGTTTAGCCGGTTTTCCTTACAAATAATCGGGATTGTTTATTACTCATGGGCTAGGTAGTGATCTTAAAATCAATCATGGTGTACGACATTTCTTACTCAAAGTCAAATTTTCAACAAATATGCACATGAAGACAATGCTCATGCCCTTGCTGACTATTCATATAAAACCCTACTTTTTGTGTTTCCTACACATGGGCCATGTATAAATATGAGAACAAAATTCTATTTACAACAATACATGCTCGTAGTACCGATCAATCTAGCTACATATATGTAATTGGTATAATAAACATTTACAGGTTCAAATTTGTGTGAACAAGACAAGTTAGAAATTTTTTGATTTGGGACAAAATAAAATTACTATATACATAATATTTGATTAAGAATAAATTGTTTATAAAATTTAAGTCACAATCCTTGTTGTACTAAATCAACCACAATTATTTTAGGGCGGGGTAACAAATACACAGAGACATCAATACCCTTGTTAACTTTTCTTGTGCACACTTTGTTTTAACTTTTTATTTCTTCTAAGTATACCCGAATATCTTTTTGTTCAGAATCCATGGTGGATCGACATACAATCGTACATACACATATGAAGACTACCTATTTACAAGTGTAATTAACTTCATATCGACAACCCGAATAGGAAAATGGTGAATAGAAAAAGAAAAAAGACCACCATACACGTAGCTCCTTGATTTAAAATAATTTTCTATGAGTTTTTGTTTAACTCTGAAATAATCAATAATAATTTATTCAAAGTAAAATCAAAGAAAAATTATTGGAAATTGGAGTGACTGTCTATATGGGAGAGGGCACATTCATTGACGCATTGGTGAGATTTGTTTGTGTTGTGGTGAAGGTATGTAGACCAAGTACTAGAGAAACCAAATGCCGAGGAAAGAGAAAAGCTATTGGAAATTGGAGCATCGAGAGGTACTATATATCTTACATATACAAAGCCCACAACAATGTCTTGAATTGCCACTCCCTCTGATCCATATTAATTGTCTCTATAAAGTTCTACTAAGTAAGGGACAATTAATATGGATCAAAGGGTGTATTTTACCGTGCATGCGTGCTTTCATATCACACAAATTATTATTAGTCGTTCGATCTAAATTATGTGGCATATGTTCAACTAATTTCCCTCTCTCCTCACTAATAGAAAAAGGGTCAAATGTGAAGCACAATAGTGCCGGTTTGAATTACAGCCGGCACTAATGTGTACATTAGTGTCGGTTCGTGGCGGCGATCAATAGCATCGGTTCGTGGTGAACCTTTAGTACCGGTTCATGCCACGAACCGGTACTAAAGAGGCTGTGTCAGCCCACGGTCATGCTATGGCCCCACCATCACCATTTAGTGTCGGTTCGTACCATGAACCGGTACTAATGAGGTTATGGCAAGCTGTTTTTAGTCCCACCTCGCTCCCCTAACAAGTATTTTACCACCTTAAATATGTTATTTCTCAAACTATCACAAGCACTTGGTCTTCATTGAACTCTATGTGTAGAATTTGTGGCTGCAATATGAGTGTTCATCGGTTTATAAATCGTTGATGACTCATATTGACAATTCAGATTGCACACACAAAGATCATTGATGATCAAAGTATTTTTGATGTTATAAGATCATATTGACAATTTAGACTGTAAAGAAATATAAGATCATGATCTAAATGCTCTTATATTTTTTGCGTTCAGTATGCACCAACTGCTAGGCGGGAGGAGCTGTTTAGTACCGGTCCGTGGCGAACCTTTAGCACCGGTTCCTGCCATGAACTGGTACTAATGAGGTTGTGTCAGGTAAGGCTGGGGCCCCACGAGCACCTTTAGTACCGGTCCATGGATGAACCCGTACTACAGTTTCTTAGTAAGCTGTTTTTTAGTCCCACCTCGCGAAGAGAGAGGGACTAGGAGCGGTTTATAAGCCCTGAGTGCAGAGACGATGAAGAAGAGGCTCAATGCTCACGTTGCTTAGCTTCAAGCCTTCAGGAATATGGTAGACTGCACGGAGCTATGCGCAGTGCAGTTTACACTATTCCGAAAGGCTTGAAGCAAATTAACGAGCATTGCACCTCTTTTTTATTTTAATAACTTATTACAACTCCAGACTTCTTCTGTTATGGCAAAAACTAATTGCACGTCGGCATTTCTTTTTTTTAAACTTTGGTTATAACTCCAGACTTTGACCATCAAGTTTTGCAGAAAAGAAAAAATAGCAGAAAAAAAACTATAGCTGAAAAGAAAAAAACTATATAAAATGACCGTGAAATTGAAAATCACTACAAAATGAACTCTGAAAATGTTGAATTTTGGCAAACTAGATGAAGAACTACTCAGAAATAAATAGAAGAAAATAAATATACCAGAAAAGAAACAACTATACAAAAAACTACGCAGAAATAAATAGAAGAAAATAAAGCAGAAAAGAAAAAAACTATAAAAAAATTGGGGCGCTGCCCTGTGGGCCTGCTAGGCCACGGGCGTGCAATTACAGGCCTTAAAGACCCAGCAGACTCACAGGGCAGCGCGCAGAATTTAGGCCCACAAGCCTGCTATATAGAGGAGTTCAAAGAGGTAGCCGCGGCTGGGTTTATAAACCAGTGCGGCTGCCCTTCCCCCGGCGAGATGGGACTAAACTTTGGGGTGGCAGCACGAGGCCTTTAGTACCGGTTGGTGGCTCCAACCGGTACTAAAGGGTGATCTTTAGTACCGGTTGGAGCCACCAACCGGTACTAAAGGCCTGCTCTTCCCGCCTCTTGGTCTTGCCAAAGTAGGCCTTTAGTACCGGTTGGTGGCTCCAACCGGTACTAAAGGCCCATCCTATATATATAGCACTTACGAAAACTTCAGTTACATCTCCCCACTTTCGTCTCCAACCTCTCGACATCGCCGCGCGCCGCTCGATCCCGTCGTCGCCGCCCGTCGCCCGTCGTCCGTCGTCGTCATCGCTGTCCCCGCCGCCGCCCGTCGTCGTCGTCGTCTCGCGCCGCCGCCCCGAACGCCGCCGCCGTCCGTCGTGGTCGCCGCGGTCCCGTACGTCTCTTGCACCGGCCCGCGCGCCGGCGCCCCCGCCCCGTACGCCGCCGCCCCCGCCCCGTACGCCGGCGCCCCGCTCGTACGTACGGGGCGGCGGCGTACGGGGCGGCGTACACACACATACACACATACACACAATACACACACTACACACACACACACACACACACACACACACACATTTTTTACTTATTTTCTGTTTTCTGTTTTCTGTTTTTTAGAAAATTTAATTAGATATTAATTAGCTAGGTTTGTGAGATTTGAACTAGTTGAATAATTAATATAACTAGTTTATTTTTAGTAAGAAAATTGTCGAACTAGTTTATTTAGGTATATGAGATTTGAACTAGTTGAATAATTAATATAACTAGTTTATTTTTAGTAAGAAAATTGTCGTATCTGAGATTTGATTATCTAATTAAAATATTATTTGTTAATGAGTTTTTCTGTTTATTTAATGTTTTTATATTTTTTGAGTTTATATAAATGTTAGATTAATGTCGAATGTTAGATGAATTAGATAGAAAAGTTAAATATATAGTAATGTCAATTATTAGAGATGAATATAGTTAGATATATATTTGAATTGGCTAGATATTAATTAATGTTAGATAGTAATAAGTGTTTAATGTTTCACCTAAGTGGGATAAGTCTGAGAAAGAGATGGAGGATTAGAACTAGTTTATTTTTAGTAAATGCTTAGTTGAACTTGTTGAATTAATATATAGAACTAGTTTATTTTTAGTAAATGCTTAGTTGAACTAGTTGAATTAATATATAGAACTAGTTTATTTTTAGTAAATGCTTAGTTGAACTAATTGAATTAATATAACTAGTTTATTTTTAGTAAATGCTTAGTTGAACTAATTGAATTAATATAACTAGTTTATTCTTAGTAAATGCGCGCTTAGTTGAATTAATTGAATTAGTAAGTGTTTAATGTTTCGCCTAATATGAACATAGGAAATGTCGTCTGACGACGGAAAAAATTTCGGTATGTGCACATACTGTGAAGACGAGCGCGGCCAGTGCGACAAAAATTTCCTTGTTGATGGTAGGCAATTCAGCATCAAGCTGGATGAGACTTTCGAATTCGATACAGTAAGTCACAACGACAAGTCTGTTTTCGTAATTAAGCATGACTTATATATGCTTCATTTGCCTGACTTATAATTTTTAATTTTCACTATTCTACTAGCGCATCCCATGCCATGCAAAAAATTTTGTCTTGGATAATATAGGTTTCAAAGATATGGAAACTATGGAGGTAAAGAGAGCTTACCTGAAAACTGAGCATGATGGTTATACTTTCAACGTCAAAGTATACAATGCACACACGTACACCTATTTTGAATGCAAAACTTGGCAAGCACTATGCAAGGCTTATGCATTTGAGCCTGGTATGGTTATCACCTTTGATATTCGTCCGGAAGATGATATTGAAGGTAATAGAGACATATGGGTCGATGTGCAGACGCCTCCAGTTCTACCATTATGTGAGTTCTTCTCAAATATATTTTTGTCTTTGATATTGCTTATTTCAAAAATAACTGACAACTAATTTCTATTGACAATCTCCATTCAACCAAACATGTCCGGCGCTTGGTAGACAGGACCTTCTACTGTCCCGGAGCTGAACTAAACTGCGAGGAGATAAGTCATTACGTTTCATGGCTTGAGGATCTTCATACTGTCAAGACAAATTTTTTTTCCTGCATTTGGAAATGTTAGTACTCAAAACGTGCGACCAATAGTGATGGTATTGAACTACGGTCACATCTATTTAGGAATGATGGTAAGATATTTACTATTTGTCCTCAGTGCATATTTTGCATACATATTTTTTTTGCTAAACTTTCATTGCTAAGTATATTAATTAAGTACTATACGATGTTCTTCAATAGGGACTCCCGATGACAGTTGTGCCTCAGGGGATCGAGACTAAAGGTCAGATGTCAATTGTTAGCTTAAGGCCAAGATATCCTGCATTGCACATGAATGCATTCAGGATTTCTAGAAGCGATGAATGCTTAATAGTGAAAGATTGGAGGAAAATTGTTAATGATCACAGAGAAGTACTAGGGGGCAGCAATGAGAAGCGCAGCCCACGATTAGGAGACAGGTTCATCGGCATGCTCCAGTATGATCAATCAGGAGAGCTATACATGTTCTATGCTATTTTACCAGAGAGAGAGTAGCTAGCAGGAGTGATTTAGCTAGTTCTTCATGCTGCTTTTAATTAGTACTTGTCCTTTCATGTCCGTGTTCTTCGTTTTGAACTTAAGTGATTTGCTTTTGTGGTGTTATATATGAACGCTTATAATATCATGACAATCATGTTGAACTCGATGATTGGTTCTACTAGAAATTCTATTTATATGTGTGTGTGTATATATATATATATATATATATATATATATATATATATATATATATATATATATATATATATGCATAACGTTTACAATGTGTAGTATCATAAAATACCAGCAAACGAAAAAGAATTAAAATGGAAACACAAAATTAAATGAAAAAGAAATCATAAAACTAAAAGCCCCCAAACCTTATAGTACCGGTTGTATTACCAACCGGTACTAAAGGGCTCCAGGCCCCCGGAGCTGGCTCGTGCCACGTGGTTGCCCTTTAGCACCGGTTCGTGCTGAACCGGTACTAAAAGGGGGGGCCTTTAGTGACCACACTTTAGTGACGGTTACGGAACCGGCACTAAAGGGCCTTACGAACCGGTTCTATTGCCCGGTTCTGCACTAGTGCCTCCCCATCTCTAAGACGCAAGCATGCATGTCGGTCCTTGTTGGCACATCTCAACTATTTTGTTTCCTGCCACCTCTTCAATTAGATTGATTGATTAGCCATTAAATGTTTATTGTGGTTTATTTGGTTTTGGAGGAGAATCTCACTAGAGATATGTCAATGCTATTTGAAGTTTAGGGCGCTAGTCAATGCGGCCGGTAAGCCTACGTTTGTGAAAAAACAATCCCTTTCTTGAGAAAATAAAGCGGTGTGATGTTATTTACTTTTTCTGTTTCACTTTAGGGTACTACAAAAACATATTAAAAAAAATTATTCCTTATTATTCATACATCTACAAATTGTAGCATACTAGCATTTTTATTCTGCACAAATTCCCGCGGCAACACATTGGGCATTAATCTAGTATACATTACCAAAAAAGTTGATCCGCAATGCTTCTACTTATCTCAACAATCACACATGCCACCTCATTAATTAATTAATTAATTTTTTAGTTGCATGTCCCACTCCACTATCTATTTCTTTTCTATCCATGCAACTCATCCACATCAATAAGTAATGCATGTTTGCCACGTCATCAACATGTCATCTTATTGTAGTTACTTTTTACAATTTAAATCTAAGTTTGCTATACATACAACTTATCCAAATCAATAAATCATGCATGTTTTCGATGTCATCAGCATATCATCTCATCATAGTAAATCCTCACAATTTATACCTTTTTCCTATCTATGCAACCCATGCATAAATAATCATGAATGTTTATAATGTCATAAGCCTGCCATCTTATCATGCCAACTGAGCCTCTCTCGGATGGTTAGGTTCATTGTGGTGGAACTATCAGGGTTCAAGTCCTAGACTTAGCATTGGTGCTCACATTTTCTTGATTTATTTCAGGCTTTTTGGCGATGTTCATTCAATGGGAGGAGACATTCATGTCGACTACGATGGAATCTATGGTGAGTTCGTCAGTCTCAAGATGTTGTGTCGGCTCAATCTCTCGAAGATGCTCATAAGGGGGAATGTATCCCGTGCACCCACACTTGTGGTGCTATCGGTGCACGGGCTACTGTTGAACATGTTTTAAAATCTGGAAAAAATCTAGCATATTGACACAACATCAATGTATATTGTCACAAATTTTTTATCCAAATTTGAAATTTTTCTTGAGATACAAAAATGATAGATTTGGCATCAGTGAGATAATGGGCTAAATCACGTGAGTTCGGTGCACCGGTAACACCAGAAGCAACGGTGAACCAGATATTCTCTCGCTCATAAGGTTAAGGTGTGCATTTGTGCCTTCATATATGGGAATTAGTGTCTGTACGTATGTATGGGCATCTGTGCCTGTACTGTGTTAAAAAGACATGTCATCTTATCATACTTAATTCATTATAATTTATCCACGTCAACAGCCTACAAACTTTTATGTGTTCTGCCGCAAAAGCATGGGTTATCTTCTAGTTCTACATGTTAGCTGGCCATGCTCAATTACAGGCGAGAAAACACACACTTCAATTTTAGACGTACGGCAGCTAGCCAGCCCTGTATACTATAAAAGCTAAGATGTGGAAGCGTATGCATAGCGCAGGGATGTGTGTGTGTTAAATAGGCCAACAAGTTACATGGTGTGGCCAGGTTGTTGTAGACCTGATCCATACTCCAAGGCTATACAAGAGAGGATCTATCTACTCTAACAACCTGCCTAGATACAACACAATACGCACGCGTTATACAATGACTACATATGTGTCACGTTACAACCTACACAAGCCTATCTTTTAACATCCTCCCTCAATCTAAACATTTCAAGGTTGAGATTGTTCTTGAAGGCTTGAAGTTGTCGAGCTTGTAGAGGCTTCGTGAAGCCATCAGCAACTTGATCTCCTGTTGGAATAAACCTAATGTCCAAGAGCTTCTTTGCAACTCTTTCACGAACAAAGTGAAAATCAATTTCGATATGCTTTGTTCTTGCATGAAACACAAGATTCGCAGAGAGATAAGTAGCTCCCAAATTATCACACCACAAGCAAGAGACATGTGGTCTTGCAATTCCCAATTCATCAAGTAAGGTTTCCACCCACATTACCTCAGCTGTTGCATTTGCCAGTGACTTGTATTCTGCTTCAGTGCTAGAATGTGAAACTGTAGCTTGCTTCTTTACATTCCAAGATACAAGGTTAGAACCAAAGAAAATAGCAAACCCACCAGTAGAGCTTCTGTCATCAGGACATCCTGCCCAATCTGCATCAGAGAAGGCACTTACTGTTGTTGATGGTGACTTACATATTTTCAGGCCAGTTCCAGCACTTCCTTGGATATATCTTAGTATCCTCTTAACAACTATCCAATGCAGAGATGTAGGAGAAGGCTATATCAGGTCTTGTCAAGGTTAAGTACTGTAGTGCCCCAACTACACTTCTGTATTTTGTCTCTTCCTCTAGACTTAGCAATTCTCCTTCATGCAATGACAACTATTCAGTAGTAGACAGAGGTGTACTAGAGGGTTTACAGTCCTTCATCCCTACATGTTTAAGTATCTTTGTTGCATATTTTTCTTGGGTTAGCAGAATACCATCATGTATCTTTTTTACTTCAATGCCTAGGAAAGACTGCAACTCGCCTAAGTCCTTTAAGGCAAATTCACTTTTCAAATTCTTAAACAAAGCTGAGGTAGCCTCTTGAGAGGAACTAGAACCAATTATGTCATCTACATAAATGAGCATAAAGATGATCACCTTCCCTTTCCTTAAATAGAACAAGGAGGTGTCTCCCTTGGAGGGCCAAAAACCAAGTTGTTGTAGCTTTGAATTCAATCTTGAATACCATGCCCTGGGTGCCTGTTTTAACCCATATAAAGCCTTGTCCAACCTACACACATGTTGTGGTTCAGTATTATCCACACAACCAGGTGGTTGTCGCGTATAAACCTCTTCCTCGAGAACGCCATGTAAAAACGCATTCTGTACATCCAATTGGCAAAGGCTCCATCCCCTGGACACAACAATAGACAGAACCAGCCTGATCGTGGCTGCTTTAACAACTGGACTAAATGTATCCTCTTAGTCAATACCATAACGCTGCTTAAAGCCTTTAGCCACTAATCTAGCCTTGTACCTATCTATAGTGCCATCAGATTTTCTTTTGACTTTATACACCCATTTACAATCTATAATATTTCTACCTAGTCTAGGTGGAACTAGATGCCAGGTTTTGTTTTTCATGAGTGCATCATATTCTACTTCCATAGCATTTTTCTAGCTTTTAACTTGCAAAGCTTCTACTGGATCATGAGGTTCTTGAGTGGCAGCAAAGTTTACAACTTTAAAATTCTTGTCATACTTGACAGTTCCATCCTTAGGAACTTTGGGCTTGAATATACCTTGTTTAGCCCATGTATTGGGGCGTTCAGAGTTTGTAGCCGCGGGAGATCCAGTAGTTGATGTAGAAGATCCACCACCTCGTACCAGCAGAGAATCCTCCTCGGTTGTCGCTCGGTCGGGCGTAGGATCACGCTCCTGTGCGCCAGGAGCTGGGTCCACCGAATCTGGCACAGGCGACAAATGTGCAGGGATTCATGTCGGGGGCGCGCCATCATTGCCTGTAGTGGATGGCGACCCGGACCCAATCGATCACCGCCAGCTGTCGGAGGAGGGTGCGGATGTATCGAAATTGTCGTCCCGCAAGGGAGATTGGCGCTGTGTGTCGCTCGCCGGCTGGCTGCACGTAGACCCAGCGCCTGGCAGTGTCGGGGGCGCGCCCGAGTCAATTTCTGTGCCAGGTTCTATGTCGCCGCTGAATCTCTAGGGATCAGGCGCAACAGTAGGATCCGCCTCGGGTCTCGTGTCGGTCCAGTTTGGACGCATATGCTGCATAAAATCACGCTTTGGAGTGCTGTTTTTTCACTGTTTTCATCAGCACAGCCTCCATTAGTAGCAGGATTAAGGTTATTAATCACATGATCATCCATTCACCCCCATGATCAGAAGGATTTAATAACTCCGGAGAGAGTAGTAGAATTTCGGCACAAAGACGAGCTCCGACGTTTGGATGAAGACTAGCAAAGGGAAAAATATTTTCATCAAAAATAACATCTCTGGAGATATAAACACGTCCAATGGATTTGTCAAGACATTTGAACCCTTTGTGGAGATTGCTATACCCAAGGAAAGCACATTGCTTAGAACGGAATTGAAGCTTATGATTATTGTAGGGTCAGAGATTTGGCCAACAAGAACACCCAAAGATTCTAAGAATGGAATAATTGGGTTTTTCATGGAAAAGTTTTTCAAAGGGTGTCTCGAACTTGATGACTTTGCTAGGAATTCGGTTTATCAAGTAGGTTGCGGCAATGAAGGCCTCATACCAAAATTTGAAGGGCATAGAGGCTTGAACAAGAAGAGATAAACCCACTTTGACAATATGTCGATGTTTTCTCTCAGCTGACCCATTTTGTTGGTGAGCGTGAGGGCACGAAACGTGATGGGATATGCCTATCTTGGTGAAGGAGTTCAACTTTTCATACTCCCCTCCCCAGTTTGTTTGTACAGCAAGGATCTTGCGATCAAATTGGCGCTCTACTAGATGTTGAAAGTCATGAAACTTTTGAAAAACTTCAGACTTGTGTTTAATCAAATATATTCATGTGAACTTACTAAAATCATCAATGAAACTCAAATAATATTTCTTCCTTCCTACTATTTCAACAGCAGGACCCTAAACATCAGAAAACACAAGTTCTAAAGGAAATTTTGATTCACTTATTAACTTTGGATAAGGCAACAGGTGACTTTTGCCTTTTTGACAGGCGTCACATACAAAATCTTTATTGAAAGAATTTGCACACGGGAGATTATTCTTGCTAATGATTTTGCTAACAATAAGAGGAGATGGTGGCCTAAACGTCGGTGCCACCTATCCGAATATAGCTTGGTGGCACTGAGCATGTGCTTCTTGGCGTCGGATCCGGTGTGCCTAACTGGGTAGAGTCCTCTTCTACCCCTGCCTCGAAGGAACACCTTCTTCATTCCCCATTCCTTGACAAGAAAAGGATAGGGATGAATTTCAACAAAGGAATCATTGTCAACAGCAAGGCGGCTAGCAGAGATTAGGCTTTTGTTGGCTTGAGGTACATGAAGAATGTTATTTAGGGAGGTCTCGATCAGGAGTATGAATAGATGAATGACCAATATGTTTGATAACCATACCTGATCCACTGGTAGTATGAATCTGCTCGTTTCCAATGTAGCGATCACGCACGGTCAGCTTTTCCAAAATCTCCTCTAATGTGATTGGTGGCACCACTATCCACGTACCAGTTTGTGCCCACCCCATACTGAGTTGCAGCGAGGTTGGCCGACTTCTACTCCACGCCTTGGTAGGATTCATCATAGCGCTCCAGCACTTCCAGGCTGGATGGCCCATCTTGCCACAGATCTAGCACTGGACCCTAGGGGTAGAGGCACGATTGTTGTTCTAGTTGCCTCCGCCACCGTTGTTGCCGCCGTGTCCACCACCGCACCCTCCAGGTATGGAGTAGCTGCTGCACCCGCCGCGGTCACCACCATTTTCACCTTGTCTGCGGCCGCGATCACCACCACCACCGCTGTTTCTACGGCCTTGGGTAGCGGCGTTGGCAGAGGATTGTGATCCTCCGCCGCGAAGATTGAGCCTCGTTTCGAAGCTTAGCAGCTGGGAAAACAGCTCGGCCACGGTCGCCGGCTCCACTCGGGAACACATGGCGAACACCACCGGGTCGAAGTCTTCATCTAGCCTGACCAGGATGTGAGAGACGATGTCATCGTTGTCCACCTTATTCCCTGCTGAGGGAGTCCTGGATTAGGGGGTCCTCGGACAGCTGGACTATATACATGGGCCGAACTGTTGGATTATGAAGATACAAGTTTGAAGACTTCATCCCGTGTCCGGATGGGACTCTCCTTTGCATGGAAGGCAAGCTTGGCGATTCGGATATGTAGATTCCTTTCTCTGTAACCGACTTTGTGTAACCCTAGCCCCTCCGGTGCCTATATAAACCGAAGGGTCTAGTCCGTAGGACAACAATCATGACCTCATAGGCTAGACTTCTAGGGTTTAGCCATTACGATCTCGTGGTAGATCAACTCTTGTAATACACATATTCATCAAGATCAATCAAGCAGGAAGTAGGGTATTACCTCCATAGAGAGGGCCCGAACCTGGGTAAACATTGTGTCCCCCGCCTCCTGTTACCATTAGCCTTAGACGCACAGTTTGGGACCCCCTACCCGAGATCCGCCGGTTTTGACTTCGACATTGGTGCTTTCATTGAGAGTTCCACTGTGATGTCGAAGATAGTCTTGATGGCTCGCCTTGTTATCAAGGACATCATCACCTCCGAAGGAGCCCTGGCTTCATGCCAAACCCTCCGGCTGGGCGGCTTTACGATGGCCGCCCGTTCGGCGGTCGGGCCGACGATGACTTCTCGGGTCATCGAAAATCACCTCCGCGTCAGCTTAGAATACTCCGAACAGATGGATCCTACGGAGTTGTCGTCCTTAAAAGAACTCCAGGATCGCATCACCGCCTTGGGAGTCACTACGGACTACGATCGGATTGGGCTTAAACCCGATCAGATAGAAATTGAATCTCCACCGATCACCCATCAGATAGCGTTAGTGCAGGAGCAATGCGATGAATCTTCCCCTATGTTGAGGACGAACTATGTTCGGATCTCCGAGCTCACAGAGCCGGATACTCGTTGAGGGAGTCCTGGATTAGGGGGTCCTCGGATAGCCGCACTATGTACTTGTGCCGGACTGTTGGACTATGAAGATACAATATTGAAGACTTCGTCCCGTGTCCAGGTGGGACTCTCCTTTGCGTGGAAGGCAAGCTCGGCAATTCGGATATGTAGATCTCCTTCTCTATAACCGACTCTGTGTAACCCTAGCCCCCTCCAGTGTGTATATAAACCGGAGGGTTTAGTCCGTAGGACAATAACAATCATAATCTTAGGCTAGCTTCTAGGGTTTAGCTTCTACGATCTCGTGGTAGATCAACTCTTGTAATACTCATATCATCAAGATCAATCAAGCAGGAAGTAGGGTATTACCTCCATAGAGAGGGCTCGAACCTGGGTAAACATTGTGTCCCCCGCCTCCTGTTACCATTAGCCTTAGACGCACAGTTTGGGACCCCCTACCCGAGATCCGCCGGTTTTGACACCGACATTGGTGCTTTCATTGAGAGTTCCACTGTGTCATCACGGTGAGGCTTGATGGCTCCTTCAATCATCCACAATGATGCAATCCAGGGTGAGGTTTTCCTCCCTGGACAGATCTTCGTATTTGGCAGCTTCACACTGCGGGCCAACTCGCTTGGCCATCTGGAGCAGATCGATAGCTACGCCCCTGGTCATCAGGTCAGGTTTGGAAGGCTGAACTACACTGCCGACATCCGCGGAGACTTGATCTTAGACGGATTTGAGCCCATGACAGGTGCGCCGAACAGTCACGATGAGCATGAATTAGATCTATTATCGGACGGTGTTCAGGAGATCACACCTGTAACTGCCCCGGCTCTTAGTCCGGAGCAGATCGTGCCCTCCAAGGACGGTGGATGGACCCCGCCATGGAGGCCGCACACTCATCGGCGATAGAGCCGAACACAGATCTCACCTCCAATGAGGTATGTGTCATCGGACCCTCGGACTCATCTCCGGCCATAGGCTCCGAACCGCGCACATCCGTGCCTATCGAACCTGGTTGGGCACCGATCATGGAGTTGACCTCCGTGGATATCTTCCAGCACTCGCCTTTGGGCGACGTGCTAAATTCGTTGAAATCTCTGTCCCTGTCAGGAGACTCTTGGCCGAACTATGTCTGACTTGAGTGGGAAGCGGACGGCAAAGAAATTCATTCCCCACCCACCACCCAGTTAATAGCCACTGTCAATGACTTAACCGACATGCTTGATTTCGACTCCAAAGACATCGACGGTATGGACGACGATGTTGGAGAAGAACAGGAACCACCGCCTAATGGGCGCTAGACGGCCACCTCATCATATGACATATATATGGTGGACACACCCAAAGAAAACAACGGTGAAGAACGGAAGGATGCAATGGAGGATAATCCTCTTGAGAAGCAACTAAAGCGACGACGTCGGCGCCGCTCTAAATCCCGCCACAGTAAAAACAGCAATAGCAGCGCAAGAAAGAATAAAACCCTGGTCGACTCCAAAGGCAACAACGACCCCATGGACCCAGCGATGGAGTAGGATGAGCCAGGGGACGCTGAACATAGTCCGGGGCCGCTGTCCGATCATAGCGATGGCGGAAATAAAACTCATAAACTTGTCTCCGGAGAGGAGAACAGTCCGGACGACGATGCACTCATCATCCCGGAAAGGCATTTGGAACAAGAGAACCTCCATAGAAGGCTTATCGCCACCGTGAGGAGCTTGAAGAAGCAGAAGCAAAGGCGTAAGGCCGTGCAGGATACGCTCAACCGCAGATGGAACAAAGTGCTCAACACTGAAGAAAAATACGGTGGCACTCGCCACACAAACAACTACCCAAAGCGCAAGCTGCTGCCCGAATTCGACGACGAGGCTATAGAGCCCATTCCGCCGAAAAATAATACGGCCGATCCGCTGGACCGACCACCCCGTGGCTGTGGCAGGGCGGCTAATGACGCCGCACACAAGTCAGCACACGATTTACGTGAGCACCTGGACAAAAAAACCGGTATGGCCAGTCCATCTACGGATCTAGGAAACATGCTCCGGCGCAGGATCACGGCCACCAAAATGACTATACTGATCGAATACCAGCTCGGAATCAACACCGAACACTACAACCGTCGGAAGCATGCCATGACACATCCAAATATAGGGGTGCCGCACACCCCCTGTGCTTCACCGATGAGGTGCTGGATCACAAATTTCCAGAGGGATTTAAACCCGTAAACATAGAGGCATGCGACGTAATGACAGACCCTGCGGTCTGGATTGAGGACTTTATTCTTCACATCCACATGGCTCGTGGAGATGATCTCCACGCCATCAAATACCTGCCCCTCAAGTTGAAAGGACCAGCTCGGCACTGATTGAAAAGCCTCCCCAAAAACTCAATTGGAAGTTGGGAAGAACTTGAGGATGCTTTCAGGGATATTCAAGGGACCTATGTCCGACCTCCAAATGCGGACGATTTAAGTCACATAATTCAACAACCCGGAGAGTCAGCCCTAAGCTTTGGAACAAATTTCTCACCAAGAAGAATCAAATCATCAACTGCCCAGATGCCGAAGCCCTAGCAGCTTTCAAGCACAGTGTCCGGGACGAATGGCTCGCCAGGCACGTCGGCGAGGAAAATCCGAGGAGAATGGCATCCCTAACAAGCCTTATGACCCGCTTTTGCGCGGGTGAGGACAGTTGGTTGGCCCGCAGCGGCACCAGCGACCCAGGCACATCAAAAGTCAGGATGGCAATGGGAAGCTACGACGCAATAAAAACAAGCGTAGAATGCAAACAGCCCAGACAACACGGCGGTAAACGCCGGATTCAGGGCCTCTCAACCCGGTCAACGGAAAAAGCCATTTAAAGGCAGCAGAGATGGACCATCTAGCCTAAATAAATTTCTGGACAGATTATGTCAGATCCATGGCACCCCCGAGAAACCTGCAAATCACACCAATAGAGAATGATGGGTCTTCAAGCAGGCCGGCAAGCTAAACACCGAACAGAAGGGGAGGGAGACGCCAAGTGAAGACGAGGACGAGCCTCGCCAGCCGAACACTGGGGGACAGAAAAAATTTCCACCAGAGGTCAAAACAGTGAACATTATTTACGCAACCCACATACCAAAGAGGACGCGCAAACACACACTCCGAGACGTATACGCTGTAGAACCCGTCGCCCCCAAGTTCAACCCATGGTGGCCTGCGTGATCAATTTCGATCGCAGGGATCATCCGACTAGTATCCAGCATGGAGGTACGGCTGCCTTGGTGCTCAACCCAATAATTAACGGATACCATCTCACCCGAGTCCTCATGGACAGCGGCAGTAGTCTTAATCTGATATACCAGGACACTATCTGCAAGATGGGGATAGACCCGTCAAGAATCAGCCAAAGCAATACAACCTTTAAAGGAGTAATACCAGGCGTAGAGGCCCGCTGCACGGGCTCTCTGATACTAGAGGTTGTATTCGGTTCGCCCGACAACTTTCGAAGCGAAGAACTAATCTTCAACATCGCTCCATTCCGAAGCGGCTACCATGCACTACTCGGAAGAATGGCCTTCACTCGTTTCAATGCAGTCCCGCATTACGCTTATCTTAAACTTAAGATATCCGGTCCACGTGGCGTCATCACAATTAGCGGAAATACAGAGCGTTCCTTACATGCGGAAGAATATGCGGCGGCTCTAGCAGCCGAACCACTGAACGGCCTCCCCAACCCGAACAAATGGTCGGTCGTAAAGACCACGGACACGGCTCGACGTGTCTGGCGCACCACTAGTTGTAGCAGCCCAGATAAACCTGAGCTTGGGTTGATGGATATACCCCCATATGTGGTGCTAGGGGCTGCCTGCATGTAAAACGGCCCATAGTTCGGCTCGACCCTATTAATACAATAATAGATTGCATTTTAGTGGTTCATTAAGAATAACCAACTTTTCGCACGATCACACCAGATCCATTCACCTAGGTTTTTCTTTTTTACAGATGATCATCATGCTACACCCTTCCAGGATAACCCCGTTGTAGACAACTTGTCTACGTTAGAGAATGTTCTTGATGACCCACTACCTATTGATGATAGCTTTCCTGATGAACAATTAGCGGTCATTAATGCTTCCCGTACCGCTCCATGGTATGCTGATTATGCTAATTACATTGTTGCCAAATTTATACCACCTAGCTTCACATACCAGCAAAAGAAAAAGTTCTTTTATGATTTAAGACATTACTTCTGGGATGACCCACACCTTTATAAAGAAGGAGTAGATGGTGTTATTAGACATTGTGTACCTGAGCATGAACAGGAACAAATCCTACACAAGTGTCACTCCGAACCATATGGAGGACACCACGCTAGAGATAAAACTGCACATAAGGTATTGCAATCCGGTTTTTATTGGCCTACTCTCTTCGAAGATGCTCGTAAGTTTGTCTTCTCTTGTGATGAATGTCAAAGAATTGGTAATATTGGTAGACGTCAAGAAATGCCGATGAATTATTATCTTGTTATTGAACCATTTGATGTTTGGGGCTTCGATTATATGGGACATTTTCCTGCCTCTAATGGATATACACATATTTTAGTTGTTGTTGGTTACGTTACTAAGTGGGTAGAAGCTATTCCAACTAGTAGTGCTGATCATAACACTTCTATTAAGATGCTTAAAGAAGTTATTTTTCCGAGGTTTGGAGTCCCTAGATATCTCATGACTGATGGTGGTTCACATTTTATTCATGGTTCTTTTTGTAAAATGCTTGCTAAGTATGATGTTAATCGTAGAATTGCATCTCCTTATCACCCACAGTCTAGCGGTCAAGTAGAGTTGAGTAATAGAGAGCTCAAATTAATTTTGCAAAAGACTGTCAATGGATCTAGAAAGAATTGGTCCAAGAAACTTGATGATGCATTATGGGCCTATAGAATTGCATATAAAAATCCTATGGGTATGTCTCCGTATAAGATGGTTTATGTAAAAGCATGTCACTTACCTCTCGGACTTGAACATAAAGCACATTGGGCTATTAAAGAGCTCAACTATGATTTCAAACTTGCCGGTGAGAAGAGGTTATCTAATATTAGCTCACTCAATGAATGGAGAACCCAAGCCTATGAGAATGCCAAGCTGTTCAAAGAAAAAGTTAAAAGATGGCATGACAAAAGAATACAAAAGCGTGAGTTTAACGTAGGTGATTATGTGTTGCTATTCAACTCTCGTTTAAGATTTTTTGCAGGAAAACTCCTCTCTAAATGGGAAGGCCCTTATGTTATCGAGGAGGTCTATCGTTCTGGTGCCATAGAAATCAACAACTTCTAAGGCACAAGTCCTAAGGTGGTGAACGGTCAAAGAATCAAACATTATATCTCAGGTAATCCTATAAATGTTGGAACTAATATTATTGAAACTGTAACCCCGGAGAAATACATAAGGGACACTTTCCAGAATGTTTCAGACTCCGAAAAGGAATAGGTATGTGGTATGGTAAGTAAACCGACTCCAAAACAATTCTAATGGCAATTTTTCTCTGTTTTGGAATATTTAAGAATTTAGGGAAGCAATAAGTAATCCGGGAAGGACACGAGGCCTCCACGAGGGTTGAGGGCGCGCCCACCCTTACTAGGCGTGCCCCCCCCTGTCTAGTGGGCACCTCGTGTGCCTCCCGGACTCCATTTTCTTGCACAATACTTCTTTTAGTCGGTAAAAATTCATTATATAATCTCCCGAAGGTTTTGACCACGTATCACGCAAAAATCATCTGTTTTTGTTTCGAGCTGTTTCTGTCGCAGATTTAGAGCAAGATGTCTTCTCAAGAGTCAGTCGGGGAGAGTTGGGTGTCTCACCCGACGCCAGGTCCAGAAGCAAACAGCGATGCTTATCACTTTGGACCATCGACGAAGGATGAGATGGAGGCCGACTTGAAAAGGATAGATGCCATGGAGGAGGACCAAGAAGTTACCTCTCGCTTCCAAGCAGGATTCATGATGGGGGAACTACAGAGCTCAGTTATTCCAAACTCGGTCATTCCTTCCAATGTTAAATTTCTTTCTTAAGAAAATATGAAAAAGAGTGTCACTTGTTCTCCAGAAGCTATGCAGCATCCTTGGGTAAAAGGAGCTTTAGCTATTACGGGCAAGCTCCGCAAGGAAAATATGGACCTCAAACAACAAGTCAATAAGCTCGAGGAGGAGAATCGTATCCCGAGGGGCATCATCGCCAAGAAGATCGCAACACCAACTCTTAAGAAGGAGACATAATCACATGGGTATGGGAACTCCCCTTGGCAACTGCCAAGCTTGGGGGAGTTGCCCCGGTATCGTATCACCATCACACTCCTATCTTTACCGTTTTACTTAGTTCAATCCTTTTAGTAATATCTTGATCTAGTAGAATAAATTTTTGGTTTGAATTACTTTTGAGTTTTGCTTTGTGATCTCTCTATATAATCGAGTCCGTGAGTTATATAATAAATATTAGTGTTGAGTCAAGGGCTTTGCTATCTTGCTATGATCCTGAGAAAGTAGAAAGAATAAAAATAACAAAAGAGTTCATATTGATCTTATGGATAGTAATGACTTCACATATAAAGAGTATGAGACTTAAAAGGTGTTGAAAGTTGACAAACATAGTTTTGGTCATCATTGCAATTAATAGGAAGTAATAAAGAAAGAGAGGTTTTCACATATAAATATACTATCTTGGACATCTTTTATAATTGTGAGCACTCATTAAGTATGACATGTTAAAAAGTTGATGTTGGACAAGGAAGACAACGTAAAGGGTTATGTTTTCTCACATCTCAGTTAAAGTATATTGTCATGGATCATTCAAACATATTGAGCTTGCCTTTCCCCCTTATCCTAGCCAAAATTCCTTGCACCAAGTAGAGATACTACTTGTGCTTCCAAATATCCTTAAACCCAGTTTTGCCATGAGAGTCCACCGTACCTACCTATGAATTGAGTAAGATCCTTCAAGTAAGTTGCCATGTTGCAAGCAATAAAAATTGCTCTCTAAATATGTATGACTTATTAGTGCGAAGAAAATAAGCTTTATACGATCATGTGATATGGAAGTAATAAAAGCGGCGGACTGCATAATAAAGGTTCATATCACAAGTGGCAATATAAAGTGATGTTCTTTTGCATTAAGATTTTGTGCATCCAACCCTAAAAGCACATTACAACCTCTGCTTCCCTCTGCGAAGGGCCTATCTTTTACTTTATGCCTTTTACTTTATGCAAGAGTCAAGGTGATCTTCACCTTTCCTTTTTTCATTTTATCCTTTGGCAAGCACCTCATGTTGGAAAGATCCTGATATATATATCCAATTGGATGTAAGTTAGCATGAACTATTATTGTTGACATCACCCAAAGGTGAATACGTTGGGAGGCAAAATTATAAGCCCCTATCTTTCTAAGTGTCCGATTAAAACTCCATAACCATAAGTATTGTGTGAGTGTTAGCAATTGTAGAAGACTATATGATAGTTGAGTATGTGGACTTGCTGAAAAGCTCTATTCTTGACTCTTTCCGATGTTATGATAAATTGTAATTGCTTCAATGACTGAGATTATAGTTTGTTAGTTCTCAATGAAGTTTTTGAACCATACTTGACATTGTGAATAGATTGTTACTTGAGCATAAGAAATCATATGACAAAATCTATATATGTTGCTGTTATAAGAATGATCATGATGCCCTCATGTTTGTATTTTATTTTTATCGACACCTCTATCTCTAAACATGTGGACATATTTCTCGATATCGGCTTCCGCTTGAGGACAAGCGAGGTCTAAGCTTTGGGAGTTGATACGTCCATTTTGCATCATGCTTTTATATTGATATTTATTGCATTACGGGTTGTTATTACACGTTATGTCACAATACTTATGTCTATTCTCTCTTATTTTACAAGGTTTATCATGAAGAGGGAGAATGTCGGCAGCTGGGATTCTGGCTGGAAAGGGAGCAAATATTGGAAACCTATTCTGCACAGCTCCAAAAGTCCTGAAACTCCACGGAAGTCATTTTTGGAATTAATAAGAATTATTGAGCAAAGAAAGTACCAGAGGGGGCCCACGCCCTGGCCACGAGGTTGGGGGCACCCCCCCTACTAGGCGCGCCCCCTGTCTTGTGGGCCCCCTGGTGGCCCTCCGGTGCCCATCTACTACTATATGAAGGCTTTTACCCTGGAAAAAAGCAAAAGCAAGCTTACGGGACGAAACTCCGCCGCCACGAGGCGGAACCTTGGCGGAACCAATCTAGGGCTCCGGCGGAGCTATTCTGCCGGGGAAACTTCCCTCCGGGAGGGGGAAATCATCACCAATGATCCTCTCATTGGGAGGGGGTCAATCTCCATCAACATCTTCACCAGCACCATCTCCTCTCAAAACCCTAGTTCATCTCTTGTATCCAATCTTGTATCAAAACCACAAATTGGTACCTGTGGGTTGCTAGTAGTGTTGATTACTCCTTGTAGTTGATGATAATTGGTTTACTTTGTGGAAGATCATATGTTCAGATCCTTAATGCATATTAATACTCCTCTGATCATGAACAAGAATATGCTTTGTGAGTAGTTACGTTTGTTCCTGGGGACATGGGTGAAGTCTTGCTATTAGTAGTCATGTGAATTTGGTATTCGTTCGATATTTTGATGAGATGTATGTTGTCTCTCCTCTAGTGGTGTTATGTGAACGTCGACTACATGACACTTCACCATTATTTGGGCCTAGAGGAAGGCATTGGGAAGTAATAAGTAGATGATGGGTTGCTAGAGTGACAGAAGCTTAAACCCTAGTTATGCGTTGCTTCGTAAGGGGCTGATTTGGATCCACTAGTTTCGTGCTATGGTTAGGTTTACCTTAATACTTATTTTGTAGTTGCGGATGCTTGCAATAGGGTTTAATCATAAGTGGGATGCTTGTCCAAGAAAGGGCAGTACCCAAGCACCGGTCCACCCACATATCAAATTATCAAAGTACCGAACGTGAATCGTATGAGCGTGATGAAAACTAGCTTGACGATAATTCCCATGAGTCCTCGGGAGCGCTTTTCTCATTATAAGAAATTGTCCAGGCTTGTCCTTAGCTACAAAAAGGATTGGGCCACCTTGCTGCACCTTATTTACTTTCATTGCTTGTTACCCATTACAAATTATCTTATCATAAAACTATCTGTTACCTACAATTTGAGTGCTTGTAGAGAATACCTTAAACCGCTTGTCATTTCCTTCTGCCCCTCGTTGGGTTCGACACTCTTACTTATCGAAAGGACTACGATAGATCCCCTATACTTGTGGGTCATCAACACTATATCGCCTTCTCCGACGCACCGAACACTTCGAGTGGACGGACACGGCAACGGCCGGATTGGAAGAAATAAAGGCTCTTCTAGCAAGCAACCCAATCCTGGCCGCGCCAAATGTCGGCGAGCTCATGTTATTATACATATTAGCCACACACCAAGTCGTGAGCGCGGTGCTCGTCGTCGAACGAGAGGAGGACAGACACAAATTCCCGCTTCAGAAGCCGGTATACTGAGTATCCACTGTCCTCACACCATGCAAATCCCGGTACCCACACTACCAAAAAATACCATACGCGGTCTTCATGGCATCCCGGAAGCTACGACACTACTTTCAAGAATGCTCCATAACGGTGGCCTCCGAAGTACCACTCAATGACATAATAATAACCGCGACGCCACAGGCCAAATTGCCAAGTAGGCTATTGAGCTCCTCCCATTCGACATTACATACAAACCATGGCGGGCCATTAAATCTCAAGTACTAGCTGACTTCGTTGCCGAATGGACAGAGGTCGAACTCCCTTAAAGAGTACGGCACGTATTCCAACTAGGTCATGCACTTCGACGGCTCCAAAATGCTGGCAAGCCTAGGGGCAGGCATTGTCCTAACATCCCCTACTGGAGATACTGTTCAGTACGTCATACAAATATTATTCACGGACTCCAAAAATGTAGCCGAATACGAAGCCTTATTGCATGGTCTTTGGATGGCCGTCTCCATGGCCATACAACGCCTGGAAGTGGGCGGGGATTCAAACCTTGCAATATCTCAAATAAATGGAGTTTCGATGCCAAAGTTCCAAAGATGGCGGCTTACCTTAACGTCGTTCTCAAAATGTCGGCTAGGTTCGAGGGGCTCGAGTTTCACCATGTGGCTCGAGAAAGTAATCAAGCGGCATATGTCCTTGCTCGCATCGGCGCCAAGCGCGACCCCGTCCCACCTAACATGTTTGTGGAAAGGCTTTTCAAGCCATCCGTGGTGTGTCAAGGGGAGAGCGGCACTACCAATCCAGATCCGAATACAACCCCAGAGTCTGAACACACCGACATCATCGGGGACTCAGCCACCGAAATTACACCGTCGGCTCGTCTCATCATGGCAGTCATCGCCCCATGGACCGAACCCTTCTTGGCCTAGCTTAATAGGCAAGAGCTTCCTGAGGATCAGAATGAGGCACAGTGCATTGTGTGGCGCTCTAAAGCCTAGAAGGTTCACGAGGGAGAACTCTATAAGAAAAGCGCTACCGGAGTACTTCAAAGATGTATCTCCGAGGAGGAAGGACGGCAGCTCTTGGCTGAAATTCATGCCGGTCTCGGCGGTTACCACGCTGCGGCTCGGGCCCTCGTAAGCAAGGCCTTCCATACAGGTTTCTATTGGCCAACGGCCCGAGCAGACGCGCAGGACCTCGTCCAACATTGTGTCGGATGCCATCTTTTGGCCAACCAAAGCCATATGCGACCCACCGCTCTACAAACAATCCCCATCACTTGGCCTTTTACAGTCTGGGGGCATGATATGGTCGGACCCCTTAAAGGAGGAAGCCATAAGAAAAAATATATGTTGGTCATGGTGGATAAATTCACTAAGTGGATAGAGGCCAAACCAGTCAAAACGGCCGAAGCCGGGCCAGTGATAGATTTTATATCCGGCGTTGTGCACCGTTATGGTGTTCCACACAACATTATCACTGACATTGGCTCCAATTTCAAAACGATTAGGTGAAAGCCTGGTGTGCTAATCTGGGCATCAAGCTCGATTACGCCTCCATATACCACCCACAAACCAACGGTCAAGTCGAACAAGCTAACGGTCTTATTATGAGTGGCATCAAACCCAGATTAGTGCGGTCTTTGAAAGAATCAGACAAGCACTGGGTGAAGGAGCTCGACTCCATGCTCTAGGGACTGTGGACCACGCCAAATCATTCTACCGGATATACACCTTTCTTTATGGTGTATGGCGCAGAGGTTGTGTTACCCTGCGACATTATTGATGACTCGCCTTGAGTGCGCATGTATGAAGAGAGAGAAGCCGAGCTGGATCGGCAGGACAGCTTAGATGCCCTGGAGGAGGAGCGCGATGTCGCAAAAGCCTATTTCACATTCTATCAACAACAGGCCCGCAGATATCAAAGCAGAGAAGTACGGGCCAAGACTTATAATGTGGGCAAACTCGTTCTACGCTTGCCGGAGAAGAAAAAGGACAAACTCAAGCCCAAGTGGGAGGGTCCCTTCATCATTGACGAAGTTCTCACCGGAGCAGCGTACCGCCTGCGTGATGCATCACACAACCGCCTAGAGCCGAACCCATGGAACGCGGCCAGACTCCAAAGATTCTATCCCTAGCGCCGGACACTTCGTTCGTCTCCTTTTTCCCCTTTTTTGTTTCCATTATTTATTTTTCTCTCTTTTCACCTTTCCTTTTTTTAAAGTTGTAAAGCCCTTGTACGGTTAGACCGTACACCTATGATGCATATAATTCTTAATATGTACGTCAATTATACCTGGGGGCTTCTTGTACAGAAGCTTATTATTATTATTTTCCGAGCATCGAGCTCACCACATATGTGTCTTTTCCACATATGTACCTTTTCTTCGCCATTATATGCATCGATATGACTTAACTTTTGGCCAAGCTGGGTTGCCTGGTCCTGTGCTTATGCCCTATGTTTCCGTTAGTTCGGCTAGGGCACAAAGGGAGCACCTCTACGATTGTTACTGCCGGGTCATCTGGATGTGTACCTTAGACTGGGTGAAGCCGAAAGCTAGCGTTCTTAAGGGAATATTCGGTCGGCGGACTAAAGATGTTTTTTTTACTTGTCACATTATGAACCCCCAGATGTTATGTATGTTGTGGTTTTTTCAAACACAGTTCGGACATGCACATTAATGCATGCTTACCCAGGGAAAGGAACCCTTAACGTAACTATTCTCTCTGGAAGATGTTTCTTACGATCAAACTGTAATATAACATAACTAGCCGGATACTTGTCTGTTCAAGCAACTATGACCCCTACACCTGGTTTCCATGCATACCCCGATATACATTATCGAGCGGGTATTCGGAAGCACTCCGCACCTTTGGGTCCAGAGGTTGAAGCGAAAAGGTCTGCCATGACAAGTGTTTTACAATTCAGCTAGAGACATAATTTGTCAAATGAAGTACATAGTCACTTAGACTCAAACACTTCTTCCTCTATATCATCCAACAGGCTATCTAGCCTACAATCCTGTTGGGAATACTTGGCGGCTACTTGAACCTGGTCATATACCAAACTAACGGGAATTTCTTCTCCATTTGACCCTACAGGTCCGACCCGGGCCATCTGATTCGGGTCGCGCTTGGTATACCAAGTTTTCACCATTGCCCAGGCCTCTCGTGCACCTTCCCGGTAGGCCGATATCTTCCATAATTGGAAGTGCCGCCGCGCTCCCTGGAGTAGATGTACAAGCCCCTCCATACTTCCTGGAGGGGAGTTGGATGGCCATAAAGCCTTAACAATACTTTGCATCGCCTCCCGAGCTCGCTCGTACATTCGCAACAGCTCTTATAGCAGATCGCTTGACGATCCGGACACCTCCTCTTCGGGACGGCCCATCAATATAGCTACAGACATAATTATTATTGTCAGTTTCTTTCCTTGCCGAACTATGTAAAGGTAAGTCTAAACACATACTAAATATGTCGCGTTGCAGCCTCCTGTTCTCCTTCACGGAGTCAGCCAGCTGGGCACGCACGTCTTTCAATTCCACGCCCCGCTCAGTGTTGGCATCTTGGAGTTTGTTATTCTCCACCCTGACATGTGTCAGTATACGCTCGCCCGCGACCAGTTGGCTTTGAGCTCCTGGTTGTGAGACATCTGGTGCCTCTGCCATAGGATTCACACCTGTATTAATACTCCTGGTATATGATTATCTTTTCCCGATAGAGGGGAACATTACCAGATGCCGCCTTCTTGAATTTCTCCAGTTCGGCGGTAGCAGAAGTCAGCTGGCCCTGGCACTTTTTCAGCTCTTAAGACAACAGATTGTTCTTCTCTGTGAGCACCTGATCATATAATGATCCTTGAATCAGTTGTACCAACTGTTTCAAGTCTCGGGGGCTACTGATATATGATTATCAGTTTTGTACAAATGTGTACTTACCCGCATATCTTTCAAATACTGGTCTGTGGCTCTGGTAAGCCCATCTCGAGCAGCTCGGATGTATGCATTACCCGAGTTGAAGGCGTTGAAGGCCTCTTCTAAAAAACCAGGGTCGCGAAGAATGGCCTGCTGGCACCGATGATTCATGGCGCTTTCCATTTCGGAGTTCATGACGGATACTTTATCTGAATCCTCCGCAGAAGGACAATCCGGTGTCACTTCCGCGTTAGCCTCAGTCCTTGCGACAGGGTCCGAAATCCGGCTCGTAGAGGCATGACCGAGAGGATCCCTGAATGTTTTTCCTGATAAGACACAGCGGATATTGTCACAAGTTAAATGTGACAGCCATAGAGCATACTTAAAACAACCATACCTCTTTGATAAGGGCTCGGTCGCGCTTCCATTGGCTTTCCTCTTTGAAGGCCTGCCCGGCGTACCTGCAGCTTTCTTGCGCGTTGCCTCAGGTGCAGCGTTGCACGCTGATCGCCTCCCCTTTAGAGCATAATATAGTGCAGTGGGTAAGGCGAAAAGAGGGAATTCTCTCAAAGGACAAGTCTCCTGATTACTTACATGTGATGCAGGCAGAAGGCCAGGATAGTCGGCAATGATGGCCACTTCGGTGCCATCACAGCTCGCCTGGTAAAACACCCCTTCCCCGAGCTCCACGAATATATCTGGATCCTCTTCGAATCTGCGGTCAAGGGACCGGTTGTGGTCCTCTGGGTATGGTGCGGGGCTATGGATCTCCCTGGTAATTCTCCCCCATTCCTGTTATAAATGGACGGATTAATATTTATGAAAAAAGGACTCAGGGAATGACTGGAGTAGAGTAGCGGGATGGAAACTCACCCAGCTGGGAGGGTTGTACATGGAAAACCCATCTCTAGTCTTGATGTGGATGAACTCCTCCTTCTCCCTTTTGTATAATCCGGACAGTATTTTCGCCAAAGCAACGGCAGTGTCCAGACCCTTCCGACCGTGGGTGGCATCATCTTCTCCATTGAAGTGCCACATAGGGTGCCCTCGATATTGGAGTGGCTGAACCCCTCGCATTATGGATATCGCTATAACCTCGACTACTGACAATCCGGATTGAGCAAGCGTCTTTATCTTGCTCATCAATTGGTGGACTTCCGCTCTATATTCCTCCCTGAGGTTCCGAGGACGCCAGCTGAGGCGTTTCTTTAATGGAGCACATGAAAATTCAGGGAGGCCTCTTCAAATTGGGTCAGGAAGGGAGACGTCCTCAACGTAGAACCATTCTAAAGGCCATTCTTCGGATGCCTTCTTTGGTGTACCAGATAGGTATCCGGTCCCGGCGATGCGCCATATCTCGACTACGCCCACTTGGAATATGGATCCCTCTTGATTACGAGGGACGAGGCAAAATAGCTTCTTCCATAACTCAAAATGAGCCTCGCAACCCAGAAATAGCTCACAAAGAGCGACATAACCCGCAATGTGCAGGATGGAGGCAGGTGTGAAGTTATGCAGTTGGAGGCCATAGTACTCCAGAAGCCCTTGGAGGAACGGATGGATTGGAAATCCGACGCCTCTCAGCAAATACGGAACAAAGCATACTCGTTCCCCCGTGGATGGGTTGGGGAACTTCTCTGCCTGTTCCCAGCCGTTGAAGGAAGCCAATCCGGCTCGAACAGGGACTAAATCTGCGGGGGGAGAAATCCCTAGGTCTGCAGCTTCACCAGTTGGCCGTGGGATAGGGAACACTTTTCCCAATCACTCTGCTTGGAGCCGTGAGGGCGTGAGGAAGAGCTGGGAGCGCTAGCCATGTTGGGGTGGTTTCTACGAGCAAGCTCCAAGGATTTCTCGTTTGGGGGAGATGGTGTGCATTAGATCTGAAGATCCCCGTCTCTTTAATATACAATTTTCTTATATGGTCAGGGTGGTAAATGCAAAAAATGCCCCGACCTCTCGTATTCGCTTGACACGTAGAAGCTGAAATCATGAAGGTGCAGAAGTCGATGAGCGCGTCATTAAATGAAAAGCCAAACACTGCTATTTAAGTCAGGTACTTTGAAGTATTCAGAAAAGGAACCCGCCTTGCTATGCCGAAGACAATTTGCGCGCCGGACTCATCGTCATTGAAGCCTGGTTCGGGGGCTACTAAGGGAGTCCTGGATTAGGGGGACCTCGGACAGCCGTACTATATGCGTGGTCCGGGCTGTTGGACTATGAAGATACAAGATTGAAGACTTCGTCCCGTGCCCGGATAGGACTCTCCTTTGCGTGGAAGGCAAGCTTGACAATTCGGATATGTAGATTCCTTTCTTTGTAACTGACTTTGTGTAACCCTAGCCCCCTCCGATGTCTATATAAACCGGAGGGTTTAGTCCGTAGGACAACAATCATAACCTCGTAGGCTAGACTTCTAGGGTTTAGCCATTACGATCTCATGGTAGATCAACTCTTGTAATACTCATACTCATCAAGATCAATCAAGCAGGAAGTAGGGTATTACCTCCATAGAGAGGGCCCGAACCTGGGTAAACATTGTGTCTCCTGCCTCCTGTTACCATTAGCCTTAGACGCACAGTTCGGGACCCCCTACCCGAGATCCGCCGGTTTTGACACCGACACCTGCGGCGATCAGTTCGTCTCAAAGGGACTTGATCTTCGTGACATAGTCGGTGATGGAGGAGTTGCCCTTCTGCAAGTTGGCAAGGGCGATCCAAACATTGGTGGTGTAGGAATGGGTGCGATATGCAAGCATCCCTTCAATCGTGTTCCAGAGCTCGGGAGAGGTATGGCACGAGGCGACCTGGATAGCTATCTCACGTGGGAGTCGTCAGGAGATAGGAGAAGACTTGTTAATCTTGTGCATACCAGGTTTGGAATTCAGGGTTCGACGCCTTTGCTGCCGTCTTGCCATCAGACGAGGCTACATCGATATGCATGGGAGGTGGTGGCTGCTCGACGTCGAGGTACTTGGCCGCCTGTGCTCCCACGATGGCCGAGAGCACCGTCGCCCACCATAGGGCTTGGTTGCCCTTCGTGAGCGGTTACGACGTGCATGAATGGCGAGGATGGGAAGGAGCTTGAAGACGCTGCCATGGATGCGCTCGAGGATGGCTCTGATACCATATAAAAGCTAAGATGTGGAAGCTTATGCATACCGCAGGGATGCATGCATGTTAAATAGGCCAAGAAGTTACATGGTGCGGGTAGGTTGTTGTAGACTTGATCCATACTCCAAGGCTATACAAGAAAGGATCTATCTGATAGAAATATGCCCTAGAGGCAATAACAAAGATACTATTTATGTCCTCATATCATGATAAATGTTTATTATTCATGCTAGAATTGTATTAACCAAAAACATGATACATGTGTGAATACATAGACAAACTTAATGTCACTAGTATGCCTCTACTTGACTAGCTCATTAATCAAAGATGGTTATGTTTCCTAACCATAGACATGTGTTGTCATTTGATTAACGGGATCACATCATTAGGAGAATGATGTGATTGACTTGACCCATTCCATTAGATTAGCACTTGATCATTTAGTATGTTGCTATTGCTTTATTCATGACTTATACAAGTTCCTATAACTATGAGATTATGCAACTCCCGCTTACCGAAGGAACACTTTGTGTGCTACCAAACGTCACAACGTAACTGGGTGATTATAAAGGAGCTTTACAAGTGTCTCCAAAGGTACATGTTGAGTTGGCGTATTTCGAGATTAGGTTTTGTCACTCCGACTGTCGGAGAGGTATCTCTGGGCCCTCTCGGTAATGCACATCACTATAAGCCTTGCAAGCAATGTAGCTAATGAGTTAGTTACGGAATGATGCATTACGCAACGAGTAAAGAGACTTGCCGGTAACGAGATTGAACTAGGTATTGAGATACCGATGATCGATTCTCAGGCAAGTAACATACCGATGACAAAGGGAACAACGTATGTTGTTATGCGGTTTGACCGATAAAGATCTTCGAAGAATATGTAGGAGCCAATATGAGCATCCAGGTTCCGCTATTGGTTATTGACTGGAAACAGTTCTAGGTCATGTCTACATAGTTCTCGAACCCGTAGGGTCCGCACGCTTAAGGTTTTGATGACAGTTATATTATGAGTTTATGAGTTTTGACGTACCAAAGTTTGTTCGGAGTCCCTGATGTGATTATGGACATGATGAGGAGTCTCGAAATGGTCGAGACATGAAGATTGATATATTGGAAGCCTATATTTGGATATCAGAAGTGTTCCGGGTGAAATCGGGATTTTACCGGAGTACCGGGAGGTTACCGAACCCCCCCCCCCCCCGGGAGGGGGCTTAATGGGCCTACATGGGCCCTAGTGGAGAGGAAGAGAGGAGGCAAGGGTTGGGCCGCGTGCCCCTCCCCCCTAGTCCGAATAGGACAAGGAGAGGGTGCGGCGCCCCCCTTTCCTTCCTCTCTCCCTCCTCCTTCCCCCCTTCTCCTATTCCAACTAGGAAAGAAGGGAGTCCTACTCCCGGTGGGAGTAGGACTCCCCTTGGCGCACCCCTCCTTGGCCGGCCGCCCCTCCTCCTTGGCTCCTTTATATACGGGGGCAGGAGGGCACCTCTAGACACAACAATTGATCTCTTGATCTCTTAGCCGTGTGCGATGCCCCCTCCACCATAGTCCTCGATAATATTGTAGCGGTGCTTAGGCGAAGCCCTGCGACGGTAGAACATCAAGATCGTCACCATGCCGTCGTGCTGACGGAACTCTTCCCATACATTCTGCTGGATCAGAGTCCGGGGATCGTCATCGAGCTGAACGTGTGCTAGAACTCGGATGTGCCGTAGTTTCGGTGCTTGATCGGTCGGGCCGTGAAGGCGTACGACTACATCAACCGCGTTGTTCTAACGCTTCTGCTTTTGGTCTACGAGGGTACGTGGATAACACTCTCCCCTCTCGTTTCTATGCATCACCATGATCTTGCGTGTGCGTAGGAAAATTTTGAAATTACTACGTTCCCCAACAGTGGCATCCGAGCCTGGTTTTATGCGTAGATGTTATATGCACGAGTAGAACGCAAGTGAGTTGTGGGCGATACAAGTCATACTGCTTACCAGCATGTCATACTTTGGTTCGGCGGTATTGTTGGATGAAGCGGCCCGGACCGACATTACGCGTACGCTTACGCGAGACTGGTTCTACCGACGTGCTTTGCACACAGCTGGCTGGCGGGTGTCTGTTTCTCCAACTTTAGTTGAACCGAGTGTGTCTACGCCTGGTCCTTGCGAAGGTTAAAACAGCACTAACTTGACGAGCTATCGTTGTGGTTTTGATGCGTATGTAAGAACGGTTCTTGCTCAGCCCATAGCAGCCATGTAAAATTTGCAACAACAAAGTAGAGGACGTCTAACTTGTTTTTGCAGGGCATGTTGTGATGTGATATGGTCAAGACGTGATGCTATATTTTATTGTATGAGATGATCATGTTTTGTAACCGAAGTTATCGGCAACTGGCAGGAGCCATATGGTTGTCGCTTTATTGTATGCAATGCAAACGCCCTGTAATTGCTTTACTTTATCACTAAGCGGTAGCAATAGTCGTAGAAGCAATAGATGGCGTAATGACAACGATGCTACGATGGAGGTCGAGGTGTCGCGCCGGTGACGATGGTGATCACGACGGTGCTTCGGAGATGGAGATCACAAGCACAAGATGATGATGGCCATATCATATCACTTATATTGATTGCATGTGATGTTTATCCTTTATGCATCTTATCTTGCTTTGATTGACAGTAGCATTTTAAGATGATCTCTCACTAATTATCAAGAAGTGTTCTCCCTGAGTATGCACCGTTGCGAAAGTTCTTCGTGCTGAGACACCACGTGATGATCGGGTGTGATAGGCTATACGTTCAAATACAACGGGTGCAAAACAGTTGCGCACGCGGAATACTCAGGTTAAACTTGACGAGCCTAGCATATACAGATATGGCCTCGGAACACGGAGACCGAAAGGTTGAAGGTGAATCATATAGTAGATATGATCAACATAGTGATGTTCACCATTGAAACTACTCCATCTCACGTGATGATCGGACATGGTTTAGTTGATTTGGATCACGTGATCACTTAGATGACTAGAGAGATGTCTGTCTAAGTGGAAGTTCTTTAGTAATATGATTAATTGAACTTAAACTTATCATGAACTTAGTACCTGATAGTATTTTGCTTGTCTATGTTTGTTGTAGATAGATGACTCGTGTTGTTGTTCCGTTGAATTTTAATGCGTTCCTTGAGAAAGCTAAGTTGAAAGATGATGGTAGCAACTACACGGACTGGGTCCGTAACTTGAGGATTATCCTTATTGCTGCACAGAAGAATTACGTCCTGGAAGCACCGCTGGGTGCCAGGCCTGCTGCAGATGCAACTGACGACGTTAAGAACGTCTGGCAGAGCAAAGCTGATGGCTACTCGATAGTTCAGTGTGCCATGCTTTACGGCTTGGAATCGGGTCTTCAACGACGTTTTGAACATCATGGAGCATATGAGATGTTCCAGGAGTTGAAGTTAATATTTCAAGCAAATGCCTGGATTGAGAGATATGAAGTCTCCAATAAGTTCTATAGCTGTAAGATGGAGGAGAATAGTTCTGTCAGTGAACACGTACTCAAAATGTCTTGGTATAATAATCACTTGATTCAACTGGGAGTTAATCTTCCTGATGATAGTGTCATTGACAGAATTCTTCAATCACTGCCACCAAGCTACAAGAGCTTCGTGATGAACAAAAATATGCAAGGGATGGACAAGACTATTCCCGAGCTCTTCGCAATGCTGAAAGCTGTGGAGGTAGAAATCAAGAAGGAGCATCAAGTGTTGATGTTCAATAATACCACCAGTTTCAAGAAAAAGGGCAAAGGGAAGAAGAAGGGGAACTTCGAGAAGAACAACAAACAAGTTGCTATACAAGAGAAGAAACCTAAGTCTGGACCTAAGCCTGAGATTGAGTGCTTCTACTGCAAGCAGACTAGACACTGGAAGTGGAACTGCCCCAAGTATTTGGCGGATAAGAAGGATGGCAAAGTGAACAAAGGTATATGTGATATACATGTTATTGATGTGTACCTTACTAATGCTCGCAGTAGCACCTGGGTATTTGATACTGGTTTTGTTGCTAATATTTGCAACTCAAAACAGGGACTACGGATTAAGCAAAGATTGGCTAAGGACGAGGTGCCGATGCGCGTGGGAAATGGTTCCAAAGTCGATGTGATCGCGGTCAGCACGCTACCTCTACATCTACCATCGGGATTCGTTTTAGACCTGAATAATTGTTATTTGGTGCCAGCGTTAAGCATGAACATTATATCTGGATCTTGTTTGATGTGAGATGATTATTCATTTAAATCAAAGAATAATGGTTATTCTATTTATATGAGTAATATCTCTTATGGTCATGCACCCTTGAAGAGTGGTCTATTTTTATTAAATCTCGATAGTAGTGATACACATATTCATAATGTTGAAGCCAAAAGATGCAGAGTTGATAATGATAGTGCAACTTATTTGTGGCACTGTCGTTTGGGTCATATTGTTGTAAAGCGCATGAAGAAACTCCATACTGATGGACTTCTGGAATCACTTGATTATGAATCACTTGGTACTTGCGAACCGTGCCTCATGGGCAAGATGACTAAAACGCCGTTCTCCGGAACCATGAAGCGAGCAACTGATTCGTTGGAAATCATACATACTGATGTATGTGGTCCAATGAATATTGAGGCTCGCGGCAGGTATCATTATTTTCTCACCTTCACAGATGATTTGAGCAGATATGGGTATATCTACTTGATGAAACACAAGTCTGAAACATTTGAAAAGTTCAAAGAATTTCAGAGTGAAGTGGAAAATCATCGTAACAAGAAAATAAAATTTCTACGATCTGATCGTGGAGGAGAATATTTGAGTTACGAGTTTGGTTTACATTTGAAGCAATGCGGAATAGTTTCGCAACTCACGCCACCCGGAACACCACAACGAAATGGTGTGTCCGAACATCGTAATCGTACTTTACTAGATATGGTGTGATCTATGATGTCTCTTACTGATTTACCGCTATCGTTTTGGGGTTTTGCTTTAGACACGACCGCATTCACGTTAAATAGGGCACCATCAAAATCCGTTGAGACGACGCCTTATGAACTGTGGTTTGGCAAGAAACCAAAGTTGTCGTTTCTTAAAGTTTGGGGTTGCGATGCTTATGTGAAGAAACTTCAACCAGATAAGCTCGAACCCAAATCGGAGAAATGTGTCTTCATAGGATACCCAAAAGAGATTATTGGGTACACCTTCTATCACAGATCTGAGGGCAAGATTTTTGTTGCTAAATTCGGATCCTTTCTAGAGAAGGAGTTTCTCTCGAAAGAAGTGAGTGGGAGGAAAGTAGAACTTGATGATTTAACTGTACCTGCTCCCTTATTGGAAAGTAGTTCATCACAAGAACCAGTTCCTGTGACAACTACACCAATCAGTGAGGAAGCTAATGATATTGATCAAGAAACTTCAGATCAAATTACTACCGAACCTCGTAGGTCTACCAGAGTAAGATCCGCACCAGAGTGGTACGGTAATCCTATTCTGGAATTCATGTTACTTGACCATGGGGAACCTACGGACTATGAGGAAGCAATGATGAGCCCAGATTCTGCAAATGGCTTGAGGCCATGAAATGTGAGATGGGATCCATGTATGAGAACAAAGTATGGACTTTGGTTGACTTGCCCGATGATCGGCAAGCCATCGAGAATAAATGGATCTTCAAGAAGAAGACTGACGCTGATGGTAATGTAACTGTCTACAAAGCTCGACTTGTTGCGAAAGGTTTTCGACAAGTTCAAGGGGTTGACTACGATGAGACTTTCTCACCTATAGCGATGCTTAAGTCTGTCTGAATCATGTTAGCAATTGCTGCATTTTATGATTATGAAATTTGGTAAATGGATGTCAAAACTCCATTCCTGAATGGATTTCTGGAAGAAGAGTTGTATATGATGCAACCGGAAGGTTTTATCGATCCAAAAGGTGCTAACAAAGTGTGCAAGCTCCACCGATCCATTTATGGACTGGTGCAAGCCTCTCGGAGTTGGAATAAACGCTTTGATAGTGTGATCAAAGCATATGGTTTTATACAGACTTTTGGAGAAGCATGTATTTACAAGAAAGTGAGTGGGAGCTCTGTAGCATTTCTGATATTATATGTAGATGACATATTGTTAATTGGAAATGATATAGAATTTCTGGATAGCATAAAGGGATACTTGAATAAAAGTTTTTCAATGAAAGACCTCGGTGAAGCTGCTTACATATTGGGCATCAAAATCTATAGAGATAGGTCAAGACGCTTGATTGGACTTTCACAAAGCACATACCTTGATAAAGTTTTGAAAAAGTTCAAAGTGGATTAGGCAAAGAAAGGATTCTTGCCTGTATTACAAGGTATGAAGTTGAGTCAGACTCAATGTCCGGCCATAGCAGAAGATAGAGAGAAACTGAAAGATGTTCCCTATGCTTCAGCCATAGGCTCTATCATGTATGCAATGGTGTGTACCAGACCTGACGTATGCTTAGCAATAAGCTTGGCAGGTAGGTACCAAAGTAATCCAGGAGTGGATCACTGGACAGCGGTCAAGAATATCCTGAAATACCTGAAAAGGACTAAGGATATGTTTCTCGTTATGGAGGTGACAAAGAGCTAGTCGTAAATGGTTACGTCGATGAAAGCTTTGACACTGATCCGGACGATTCTAAATCGCAAACCGGATACGTGTTTATATTAAACGGTGGAGTTGTGAGTTGGTGCAGTTCTAAACAAAGCGTCGTGGCGGGATCTACATGCGAAGCGGAGTACATAGCTGCTTTGGAAGAAGCAAATGAAGGAGTCTGGATGAAGGAGTTCATTTCCGATCTAGGTGTCATACCTAGTGCATCGGGACCAATGAAGATCTTCTGTGACAATACTGGTGCAATTGCCTTGGCAAAGAAATCCAGATTTCACAAGAGGACCAAGCAAATCAAGAGATGCTTCAATTCCATCCGGGACCAAGTCCAGATGGGAGACATAGAGATTTGCAAGATACATACGGATCTGAATGTTGCAGACCCGTTGACTAAACCTCTTCCACGAGCAAAACATGATCAGCACCAAGACTCCATGGGTGTTAGAATCATTACTGTGTAATCTAGATTATTGACTCTAGTGCAAGTGGGAGACTGAAGGAAATATGCCCTAGAGGCAATAATAAAGTTATTATTTATTTCCTCATATCATGATAAATGTTTATTTCATGCTAGAATTGTATTAACTGGAAACATGATACATGTGTGAATACATAGACAAACTAAATGTCACTAGTATGCCTCTACTTGACTAGCTCATTAATCAAAGATGGTTATGTTTCCTAACCATAGACATGTGTTGTCATTTGATTAACGGGATCACATCATTAGGAGAATGATGTGGTTGACTTGACCCATTCCGTTAGCTTAGCACTTGATCGTTCAGTATGTTGCTATTGCTTTCTTCATGACTTATACAAGTTCCTATAACTATGAGATTATGCAACTCCCGTTTATCGGAGGAACACTTTGTGTGCTACCAAACGTCACAACGTAACTGGGTGATTATAAAGGAGCTCTACAGGTGTCTCCAAAGGTATATGTTGAGTTGGCGTATTTCGAAATCAGGTTTTGTCACTCCGACTGTCGGAGAGCTATCTCTGGGCCCTCTTAGTAATGCACATCACTATATGCCTTGCAAGCAATGTAGCTAATGAGTTAGTTACGGAATGATGCATTACGTAACGAGTAAAGAGACTTGCCGGTAACGAGATTGAACTAGGTGTTGAGATACCGACGATCGAATCTCGGGCAAGTAACATACCGATGACAAAGGGAACAACGTATGTTGTTATGCGGTTTGACCGATAAAGATCTTCATAGAATATGTAGGGAGCCAATATGAGCAACCAGGTTCCGCTATTGGTTATTGACCGGAAACAGTTCTAGGTCATGTCTACATAGTTCTCGAACCCGTAGGGTCCGCACGCTTAAGGTTTCGATGACAGTTATATTATGAGTTTATGACTTTTGATGTACTGAAGTTTGTTCAGAGTCCCGGATGTGATTACGGACATGACGAGGAGTCTCGAAATGGTCGAGACATTAAGATTGATATATTGGAAGCCTATATTTGGATATCGGAAGTGTTCCGGGTGAAATCGGGATTTTACCGGAGTGCCGGGAGGTTACCGGAACCCCCCGGGGGCTTAATGGGCCTACATGGGCCCTGGTGGAGAGGAAGAGAGGAGGCAAGGGCTGGGCCGCGTGCCCCTCCCCCCTAGTCCGAATAGGACAAGGAGAGGGGGGCGGCGCCCCCCCCCCCCCCCTTTCCTTCCTCTCTCCCGCCTCCTTCCCCCCTTCTCCTATTCCATCTAGGAAAGAAGGGAGTCCTACTCCCGGTGGGAGTAGGACTCCCCTTGGCGCGCCCCTCCTTGGCCGGCCGCCCCCTCCCCCTTGGCTCCTTTATATACAGGGGCAGGGGGCACCTCTAGACACAACAATTGATCTCTTGATCTCTTAGCCGTGTGCGGTGCCCCCTTCCAACATAGTCCTCGATAATATTGTAGCGGTGCTTAGGCGAAGCCCTACGAAGGTAGAACATCAAGATCGTCACCACGCCGTCGTGCTGACGGAACTCTTCCCCAACATTCTGCTGGATCGGAGTCTGGGGATCGTCATCGAGCTGAACGTGCGCTAGAACTCGAAGGTGTCGTAGTTTCGGTGCTAGATCGGTCAGGCCATGAAGACGTATGACTACATCAACCGCGTTATTCTAACGCTTCCGCCTTTGGTCTACGAGGGTACGTGGACAACACTCTCCCCTCTCGTTGCTATGCATCATCATGGTCTTGCGTGTGCGTAGGAAAATTTTGAAATTACTACGTTCCCCAACACTATCTACTCTAACAACCTGCCTAGATACAACACAATACGCACGCGTTATACAATGACTACATACGTGTCATGTTACAACCTAAATAAGCCTATCTTTTAACATATACTACTACTCAAGTAGGCGCGGCCATCGTTTTCTTGCAGCTTAAGTGGGTTTTAGAGCATCTCCAACAGGAGCCCAACGCGTGACGCGCAAAAATCTGGTTTGCAGAGCGTGCAACGCCAGGTTTGGCGCGGGGCGCAGCACTGGCTCTAGCAGCCGTGCCAAAATGCAACACGCGCGCGCAGCTCCAGCGGTGCACCAAAATGCAGCGCGCGCGAGCAGCTGCGCATCCACATTTGTTGCATTTTCACACAAAACATAGACGTGGCATAATATTTAAATCACAAACATCATTCACAACCAAGTTTAAATGAATAGTTCAATTTGTTACAACTCACCAAACAAATAGTACTTTGAGAAATACAACAAATAGTTCAACAATACAGCATCAAACGCACAAATCATGATGATCTTTGGAGGCCATTCCAAGCCCACCACTCCTCAATGAGATCCTTCTTGAGTTCATTATGTGCTGCCGGACGTCGAATGGCATGATAGGAGGCAACAAAACGGGCCACCCTTTCAGCCCTCCGCCGCACTCGCACAGGATGTCCCAACAGCTCATACTGAGAGTAGTCTACATCTTGGCCACGCTCATTCTCGATGATTATGTTGTGCATGATCACACAAGCGCATTATGTACCAAAGCATCTTCTGATCCCAAAATCTAGCCGGTTCTCTCACAATAGCAAATTGGGCTTGCAAAATCCCAAAAGCTCTCTCCACATCTTTTCTAGCCGCCGCGTGAGCATTTTGGAAATCAAGATATTTCTTACCTTCCGGTTTTTTCAACGTCTTCACAAATGTTTGCCACTTTGGGCAGATGTCATCCGCAATATAGTAGCCATGGTTGTATGTACGACCATTAGCTGCAAACTGCACCGGTAGCAGTTCACCATTTGTGATCTTACTCATCAGTGGTGAACGGTTGACAACGTTGATGTCATTCAAAGATCCAGGCCTTCCAAAAAAAGCATGCCAAATTCAAGTCTCGTGATCGGCCACCGCTTCAAGGATTATAGTGGAATCCTTTTTTTGTCCGTGGAATTGTCCATGTCATGCCTTTGGACAATTCTTCCAACTCCAATGCATGCAATCTATTGAGCCTAGCATACCTGGGAACCCATGAGCTTTGTTCATCTCCAATAGCCTTGCGACATCTTCAGCATTGGGAGTTCTCAAGTACTCCGGGCCAAACACTTGCACAATTCTGACTGCGAAGTGCTTGACACACATGATGGCTTGGCTCTCACCCATGACCAAGTGGTCATAAACTAGATCAGCCGGAATACCATATGCCAACATACGGAAAGCGGTTGTCACCTTCTGAAAGGTGCTATGCCCGAGCTCTCCGGTGGCATTCCTCCTCTGCTGAAAAAATCGGCCATGGCTCGCTAGTTTCTCTGCAATGCGCCTGAACAACTCGGTGCTCACCCTAAACCGGCGACGAAAGTAGGACTCGGGGTATGTGGGATTCTCCACAAAATAGTGCCTCATCAATCTGTTGTGGGCATCAATCCTATCCCTCCAAATTTTCTGCCGACCCATAACCGAACCACCGTACTTCCGTTTTTCATTGATGTGCATAGCTAGGATCATTGCAAGTTCCTCCTCCTCTTCCATATCAAATTATTCTTCAGAAGAGTTATAGCCCGAACTCATCTAAAATGTTCAAAACTAGGCTATAAACAACATGCACCAAATTTCATGCAAAAAAGAGGAAGTTGAAAGCAATACATACCTTGCGGGCGTTTTGTCGAACACCTTGCGGGCGCCAAAGCAGCGGTGGGCGGCCAGGCGTTGTTCGTCGGAGACTGCCGCGCGCGACGACGGCGCTGACCAGAGAGAGAGGGAGGAAGCCGCGGCCGTGCGGGAAGAGACCGGGGAAGCGCCGGAACGGTCGCCGGAAAAAAGGGGTGGCGCGGGGCGGCGGCCGCCGCGCGGCTGGATGGGTTGGTGGAGTGAGAGCGAGCGCTCGAGAGTCCAGCACGCGGGAGCGGGCGCAGCAAATAAGCGGCGCGCGATGGCGTTTCCGCCCGCGCGCTGAATTACATATGCCGCGCGCGATTTTTGCGCGTCCGCTGGAGCGCCGGGAACGGTAGCGCGTGCTAAAACCACTACTTTTTCGGCGCGGCGCGTTTATAGCGCGCCTGTTGGAGATGCTCTTAAGAACCTGTTTTCGGGCCTGTCATCACGTGCCTTCGTGGCAGTGTTCATCAGTTGACTCTCTTACGAGGTAATTCATGGGAAATCTAACTACCTTGCTGGTTGCTTGATCGTCATCCATCGATATATCTACAGGAGGATTTACTGTAGGCATACGTACATCGGCACATGTGAGGCGAAGCCTTTCCAACGACCAGATCAGAGATAGAAGATGAAACGTCGCCATTGTTTCTTGCTTCTTGTTTCTTGTTGCTTTACAAAATTAACCACCATCTGCATACGTGGCAACGTATGTCAAATTGTCTGACCTGACCATATCGTATGATTGCTGTGAGTTATGTGACAACAAATCACTGAACAGGAAAAACGTCGCCATTGTCTATTGAAAGAAGATCGGTGCATGGACATGCATGTATATATCATTGCGTAGACTGAGACGATGTACGTATATGTAGATGGTGCTGTCAAGCCTTTCCAACTACTCCTATATATTGCTCGGACTGGAGCAATGCAAAGTTAGACTTGATAACTCGAACCAGCAGGCAACATTAATGGCGAATCACCGTGACAATTGATGTTTATGTACATCGACCATGAAGTGATGTGTGAGTGTGTGACCTTTGCTGTGCGGTGTTTGACTCTTGGGGCTAACAGATGAGACTCTTGGGGGCCAAGAGAGGGATCATTTTTTCTGCATGTTTAGCTTAAAACAAAACTACCTTGCTGCCTAGGCCAGTCCAGCAGATGTCTATATTTTCATGGACAAGATTAGAGGTCGTGAGTAAATTCCATGCATCTTTGTGTTTTCAGATAGAAGTTATTTTCTTTCGAAAAGGGGTTTTACCCCAGCCTCTGTATCAGAAAGATGCATACGGCTCATATTACTAAAAGGCTCATATTACTAAAAGTAAACCGTCAACAAAGTCTCCAAGTCTCGAAATAAAAAAAGAATCAAAACGCTCACAAGAGCGAAATCGAAAGCCACAACCGGCTGGCAAATAAAATAGGAGCACTACATGCCTATCCTATTACATGGCCGCTATCCAAACCGGTTGAAAATAACCCGAGCTATCATCTCCCATCGGGTAGACGCAGTAGCCAAACGCCCCTTGGCCTCCGTCAGAGTGAGTAGCGACCACATACGGATCAAAGTTATGGCCCTGAAGATAACCTGCAAAAAGTGAATATTCGTTGATCTGTTAAAAACCAAATCATTTCTGCAGTTCCAGCCTGCCCATAATAAGGCAAAAACTCCAACACGAATGTGCCTCGCTAAATCTGAGTCAACCCCATCAAGCCACGTTCCAAATAACATGCTGATAGAGGTAGGCGGAGTAATATTAAAAGCAATATGAATCGAACACCAAAGAATCTTAGCCAGCGGACAATCTAGAAAGAGGTGTTTGATAGTTTCGTTATGATCACAAAAACTACACCTAGCAGAACCCATCCAATTACGTTTTGCCAAATTATCCTTTGTCAAAATGACTTGTTTATGCACAAACCACATAAACACTTTGATTCGCAAAGGTACCTTTACTTTCCAGACGTGCTTCGAGGAGGGAATGCCACTAGAGTTTATGACATCCAGATACATGGATTTGACCGAGAACACGCCGTCCTTGGTCAGTTTCCAATACAGCCTATCTGGCTGCTGAGACAGCTGAACATCCATCAACCGTCTTACAAGATGCAGTCAGGCCTCCCAACGATTGCCAACTAGCGTCCTTCGAAAGCTAATATTTAGGGGAGTAGATTGTAAAACGTTTGCAACGTAAGCTTCTCGCCGTTGAACAACATTGTACGAAGTAGGATATTGAAGTGCAAGGGGCGTCTCCCCAAGCCACGTATCCTCCCAGAACCTCGTATTAGCTCCATTTCCGACTAAGAATCTAGCCCTGTTAAAAAAGAGTGGCTTGACTCTCATCAACCCTTTCCAAAACAGTGAGTCAGTCGGTCTCACAGTCACATGTGCCAATGTTTTAGAGTGAAGGTACTTATTTCGCAAAATCTGAGCCCAAGTAGCCTCCGTCTCGGACGAAAGTTTGAATAGCCATTTGCTGAGGAGACATCTGTTCTTGACATCCAGATTTTCAATGCCTAGATCCCCTTGGTCCTTCGGCCTGCAGATGATGTCCCATTTTGCAAGCCTATATTTTCGTTTAAGCTCATCATTCTGCCAGAAGAATCGTGATCGATAAAAGTCTAACCTCTTCCCGACCCCCACCGGGACCTCAAAAAAGGATAGGAGAAACATGGGCATACTGGTGAGAACCGAATTAATCAGAATTAATCGCCCTCCATATGACATGAGCTTCCCTTTCCAACAGCTCAATTTCTTCTCAAAACGATCCTCGATACACTTCCACTCCTTGTTCGTCAGCTTACGATGATGAATGGGTATACCTAAGTACATGAAAGGTAATGAACCCAATTCACATCCGAACAATTGCTTATACGCCTCCCGGTCATCATTAGCTCTTCCAAAACAGAATAATTCGCTCTTGTGGAAGTTAATTTTGAGCCCGGACAATTGTTCAAATAAGCATAACACAAGCTTCATGTTTCTCGCTTTCGCCAAGTCATGCTCCATAAAGATGATAGTATCATCAGCATACTATAAAATGGATATACCACCATCAACTAGGTGCGGAACCAGGCCTCCTACCTGCCCCGCATCCTTAGCCCGTCCTATTAAAATAGTTAGCATATCAACCACTATGTTGAATAGAATCGGTGACATGGGATCTCCTTACCTTAACCCTTTGTGTGTCTGGAAATAGTGACCTATATCGTCATTCACTTTAATTCCTACACTCCCTTTTTGCATAAAGGACTCAATGTGGTCTCTCCAGGCCGAGTCAAATCCTTTCATACGCAAAGCTTGTTGAAGGAAAAGCCATTTAACTTTATCGTATGCTTTTTCAAAATCCACTTTAAAAACCACGCCATCTAGTTTTTTTGAGTGAATCTCATGGAGCGTTTCATGCAAGACGACAACCCCTTCAAGGATATTTCTATCTGGCATGAAAGCAGTCTGAGATGGTTGTACAACTAAATGCGCAATCTGCATAAGTCTGTTCGTCCCAACCTTGGTGAAGATTTTGAAACTGACATTAAGCAAACATATAGGCCTGAACTGCTCAATGCGAAAAGCCTCTGTCTTCTTAGGAAGAAGAGTTATCGTTCCAAAATTCAGCTTGAACAAATGAAGCTGACCATTGAAAAACTCATGAAACATCGGCATCAGGTCTCCCTTAATAAAGTGCCAGCACTTTTTTGTAAACTCCGTTGGAAACCCATCCGGTCCTGGCGCCTTATTGTTTTTCATTTGTGCAATGGCCTCAAACACCTCTTTCTCCATAAAGGGAGCAGTCGAAATTTCATTCTCGTCCATCTCAAGTTGAAGAACAACCTCAACCCTTGACTCATCCAAAGACACAAAATTCTCTTCCGGTGGTCCAAACAACTGCTTATAATAGTTGGTAATGTAGACTTTCAGGTTCTCCTGACCAACTATCGTCCCTTCGTCTTGTTCTAATTGGAAAATTCTCTTCTTATGATGCTTTCCATTAGCAATCATATGAAAGAATTGAGTGTTATCCTCGCCTTGGACGATTTTACGAGCCTTAGCTCTCAAAGCCCATTTCAATTCCTCCTCGCGGAGAAGCTCTTTTAACCGCAACCCGGCCTCCATTTTAGTCTGCATCTCACTGGTATCTAAGATAGAGGTTTCAGCTTTTAACTCAAGAGTGTGAATAAGCAGGAGGAGTCTTTCCTTCTCCTCCTTATATAACCCATGCGTGTGCTTGGCCCATCCACGAAGGAACCTTCAAAGTTGACGAATCTTGCACTGCCATCGCTCAATGGGTGACCTTCCACCCGAGTCTTTAGCCCACCCTCTAGCTAACAACTCGAGGAAACCCGCCCTTCCAAACCATGCCAGTTCAAACGAGAATATATTCTTATTACCCACATGAGTTTGAGCCCCCGAGTCGACTAGTAGCGGTGTATGATCCGAGATACCTCATGTCAATGCCTGCACTGTTACCAGGGGAAACTTCTGTTCCCATTCGACACTAGCTAAAACACGGTCAAGCTTCTCAAAGGTCGGAACCGGTAACGAGTTAGCCCAAGTGAACTTCCTACATGAGAGCTCTATCTCTCTGAGCTCCAAGCTTTCAATGATAGTATTAAACATAAACGACCATCTGCCGTCAAAATTGTCATTATTCTTTTCCTCCTTTCTTCGGATAATGTGGAAATCACCACCCACTAAGACAGGTAGCTGCTCGTTACCGCAAACACGAACCAGATCGGCCAAGAAATCTGGCTTGAGTTCTGGTTGCGCGGCTCCATATACCGCCACCAAAGCCCAATCAAATCCATCGGCTTTAGTCCTGACCCGAAATTTTACTGCAAACTCTCCCAAAACTACACTCTGAACCTCCAAAGTTTCACACTTAACCCCAAGTAAAACCCCACCGGATCTTCCTCGAGGAGGGAGGCAATGCCAGTTAAAATCTACCCCCCCCCCCTAGATAAAGTGCTAAGAAATTGTGGAGTGAAATTGCCTCGTCCAGTCTCCAACAAAGCAATAAAGTCTAAATGGTGTTCAAGAGAAGCTTCCGCTAGAAACCTTCTTTTAGCCAAGTCTTTAAGACCTCTGCTATTCCAAAAAATGCCTCTCATATTTCATCATGAAATTTTTTAGAGGTACGGATCCTAGCGCTTCTACGCACAGTCGACACTGGATAAACCTTCCATTTCCAGGTCCGTTTAGGCTTAACGCCAGCAACAGCAGGCTCACCACACTCAGGCTCTGCCTCTATCACCAAAGACTCATCATCAAGGTTAGAGGTTTCAGGATACGTATACTCCTCCTCCTCCTCCGTCTCCGGTAAAGTAGGGTCAAGATCGGCACACAAACCATCAAGAACCCTAACCCCAAGCGCATCAACCTCCGACTCATTCATAGGCTTAACGGCAGCTATGTTGCGAATCATTTCTAACGCACGTTCAGCTTCCAAGTCAAGCATATCATTAACAGACTTAGATATCTCTAGATCATTATTACCAAGTGATACGCCTAGTTGATTCGCATTGTGCACAATCTCAACATTGGTAAAATGCATAATAGAATTTGATTTATTAACAGACATACCAGTGGAAGACTCGACGTCACACAACTTGGTCGCCCTCATAGCACACCTGAGCTGCATGTCATCAACGTCCGGCTGCTCCTGTAGCCTCCCGCTGATCCGCCTTCCCTAAGAGACAGGGTCCGGAATGCCACCAAAGGCGATGACCTCATCGAGTGAAGCTCTGCTAGGGGAAAGGCCTCCTGCCCGTCCCCCAACAGAGGCGCCCCGGGCCGAAGCCACCGGGGCAGCAGCACCAGACGACGACAACTCCCGCGGCCTGTCCACGAAAGTCCCGCCGGAAGCAGGGACCGGCGAAACCAGCGCGCGGCGCTCCGGAGATGAAGGCGGTGAGACGGCCATGCCACCCGACCCACCCACTGAAACTGGGCGCGGTCTGACTACGGCCTCCTGCATGCCCACTCCTCCGCACGCGTCCGGCGTTGAAGAGAGGAGCGTTGAGCCCGCCGTGGGCGGCGGCAGCGACAGCAACTCGGAGGACCAGGCTTCGTGCCCGCCACCTCCAACCAAAGCAACCATCGCAGCTCCATCCACGGAAGTCGTAAGAGAGGTAGGAGATATGGAAAGGGCCACCTGCCCCTCGGCACCTCCCAACTCAACGACCTCCAGCGCACCCACAGACACAGGTCGGTCACCCCGAAGCCAAGGTGGAGCAGAGAACGGTCCCAAGGAACCAAGCTGCAAGGTGCACGTTGGAGCCGCACCAGTTGACCGAACAGGAGCAACGTCACTGGAATCAGAAGGACCCGACGGCTCCTTGGCCTTGTCATCATCTCCCTTAGCCAAATCATTCTGGTTCCCCGGAGCACCTCCTCCCTCAGACATGTCCATAGGATTATCATCCTCAAAATCATCGAACAAGTTAGGATCCTCATACTGCACGTCCAACTGATACAGAACACCGTCATATGTCCAAGGCACCACGTTCGGCAGGAACTCAATGTTAGCAACACTGACAAGTAAACGAGCCACCCCGTTAGCCCGAGTGAAGGGCATATCCACCTGACCAGTCTTGCCAATCAAAGACCCCAGGCTCCACGTCACCAAAAAGCTGTCCAGGGGATCAGATGGCGCCCCGGAAAAACGTACCCAAATCTGAAGTAACGGCGTGCCCTGCGGCTCCTTCTTTTTCCATTCATCGAACTGCAACACAAAACTAGTGCCCGTGACCCTGCTCATACCGAACTTGAGGATTCTCATCTGATCCTCCTTAGATGGGAAATCTACTTTGTAGGATGCATCATTGAGCTTGAGCAACGACCAATGAAAGTTACCCGGAGCAAGCTCCCTCAGGTGCTAAATAATTTGTGCCTCGGTCAACGGTCCATGAACCACCTTCACCACACCGGGGAAAGAGGTCTCTACCGCGGGTGCCAAGGGTGCCACACTGGGAGACTCGAAGAACATCAACTCTGAGCAGCAGACCCCGTAAATCTGAACAGTAGGCTTAGGCCCAAGCATAAGAGGACACTCGGCAGCTGTATGTTTAGGTTTCCAGCACAAGTCACATAACTCTGCAGTGCATTCAGCCATAAAGTGCCCCGTGTCACCACACCGGAAACAAGTGACATTCTTCTTCTTAGCCGCCCACTTGGACACATTGTCAACCTCAGATTTCTCTGTACCTTGTTCAGAGGCAAAATCACCAATTTGCATGGGCTCCGGCAACGTGACTTCGGCCAGGGCTTGAACCGTCTCCACCGCCACCTGCGGTAGAACTGATCCCCCGTCAGCCACCTCCGTCTCAACCGAAGTCTTCGGATGCCTAGCCGGATAGTGACGCTTGTTCCCGCCCCACCCTCCGCGGAAACGGCCCCGGAAAGAGTGGTTAATAGGGGCAACCACACCCTCCACAAAGTTGTCGGGCGGTCCTTGAAAACCCCGGTTAGCATTACCGTTGTCCACCCAAGCATATCCACGACCACCGCCCGTAGACGAAGAGCCCCGATGCAGCCCAGAACCGTAAGCATCATAGCCGTCAACGCCCCACTGACCACGCGGAGGATTACGATCATCCCCTGATGTCTACTACGCAACCTTCTCCTTGTAGACGTTGTTGGGCCTGCAAGTGCACAGGTTTGTAGGATAATAGCAAATTTCCCTCAAGTGGATGACCTAAGGTTTATCAATCCGTAGGAGGCGTAGGATGAAGATGGTCTCTCTCAAACAACCCTGCAACCAAATAACAAAGAGTCTCTTGTGTCCCCAACACACCCAATACAATGGTAAATTGTATAGGTGCACTAGTTCGGCGAAGAGATGGTGATACAAGTGCAAAATAGATAGTAGATATAGGTTTTTGTAATCTGAAATAATAAAAACAGCAAGGTAACAAGCGGTAAAAGTGAGCGTAAACGGTATTGCAATGGTAGGAAACAAGGCCTAGGGTTCATACTTTCACTAGTGCAAGTTCTCTCAACAATAATAACATAGATAGAACATATGACAAGCCCTCAACATGCAACAAAGAGTCACTCCAAAGCCACTAATAGCGGAGAACAAACGTAGAGATTATGGTCGGGTACGAAACCACCACAAAGTTATTCTTTCGGATCGATCTATAAAAGAGTTCGTACTAGAATAACACCTTAAGACACAAATCAACCAAAACCCTAATGTCACCTAGATACTCCATTGTCACCTCAAGTATCCGTGGGCATGATTATACGATATGCATCACAAAATCTCAGATTCATCCAACCAACATAAAAGTACTTCAAAGAGTGCCCCAAAGTTTCTACCGGAGAGTCAAGAACGTGTGCCAAACCCTATGCATAGGTTCCCAAGTGTCACGAAACCCGCAAGTTGATCACCAAAACATACATCAAGTGGATCAATAGAATAACCCATTGTCACCACGGTTATCCCACGCAAGACATACATCAAGTGTTCATAAAAGACTCAATCCGATAAAATAACTTCAAAGGGGAAACTCAATTCATCACAAGAGAGTAGAGGGGGAGAAACATCATAAGATCCAACTACAATAGCAAAGCTCGGGATACATCAAGGTCGTGCCATAGAGGAACACGAGAGAGAACACAAGAGAGGGAGAGAGAGAGAGAGAGAGAGAGATCAAACACATAGCTACTGGTACATACCCTCAGCCCCGAGGGTGAACTACTCCCTCCTCGTCATGGATAGCGCCGGGATGATGAAGATGGCCTCCGGTGATGGGATCCCCCTCCGGCAGGGTGCCGGAATAGGGCCACGATTGGTTTTTGGTGGCTACAGAGGCTTGCGGCGGCGGAACTCCCGATCTATCTTCTGTTCTGGAAGTTTTAGGGTATGTAGGTATATATGGGTGCAGGGGGTACGTCGGTGGACCTCCGGGGTGCTCACGAGGTAGGGGGCGCACCCAGGGGGCACACCCCCCACCCTCGTGGGCAGCCTGGGACTCCCCTGGCGTGCACTCTAAGCCCATCAGGTTGGTTTCCTTCCAAAATTAACTTCTCCAGTTGATTTCGTTCCGTTTTGACTCCGTCTGATGTTCCTTTTCCTCGAAACACTGAAATAGGCATAAAACATCAAATCTGGGCTGGGCCTCCGGTTAATAGGTTAGTCCCAAAAATAATATAAAAGTGGATAATAAAGCCCAATATTGCCTAAAACAGTAGATAAAGTAGCATGGAGCAATCAAAAATTATAGATACGTTGGAGACGTATCAAGCATCCCCAAGCTTTATTCCTACTCGTCCTCGAGTAGGTAAATGATAAAAAAGAATTTTTGATGTGGAGTGATACTTTGGCATAAGTTCAATGTAAATCTTCTCAATTGTGATATGAATATTCAGATCCGAAAGATTCAAGACAAAAGTTCATATTGACACAAAAGTAATAATACTTCAAGCATACTAATCAAAGCAATCATGTCTTCTCAAAATAACATGGCAAAAGAAAGTTCATCCCTACAAAATCATATAGTTAGGCTATGCTTCATTTTCGTCACACAAAGATTTTCCCAACTTCTATACCCCCGATGACAAGCCAAGCAATTGTTTCATACTTAAATAATCTCAAACTTTTTCAACCTTCACGCAATACATGAGCGTGAGCCATGGATATAGCACTATGGGTGGAATAGAATATGATGATGGGGATTGTGTGGAGAAGACAAAAAAGGAGAAAGTCTCACATTGACGAGGCTAATCAACGGGCTATGGAGATGCCCATCAATTGATGTCAACATGAGGAATAGGGATTGCCATGCAACGGATGCACTAGAGCTATGAATGCTCAACAAAAGAAAACTAGTGGGTGTGCATCCAACTTGCTTGCTCATGAAGACCTAGGGCATTTGAGGAAGCCCATCGTAGGAATATACAAGCCAAGTTCTATAATGAAAAATTCCCACTAGTATGAAAAGACAACTTATGAGACTCACTACATGAGGAAAAAGGTGCTACTTTGAAGCACAATATATGAGACTCACTACATGAAGAACAAGGTGCTACTTTGAAGCACAAGTGTGGAAGAGATAGTAGCATTGCCCTTTTTTATTTATTTATTTTTATTTTTTTTGGCCTTTCTTTTTTTCTTTTGGCCTTTCTTCTTTTTTTTATTTGGGCAATGCTCTAATAATGATGATCATCACACTTCTATTGATTACAACACAAGGATTACAACTCGAAACTTAGAACAAGATATGACTCTATATGAATGCCTCCGGCGGTGTACCGGGATGGTGCAATGAATCAAGAGTGACATGCATGAAAAATAATGCATGGTGGCTTTGCCACAAATACGATGTCAACTACATGATCATGCAATGGCAATATGACAAAAGTAATGTATGTCATGATGATGATGATAGAAGTTGCATGACAATATATCTCGGAATGGCTATGGAAATGCCATAATAGGTAGGTATGGTGGCTGTTTTGAGGAAGATATAAGGAGGTTTATGTGTGATAGAGCGTATCGTATCACAGGGTTTGGATGCACCGGCAAAGTTTGGACCAACTCTCAAGGTGAGAAAGGGCAATGCACGGTACCGAAGAGGCTAGCAATGGCGGAAAGGTGAGAGTGCGTATAATCCATGGACTCAACATTAGTCAAAAGAACTCATATACTTATTGCAAAAATTTAGAAGCCATCAAAAATCAAGTACTACGCGCATGCTCCTAGGGGGATAGATTGGTAGGAAAATACCATCGCTCGTCCCCGACCGCCACTCATAAGGATGCACAAGCCAGGTACACTTCATGTTTCAAATTTGTTACACAACTTTAACCATATGTGCATGCTACGGGACTTGCAAACTTCAACACAAGTATTTCTCAAATTCATAATCACCCAACTAGCACGACTTTGATATTATCACCTCCATATCTCAAAACAATTATCAAGCATCAAACATATCTTAGTATTCAACGCACTCAAAAGAAAGTTCACATATCTTGAATACCAAGTATATTAACATTAAGCAAACTACCATGCTATTAACGACTCTCAAAATAATCTAAGTGAAGCATGAGAGATCAACTATATCTTCAAAACAAATCCACCACCCTGCTCTAAAGGATATAAGTGAAGCACTAGAGCAAAACTATTAAGCTCAAAAGATATAAGTGAAGCACATAGAGTATTCTAACAAATTCCAATTCGTGTAAGGCTCTCTCTCATTAAAGAAATTCAGATCTTGATACATTATTCAAACAGCAAGCAAAGCTAAAGGAAACTACATTGCAAGGATAGCACAACTCATGTGAAGAAGCAAAAACTTAGGCTCAACCGATACTAACCGATAGTTGTTGAAGAAGAAAGGTGGGATGCCTACCAGGGTATCCCCAATCTTAGATGCTTGAAAATTCTTGAAATATTATCTTGGGGTGCCTTGGGCATCCCCAAGCTTGAACTTTTGTGTCTCCTTTATTCCTCTCATATCATTATTTCTCTTCTTTTTATCAAAAGCTTCATTCACAATAAACTCAACAAGAACTCGTGAGATAGGTTAGTATAAACCAATGCAAAACCTTATCATTTTCTACTATAACAAATCACTAAAATTATTATTCAACATTGAATACTAAATGTCTCTGCATATTTAACACTCCTATCATCAAATAGAATCATTAAACAAGCAAACATATGCAAACAATGCAACTATAACAGCAATCTTCCAAAACAGTACAGTCTGTAAAGAATGCAAGAGTATCAATACTTTCCTGACTCCAAAAATTATGAACTAAAATTTCCACTGTAATAAATTTATCAGATCTCAATATGCAAAAATATTCAATGTTAGACCATACTCTGACTTTTCTAGGGAATTTTTGCAACAGCGGTAAACTTTCTGTTTTCAAACAGCAACATGTATACTAGCAGAATAAGCATGGCAAAGGCTATCCTTGACACTTTTATTGAAACTAAAGATGCAAAACATTATTATAACTAAAAGCAAACAAACACTAACAGAATAAAATGACGCTCCAAGCAAAACACATATCATGTGGTGAATAAAAATATAGCTCCAAGTAAAGTTGCCGATGAACGAAGACGAAAGAGGGGATGCCTTCCGGGGCATCCCCAAGCTTAGGCTCTTGGTTGTCCTTGAATATTACCTTGGCGTGCCTTGGGAATACCCAAGCTTAGGCTCTTGCCACTCCTTATTCCATAGTCCATCGAATCCTTACCCAAAACTTGAAAACTTCAACCACACAAAACTCAAAACAAAACTCGTAAGCTCCGTTAATATAAGAAAACAAAACCACCACTTAGGTACTGTAATGAACTCATTCTAAATTCATATTGGTGTAATATATACTGTATTCTAACTTCTCTATGGTTCATACTAGCCATAGATTCATCAAAATAAGCAAACAACACATAGAAAACAGAATCTGTCAAAACAGAACAGTCTGTAGTAATCTGTATAAAACGTATACTTATGGAACGCCAAAAATTATTAAATAAATTGCTGGACCTGATAAATTTGTCTATTAATCACCTGAAAAAAGAATCAACCTAAAAGCACTCTCCAGTAAAAAATGGCAGCTAATCTCGTGAGCGCTAAAGTTTCTGTTTTTCACAGCAAGATCACATAAACTTCACCCAAGTCTTCCCAAAGATTCTACTTGGCACTTTATTGAAACAAAAGCTATAAAACATGATTACTACAGTAGCATAATCATGTGGAAACACAAAAACAGTAAGTATAAATATTGGGTTGTCTCCCAACAAGCGCTTTTCTTTAATGCCTTTCTAGCTAGGCATGATGATGACAATGATGCTCACATAAAAGATAAGAATTGAAACATAACGAGAGCATCATGAAGCATATGACTAGCACATTTAAGTCTAACCCACTTCCTATGCATAGGGATTTTTTGAGCAAATAACTTATGGTAACAATAATCAACTAGCATAGGATGGCACAACAAGCATAGCTTCAAGAATTTAAGCACATAGAGGGGAAAGTTGACATTATTGCAATCCTACAAGCATATGTTCCTCCCTCATAATAATTTTCAGTAGCATCATGAATGAATTCAACAATATAACCATCACCTAATTCATTCTTTTCATGATCTACAATCATAGAAAATTTTCTACTCTCCACATAAGCAAACTTCTTCTTTATAGCATATGTATCATCACAATAATCATCATAAATAGGAGGCATGCTTTCATCATAGTAAATTTGCTCATCAAAGCTTGGGGGACAAAAAATATCATCTCCATCAAACATAGCTTCCCCAAGCTTGTGGCTTTGCATATCATTAGCATTATGGATATTCAAGGAATTCATACTAACAACATTGCAATCATGCTCATCATTCAAAGATTTAGTGCCAAACATTTTAAAGATTTCTTCTTCTAGCACTTGAGCAAAATTATCCTTTCCATCATACTCACGAAAGATATTAAAAAGGTGAAGCATATGAGACAAACTCAACTCCATTTTTTTGTAGTTTTCTTTGATAAACTAAACTAGTGCTAAAACAAGAAACAAAAAGATTCGATTGCAAGATCTAAAGATATACCTTCACTTACCTAGCCTCCCCGGCAACGGCGCCAGAAAAGAGCTTAGTTGACGGGGTGTGAGTGAGTGCCCTTTACCTAGCCTCCCTGGCAATGGCGCCAGAAAAGAGCTTGATGTCTACTACGCAACCTTCTCCTTGTAGACGTTGTTGGGCCTGCAAGTGCACAGGTTTGTAGGATAGTAGCAAATATCCCTCAAGTGGATGACCTAAGGTTTATCAATCCGTAGGAGGCATAGGATGAAGATGGTCTCTCTCAAACAACCCTGCAACCAAATAACAAAGAGTCTCTTGTGTCCCCGACACACCCAATACAATGGTAAATTGTATAGGTGCACTAGTTCGACGAAGAGATGGTGATACAAGTGTAAAATAGATAGTAGATATAGGTTTTTGTAATCTGAAATAATAAAAACAGCAAGGTAACAAGCAGTAAAAGTGAGCGTAAACGGTATTGCAATGGTAGGAAACAAGGCCTAGGGTTCATACTTTCACTAGTGCAAGTTCTCTCAACAATAATAACATAGATAGAACATATGACAAGGCCTAGGGTTCATACTTTCACTAGTGCAAGTTCTCTCAACAATAATAACATAGATAGAACATATGACAAGCCCTCAACATGCAACAAAGAGTCAATCCAAAGCCACTAATAGCGGAGAACAAACGTAGAGGTTATGGTCGGGTACGAAACCACCACAAAGTTATTCTTTTGGATCGATCTATAAAAGAGTTCGTACTAGAATAACACCTTAAGACACAAATCAACCAAAACCCTAATGTCACCTAGATACTCCATTGTCACCTCAAGTATCCGTGGGCATGATTATACGTTATGCATCACAAAATCTCAGATTCATCCAACCAACATAAAAGTACTTCAAAGAGTGCCCCAAAGTTTCTACCGGAGAGTCAAGAATGTGTGCCAACCCCTATGCATAGGTTCCCAAGTGTCACGAAAACCGCAAGTTGATCACCAAAACATACATCAAGTGGATCAATAGAATAACCCATTGTCACCACGGTTATCCCACGCAAGACATACATCAAGTGTTCATAAAAGACTCAATCCGATAAAATAACTTCAAAGGGGAAACTCAATTCATCACAAGAGAGTAGAGGGGGAGAAACATCATAAGATCCAACTACAATAGCAAAGCTCGGGATACATCAAGATCGTGCCATACAGGAACACGAGAGAGAGAGAGAGAGAGAGAGAGATCAAACACATAGCTACTGGTACATACCCTCAGCCCCGAGGGTGAACTACTCCCTCCTCGTCATGGATAGCATCGGGATGATGAAGATGGCCTCCGGTGATGGGATCCCCCTCCGGCAGGGTGCCGGAACAGGGTCCCGATTGGTTTTGGGTGGCTACAGAGGCTTGCGGCGGCGGAACTCCCGATCTATCTTCTGTTCTGGAAGTTTTAGGGTATGTAGGTATATATGGGTGCAGGGGGTACGTCGGTGGACCTCCGGGGTGCTCACGAGGTAGGGGGGCGCACCCAGGGGGCACACCCCCCACCCTCGTGGGCAGCCCGGGACTCCCCTGGCGTGCACTCTAAGCCCATCAGGTTGGTTTCCTTCCAAAATTAACTTCTCCAGTTGATTTCGTTCCGTTTTGACTCCGTGTGATATTCCTTTTCGTCAAAACACTGAAATAGGCATAAAACAGCAAATCTGGGCTGGGCCTCCGGTTAATAGGTTAGTCCCAAAAATAATATAAAAGTGAATAATAAAGCCCAATATTGCCTAAAACAGTAGATAAAGTAGCATGAAGCAATAAAAAATTATAGATACGTTGGAGACGTATCATCCCCCGCCGATGCACCCGCCCCACGGCCGTTCGAGCCTTGGCTGGCGCCACCACGACCACCCGCCATCTGCCTCGGCCACGGCCGTGGGGTCGGTTGCGGCTCGGCCCTAGGCGGCGGCGGCGGATCAGCCCTAGGCTGGGGAGGCGGAGGAGGCGCGACCCTAGGAGGCATGGCCGCCCTAGCCGGTGGCGGAGGGGGTGCCCCCCGAGGCGGCGGTGGAACCACCCGAGGCGGAGGCGCCGCACACGCAGGGCCTGGCTCGACTACAACCGCGGCCTGAGTAGCTGAGCCGCCCGCGACCCCGGTCTGATTCCTCACCACCGGAGCCACACGCGGCGGAGGTGGCTTGGGCGGCATCTCCGCAGGACGCGATCCAGGTGGAAGGTGCCGGCCAACTCCGGTGAAACGTGGGGAGGAACGGCGCAGGGAAGCGGACGGGAAACCAACCCTCCCGCGACGTCGAACCCTAACAGAAACGGGCTGTGAGGGCGAAGGAGATAGTGCATGCAGGGGCAACCGAACCAAGGCCTCCTCATGCACGTCGCCCGCACCCGCTGCTTCGCTAGCCTGGCCAGCCCCCTGGGCCTCTAGCCCAGTACTGACCAAGCCCACGTCGCAGGCAATCACAGGCAGCCCAACTGAGTCCAAAAGAGTATTCAAACGCTCAGATCTGGCCGCCCAAATGTCACACGCAACGGCCACCGCCGGCGATCGCTGTGACACCATACAACCACCTTTCTTCTTTCTCCGAGTCACTCTCGTTCAGCACTCGGGACAAAAAATCGGACAAAGAGATAGCCGGCGGCCCCTCCTTCGGCAACGGTCCACTCCATGGTTTCACTTTCGACTTCTGCGAAGGAACCGGAGTACCCAACGAAAACGATTTCTTACTACTCACCATAGGTTTAGGCCCCGAGGTAGATGTAGCCAAGCCAAGCGGAATTGGTGGCCGAACCGTCGCTTCCAGCAGATCATCATCATCTTCATCTTCATCAGCAAGAATCCAAAAACGTCCCCCAACCTGCTGCGCAGGCTTGGGTCCCTCGGCGTCCTTCGTAAGATCCACGACATCAATTTGCTCGTCGCAATCTATGGGTGCCTGCACACACTCAAGAACCTCGATATGGAAAAAATTGATTGTTAAACGCTTACCGATCGCGTCAACATTGAGATGTCGTCCGGCCATAATATCTCCGTTGTTGAGTATAATGTTTATTAAGAAAGACGAGATAGACTAGGATTTATTCTGGCTTGTCTTGTACTCCAAGTAGATGATTGTATTCCTATATATATGCCCACGAGGCTCAAGCAATACATCAAACAACTAATCCACAAATCCCTCTCTCTCCCTTCTAACATGGTATCTATCGCAAGTCGATCCTAAACCCTAGCAGCCGCCGCTTCTGCACCCGCGCGCCGCCCCCGGGGCGGTCGGCCTCCATGACCGCCGCCGGGGGCCGCGTTGCCCGTAACTAGGGTTCGTCCGCCGGCCGTGTTGGCCGGCTGCCCTAGAGAGTCTTTTTCCCGATCCTTTGATCCGGGTTTTTCTCTCTCTCGCCGATTGCTTTGATCGGCGTCTATTTTTTGGTTTTCCGGTCTATGTGATCCGGTTTGCATCGCCCACCGCCGCCGTCGATCCCGTGCGCCTCTACTCCAACACCGGCGCGATTGGCTGGCTTCTTCACCGACCCGGCGGCCTCGTGTGTCGTCCGCGTGTCTGCCCGTCGGTCACCCCGACTCGGCGGCCTCGTGCGTCGGCCCGCCGGTCGCCCCGACCCGGCGGCCTCGCGTCATACGGCGGCGCATAACCGCCGCCGTTCGTGCGACGGCCCGCCCGTCGATCTACGCCGGCCGTCACCGCCTGCTCTGACCGGGACTCCTGCATCACCCCGACCCGACGGCCTCGCGCCATGCGGCGGCCAATCATAGCCGCCCTACCGCCCGCCGCCGCCGGCTTCATCTCGGACTCCGCCGCCACCACGCCTTCACCGAGCGGCGTCCCCGACCTCGCGCGTGATCGGCTTGATCACCCACTCGCCGCCGCGATCCGCCTCATCTAAGCCGCGCGACCGACCTGGCCCGTCGGTTACGCGCGCCTTCGCAGGTCCCACGAAGATCATCCCCGAGTTTAGCGCGCCTCTCCACAGATCGAGCATCGGGCTGCCGCTGCGTCGCCCCGTCGGGCCGCAGCACCGCCGCCCCGTGGTTCTTCTCCTGGCTGCACCGACCCGCGTCACCGCTGCGTCGCCCCTTCGGGCCATAGTGTCGCGGCCCGCGGTCCTCCGCCGCCCCGAGGGCGCCTGCTCTAGGCCATCCCGTGGCTGCATCGACCCTCGCGTCGCCGCTGCGTCACCCCATCAGGCCGTAGCGAGCATGGCACGCGGTCCACGCCGCCGTCCCGAGGCCGTCCCCGCGGTTGCACCGACTCGCGAACCGCTGTTGTGCCGCCCCTTTGAGCCGCAACGTCGCGGCCCGCGGTCCCCGTCGCTGCCCAGAGGTTTTCCCGCCGTCGCCCCGACCCGCCTACCCCCGCTGCGTCGCCCCTTCGGGTCGTAGCGCCGCGGCCCGCGGTCCACTCCGCCGTCCCCGCGCGTCGACCTCCCGTGGTGTGCGTCGCGCCGTCTCCCTTGGCGCAGGAACGCCACCGTCCGCGCTGCTCTTCATCACGTTGTCAGGGTTTTTCGCCTACTTCGAGCACCGCCGCCGCACTCCTAACCTAGCTGCCACCGCCGCCGTCAGGCTACCGCCGCCGCTCTTCTTTGGTCGCCGCCGCCGTTACCTCCGTAGCCGCCGCCGCCGCCCGTCCACCCCCTTCGTCTTCGTCCAAGCACCAGCCCGTCGTCAGCGTCGCCATCATCTACCCCGACCACTTCGTCTACTCCGACCACCGTTGGTGACATCGGCCCCGTGCCGATGGACGCCGCAATCGTCGTCGAGTTCTTCTTTGCTGGCCCCTCTGACTTCTCCGACATGGCGTACAGCTCGTACAGGTCCCTCGTCTACGCATGCCCGGTGCTGGCAACACCGATGCGTGCCTTCATCCACGACGTGTCCCCGGGCCTGGCAAGCCTGGTCGGCGCTTCGTCAACTTCGTCTTCGTCCGTCTACGCATGTCCGGTGCTGGCAACACCGGTGTGTGCCTTCGTCCATGATGTGTTCCCGGGCTTGGCAAACCCGCCGCGACGCGTCGTCAACAACATCTTCTTCCCGGCGCACCACTACTTCGACACCACTGCGCCCATGACTAACTCGGCGCCACCTTGCGCCCGCGGCTCCACGTAGACTTCCTCGACACCGGCCACCCCGACTCGCCATCGACCACGGCAGTCTTCGCACGGCTACCTCGTCCACGGCTCCACCACCCACGCCCTCGGCTACCTCGACAAACGGCACAAAGGGCTATCGCCTTGCTTGAGCAACTCGTCGGTTGCCACTCCAGTCATGACTCCACGATGCGTCGACCGTTACAGTTGTGGGGAGGTGTCCGTCGGCTTGCCTTCGGATTCTTCTCCAGTCTCACCATCTTCGTCGCTACCGTTGTGACTGCGGGGGGATGTTGAGTATAATGTTTATTAGGAAAGACGAGATAGACTAGGATTTATTTTGGCTTGCCTTGTACTCCAAGTAGATGATTGTACTCCTATATATATGCCCATGAGGCTCAAGCAATACATCGAAGAACTATTCCACAAATCCCTCTCTCTCCCTTCTAACATCAGTCTTCGTCCCGGATCGTCATCCAACGAGACGGATGCGAGTAGATGAGGCCATTGATCCATCGCCCCGCCTCCCTATCATGTTGAAAACGCACATACCATTTCGTAGGATTCAAAAAATCCCAATCCCGATCCACCGTCGAGGGATCTCGACGGGAAGGCGGGGAAGGGAGTAGATCAGGCGCCTCCACAGAAACCACCGCGTGCGCCGGTCGCAACTCATCCGGGAGGAGCAGATCCGGCGACGATCGCAGAGGCGACGGCGGCAGAAGATCCTCTCCGCAGGGCGAGACTGCCGGGCGGAGCGGTGAGGAACTCCCCCTCCCGTTGGCCCCCAATCCTTCCCCATCGGCCGTCGAGGGCGGCGGCGGTGGCTCCGGCAGGATTGGCGCCGTCGGGGACGCCAGCCCGTCGCCCGTGGAGTCGCCCACCGAGTCGCACATCCTCTCTCAGATAGAAGTATGTTATTTTCTACTATCTCCGTCCGGGTTTACTAGCCCCCTTGAATTTTGGGTCATATTTCGAGGCGCGGTGAAGCAAAACCTAATAGAATCTCAGTTCCATCGATCAATTATGTTCCGGAGGTACCACTTGCAATAACTGTCATGCTGCATGTTAGGTTAGCTGGCCACACATGCTCGATCGCCTGGAAAAACACAGTTCAGTTCAGCGGCCTGAAAGACGTACTGTGCACAAGTACTCAATGGTGGTGGTACGTCGGTTTCCTGTAGCTGTCCATGTTGCATTTGTCCATTGCGAGTTAGTGAGAATTTAAGAACCGCTTTTCAATTAGTAGGTCCTAAACAGGGAGGCAAATTAATGGTAACACACTGGATTGTCTAGTAACCTGGACATATCGCGTGCCCACCATGAGCTAAGCCACGATAGACTCAACAAAAAAAAACCGTTGTCATATATTGGGGATAGAAATAAGAACGATTAATGAACATATATACCTGTTATCGCGTTGGCCCATATATAGCAATATTCAGTGGCAGAGCAAGGGCGGCACGAACTATAAACATTCGGTATTGTAGATGTTAATATTATTTTCAATATATTTGATCAAATTTATAAAGATTGACTTGAGGCAAAACTAATATATGAAGTAAATAAAACAAAAGTAGTAAGTCATGTGTTATAAAAGTTACACAATTGACAACCTTTTCGAATATGAATTCATTGACACAGTTTACAGGAATGTAAGAGCAACTCCAACAGATTCCCCAATAACTCCTCCATCTAAAAATAGCCATAATTATCATCTAATAATCATTTTATAGACCTTTAATATCCATTTCGGAGCCCAAACTCATTTGCACTCGGTGGACAGTAAAATAAAATAAAATCAAAAATTCAAAAAACTCCAAAAAAAAATTGCATGACAGACGCTTAGGTGCGTGAGGTCCGCGCCAAATTTTAGCTCGTCTGGACATCTGAGTAGCTCTCAGCAAAAAAAATCAAATAAGTCCGAACAGTACATAACAGTAAACTATTTCACATACCTCAAATTTGTCTTTTTTGTTGAGAGCTACTCAGATGTCCAAATAAGCTGAAATTTGGCATGGAACTCACGCACCTAAGCATCTTCCATGTAAAAAGAAATCAGATTTTTAATTCTATTCATGGTAAAGCCCACTCTATCCCTATATTTTTCAAGAGTGCCTTTTAGAAACATCCATCTACCCTTTATATTTAGAGGTAGTGGTAGGGAATAAAGAATGCCCTCTATCCTTGGTTTATTTTGGCGCCAATAATCTTTCAGCTACTGCCAAAAAATTCCTCCTGCAACGCCCTAATTCATTCGTTTCTTCACCACCGAACACCACCCTTGCCATTACCGCCGCCAAGGGGCCATTCCCACCGCCTTGGGGTTTTTCCTGTCACCACCTCAACTTGTCTTCACAAGACCGTCGCCTCACCCACCTCTCCGTGATTCACCACCTCGCCTCCCACCACCACACCCGCCTCCTGGCGACACCGCCATTGCTCATGCACATCGTCTCGCACCCTCATCGCTTCCTTGCAATAACCCGGTCGTCGAGGCCTCACTCACTACTCATGTGTCACCTAATGGTTCTTCCCGGCATTGTGCAGGACCTCTACACTTGCTCCTCACCCCCTTCTCATCCGACCCCCGCCTCTTCCCGCTGCTACAAGCTCTGCGCCCGATGGTCGCCGCGTGTTTGATCGTATGCCAAACTACGACGATAGTGGAGGTGATCAAGACCTTATTTCTGGCTGAGGGGGACGAGGTGCAGACTGTGGCTTCTGTCTTATCCGAGGCCACCACCACGACCAAGGAGGAGGAAGAGGCGGCCGCCTCTGTAACCGAGCCACAACCAAGGCCAAGCGAGAGGCCCGAAGGATAATGTTGTGGCTGCCTAGATATATAGATGAGGAGATGGGCGTGGTCATCATAATGATTTCTTCAGACTATGACGATGATGAAGATGGCTACAACGCGGAGGTCCCAACGAGGAAAACCCAGACAACATGTAGATTATCCCCAACTGGCACAAAGATAGAAGCACATGAGGTACTTGGAATTGGTTCAAGAAGAAATAGACTTTGAGTAGAAGAACAATATATATTTAGAACTATGTTTACCGTGCATTTGGGCATATCTTTGCTTAGTAGTATCCTACGGTTTGACCTTATGTCCTGTTTGAATTTGGAATTGTAACTTTAAAATTATAAGTTGAAATATTGTTCAATTGTGGGAAACCGTAACATATCCATGTGGAATCGGAGTTGAAATTGAGTCCATATACACATATATTAAGATAAACAACAGATGCAAAAATATAGATCCAATAGTTTTAGGGAATCCGATATGGTACACGGCTCTAGCTAAAACCTCTAAAACCATTTTAGACGGCTCTAGCTAAAACCTCTAAAACCATTTTAGACGCTGCCTTGTCTGGGAATCTGTGAGAGTTGCTCTTATGCAATGTTTCTTTAATAAAATTGACTAATAGGCAGAAGGGTGTCCCTGAGGTAATTTCAATTTGGGTGAACTAGACTTTGAAGATCTGACTATAACATGCAACGACGCTCCACCTTAGAAATCACTAAATCAACTCCGAGAGGTTATGGACCATGTCGGGGCACGATAAATATGACCTTGATGGTCTAAGTCCTGCAAGCAATAGAAGAACAAGCAATAATTATATTTGCAATACGGGTATTGCTAATAAAGTGGAAGTTTTGATGAAAGTTGGTGTTCCGTAAGCGTTCTTGGCCCGGTCGTTGGACACAAATGAAATAAACAAGTTGCAACAATGGCGAACTTTTAACTAAACAAAGCCCGAGTCTAAATGATGCCCAAGAGACGATATTTATGGAGGGACAAAGGGGAAATTCGACCAGCTTTGTGAGGGGGGGGGGGGGGGGGTCAGCATAAGGTGGTTTCCTCCACTAATGCAGACTCTAAAAATTGTCTATGGTCATGCATTTTAAAATTACACGGGCTTGTCCCAAATTTAAGGTGATGCAATACCTATAGAAGGATTGGAAGCTCCGCTAACGTCTCTTTATGCTCACGTTTGTTGTTATGTCATACTGAATATTCATCGAGTTAGTTTTGTTCTACCTTTTTCTCGATGGAATTTTAAATAAAATGCTCATATTCAATCCTTCCAACTCCCATACGAGAAATGTAGCATTGATCTAGACCAACAGTTCATAATATTCCGTATGTTTTCAATCTCTGCCTTTTTCTAGATAAGCAATGCTACATTTTGTCTGGCATATTCTTATCTAAGTAGCTCTTTTTTATTTCTTCAATTATACTTCTATCCAGATTTGGGTGTATTGCATCGTTGATAGTCCACCTCTAAACGAGAATCTCATAAAATTGTGTATTTAATCTCCGAATTAGACCATATTGATTAACCTGAGGGGCACCTCATATTAATTTTTTTTGAATACATATTTAATACAAAGTAACATTGTATGGTAGTACATATAAAAGCATGTATTTCAAGGCTCTCCGATCTTAGCTCCTCATGTTAATCGGATCAAGAATTAAAGTTTTTTGGACCATGCATGCTATTAAAATTATAAAAATATCATATGAAATTGCGGTCCATTTTTCAACCATGTTCATCCATTATACAAACCAAAAATTATATTTTGTGCTAGCTGGAAATTGATATGAAGCTTTGTGGGTGTCATATTGTTTATATGATAATATTTAAAATGTGTTAAGATCACACTATTTTGAACAAAAAAATCTAAGTAAAGCTCTTGACTTCAACATAGGAGGCTTGCTTCATATAATCTATACAACGTGTATTGCACGAGTACGATTGGTAGTTGAGAAAATCCACTGCGATGGACATTTTTCATGAATGTTGTAGAATAAAATACTTTACCTTCCGCATTTCCCATTATGCATGTACATTTGATGCACGAGACACTTGTCATTCATGTTTATCTGGTTGACCTTAGTAATAATTGCAATTGTTTATTTCTCATGGGCTAGGTAGTGATCTTAAAATCATTCATGGTGTACGATGTTTCTTAACCAAAGTGAATTTTTGCACAAATATGTACATACCAATGTCCTTGCTGAGCTTCATATAAGACCCATGTTATTTTGTGTTTCCAACACATAGGCCTTGAAGATGAGAACAAAATTCTATCTACGACAATACATGCCTGTAGTACCAATCAATGTAGGTATATATATGCAATTCACAAAAAAAATGCAATTTGCGACATAAACATTTATAGGTTCAAATTCGTATGAACTAGACAAGTTAGAAAAAAATTGATCGGAACAAAAAAAAATAACCATACACATAATCTTTGATTGAGAATAGTTTGTTTACGAAATTTTAATTCTCAATGCAGGTTGGTTTTTCTTTTGGTGGGTAAATGAGAGTTTTATTCCAAAGGTGCAGAATTACAATCTAGAGGCAAGATTTTCTCGATACATGAAGGCCCTCTGTGTAGCCAAACGGCAGTGCTACATTCAGTACGGTTATTTCTTGCTAGAGTATCTGCAACTCTATTCTGACGACGAAGAAGTTTTTGCATAATAAACTCCTTGCCATCTCTTAACCCTTTAATTTCTAGCACTAGATGACCGTACACTGAACGGTCCAAAGAATCATGAAGTAGATTGGGCTGTGGACGAGGAAAAATACTCTTTGGAACATGAAGGTAATTACACCTGGTTACATATTTTATTTTAAAAAATCAGAAAAATTCAAAATGTTCCAAACTTTTTCCCACAAATTTGAGCTGTCGTTTCTGGCATACAAAAATATTCTATAATGAAATATTCTCTGACAATAGCGTGAACAGTTCGGCGTATATAGCGACAAATTTGTTTTTTTTTATGTCCAGAGCAACATGAGAGTCATTTTTTCGCGAAAGTTTGCATACAAGTGCAACAATAAATCTACTTTGTTCGCAAATTAGTTTAAAAGGCTTGTGTAATTACACCTAAGGGCCAAATGTTCTGGTTCCGTGGATGAGTCAGATCATCTGAACGTAAAGTAACAAAAACACACGGACATCAATTCCTTGACCCTTGTTCACTTTTCTTGTGCACACTATGTTTTTACTTCTTATTTCATTTAAGTATACCCGAACATCTTTTTGTTGAGAACACAATCCATTGTGTGGATCCCATGTACAATCGTACATAGAACTATTTACAAGTGTACACATACCCCTTGATTTAAAATAATTTTTTATGAGATTATATTTAACTATGAAATAATTAATAATAATTTATCCAAAGTAAAATCAACGCATTTGGAGGTTAGAATGGGAAGGCGCCCCCTGATTGGTGTGAATCTTATTCGAATTAGTTTTGTTCTACTTCACTCAACGGAATTTTAAATAAGAATAATTTTATTCAATCTTTACACTTTTCGACGAGAAATGGAGGATGGATTTAGTTTGTGACATTTCTCGTGATTTCAATCTTTGTTGTTTTATAGATGAGGGTTGCTATATTTTGTTTGTCATATATTTACCTAGTTAGATATTTTTATTAGTCAAAATATACTTCAATATATAGCATGTAAATATGATGTTCCATCATTAATAACCTAACTGAAGACAAGAATATCATAAAATTGTGTATTAATTGTGTATTTAATCTCCTAATAAAACATATTGGTTATCCATAAAGGCATAACATCTCAATTTTTATTTCTAAATATATAGTTAATACATAATAATATCGTACCGCGGTAGTTATGAAAACATGAATTTTAAGGCTCTCCAATCTTAGCTTCTCATATTAATCAGATCAGGATTTATAGTTTTTAACCATCCATGCTATTAAAATTATTAAAATGTCATTTAGAGATGTGGTTCATATTAACCAAAATGTATAATTTGTGCAAGCTAGAAATTGGTATGAAGCTTTGTGGGTGTCATATTGTTTATGTTATAATATTAAAAATGTGTTAAGATCACACTATTTGAAAAAAAAAACTAAATAAAGCTCTGGACTTTAACACAGGAGACTTGCTTCATATGATGTACAGTACACAGCGTGTATTGCACGAGTACGAGTGGTAGTTGAGAAAATCCACGACGATGGACATTTATCATGAATGTTGTAGAATAAAGTACTTTACCTTCCATATTTCCCATTATGCATGTACATTTGATGCATGACATCTCTGTCATGCATGTTTAGCTGATTGTCCTTGGTAATAATTGGGATTGTTTATTGCTCGTGGGCTAGTCAGTGATCGTAAAATCAACCATGGTGTACGGCGTTTCTTACCCAAAGTCAAATTTTGCACAAATATGCATCTATACTAGTATCCTTGCTGATTTTTTTGTATAAGACCCCTGATTTTTGTGATTCCTACACCTAGGCCATGTACAGATAAGAACAAAAATGTATTTGCAACAATACACGCCTGCAGTACCGATCAATCTAGGATTCTAGGTACGAATTTGTATTTGCGACATAAACATTTACGGGTACAAATTTGTATGAACAAGACAAGTTAGAAATTTGATCCGGGACAAAATAAAATAACCATGGACATAATCTTTGATTGAGAATAATTGGTTGACAAAAGTTTAATTCCCAATGCAGGTTTTTTTTTTGCGAGAATAACTTCCGATTTATTCATCAACTGTCAAGGTAATACAAAGAACCTTAGAAATAAAAAAACTTGGTCCGTAGACCACCTAGCTAAGACTACTAGCACTGGAGTGAGCTGAAGGCGCCCCACCGTTATTGCTCCATCTAAAATCAGAAAGTAACAAATACACGCAGAGATCAATGCCCTTATACAATTTTCTTGTGCACACTCTGTTTTTGTTTTTAATTTCCTATAAGTATACCCGAACATCTTTTTTTTCAGAACAAGATCCTCATGGATCCACGTACAATCGTACATACACATATGCAGACTAGCTATTTACGAGTGTAATTAGCTTCGTATCAACAACCCGAATAGAAAAATGTTGAAAAGAAAAAGAAAGCAGACCATCATACACATACCCCCTTGATTTAAAATAGTTTTGTACTGAGTATTTTAATTCTGAATAAATCAACAACTTTCTGGAAGGTAAAATGAAAGCTTTGGAGGTTAGAACGGGAAGGCGCCTCCCTGGCCCTGTAGGTCGTTGACCCATCCAAACTTCTCCGTGTAGGGGTTGACCATCGTCTCCAGTGGGTAGTCGTTGATGCAGTCTTCCCAGGCGAAGGCGTCATCGAGGTCCTTGCTCACCTCCCAGTAGCAGTTGTTGCACTCGAACCCGGAGCCGAAGGTGACCATGAGCACCATGTCCCCTGCTTTGAGCCGCCGCTTCGCCTTCACGTAGGACAGCACGTACCACAGGCTGCTCGCCGACGTGTTCCCCGACCAGTGGAGCGTCATGGTCACCGGCTCGATGTCGTATCTATTGAGCCCCAGGTTCTTCCTCACTGCCTTGATGAGATGAGATTCATGTATGAGAACAAAGTGTGGACTCTGGTGGACTTGCCCGATGATCGGCAAGCCATAGAAAATAAATGGATCTTTAAGAAGAAGACCGACGCAGACGGTAATGTTACTGTCTACAAGGCTCGACTTGTTGCGAAAGGTTTCCGACAAGTTCAAGGAGTTGACGACGATGAGACTTTATCACCCGTAGCGATGCTTAAGTCTGTCCAAATCATGTTAGCAATTGCTGCATTTTATGATTATGAAATTTGGCAAATGGATGTCCAAACTTTCTTGAATGGATTTCTTGAAGAAGAGTTGTATATGATGCAACCGGAAGGTTTTGTCGATCCAAAGAGTGTTGACAAAGTGTGCAAGCTCCAGCGATCCATTTATGGACTGGTGCAAGCCTCTCGGAGTTGGAATAAACGTTTTGATAGTGTGATCAAAGCATATGGTTTTATACAGACTTTTGGAGAAGCCTGTATTTACAAGAAAGTGAGTGGGAGCTCTATAGCATTTTTAATCTTATATGTAGATGACATATTATTGATTGGAAATGATATATAATTTCTGGATAGCATAAAGAGATACCTCAATAAGAGTTTTTCTATGAAAGACCTTGGAGAAGCTACTTACATATTGGGCATCAAGATCTATAGAGATAGATCAAGACGCTTAATTGGACTTTCACAAAGCACATACCTTGATAAAGTTTTGAAGAAGTTCAAAATGGTTCAGTCAAAGAAAGGGTTCTTGCCTGTGTTACAAGGTGTGATATTGAGTCAGACTCAAAGCCTGACCACCGCAGAAGATAGAGAGAAAATGAAAGTCATTCCCTATGCTTCAGACCTGATGTATGTCTTGCTATAAGCATAGCAGGGAGGTACCAAAGGAATTCCGGAGTGGAGCACTGTACAACGGTCAAGAACATCCTGAAATACCTAAAAAGGACTAAGGATATGTTTCTCGTTTATGGAGGTGAAAAAGAGCTCGTCGTAAACGGTTACATCGATGCAAGCTTTGACACTCATCCGGATGACACTAAGTCGCAAACCGGATACGTATTTTATTGAATGGAGGAGCTGTCAGTTGGTGCAGTTCCAAGCAGAGTGTCATGGTGGGATCTACGTGTGAAGCGGAGTACATTGCAGCTTCGGAAGCAGCAAATGAAGAAGTTTGGATGAAGGAGTTCATATCCGATCTAGGTGTCATACCTAGTGCATCGGGTCCAATGAAAATATTTTGTGGCAATACTGGTGCAATTGTCTTGGCAAAGGAATCTAGATTTCACAAGAGAACCAAGCACATCAGGAGACGCTTCAATTCCATCCGTCATCAAGTGTCGGAAGGGGACATAGAGATTTGCAAGATACACACGGATCTGAATGTTGCAGATCCGTTGACTAAGCCTCTTCCACGAGCAAAACATTATCAGCACCAAAGCTCCATGGGTATTAGAATCATTACTATGTAATCTAGATTATTGACTCTAGTGCAAGTGGGAGACCGGGAAATATGCCCTAGAGGCAGTAATAAAATTATTATTTATTTCCTTAATTCATGATAAATGTTTATTATTCATGCTAGAATTGTATTAACCGGAAACTTAGTACATGTGTGAATACATAGACAAAACATATAGTCCCTAGTATGCCTCTACTTGACTAGCTCGTTAATCAAAGATGATTATGTTTCCTAACCATAGACATGTGTTGTCATTTGATGAACGGGATCACATCATTAGGAGAATGATGTGAAGGAAATGACCCATCCGTTAGCTTAGCATTATGATCGTGTTAGTTTCATTGCTACTGCTTTCTTCATGATTTATACAAGTTCCTCAGACTATGAGATTATGCAACTCCCAAATACCGAAGGAACACTTTGTGTGCTACCAAACATCACAACGTAAAAGGGTGATTATAAAGGTGCTCTACAGGTGTCTCCGAAGGTGTTTGTTGGGTTGGCATAGATCGAGATTAGGATTTGTCACTCCGTGTTTCGGAGAGGTATCTCTGGGCCCTCTCGGTAATACTCACCACTATAAGCCTTGCAAGCATTGTGACTAATGAGTTAGTTGTGGGATGAAGTATTACAGAACGAGTAAAGAGACTTGACGATAACGAGATTGAACTAGGTATTGAGATACCAACGATCGAATCTCGGGCAAGTAACATACCTATGACAAAGGGAACAACGTATGTTGTTATGCGGTTTGACCGATAAAGATCTTCGTAGAATATGTAGGAACCAATATGAGCATCCAAGTTCCTCTATTGGTTATTGACCGGAGACGTGTCTCGGTCATGTCTACTTAGTTCTCGAACCCATAGGGTCCACACGCTTAATGTTCGATGACGATTGGTATTATGAGTTTATGTGTTTGGATTATCGAAGATTGTTCTGAGTCCCGGATGTGATCACGGACATGACGAGGAGTCTCGAAATGGTCGAGACATAAATATTGATATATTGGACGACTATATTCGGACACCGGAAGTGTTCCGGAGAAGTTTCAGATAAAACCAAAGTGTCGCGGGGTTACCGGAACCCCCCGGGGAGTGTATGGGCCTTATTGGACCTTAGTGGAAGAGAGGAGGAGGCGTCCAGGTGGAGGGCGCGCCCCCCAAGCCCAATCCTAATTGGGTGCCCCCTCTTTCCTTCCCTCTCTCTCCCCCTTCCTTCCTCTCCTACTCCAACTAGGGAAGGGGGAATCTTATTCCACCGGGAGTAGGACTCCCCCCCTTGGGCGTGCCATGAGAGGGCCGGCCCTCCCCCTCCTCCACTCCTTTATATATGGGGGAGGGGGCAACCCATAGACACACAAGTTGATAATTGTTTTAGCCGTGTGCGGTGCCCCCTCCACAGTTACACACTTCAGTCATATCGTCGTAGTGCTTAGGTAAAGCCCTGCGTCGGTAACTCCATCATCACCGTCACACGCCGTCGTGCTGATGAAACTCTCCCTCGGCCTGAACTGGAGCAAGAGTATGAGGGACGTCTTCGAGCTGAAAGTGTGCTGAACGCGGAGGTGCCGTACGTTCCGTGCTTGGATCGGTTGGATCGCGAAGACGTTTGACTACATCAACCGCGTTAACTAAACGCTTCCACTTTCAGTCTACGAGGGTACGTGGACACACTCTCCCCTCTCGTTGCTATGCATCACATAGATAGATCTTGCGTGATCATAGAATTTTTTTTGAAATTACCACGTTCCCCAACAAGATCTTGATGTAGAAACGACACGGTTTGGTTTATGCATGTACCTTTGTTGTTTCGTTATGACGTCAAGGCCTATGCCGGAGGTCGGTGTATCATCAAGGTCTGAAAGGATAAAAGCACACATTGCCAACGTCAACATGGTGTGGGGCTGAAAATAGCCTCAAAAAGAGAGTGAGATTTGGCAGAGAGTAGACATACAGATGAGTTATTCACAGATGGGGCACTAGTCCTTGTCGTACATGGTGCCCTCCCGGCCCGTTTTGACTGACCTACATCATAACCATGAATGCGTAAGTCAATATATCAATCAACCAAGGGACATGAACGAGAGGGTCAATGAGTTAAACAGCAGCATGAATTCATTAATAGCACGCACAAACAGCCAGCCATATATTGGTGAAAACTGATACAAGTGCATATTTCAGTAGAACCATGATATCTTGGTTTACGCACCTATCTAAGATGTTCTTCATGCAGTCGAGGCTAATGCCATAGGCCACCAGGTTGAGCGTGTCATCGACGTCTGGAAAAAGACAAAGCACAACGTGTATTACAGTACCACGCAAACATGGTGCCGGAATGAAATAAGAGTATCTGATCGTCAATTCTTAAGTTGTTGTCTTGCTCACAACTTTGGAAGGACATGGGAGTCGTTTTCTTTAATCTAAATGCTAAATCTTAGGAGTGTGCACCCCCACTTATTGTCACGTCTCTTTAGGACGGCCTATAGATACAATTAAAGCATTAGGCAGCTGTGTTGGCACCGGCAGTTAAATCCTATTGGTTAAAAGGTTACTCCTAACATGGTGAAAAAACTAGGTGGTCCGACATATTTTATTGCGCGTCCTTCCTTGGCCTGATGTATTGAGCACAAACCGAAACACCATCCGGTGAGAAATGTTTTAATCTGGATGAGAAATGATATACTTTGCCTAGCGTATTTTTTATCTAAGTAGCTCTTTTTATTCCTTCAATTATGCTTCTATACAAATTTGGGTGTTTTGCATCGTTGATATTTTACCTCTAAATGAAAATCATATAAAATTGTATATTAATTGTATATTTAATCTCCTAATAGTAACATATTGATTACCCGTAGGGACATCTCATTTTAAATTGTGTTTTAAATATATATTTAATACATAATAACACCACGCCGTGGTAGTTATAGAAGTATTAATTTTAAGGTCTTCGATTTTAGCTTCTCACATTAATCGGATCAACAATTAAAGTTTTTTAGACCCGGCATGCTATTAAAATTATAAGAATGTCATATAAAGATGGGGTCCATTTTTCAACCATGTTGACCCGTTATATTAACCAAAATTTATAATTTGTGCTAGCTGGAAATTGGTATGAAGCTTTGCGGGTGTTGTATTGTGTATATGATAGTATTAAAAATGTGTTAATATCACATTATTTTGAAGAACAAAAACTAAGTAAAGCACTTGACTATAACATAGGAGACTTGCTTCATATGATGTATACAACGTGTATTGCACGAGTATGATTGGTAGTTGAGAAAATCCACGGCGATGGACATTATCATGAATGTTGTAGAATAAAGTAGTTTACCTTCTACATTTCCCATTATGCATGCACATTTGATGCATGAGATCCTTGTCATGCATGTTTACCCGGTTGTCCTTAGTAATAATTGGGATTGTTTAGTACTCATGGGCTAGGTAGTGATCTTAAAATCAATCATGGTGTACGACGTGTCTTACTCAAAGTCAAATTTTGAACAAATATGCATATGAAGACAATGAATGTCCTTGTTGACTATTCATACAAGACCCTACTTTTTGGTGTTTCCTACACATGGGCCATGTATAAATATGAGAACAAAATTCTATTTACAACAATACACGCCCATAGTACCGATCAATCTAGGTACATGTATGTAATTTGTGACATAAACAGTTACATGTTCAAATTTGTATGAGCAAGACAGGTTAGAATTGTTTTGATATGGGCCAAAATAAAATAACTATAGACATAATCTTTAAGAATAATTTTTTTATAAAATTTTAATTCACAATCCTGGTTGTTGTACTAAATCAGTGACACTTATTTTGCGACAAAGTAATAACAAATAGTACAAAGAGACAACAATATCCTTGTTAACTATTCTTGCGCATACTCTGTTTTTACTTTTTATTTCTTCTAAGTATACCCGAACATCTTTTTGTTCAGAACAAGATACATCGTGGATCCACGAACAACCGTACATACACATATGCAGGCCGACTATTTACAAGTGTAATTAACTTCGTATCAACAACCCGAATAGGAAAATGGTGAACCGAAAAAGAAAGAAGACCACCGTACACATACCCCCTTGATTTAAAATCATTTTCTACTGAGATATTTTTTATCTCTGAAATAATCAATAATAATTTATCAAAGGTAAAATGAAAGCATTTCGAGGTTAGAACGGGAAGGCGCCTCCCTGGCCCTGTAGGTCGTTGACCCATCCGAACTTCTCGGTGTAGGGGTTGACCATTGTCTCCGGCGGGTAGTCGTCGATGCAGTCCTCCCAGGCGCCGGCGTCGTGGAGGTCCTTGCTCACCTCCCAGTAGCAGCTGTTGCACTTGAACCCGGAGCCGAAGGTGACCATGAGCACCCTGTCCCCTGCTTTCAGCCGCCGCTTCGCCTCCATGTAGGAGAGCACGTACCACAGGCTGCTCGCCGACGTGTTCCCCCACCGGTGCAGCGTCATGGTCGCCGGCTCGACGTCGTAGCTGTTGAGCCCCAGGTTCTTCCTCACCGCCTCGATGACCGCCGTCCCGCCCGGGTGGAGGCAGAAGTGGTCCACCCCCGTCTTGAAGTTGATCTTGGGGCCCTCGAACTTGAGCTTCCGGCGCATGAGCTTGCGCGCCAGGAGGCGCACGGTGAAGCGCGCGAGCTCGGCGGCCGGCAGGATGCGCGGCGCCAGGCGCTGGAGGTTCTCGCTGAAGGCCCGCACGGCGGCCTTGGGGAGCGCCTTGCTGAGGCTGACGCCGAGGCGGCCGTCGGCGTCCTCGCAGTGCACGGCGGCGGCGTGCGCGTCGTCGTGCGCGCCGATGTGGGCGCGCACGAGGCAGCGCAGCTCCATCTTGGCCCGGGACCGGTAGGCCGGGTCGTTGGTGAGCAGCGCGGCGGCGCCGCCGCAGCGGAAGAGGCAGTTGCCGAGCATCATGGACTTGTCGGTGCCGTTGTACCAGTTGGGGGCGCAGGACTCGGAGGTGACCACCAGCGCCATGGTGCGCGGGCGGGTGAGCATGACCTGCCGCGCGAGATCCACGGACACGAGCCCGGCGCTGCACCCCATGCCGGACAGGTTGTAGGCCTGGACGTCCTCCCGCATCCCGAACCGGGCCACGACCCGCGCCGCCAGCGACGGCGCCGGCGAGAAGGACCCGACATTGAGCACCACCAAATCCACGTCCCGCGGCGACACGCGCGTCTTCTCAAAGACGCCGCGCACGGCGTCGTCGAAGAAGGCGTCCATCTCCTCGAGCGCGTCGTAGTGGGTGGCGCACTCCTCGCGGCCGTCGAGCACGTTGCGCGGGCAGTAGGTGTGCTCGCCGATGCCGGAGTTGACGATGACCTTGAGCAGGAAGCGGTAGTCGGGCATGCCGAGGCGCTTGTTCCGCTCGATGACGGCGCCCGCCATCTCGGTGGTGACCTTGCGGTCGTCGGAGGGCTTGTGGCAGGCGAAGTCGAGCAGGTAGCAGCGCGCCCGCCGCCGCCGCGCCAGGGCCTGCCAGGCCAGGTACGCCGCCGCGTGCGCCAGCAGCAGCACCGTCAGCAGCGGCAGCAGCTCCATGGTGGCGCTCCGGTGAGCTCGGTTTGGGTGGTGACTGGCGAGTGTGAGGGAGTGTGGCAGGGGCTGGCGTGGCGGGGGCGGGATATATAGACGGGCGGGGCCGGGCGCGGCGGTGCGGCACGCGGTTGGTGGCGCGGTGCGAGATGTACGTGGGTGTACGTGACGTGGGTGAGCGCACGCGAGGGACGCGGCTCAACTACTGGGGGTGGTGGTGGTGGTGGTGGAGGTGGTGGCGAACATGGCCGCGTCGCGTCGGGGGCGGGTCGCCGGTGAGGTGGGGATTAATGCGATCGGGGCGGGCACCAGTGGCGGCCTGCGGTGGCCAACGCCCAACCAATTACTCCCCGCGGTGGCATGCATTGGCGAGCTGGTTAGGCCTTTCTGTCTCTCTGGCACTGGCACACACGCCGGCCAGTCGGCGACGGGATGGCAGGATGAGGGCGACGCGAAAGGCGGTGTCCCCTGTTTTTCATTTACATTACAAAATCAAGCCAAAATCCTTGTGAGTTGACACCCTCTATGATTGATCACTCGGCAATGCTACACGTACAAACGATTTACAGGCTTTTACAGGATGGTTAATCTTGATTGGTCAATAGGTCAGCGGGGCGGCCCACCCTCCTGAAAATCAGGGGGAAGAGGTTTGTGATTGGTTGTTAGATGGAAGGAGCGTGTAAAAGTGTGTAAGTCTTTATATGTCTAGCATTTTTGTTGATCACTTGCCTCGCTAGCATGCATGCTAACGATACCAAGTTGTCCAAGTGGTTCGAGTCCGTCCACTGTTGAGTGGCCTATCTTGTGAAGCGGAAACAGGAAATGTCGTCAGGTGCATGGACGCGGTCAATTACTACCGTGTGCAATGGCTTTGTTGTGCCGAATTTGGGGCCGTGTCCGGCGGGCGGTGGTGCTGCTGTGCCTGCCGCAGTACGCCACCGCTGGCCGGCACACGTACTCTCCGTGAGGGAGCGTGCACTGATCCCGTCCCGTCGACGGGTACCACGACTTTTGTCCTCCTCGCGCGGCTCTTCTCACCTGTCCCACGCGTCCTAGTTACTGCCCGCGAGCCTTTTGCAGATTGACACCGGTATCATAATACGTGCCACTGTAGGCGTTGCACTGTTGCACGTCGTACGTGCTCTCTCCGTGCTTAGTATCACTGTCGACGATGTGTCCTAACAACTGCTCGCTGTAACGCGTATATGTCATGTGGAGTGTGCGTGCAGTGCTGAGATTTCATTTCAGAGCGTGGTTGGCTGCGGTGCAGTGCGTGTGCATACGGAGTTAATTAATGGCTCCGCAGAGGGTGAGCATCGGACGGCCTAGATGCATGCATGAGCATCGTGGAGTAAGTAGGGTCGTTCGTAACGTATCTGCCGGACGGTTGACTCCTGGTGTCAGGAGCCGCATGATGGAGCAAGGACCAAGGGAATTTCACACCCCGATCCAATGGTCCGAGTAAATGAACCATTGTTGGATATATCCATAACGCGGCGTGGTTTATCCCTGTCCATACTTCAGCGTGGCTGACCAAACATAATAGATTTTTAAACAAGTTTTTCTTTACATAATTATGAACGGCAACCGCAAACGGAGGACGGATCTCAATAATAGACTCAGGAAAGGGAAATTGCAAAAAAAAAAAACAAAAACACTATAGTGTTTTTCCAATCAGATGATTTGCATTGCGATTCGTGCTTTCAGCTTCCTCTACATTGACACTCAACGGCGTGAAATCAGATTTCCTGATCTCAGACTTCAACTGTAGGAGACTATTTGAGTTCTCTCGCCAACTCTGGATTAAGGACCTCCAAAACTATGGTTAACGATGGAGCCCGTTGGGTTTGGGTCCAGGTAGACAATTTCTAGGCCTATGCTTGCCAAACCTTGGGGGGGGGGGGGGGGGGGGGGGGGGGGGTGCACGCTATAGATAGAACAAAACATTCATAAGTTGATTTATGTCTCTTTGTTTGCATTTAAAACTTACACTTGGATTGCCCGTAGTTTTGAGTTATCTAGTGTTGTTTTGGTAAATACTTAGGGCATATCCAACGGCGACCCGTAAATTTCCTCCCGCAATTGTCCGTGGACAGGGGGACCAGCCCGCGGACACGGATGCGGGAGACCGCCATCCAACGGTGCCCGCATACATCCGGCCTTCTTCAATTTTTTTAAAGTCCACACATTTAAATAGCCATATACATAGCGAAAATACAAAGGTGAACATGGGTGCACACGCACCCACATGAATAGTAAATTCATAATAAATACTAGAAAAAAACTAAAAATTTCTGAAATTTCGCGGTATGAACCTTAGTCGATCATTCTACTCACATGTGAAGTTTCATGATATATTGACACCCATGGTATTCTTAGTGACGAAAATACAAATGCGATCATACTATTCATTAAAAAATGTTTTTAAATATAGCTTCAATTTCGTCATTTTTGCCCGATTACCGCGGATGTGATTTCTTCATGAAACTTCATATGCGAGTATACCGGTTGACTATGCATATTGAAAAAATAAATTAAGAATTTTTTTTATTTTTCTAGCATTTTTTGAATTTACTATTCATAAAGGGTGCGCGCGGACCCATGTTCACCAAATCCACGTCCTATACATAGAGTACATACTTTCAAATATCCGCATGCAGCACTAGTTCAGATTTAAAAATTGCAAATTTTACATTCCAACATTGTTGTCCCTTTTAACCACCTACGGATACTCAATCAGATCTTTCTTCAGCTACTCGTGAGTTGGTCGATGTCGAATTTGTTGATGCATTTCAATAAACTCGTCAAGTGTGGCCGGATTTTGGTCTGGAAGTTTGATAGAATCACCCATGTTCTCAAATTCTAGAGCTACGGCAGCATCCTCACCCTCATCCTCAACGATCATGTCGTGCATGATCACACAATATTCATCACCTCCCACAAGGTCTCCGGATCCCATTGTTTAGCAAGTCCACGAACAACTGCAAAGCAGGCCTGCAGAACTCCAAATGCCCACTCGACATCCTTTCTAGGCACTTCTTGTCTTTGGAAAAAGTGAGACTTTTTCTGGCCAACTGAGTTTTAGAGATGGTGCTGACAAAGGTAGTCTACGAAAGATAGTTACCGTCAACCAGATAGTAGCCCATGTGTACTCATGTCCATTGACGGTATAGTGGCAAGGAGGGGCCTTGCCTTCAGTCAGCAGACTCGCAAACAACGGTGATCGTTGCAGCACATTGTTGTCATTGTGAGACCCGAGCATGCCCAAGAAAGCTTCTCAAATCCAAATATCATGTGATGCAACTGCTTCAAAAATGATGGTGGGCTTCTTAACATGACCCTGATATTACCCTTGTAAAGTCTTCCGACAGTTCTTTCATTTTCAATGCATGCAGTCAAGAAGTCCAAGCAAACCTGGCCACCCTCTTGCTTCTGAGATTGCCAAGAGTCTCTCGGCATGTGTCATAGTTGGCCCTCTCAGGTATTGAGGTCCAAACACCCCGACCACTAATGGTACCTGGTAGGGTGGTCGAAGGAGAGGGGTTGAACAACGACGGATGAGAAGCGGTGTGGAATCCGGCTGGAACGCTGGAGGTGATGGACACGTAGAGTTTCAGCAGGGGTGTGATGTGGCGGGCGGGGTGGTGGAGTGGTGGCGAAGGCGAGAGAGAAACAAGGAACGAGAGAAAATCGGGAGGATGGAGGCGCGGGGTCTGGGAAGGGTTTTCAGTGGGCCGGGGGTGTCGGAGTCCTATGTGTCTGTTGTCCGAACTGAAGCAAAGTACCCCCCCCCCCTCCCGTGCATGTTTGTCTCGGGTTTACTGGAAAAAGTATGTCCGAACTGCCCGGACTTATGCGGGTGGTTTGCAGGTCCACCTTGGAGATGCCCTTAGTGCATGAGAGTGGTCTTAAAACTCCCGATATAGGGGCATCATCACGAACAATAAATTCAAAATAATCGGAAAAACGGAAATTTTGTGAAATCTAATATGCTCAAACTTTGTAGGCGCTTGCAAGATTTCATGCCGAAAAATATCCAAGGAGCTCTACGCAAGAAAAAGATTTCATTTCTCAAGGTTTTGAGCACTTTTAGCACTGATTTTTGTTTCTCATGTGTACACCTTTCTCTACATGATATTTCTCGACGAAAATTTGCAAGCACCTAAAACATTTGAGCATATTTGATGTACAAAAGCCACTTATTATATTTTTATTCTTTAAAAGCTTTATTGTTCATGAGAGTGTCCCTACACCCAGGAGCTACCATACCTTTCTCAGCTTCTAATCATTGCAATACTGGAAGCTAGTATTTGTTGCTACCATAATATTCAAACCAACCCGGTTTGGTGGCCCCTTTTTCTAAATCCTGTGTCACCTTATAAAAACCTTATGCACATACATGAACTATGAACTTACTGGGGGTGTTGTTTCCGCACACCCCTTTAAATAAAAAAAATTGAACAAAATACAGTGGGCATGACCCTTACCGTGACTCATTTTTCATTAGTATGTTGGATATCGTACATGTGGATATTTACAACAGGAACTGTAAAGATATAATTACAGATTGTTTAACCATGACTTACCCTCCTTCTGACCAGGTTTGGACTTTTTCATGATTATACAAAAATGTTTCTTGAAACTAAAGAGACACCCCAACGTAAATCTCTTTGTTGTCGAATATATAGTCTAACACCTAGCAATACTGGTCTCTTTGAAGCATATGATATTTTGCTTGTTCATTGCTTGGATGATCATATCCAGAATCCAAACCAATGTCACATTCAGTGCCCAGACTCGACCAAAAGTTCTGAAATAATTCACACGAGAAAAAGAGATGTATCATAATTTCAATAGTGCCTCCTCACATATGACATGATTTTTATTGTCAACAAAGAAATTGTTTATGTTCATCAAGTCTCTAGCATAAAGCCTATCATGTATACGGAACAGAAGATTTTGTTTCTGTTTTTATTTGGATAGAAATGTAGACATACATATCCTTTTGCAAGGGGAAAGAGTAGGTTGAGGATCACCAATAAGAACTTGGTAAACTCTTCTAGTGCGGTATTTATCATTTCTCCAGTGAAAGGTCCAACAGTCATGTTGCAGAGTACCATCCTCATTATTCAAAATGTGTAATAAACACTTTAGTTGTTGAACGGCAAATGGGAATGTTTGTATTCAGTAGCGGAGCTTCTTGGAGACGAACCTGGGCCATCGCCCCCGCCCCCCTCCTCCCAATGAAAATGATAAAACTCGAGTAGCATGTAATAGCACTGGAACGCATAACCATTTGACCCATTTAATTAAGGGACTGGGGAGACGAGGAGCGACCAACCACGAGACCAGCTTTGCTTTCATTCTCGTCGACTCTCTCGTGTACTTGGGGACCGGTGACCTGGCGACTGGACGTGGGGGGCTAGGAGGGCAATAGTGTGCCGACCAGAGTCTCACGCCACCACAGCCCACAAATCTCGCCGCGGCCGCGCGGAGGAATCAGCTGACGCCGGCGCCGCACGTGGTTAGCCGGTGATTCCTCTCACCCTCTCATGGACCGAAGCAGAGCCCAAATTTGAACATCAAGTTCATGAACAAACAATGACAATAAACTCTAACAAATGAAGTACTAATCTGAAGGACTGCAAACTATTAAGACGAAGTGATCAAAAATGATTTCTAGCCAATAGCTTGACTGTAAACGTATATCACGGAGAAGAACAACTATGAATATGTTCCTATATAATTTGGGAGAGCAAAGAAACTAAGAGCTGGTCTATAGTGATTAACACAATAATTCATGGTTAACTAGTATTTTGGTATTTCTCAAAAAAGTAGTATTTTCATATTTCTTTTTATTATGAAAAGCTTCTATATGTACTTAACATAAAAAATGTATTTCATAAACTAACATGTACAAGATCACTATAATCATTCTAAGTTTCTCAATATGCTACAAAATCTAACTATATAGTCACACGATTCGTATTCAAAAGTTTTTCTTTGGTGGCTTCGCCCCTCCTGAGATTTCGTTCAAGCTCCGCCACTGTTTGTATTCCCAAATCCGTTGGTGGCTAAGGTGTCCTTCATTTGAGAAATAAGAATAAGGAACTTTTATTCAAACACCTATAGAAGTTCTTTAACCATCATGATCAGCCCTAGGAAGACTTGATCTGGATTGCATATTATCATGATGATACCCCATGTTATCCATGCCTTCTAATAATGGTTCCTTCTGGTGGAAGGATTGTTGCTCTATTATTCATGTTCTTCAAGGAGATGGATAATATTAAGGTTCATGATGGTACATCTACTCTACAATGCTCTACAATTGGCATGAACAATCCTTAATAAAACATTTCCCCAATAGCATTCATATGCTAAAGGTCATAATATCATAATATTTAAGGGTGGTGATTAAGTTTATCCCTTCAATAAAAGAGTATTCTAGAATAATAAACACAGAAATAATTTACGTTAAAAACACTAGAATATTTTTCAAGAAAATTATTTTTGTTGCATGGCCTTCGAGGGTAGTTGCCCATGCAATCCACATGAATTTTAGTTCGGTCCTTGGCCACAACATAAGGTGGAACAAAATTGGTTTCATGTCTTCAAGTTGGCTGCCCTATGCTAGATTTACTCATGCAGATCAGCAGATTAGTTCTATTGGTCCTCTTGAAATTGAAACTCATGTATATATACGTTTTACCTTTATATTATGATTTGCGCATACAAATGTTTATTGGTAGGTGTCGTTGTTTAAATAATTCGTCCATGTTTGTTGATTTATATATTTGTATAATTATATGTAATGTTAGATGTTGAAATGGTTAAATAATTCGTAACTAAAACTAAATGCGCAGACCTGTATATATAATTGATCAGTTTTTTGTCTAAGCATCTTATAAATTTTTATATTAATTGCATACTGAATCTCAAAATAAAACATATCAATTAAGTATTCTCATAATGTATTTTGGAATCATATACTAATTTCTCATTTATTTTTCAATAAAACCGTATCCTTTTATATAGCATAAATTTTGTTGGAACCATCTCATCCTATATGCCCATAATAATCGTATGTAATAACTAGTTTTCAGACCCTCATATTATAATTAGTTAGACAATTCAATCAAATAGTAAAATATGATATAGTGCATTTTATTAAAACACAATCGTCCATGCTAGGAGTTAAAAGTTAGAATTTGCATTGATGCAATGATGTTAAGAAAAATTGTTTATATAATACAATAATTATAATAATGTGCTAGGTTCGCAATACTCAGCAAGAAATCTAAAAAGTTACCAATACGGTGATTATTGTAGGAGATATAGTTTAAATAGTTGACACAACACACACTGCAGGTGTACAATCATTAGGTACGGAAACAATGCAACGCGGTAGAAAGATATTTGTCATGTGTGAGTTCTCGAATAAACTACATTGACAATTTGTCTGTCTTCCAAACCTTGACGTTTTAGACGTTTACATGGCCTCTAGAATGCAGCCAAGGCAATGGATATCTAATAATAAAATGTAATAACATTATACTCCCTCTATAAACATTTATAAGATGTTTTAGATCCTACCTCTCTAAACTTTTATAAGACGTCTTAGATCACTAAAGTAGTGATCTAAAACGCCTTATAAAACTTTACAGATTTCGTATTACGTTACGAAATATTTGTTGACAAATCCATCAACAATATGGTTTTCACATGTGCTTTCAAAAATTTCCAAAATACTCCCCACAAATAAACAATTCCAAAATACCAAGTACAGTACCATCATTTCTTTCCATGTCAAGAATGATGAAGTGCGGGTCCCTTTGTTTGAGGCCCCTTTGAGTTGCGCGGGCCATATCTCCGTTTGCCTTTGCTGGATACCACCCACCGGTTGGCGTTCAATTCGCTGCAGTCCGGCAGCTACCGCGAGTCCGCTCAGCTCGATCGGGCATGCTGCTGTGCCTGCACCCCCCATAACTGCGACCAAACAGTAGCACCCCACCAGCAGGCCCTGTAGCACGAAATTTGAATGGAAAACCGCTGCAAGTGCAAATGGTGTGCGCGTCCGAATTGAGGATGCCGCGTGATGTCTCTTCCTGCTTCGAGCTCGTACAGGCCGCAGGCACGTAGGACGAGAGGATCACAGACCGGAATGTTGCGACCACTGAAGCTCCGTTTGGGAACAAAGAGGGTGGTAAGGTAACTCAGCTCGGCAGGAACCTTGCCAAGCCTGCAGACACGGTCCGTGACCACCGTGCCTCCGTCGCCATGGATAACTCCGGCCTCCGGGCGCTGCATTTAAGACGGGCTGCGGCTGCATGCACCGATGCACGGGGCCCTTGCGGTCGGGATTGATGGCCATGGCCCCGGCGGAGCACCGGGGAGGATGGGCTCGGCAAGTGGCCGCCCGCAGATCGGTCCGGCCAGCCAGCACCCTCGTACGCGCCGTGGTTTGGCCGCCACAGCGCACTGTGGTTGTCGTCCCCGTAACCGAAAAACTGAAAAGAGTTCGGTGCCCATGCCGAGCCTGCAAATTTCTCGACCGTACGTCGTCCCTCGCCTCGCTTGGTGCGGTGATCTATGCCGACTATTGGCGACGAAACCGCAGCTTGCATGCATGGGCTGCCGGAAAGGGGCGGCCTCGCGGCGCTGTCCACCCGGCCAACCGGCGGTTACGCTGCCGTTTCCTCCCCTCTTTTTTTTTTTTTTTCATTTTCTGCCCGTGCATGCATGCACTTGTACTGTAGTAGTTGCGTCTCGGGCTCTCGTCCATCCTCCTCCTTTCCTTCCTTGCAACTTGGGCTGGGGCAGGTAACCGCTACTCTAGCTATAGCTAGGTGTTCCAACGCTCGCATTGATGGTAATGGTATATCCATGGCGGGCGAGGCAGGGGCGGACCATCTTTTGGGGTCGATGATCACACACGCTCATAGTGTACTCGCATACGTACACTGGTACACATATTGGCATGCTTGCATGCATTCAAGTTTGTTGCGTCTGTCTGTCGACCCCTTCATGCCGATCTGTTTGCTTGTCTGTCGACCCGTACGTTCATGCCGATCTGTAGCTAGCTTAGCTGGTGACCGATCTGGAGTGTACGTACCTTGTCGATCGACCCTCCATCCAGTTGCTGCAAATGAGCGGCGTGACTAGCCAATTATTGGGTGCTTCAGCTAAGCCCAGAGACCTTATCAACACCGGTTGACTAGTTCCTGTGTTACTAGTCATGATCGTCAGTCCTAGCCAACCAGCCAGCTAGCCAAGGACCGACCTGCGTTACGATCGACCACGAGGGTTAATAATAGCAACCTCGCAGAGAAGGCATATGCTTAACTTCCATGTGAAGTCAAGCTCTCCTGCCTCCCTTGTTTTGTGTGGTGTAGGTGTACTGTGTACATGTCCCGTACTTGTGCTCGTTTGACTTTGGCGCCGATCATGTCACGACAAATGCAGTGCAACGAACACAGCCATTCTATCACCCCATGAACACGCGTGCCTTCTGCACGTTCGCACAGGTCACTGAGAGCATTTACAGCTACAATGTACAAATTCCGTTCCTCAAATGTCCGCAGACGCGCCCGGTCAGTGTCTGATTTTTGCTTACACCCAACCGCAACTCCTACTTTGACACCTCATTTTCCCGGGCATTTCAGCGAGCGTGTTATGGGCGCCACCACCAGGGCATGGGAGAACGAGGAGAGCATGCAAGCCATCGGCTCCGGCGGCCAGCCAGCTGCACGCCGGTGAGGTAATTGATATTTCAGATTGCACTCGGTTAAACCATATGTTCGTCCATCTTGAAAGATGGCTTGAAGCGTATGCCTAACAGGGACGCGTTGCGTGTTATATATAGCCATAGACTAGGGTTTATAGGATTCGGTAGTTGGTTAGGCTTGATCCTCAAGTTAGCTATCTACAAGATAAGGATCGAAGCTTAAATCTATCTACCGGGATACAAGTTGATCACGCACGCAACACCAAGAGTATATACGGTTTTATATACACAACCGTATATACATACAATATATTCTAACACACCCCCTCAATCATAACCTCATCAAGTTGAGATTGTTCTTGAACTCTTCTAACTTGCGCCATGATAAGGCTTTAGTGAAACCATCTGCAACTTGATCATTAGTGGGAATGAACCGAATATCAAGAAGCTTCTTAGCTACCCTTTCTCTCACAAAGTGATAATCTACCTCGATGTGTTTTGTTCTAGCATGAAACACTGGATTTGCTGATAGATATGTAGCACCAATGTTATCACACCACAACCGTGCAACAGGAGAGTGATTAACACGTAGCTCATTCAACAAGGTTTGAACCCATATCAACTCTGCCGTGGCATTAGCCAACGCTTTGTACTCAGTTTCTGTACTTGATCTTGACACAGTAGCTTGTTTCTGTGCACTCCATGATATAAGATTTGGTCCAAAGAAAACAACAAAGCCCCCTATTGATCTCCTATCATCAGAGCAACCTGCCCAATCAGCATCAGAGAATGCACTCACCAAAGTTGACATTGACCTTGTGACTTTCAACCCTGTACTCATAGTACCTCTTAAATATCTCAAGATTCTTTTCACTTTTGTCCAATGTGCAAAGGTGGGAGCATGCAAGAACTGACATACTTTATTGATAGGAAAAGATATATCAGGTCTTGTAAGTGTTAGATATTGCAAAGCACCTACAACACTTCTATAGTTTGTAGAATCTTCAGCACTTAAAGGTTCTCCTTCTTCCTTAGATAACTTTCCAGAAGTTGAGAGAGGCATATTTGACACTTTGCAATTCATCATACCTGCTCGTTTTAGCACATCTGACACATACTTTTCTTGACTTAAGACTATGCCATCTTTAACTCTTTTTACTTCTATTCCCAAGAAGCAGTGCAAATCACCAAGATCTTTAAGAGCAAAGTCTCTCCTTAGATCTTCAAGCAATGCTTTGGTTGCATCCTGCAGTGAGCTTGCAACAATAATATCATCAACATATACTAACATGAAAATGGTGATCTTGCCTTTTCTGTAGAAGAAAAGTGATGTGTCAGCTTTGGATGGCTGAAAACCAAGTCTTTGGAGTTTCACACTCAGCCTAGAATACCATGCTCTAGGTGCTTGTTTCAAACCATATAAAGCCTTATCAAGCTTGCATACATAATGATACTTGTCCTTTACCTCATACCCAGGTGGTTGTCTCATATACACTTCTTCCTCTAGAACGCCATGAAGAAACTCATTCTGCACATCCAATTGATGAAGACTCCAATTGTTTGATACTGCAATGGACAGAACAAGTCTAACAGTAGCTGCTTTCACAACAGGGCTAAAGTATCTTCATAATCTATACCATATCTTTGTTTAAACCCCTTTGCAACTAGTCTAGCCTTGTATCTGTCTATTTCTCCATTTGCTTTTCTTTTAATTCTATAGACCCACTTGCAGTCAATCAAGTTTCTCCCCTTTGCTGGAGGAACTAGATGCCATGTTCTATTTTTCATAAGAGCATTATATTCCTCATTCATTGCATTTTTTCAGTTTTTATTTTCCAATGCCTCTACCAAAGTATTTGGTTCTCCCGTGACAGCAAGACCAGCAAAACGACGCCCTTTGTCATACCTGACCGTACCATCTGTACATACTTTTGGTTTCAAAATACCATGTTGAGATCTTGTTCTTGGTGATGACGCAGAAATCATCGCAGAAGGCGACTGCACAGAGGATCCGGAGCCCTGCACAGCAGATCCAGAACCTGACCCGGCCGCACCAGGTCCAACGCGGATCCTGTCGCCATCTCCAGCGTCCGCTCCTGGGTCGGCAGCCGCAGATCCGAGGCAGATGCTGTCGCCCGCCTGCGATGCGCCTGATTGGCCCGCGTCACCATGCGGAGGGGACCGCACCACTTGGCATGTGGAGAGGGGCGCCTCGCTGCTTGTGGGTCCACCTGACCCTGAGTGCGCGACAGCGCCTGTGCCTGCGGACCCGCGAGGGGACACACGTCGTGGCGACGCTGGATCGCCCGCTCCCGAGGCTGATGCGGTGCGAATCCCGCCATCCGGCGCGGCAGGCGAGGGAGGATCTTCCCCGGGATCGCCGCTGGCTAGATCCGGCGCAGCACCTGAATCTACATCGTGTTCCACGCCTGTCTGCTGCATAAAATCATAGCCAAAAACAGAATTTCTACCAAAATTTACAGCAGGATTTTTATGAAGATTAACCGAAGGATCAACTATCTATTCGCCCCCATGATCAAGAGGTTCAGATGAAGCAGTTTCTGCAAGGAGAAGAACTTCGGAACGAAGAGGAATGCCGGCATTTGGATTTAGTGAGGCAAATGGAAAAATAGTTTCGTCAAAGATAACATCTCGAGAGATATAGACACGTCCTTCTTTGACATCTAGACACTTGAATCCTTTATGGAGATTGCTATAGCCAAGAAAAACACATTGTTTTGAACGGAACTCTAGCTTCTTAGCATGAAAGGGTCGGAGATTTGGCCAACACGCACAACCAAAGGTGCGTAGGGCATGGTAGTTGGGTTTCTCATGAAACAATTTTTCCAAAGGAGTGTCAACATTAATCACCTTGCTAGGAGTACGATTGATAAGATAGGTGGCAGCTAGAAAAGCCTCGTCCCAAAGTTTTAAGGGCATGGAGGCATGAGCTAAAAGTGAGAGACCCACATCCACAATGTGCCTATGTTTTCTCTCGGCTGACCCATTCTGTTGATGGGCATGTGGGCACGATACGTGATGTGTGATCCCTACTTGACGAAAGAAGGAGTTGAGGCACTCATACTCACCACCCCAATCCGTTTGCATGGTGATAATCTTGCGATCAAAAAGTCGTTCAGCTAGTGCTTGAAACTCATGAAACACTTTGAAAACTTCTGATCTATGCTTGAGGATATATATCCATGTGAATTTGCTGAAATCATCGATGAAACTCACATAATAATTTTTCTTATTAATTGAATCTCGGGCAGGCCCCCATACATCAGAGAAAACTAGCTCTAAAGGAGCTTTTGAAATACTACTAGAATTTGGGTAGGGAAGTTGATGGCTCTTGCCTTGTTGGCAAGCATCACACACTCCCTCTTTATTCAACTCTTTGCTAGAAAAGGAAATTTGATTGTGTCTAAGAACATGTTGAACTATTGCCGAAGATGGATGTCCTAAATGATCGTGCCACCTTGATGGAGATATCTTGGTGGTGCCAAGTGCATGTCTGCCCGAGCTTATTGGAGCTGATGATAGGGGATAGAGCCCGTTTCTACACCTGCCGTGGAGGAGGGTTTTCCTCGTGGCCTTGTCCTTGACAAAGAAAAAATGAGGATGAGTTTCAAGAAACACATGGTTATCATTGGCTAGACGATGAGCAGAGATCAAGTTTTTAGTGGCTTTGGGCACATGCAGAATATTTTTGAGATGAAGATTACGAGTAGGGGTACGAACATATGCATGACCTATATGGGAAATCTTCATACCTGCGCCGTTTGGCACGTTCACTTGATCATGTCCATTGTACTTGTCATGAACGGTGAGCTTGTCGAGCTCACTGGTAATGTGGTCTGTTGCACCTGAGTCCACATACCAGTTTGTGTCCACCCCGTAGGAGGAGTTGGTGTTGACGGCTACTGCACTTTTCTCCTTGTTGAAGGAGATATCAAAACGACGATAGCACTCCATGGCCGTGTGATTTGGCTTGGTGCAGATTTGGCAGAAGACTTCAGGCAGATCATTGCGGCCTCCTCCATTGTCGCGGCCGCCGCCGCGGCCGCGACCACGTCCACCGCCTCCATTGCCACGGCCGCCTCCATTGCGGCCACCGTTGCCACCGCGGCCACCACCGCGATTGGATCCACCGCGTCCGCCGCGAGACACGGCATTGGCAGAGGAGTGGGAGGACTGCCCTCCACCTTCAAACATGGCCAACCTGCTTTCAAAGCTGATCAGCTGCGAGTAAATCTCGCTCACCTTGATTTGCTGAGTACGAGCGCAGATCGGGGAGACGAAGGACACGTAGTCGTAGTCGAGTCCCGCCAAGATGTAGGACACCATGTCGTCGTCGGTGAGCGGCTTGCCCACCGATGCCATCTCATCACCGAGCGCCTTCATGCGCCCGATGTACTCGGACATCGTCGAGTTGCCCTTTTCTTGGTGGTGGAGAGGGCGATTCTAGTGTTGACGACGTGCGCCTGGGTTTGAGAGATGAAGATCTCCCTGATGGCGACCCACGCTTCGGCCGCCGTGTCACAGTGTGCCACCTGAACCATGACGGGAGCTGAGATGGAGTTGAAGATGAAGCTCAGCACCTGAGAGTCTCGAGCTTTGTCGATGTCGTATGCAGGGTTGGGCACGTCCGTGGGCTTGCCGTCCTTGTCACGGAGCTTCTGCTCCGGCTGCTCCCGATCTGGATCAAGGTAGGAGACGAGCTGCGCCCCATGGATGGCTGCCATGGCTTGCGCGCGCCATACCAGGAAGTTGGAGCGATGGAGTCAGTCGACTATGGGGATGAGGGCAGGCGCGGCGACAGCGGAGCTTGAGGAGGCCATGGTTACGAGAGATGTGCTTTAGAGGAGATAGGCTCTGAATACCATGAAAGATGGCTTGAAGCGTATGCCTAGCAGGGACGCGTTGCGTGTTATATATAGCCATAGGCTAGGGTTTATAGGATTCAGTAGTTGGTTAGGCTTGATCCTCAAGTTAGCTATCTACAAGATAAGGATCGAAGCTTAAACCTATCTACCGGAATACAAGTTGATCACGCACACAACACCAAGAGTATATACGGTTTTATACACAACCGTATATACATACAATATATTCTAACACATCTAATTTCGTTTTGTTGCTAACTTTAATTTCCAGAGGTGCCCTGAGGACGCGAAATTGTCCACAGGGAGATATTCAACTTCTGTTGGATGAACACTATTTGGTGCCCTATACCTAAGTGGGGAATACCGGGGCAGAGTGCTGCATCGGTAAGGGTGGCTGTCGGTGTCAAAACCGGCGGATCTCGGGTAGGGGGTCCCGAACTGTGCGTCTAGGCGGATGGTAACAGGAGACAAGGGACACGATGTTTTTACCCAGGTTCGGGCCCTCTCGATGGAGGTAAAACCCTACTCCTGCTTGATTGATATTGATGATATGGGTAGTACAAGAGTGGATCTACCACGAGATCAAGGAGGCTAAACCCTAGAAGCTAGCCTATGATATGATTGTTGTAATGGTTGTGTGTCCTACGGACTAAAACCCTCCGGTTTATATAGACACCGGAGAGGGCTAGGGTTACGCAGAGTCGGTTACAATGATAGGAGATCTACATATCCGTATCGCCAAGCTTGCCTTCCACGCCAAGGAAAGTCCCATCCGGACACGGGACGAAGTCTTCAATCTTGTATCTTCATAGTCTTGGAGTCCGGCCGATGATGATAGTCTGGCTATCCGGACACCCCCTAGTCTAGGACTCCCTCAGTAGCCCCCGAACCAGGCTTCAATGACGACGAGTCCAGCGCATATATTGTCTTCGGCGTTGCAAGGCGGGTTCTCCTTTAAATTCCATGTACCCGCCGAACAGTGTCTGGCTCCCTTACAAATGTTGCGCTCCTTGGCTTCCACGCCCAATAATGGCCTTCTTCCACGCGTCGCACGAATGCGAAAAGCCAGGGTATCTTTTATGTTTTACCCCCTAGCTGCGCAAATAATCTGCCTATAAGAAAAGCAAGAATCCAGATCCAAATCACACCATCTTCCTTCCGCGAGTACTCATCGGAGCGCTTCTGACCAAAAATCCATTCCATCATGGACCGTCGACGCGGCTCCTCCTCTCGCGCTCCCAGCCCTCTGCTAGGAGATTGGAGGAGATGTTCTGTTCCGCACAATGAGCTAGTGACGCTCCAAGCGGAGGGATATCTTCCTCCGGCCTTTATGGTCCCGATTCGAGCCGGGCTGGCCACCTACAAAGGTGGGAAGCAAGCGGAGGCCACCCCTAGCCCCTCTAAAGGGGAGCGGGTATGCTTCGTCCCCTATCTGATAAGGGGGCTTCGATTTCCTGTACATCCGTTCCTCCGCGGGCTTCTGGAGTTCTACGGACTCCAGCTCCATCACCTCACGCCCGCCTCTATTCTGCATATCGCGGGTTTCGTAGCTCTTTGCGAGCTATTCCTGGGCATCGAGCCCCATTTTGCGCTATGGAAGAGGCTATTCTGCCTCGTACCCCGCTCTCACGAGGGGCCAATATATCAAGTGGGCGGTGCCGAAATATGGCGCATCGCCGGGACCGGATATCCATCCGGAACCCCTAAGAAGGCGTCCGAAGACTGGCCTTCGGAATGGCTTTATGTAGAAGACGCTCCACTGCCGGACCCAGTTTGGATCGGCCTCCCAGAGTTTAGCAATGCTCCTCTGAAGAAACGCCTAAGTTGGTGCCCGCGGAGCCCTCAACTGGAGGAAGACAAGAGCGTCCATTATTTGATGGGCCGGGTAAGGTTGCTGGCCCATTCCGGATTGACCATGAATGGAGTCATGGCCACGTGCATTATGCGGGGGGTGCAACCGCTGCAATACAGGGGCCACCCCATGTGGGATTTCAACGGGGAGAATGATGCCACCCGTCATGGCCACAAAGGGCCGGAATCGGCCAAAGATCTGGTGAAGATTCTGTCCGGCCTGTACAAGGGGGAGAAGGAGGACTTCCTCCAGACGAGCCCATTGAATGGGTTCTCCTTGAATAACCCTCGGAGCTGGGTAAGCGGATGTTTATTTATCCGACCCGCGCTTTCGAAGTTAAGTACCTTATTTTATGGTTTTGACGCAGGAACTGCGCCGGACTGTGGAGAGCATACATAGTCCGGCCCCACAACCCGAGAATCCGGGAAGATCCCTTGATCCGGCCTCCAAAGAGGATCCGAACATAAAGGTGGAGCTAATTGACGGGATGTTCCACCAACTCAGCATGGACAACGCTCTAGTCGCCATTACGGCCGACTACCCCGGCTTGTCACCGGCTTCCCAGGTACTTATGACCGAAGTCCTGACACCATTACTCCATCCTTGCGCATTTCTGACCACTGTACACAACGGTGTCTTGCAGGAGGTGCCTTCAAGGCGGGAAGCCGAACCCGCGGCGGCTGACCAACAGGGGTCAGTCCGGCCCCGCAGGCGGAAGAGGGGTGCGGTGCGAATCGAAACGTCACCACAACGGTATAGCTCGCGACCATCATTTAGGACAATGTCCCTAGGAGGTGTATTAATGCTCATGACTTTTTCAGGAGAAAGAGCGCTCGCCGGACTGTTGGCGGAGAGGTTGCCAACCAAGCCTCTGCCAGCCAGGCTCCAACACCTGGTCCGGAGGGGGAGGCGAGCGCAAGGCGCAAGCCGGATACTCCTCCAACGGAGGATGCCGATAGGCTGTCCGCCACCAGGTCTGAGGTGGAGAGCGCCATGAACCATAGGCGCCGCCGGACAGTTTTTCGTGACGCGTGCTTCTCCCCTGAGGCGTTGAATGCCTTTAACGCGGAAGACGCGCACCTCTGTGCTGCTCAAGATGGTTTGACCAGAGCCATGGAGCAGTATGTAAAAGACATACGGGTAAGAGATTTTAATAGTTGTATATGCCAGTAGCCCCTGAGACTTAAAGTAGTTATAGTAACTGATTTAAGGATCATTTGATATGCAGGATCTTACAGAGAAGAATACCCAATTGTCTCAGGAGCTACAAGAGTGCAAGGCCCAACTTGAGGCCGCACTAGCTGCCGCCGAAGGAGGCACAGAGGCCCCCTCTGGTAACACATTATTTAAAAAAAGATAAGCGATGTGTGGCGTACGTATAAGTCTGACAATGATATTGCAGATGTTGCCGGACTTGATCCGGACAAGCAACAACTACTGTGCCAACTGAAGGCCGGCGAGAGGGTGCTTATGAAGGTGCAGCAGGAGAGGAACAAACTCCAGGATGCCCACACCCAGCTAGGAGAAGAGCTAAAGGGTGTTCAGGCCAAGCTGTCTGGCTCCGTTAAGGGGAATCAGAGGCTTCGTCGCGGCATCTATAGTAAGTGCTTGAGCGAACTCCTTTGAAAAGAAGAGTTCAGCGAGGAAGTCAATTGACAAAAATATGTCTGTAGGTGCGCTCACAGGTCGCCCTGCGGAGGAAATGCCCGTTTCAACGGGTGACCAACTTCCCAAGCTGGTGCAACTGCTCGAACGTGTTCGGCAGGCGATGAATGGTGTCGTCCAGGCCCTATGGCCCTCCGTCTCCCTACCCGAGGGCCTTGGAGAGCTTGCGGAGAAGCTTCAGGGAGTGTGGCAGCGCTTCCGTTTATGGAAGATATCGGCCTGCCGTCAGGGTGCCAGGGAGGCCTGGGCCATGGTGAAGACGCGGTACAAGAAGGCGGATCCAAACCACATGGCCGAGGTCGGACCTGTGGGGCCCGATGGGAAGGAGGTCCCCGTGAGCTTAGTGTACGGCCAAGTAGAGTTGGCCGCTAAGTATTCCCAACGAGACTGTAAATTAGACAGCCTGTTAGAAGGGATTGAGGAGGAGTACAGTCAATCGATTTGACGATGTATTTTAAAATGACATATAAAATGCCTTCTAGCCGGATTGTAGATCGTTTGTCTTTGCCAACCTTTTCGCTTCGACCTCGGGACCCTAGAGTCCGGAGTGTGTCCGAATACCTTCTCGGTTATGACAAAACCGGGGCATGCATGGAGACCAGGCGTAGGGGTCATTAGTGCTTTATCAGAGAAATGCCCAACTAGTTATGTTATATTACATGGTTAGTAAGAAACATCTTCCAGGGAGAATAGTTCCGTTAAGGGTTCCTTTCCCTGGGAGGCATGCCCTAAAGTGCATGTCCGGACTGTGAAAAGAGTAGGAAAGCATCTGGGGGAAGATAAATAAATAGGTACAAAATCATCTTTCAAGTCACCGACCGAATATTCCCTTAAGAACGCTAGCTTTCGGCTTCACCCAGTCTGAGGTACACATCCGGCTGACCCGGCAGTAACAATCGCAGAGGTGCTCCCTTTACCTCCTAGCCGAACAATCGGGAACGTAGGGGTAAGCACAGGAGCCAGGCAACCCAGCTTGGCCAAAACTTAAGTCATATCGATGCATATAATGGTGAATAAAAGGTACATGTGGAAGTTTGACACATGTGCTGGGCGTGAAGCCCGTATAATTAAGCTTCTGTTAAAGAAGCCCCCAGGTATAATGAGTGCGGGTAGCACATCAAGTGTGTGCGAACAATGCGCAAATAGGCCCTCAAGGGTTTTTATGAAAAAAAAAGGTGAGAGAAGAGAGAGAAACAAAATACAGCTGAAGTGTGAAAAAAGTGGGCGTAGGAAGGAGACGAACTCTTAGTCCGGCGCTAGGCGTAGAATCTTTAGAGGCGTGCTGCGTTCCATGGGTTCGGCTCAAGTCGGTTGTCCGATGCATTCCGTAGACGGTATGCTCCGCCGGTCAGGACTTGGTCAATGATGAAGGGACCTTCCCATTTGGGCTTGAGTTTGTCCTTTTTCTTGTCCGGCAAGCGTAGAACTAGTTTGCCAACATTGTAAGTTTTAGCCCGTACTTCTCTGCTTTGATATCTTCGAGCCTGCTGCTGATAAAATGCGGAACGGGCCTTTGCCACATCGCGTTCCTCCTCTAATGCGTCCAAGCTGTCCTGCCGATCCAGCTCGGCTTCTCTTTCTTCGTACATGCGCACTCGAGGTGAGTCATGGATTATGTCGTAGGGCAAAACTGCCTCTGTGCCGTATACCATAAAGAATGGTGTGAATCCGGTAGTACGGTTTGGCGTAGTCCGCAGCCCCTAGAGTACGGAGTCAAGCTCCTCTACCCAGTACGGAGTCTGGGTTTGATGCCGCTCATTATTAGACCATTTGCTCGTTCAACTTGACCGTTGGTTTGAGGATGGTAAACTGAAGCATAGTCGAGCTTAATGCCCATATTTTTGCACTAGAGTTTGACCTCGTCGGCTGTGAAGTTCGTGCCATTATCGGTAATGATGCTGTGGGGGACGCCATAACGGTGTACTACCCCGGATATGAAGTCTATCACTGGTCCGGACTCTGCCGTTTTAACTGGTTTGGCCTCTATCCATTTGGTGAATTTGTCCACCATGACCAGTAGGTATTTTTGCTTGTGGGTTCCCCCTTTAAGGGGTCCAACCATGTCAAGCCCCCAGACCGTGAACGGCCAGGCAATGGGTATAGTTTTGAGGGCGGTGGGTGGCATATGGCTCTGATTGGCAAAGAGCTGACAACCAACGCATCTTTGGACTAAGTCCTGAGCATCTGCCCGGGCCGTCGGCCAATAAAATCCTGTACGGAAGGCCTTACCTACAAGTGCCCGGGCTGCAACGTGGTGTCCGCCTAGTCCGTCGTGAATTTCAGCCAGAAGATTCCGCCCTTCCTCTTCGGAGATGCACCTTTGAAGGACTCCGGTTGTGCTTTTCTTATAAAGTTCTCCCTCATGGACCTTGTAGGCTTTAGATCGCCGAACTATGCAGCGGGCCTCATTTTGGTCTTCGGGAAGTTCCTGCCTAATTAAGTAGGCTAGGAATGGTTCCGTCCATGGGGCAATTACCGCCATTATTTCGTGGGCTGAAGGTGTTATTTCATCAGCTGAACCGCCGATTATGTCAGACTGTTCTGTGTTGGGTGGCGCGGTTGTTTCCGGGTTGTTATTTCCGGACTCCTCTTCCCATAGTACGGATGGCTTAAAGAGCCGTTCCAGGAAGATGTTTGGAGGGACAGCGTCGCGTTTCGCGCCGATGCGTGCCAACACGTCGGCTGCTTGATTATTATCCCGGGCTACGTGGTGGAATTCGAGTCCTTCGAACCGAGCTGACATTTTTAGGATAGCGTTGCGATAGGCTGCCATTTTCGGATCCTTGGCGTCAAAGTCTCCATTTACTAGGGATATTGCAAGGTTTGAATCCCCGCGCACCTCCAGGCGTTGAATGCCCATGGAGATTGCCATCCGGAGACCATGTAGGAGGGCCTCGTATTCGGCTGCATTATTGGAGTTCGTGTACATTATCTGAAGTACGTATTGGACTGTGTCTCCGGTTGGGGACGTCAGTACGACGCCAGCCCCCAAGCCGGCCAACATTTTGGAGCCATCGAAATGCATAATCCAATTGGAGTATGCGCCGTACTCTTTAGGGAGTTCGGCTTTGGTCCATTCAGTGACGAAGTTAGCCAAAACTTGCGACTTTATAGCTCGCCGAGGTTTATAAGTTATATCGAATGGTAAGAGCTCAATGGCCCATTTTGCAATCCTGCCCGTTGCGTCGCGGTTGTTTATAATGTCGTTGAGGGGCACTTCGGAGGCCACTGTTATTGAACACTCTTGAAAGTAGTGTCGAAGCTTCCGGGATTCCATGAACACCGCGTACGCTATCTTTTGATAATGCGGGTACCGGGACTTGCAGGGAGTTAAGACAGTGGACACGTAGTACACTGGTTTTTGAAGAGGGAATTTATGCCCTTCTGTTTCTCGTTCGGCGACGAGCACCGCGCTTACAACTTGATGTGTTGCCGCGATATATAACAACATTGGTTCGCCCAGGTTAGGCGTGGCCAGGACCGGGTTTGTTGCCAATATGGCTTTTATTTCTTCGAGTCCGGCAGTGGCAGCATCCGTCCACTCGAAGTGTTCGGTGCACCGGAGGAGGCGATAGAGGGGCAATGCCTTTTCTCCCAAATGGGAGATGAAGCGGCTTAGAGCCGCCACGCATCCAGTCAGTTTTTGTATTTGTTTGAGGTCTTTTGGAATATCCAGCTGTGACAGAGCTCGGATCTTGGCTGGGTTTGCTTCAGTTCCTCTACCGGATACAATGAAGCCCAGGAGCTTTCCGGCTGGTACGCCGAAAACGCATTTTTCTGGATTCAGCTTAATGTCATATGCTTGGAGGTTGTCAAATGTGAGCCTCAAATCGTCTACTAGAGTTTTGACGTGTTTGGTTTTGACGACTACGTTGTCTACGTATGCCTCTACTGTTTTGCCGATCTGGGTAGCCAGACATGTCTGAATCATGCGCTGATATGTTGCGCCGGTGTTTTTAAGTCCGAAGGGCATCGTGTTGAAGCAGAATGGTCCATATGGAGTAATGAATGCCGTTGCGGCTTGGTCCGCCTCCGCCATCTTGATTTAATGGTAGCCGGAGTATGCGTCAAGGAAGCACAATGAATCGTGCCCTGCAGTAGCATCGATTATTTGGTCGATGTGGGGAAGGGGGAAGGGATCCTTTGGGCAGGCCTTGTTGAGGTCTTTAAAATCGACACATAGGCGCCGGGATTTGTCCTTCTTTGGTACCATTACCAGGTTTGCTAGCCAGTCCGGATGTTTGATGTCTCTGATGAATCCGGCTTCTAATAGTTTGGCTAGCTCCTCTCCCATTGCCTGTCTTTTGGGTTCGGAAAATCGTCGAAGAGCCTGTTTGACTGGCTTGAATCCTTTTAGGATGTTTAGGCTGTGTTCTGCCAATCTGCGTGGGATTCCTGGCATATCTGAAGGGTGCCAGGCGAAGATGTCCCAATTCTCTCGAAGGAATTCTCGCAGTGTGGCGTCTACATCAGGGTTTAACTATGCCCCGATGGAGGCCGTCTTTGTTGGGTCCGTTGGGTGGACCTGGAATTTGACTATTTCATCCGCTGGTTTAAAGGAGGTGGACTTGGATCTCTTATCGAGTATCACATCATCCCTATTCACCATAGAGCGTTGCGCGGTGAGTTCCTCCGCCGCTAGGGCTTCGGATAGTGCCTCCTGGGCTAATGCGGCTGTCTTGTTTTCGGCGCGGAGTGCTGTGTCCGGATCACTAACAAGAGTGATTATTCCGCCGGGCCCGGGCATCTTAAGCTTCATGTACCCGTAATGGGGTATGGCTTGAAAAATTGTGAATGCCTCTCGTCCTAATATAGCGTGATATCTGCTGCTGAACGGGGCCACTTGGAACGTGACCTCTTCGGACCTGTAATTGTCCGGCGATCTGAACACCACATCAAGTGTGATTTTTCCTGTGCAGCATGCTTCCCGGCTAGGGATTATTCCTCTAAAGGTTGTGCTGCTTCGCTCAATGCGGCTCCAGTCTATTTCCATTTTTTGAAGCGTTTCCTCATAGATGAGGTTTAATCCGCTGCCGCCATCCATGAGTACCTTGGTAAGGAGAAAGCCGTCCACTATTGGACTGAGGACCAATGCGGCTGGTGCTCGGGTTGTTCAAAATTTAGGTTCGTCGCTGGCGTTGAAGGTGATGGCTGAGTCGCTCCATGGATTTGTTGTTGCTACTTGGTAGACTTCGGCGAGGCTGCGGATTGTTCGTTTCCGCATATTATTTGATGCGAAAGTCTCGAAGACTGTTGACACCATACTGGTACTGTTGGAGTGGTTCTCCGGGGCTAGAAGCTCTTCGCCACTTTTGGCCACCTGCCGCAGTATCCAACATGCTCGAAGGCTATGTGTTGGAGTGGCGCCTTCTGTATTGTGAATTTTACAGGGTGCTGAGCCATCCCTCCAGTACGGTTTCGTGCCATTTATGGGGTTTTTGCTTTTTGGTTTTTGTACCTGGTGCCTGAGTGTGATGCACCCTTTCGTTTCGGACTAGGGTTGTATTCGGGGCCGGATTGTCCCAAAACTTAGTTTCGGTTTTCCGGAAACTTTCCATCGCACAGTACTTTCGTACTATGGACGCCAGATCGGAGAAGCATGTAAGTTCACGACGACTGACGGCGTTCAAGATTCCCTCGTCCGTGCAATTATTGCAGAAAATTGAAATTGCTTTTTCCTCATGGCAGTCCTTTATCCAGTCCATGACCAGGAGGAATCTGGCCCAATAATGATGTACTGTTTCAGTGGGCTCTTGCCGGATTTGAGATAGATCGCATATGTCTGGGTGGGTGGGTGGAATTGAGTCCGGAACCCTACCCATCTCGAGGCTCAAGGGCCGAAAAGTTTCCGAATTTGGAAGCTTGGATTGCTGGACGTTGTCCAACAAGTCTGGTCCGATGCCTGACTTTAGGTTCAGTGCTTGATCGACATCCGTCCCTCTGCGGGAATCCGGCATGGAGGGTTCGGGAGTCCGGACATAACTAGTTTTTAGTACGGAAGAAGAATTGCCGCTTTCTTCCTCTACCACCGCAACGTGGTGGGTAACCTGGGGAGAGTTAATCTCTCTCAGATCGGTTTTAAGCCCAATCTGGTTGTAGTCTGTGGCGACCCCCAGGGCGGCAATGCGGTCCAGGAGCTCGTTTACAGAAGAGAGCTCCATCGGATCCAGCCGCTCGGCGAATTCCGAGCTGACGTGAAGATGGCTTCCGATGACCCGAGAGGTCATCATCGATGTGGTGGCCGAACAGGCGGTCATGAGAAAACCACCTAGCCGGATAGTGTGGCCGACGGACAAAGCTCCTTTGGTGATGGTTCCGTCTTTAAAGACGGGAAGAGGCATCCTTCCTGATCGTGACGGCACAGAGGAACTCTCAATGAAAGCACCAATGTCGGTGTCAAAACCGGCGGATCTCGGGTAGGGGGTCCCGAACTGTGCGTCTAGGCGGATGGTAACAAGAGACAAGGGACACGATGTTTTTACCCAGGTTCGGGCCCTCTCGATGGAGGTAAAACCCTACTCCTGCTTGATTGATATTGATGATATGGGTAGTACAAGAGTGGATCTACCACGAGATCAAGGAGGCTAAACCCTAGAAGCTAGCCTATGGTATGATTGTTGTAATGGTTGTGTGTCCTACGAACTAAAACCCTCCGGTTTATATAGACACCGGAGAGGGCTTGGGTTATGCAGAGTCGGTTACAATAGTAGGAGATCTACATATCCGTATCGCCAAGCTTGCCTTCCACGCCAAGGAAAGTCCCATCCGGACACGGGACGAAGTCTTCAATCTTGTATCTTCATAGTCTTGGAGTCCGGCCGATGATGATAGTCCGGCTATCCGGACACCCCCTAGTCCAGGACTCCCTCAGTGGCACAAGCTCAAGCAAAGTGAGAGGAGATGACGATGATGACTTTATGCTAAGCAAACAAGTTGAGAACAGATCCAAGAGTCTAGTTGCATCAGAGAAGGTTGTCAGTAGCTCTAATAAAGTCAAGAGCAAAGATGATGACTTTATGACAAGCAAAAGAGCTCAGAACAGATCCAAGAGTCGTGCAAACTCAAAGAGCGGTAGATCAAGTAAGAGTGTAGCATCATTGAAGGGTGCTGATGCTGATTACGATTTCGTTGATGAGTTTGCGCAAGGGAAACTAGTTCAGATAACATTGGACGCAATCGTGAAGATCTTTGGAAGAATCATGTCACTGAGAATAATGATGATGACTTCATGTAGTGTTTGTACGACAAATAAGAAGCATTGTGTTGTATCTTAATTTGAGAAGCATTATGTTGTATCTAATTTCTTGTTGTAGTATGTCGCAATTTCTATTTTTTGCAATATCTTCATGAGTATTTTCATACCAATTAGCAAAGGTCAAAGTAACATGCAAAGAAATATGTTTCACTACTACAAATCCGAACACTACTGACTCATCATCGCTGACCGGCCAATGGCCACGCTTCACTGATGTGCACTTACACTGGCCGGCCACCAAAGTGGCGTCGATAATAACGACTTTTGGGCTAGGCAAGATGGTTATAACAGACCGGTCTAAAATTGGTTGGTCAATGATAGCTTGTACCGATGGTCAAATAGACCAAAGATAACCACTGACTGGACCCTAAAATTGACCTGTCTATGTAGTGCATGCAAATAAGGCCAAAGATATCATCTTGATCGACCATGTCTCACGGCATGGATCTAGACAAACTCAAAACGAACCTTTGTAACTATCCAGTTACAGAGTAGCGTTTGATCAACCCAAAGTAGGTCGGTCTCCATCCCAAGTCCATGCACCGACCTTAGATCTAGGACACATAACGCATGTCATAATAGAGAATAATAGACGTCCACATCTTGTTGGGTCTGTCCAACATGGACCTTATATGAACCCGGATCCAACTACGTCGAATCCGACAATAGATCTTTCTGAGTCCATATTATCTGGCTAACAACCAATGCTACATAGCTAGTGAGACCGGACCATCCAGTGTATGCTAGTCTAATCGGTTGCAATTCCACACAACCCTTTCAACTAGGTACCATTTAGAACAATCATCATACAATGTATAGTCTCACAAATAAGTCACATAGTTGTTGACATACATCATTGCTAATGTCCAAGAAAAAGTTCATAAACATATAGGACATATCATCATACATGATTGCCTCTAGGGCATATCTCTAACACTAAAAACGATAGAGAATTGTATGTCGTAATATTTGCTTGTGAAAAAGTTCAAGCCTTCCATTACAGAACAAAAGTCATTGTCTAGACAAATCGTCAAGCAATAAAGGAGGTGTTGGCAAAGAAAGGTTCGAAGCCAAGAAGGATCCAGTGGGCTCTTCTTTTGTAGGAATTCAACATGATGATACAGGATCAAAGTGACATTGATGATATGTAGGTGAATGTGTCCTTGGTAAACAAAGATGAAGTGGGCAATCACAAAGGAAAGGTTCGTATTCTTTATGGTACTACCATGACATTGGATGGAATCACAACACGAACCTTTGGAAATACTGCACCACCCGCAATTCGCACAGAGACATCTCCTTCGAAGGTAGAGGTAAAAAGGTGTGATATTTCAATAAAAATGATTGTCCTGGTGCTCTGTATTGAAGCAAATTTGCAAGAACAACTTCCCTGCTAAAACCAAAAAGAAGAGAGAAGAAGGCAGGGACTAAAACATTTTTGAAGAATAAGACTTGGGAGAATCGTGGGAGCATCACATGTCACCTCTACAATTTTGCCTAGAACTTACAAATTCCTATGTATTTGGCTTAGGAGTGAAATTCCGTGTAAACTTCAGGTAATTACTTACCAGAAAACATCACAACGAACATCTTTATAATCAGGCTTAATTTCCTGGCCACCAAACAAAGTTTTCCGCAACAAAAGATATGGAAGAATAAATAGTGTTGATTTTAAGCACAAAGAAAACAAGCAGAACGAACAAACAACAGCCATCACTTGCAGCAAAGCAAGTAGCCTCCATCGGAGCAACTTGTGTTAGGTAAATCTGATTTGTTACATCACCCACAGCTCATATATTCAGAACTGGTGCACGGGGGTATTTGTCGATCTAAACAGTCGTGAAGCCAAAAATAATAATCATATTATTTAGAGTGTCAAAAGTACACAAGAAATTAATACAAAATCCGTGCATAATATGGACACGAACCCAATCAGCCTAAACGGCTAATGAACATGAGGTCGAAATTAACATATTGTATTATCCAAAGTGCCTAAAGTATACAATGCAGAAATCAATAGGAAACCCAGTGCAGCATGTGGATCCTTCTTACAAAATCATTCCAGCACATCACTCTCAAAACTAAATATCCATGCCCATTAATTGGTTTGTAGTTGAAACCTGATGAAGAGGTCGTGAACTGTCCACGTAAGTGTAATTAAAATCTCACAAAGATCCAAAAAATACACTAACTATCGCGCACTCGTTCAAAAGCTGGTCACACCAATATATTTATTTGTAACCCATCTGTGTGGTACGGTCAGGCAGCTGTGACATATATAGATGTCATCGAATCACATGACATTGCATATGTGGTGGTGTATAATTAGTCGCACGCAGACGTGGAACAAAACGCTCATTATGCCCATTCATGGACCAACACGTTCATTATAAAATCCTTATACGATTCACGAATAGTATATACTAAATGGATCGTGGTATCATTCACAACCACTTTAGAAAATGCCGCACCCTCACACCCTGGCGCCGAAGTACTAATTATTTCTCACTTTTTATTATCTGAAAGTATATATTATCTCATGCTAGCCTTAATCCATTTCATTTTAAATCACATGCACAAGGAGTATATAATCATGCATGCATCGTCGTCCGACGTGCATCTTGTGTATATGTTGGTGAAGTTTCTCTCTAAGCATCTTACAAAATTCTATATTAATTGCATAGTTAATTTTATAATAAAACGATATCTATCAAGTAATGTCATACATGTTTTTAACATAATTTCTCATTTATTTATTCAATAAAATCATATCATTTTTATATAACATGAATTTTGTTGGAACCATCTCATACTAGATGTCCATAATAATTGAATGTAACAACTAGTTTTAAACGCCTCTATTATGATTAGTTGCAAAATTCAATCAACACTAAAATATGATATAGTCCATTTAAAAAAAGATGATCATCAACGGCTGAACACTAAGAGCTAAAAGTTAGAATTAGAACTAACTCGGAGAAAGAAATTTTGAGGATGTCATATTGTTTCTATACTACATTTAGTATAATAGTAAGCTAGGTTCACAATACTCAAGAACAAATCTAAGAAAGTTTACCGATACAATGATTATTATAGAAAAAATAGTTTAAATGGTTGGCACAACAGACACTGCATGTGTACATTCGTTAGCTAGGTAATAAAATGCAAGGGAATAGATAGATATTTGTCATGTGAGTTCGGGAATAAACTACATTGACACTTTGTCTAGTCTTCAAAAACTCGATGTTTTAGTGTTACAAAATATTTATTGACAGATCTATCAAATTTTCACATGTGCATTCAAAAGTTTTCAAAATACTCACCGCAAAAAGGTTTGCAAAATACTCGCAGTTACAAGGGGCGTGTTTGGTAGCCTGCACCCTTTCTGCGCCCCTTGCATCTGTGACTCAACTGGGATAGGCTGAGCTAATGCAGGCTCAAAACAATGTTGTGCACATGGTTTGGTAGTCTACATTGCATCAATGCCCAGATTACACCTGTTGTTTGGTGGCATATATTTGTGCTTCAGGGCTGAGCAGATGCAAACCAGAGTTGTTTGGTTGTGTGCACTTGTTCTGCTCACCCCTTTCAAATGTGGTCGACTTACCACCCAAATGCAGCACACTTTATAGTAGACATCACATATACAAATAGCAACACAATTAACACTACTTCTACACCATTAACACGCAGTTTAATAGTGCATATCACAGATTAAATACTACCTGATAACCCACAAGTGTAGGGGATCGCAACAGCTTTTGAGGGTAAAGTATTCAACCCAAATTTATTGATTCGACACAAGGGGAGCCAAAGAATATTCTTGAGTATTAGCAGTTGAGTTGTCAATTCAACCACACCTGGATAACTTAGTATCTGCAGCAAAGTATTTAGTATCAAAAGTGGTATGATAATAAAGGTAACGGTAGCAAAGGTAAAGATAAATGTTTTTGGATTTTTGTAGTAGTTGTAACAATAGCAACGGAAAAGTAAATAAGCGAAGAACAATATGTGAAAAGCTCGTAGGCAATGGATTAGTGATGGATAATTATGCCGGATGCGATTCCTCATGTAATAGCTATAACATAGGGTGACATAGAACTAGCTCCAATTCTTCAATGTAATGTAGGCATGTATTCCGTAAATAGTCATACGTGCTTATGGAAAAGAACTTGCATGACATTTTTTTCCTACCCTCCCGTGGAAGCGGGGTCCTAGCGGAAACTAAGGGATATTAAGGCCTACTTTTAATAGAGAATCGGAACAAAGCATTAACACATAGTGAATACATGAACTCCTCAAACTACGGTCATCACCGAGAAGTATCCCGATTATTGTCACTTCGGGGTTGTTGGATCATAACACATAATAGGTGACTATAGACTTGCAAGATAGGATCAAGAACACACATATATTCATGAAAACATAATAGGTTCAGATCTGAAATCATGGCACTCGGGCCCTAGTGACAAGCATTAAGCATAGCAAAGTCATAGCAACATCAATCTCAGAACATAGTGGATACTAGGGATCAAACCCTGACAAAACTAACTTAATTACATGGTAAATCTCATCCAACCCATCACCGTCCAGCAAGCCTACGATGGAATTACTCACGCACGGTGGTGAGCATCATGAAATTGGTGATGGAGGATGGTTGATGATGACGACGACGACGAATCCCCATCTCCGGAGACCCGAACAGACTCCAGACCAGCCCTTCCGAGAGAGATTAGGGTTTGGCGGTGGCTCCGTGTCGTAAAACGCGATGAAACTTTCTCCCTGATTTTTTTTCTCCACGAACATGAATATATGAAGTTGGAGTTGAGGTCGGTGGAGGTCCAGGGGGCCCACGAGATAGGGGGGCGCGGCCTACAGGGGGGGCGCCCCCTGTCTCATGGACAGGCCCTGGGCCCCTGGTCTTGATTCTTTCGCCAAAAATTCTTACTAATTCCAAAAAGTGCGTCCGTGGATTTTCAGGACATTCCGAAAACTTTTATTTTCTACACATAAAACAACATCATGGCAGTTCCGCTGAAAACAGCGTCAGTCCGGGTTAGTTTCATTCAAATCATGCAAGTTAGAGTCCAAAACAAGGGCAAAAGTGTTTGGAAAAGTAGATACATTGGAGATGTATCAACTCCCCCAAGTTTAAACCGTTGCTTGCCCTCAAGCAATTCAGTTGATAAACTGAAAGTGATAAAGAAAAACTTTTACAAACTCTGTTTGCTCTTGTTGTTGTAACATGAAAAGCCAGCATTCAAGTTTCAGCAAATATTATAAACTAACCATACTAACAATAACACCTATGTCTCACAATTACTCATATCAATAGCATAATCAGCTAGCGACCATAATAATAAAACTCGGATGACAACACTTTCTCAAAATAATCATAACATAATATAACAAAATGGTATCTCGCTAGCCCTTTCTAACCGTAAAACATAAATGCAGAGCACCTTTAAAGATCAAGGACTGACTAAACATTGTAATTCATGGTAAAAGAGATCCAGTCAAGTTATACCCAATATAAACCAATAGTAATGAATGCAAATGACAGTGTGCTCTCCAGCGGGTGCTTTTTAATAAGAAGGGTGATGAATCAACATAAAAGTAAATAGATAGGCCCTTTGCAGAGGGAAGCAGGGATTTGTAGAGGTGCCAGAGCTCGATTTTAAAATAGAGGTTGAATAACATTTTGAGCGGCATACTTTTGCTGTGAACGCAACAACTATGAGATGACTGTATCTTCCATACTACATGCATTATAGGCAGTTCCCAAACAGAATGGTAAAGGTTTATACTCCCCCAACCACCAACAAGCATCAATCCATGGCTTGCTCGAAACAACGAGTGCCTCCAACTAACAACAGCCCTAGGGGAGTTTTGTTTAATTATTTTGATTTGCTTTGATCTTTTTGGATCATGGGACTGGGCATCCCGGTTACCGGCCCTTTCTCGTGAATGAGGAGTGGAATCCACTCCTCGTGAGAATAACCCACCTAGCATGGAAGATATAGGCAGCCCTAGTTGTAACATGAGCTGCTCGAGCATACAAAATAGAATTTCATTTGAAGGTTTGGAGTTTGGCACATACAAATTTACTTGGAACGGCAGGTAAATACCGCATATAGGAAGGTATAGTGGACTCGTATGGAACAACTTTGGGGTTTAAGGACTTTGGATGCACAAGCAGTATTCCCGCTTAGTACAGGTGAAGACTAGCAAAAGACTGGGAAGCGACCAACTGAGAGAGCGACAACAGTCATAAACATGCATTAAAATTAATTCACACCGAGTAGAAGCATGAGTAGGGTATAATCCACCATAAACATAAATATCATGAAGGCTATGTTGATTTGATTCAACTACATGCGTGAACATGTGCCAAGTCGAGTCACTCAATTCATTCAAAGGAGGATACCTTCCCATCATACCACATCATAATCATTCTAATAGCATGTTGGCACACAAGGTAAACCATTATAACTCATAGCTAATCAAGCATGGCACAAGCAACTATAATCTCTAAATGTCATTGCAAATATGTTTACTTCATAATAAGCTGACTCAGAAACGATGAACTCATCATATTTACAAAAACAAGAGAGGTCGAGTTCATACCAGCTTTTCTCATCTCAATAAGTCCATCATATATCGTCATTATGGCCTTTCACTTGCACGATCGAACGATGTGTATAATAATAAGAGTGCACGTGCATTGGACTAAGCTGGAATCTGCAAGCATTCAACTCAAGAGAGAAGACAAGTAATATAGGCTCTAAGTATAATAAACAATCATGCATATAAGAGCCACTATGCATTTTCAATATGGTCTTCTCGACCCCCAAAGGAAAGAAAAGAAAATAAAACTATTTACACGGGAAAGCTCCCAACAAGTAAAAGAAGAACGAGAAATCTTTTTGGGTTTTCATTTTAATTTCTACTACAAGCATGGAATTTAAACTAACTATTTTTTTTGTTTTTTTAAGGTTTATCAAACACACAAGAAGAAAACGAGAAAAAGAAATTTAAACTAGCATGGATAATACAATGAAAGAGTATGAGCACCGACGACTAGTGTGTGAACATGAATGTAAAGTCGATGAGAAATATGTACTCCCCCAAGCTTAGGCTTTTGGCCTAAGTTGGTCTAGTACCAAGGACCGCCTGGCTGATATCCATAAGTGAAACTGGGGTTGTACTGAGATGCAGAGGCAACCGCCTCCTGAGCAGCAGCGTGTTGGCGAGCTGCCTCCATTCCCCTCTCATATTCAGTTGCTTCTTCCCTGGTGACACCATATCTTCCTTTTGCCTGATAATCAAAAAGGTAGGGAGCAGGAAGAGTAACAGGGACGACGTTGCGTCTGTCATAGATTAGTCGATAATGGAGGAATTGTTCATTCCTCTCAAGAAAATGATGATCGAACATAGCTTCTTTATCCAAATAAACAGGAGGTAAAATCATATCCCCCTCTCGTGGGGCTATATTAAGAAAATTAGCCACACGGGTTGCATAAATTCCTCCAAATAAATCCCCCCCTCTACTATTATTCTGCAACCTACGTGCAACTATTGCCCCCAAGTTATAACCTTTATAACCTGACACAGCGCTCTTGAGGACACAAAGATCAGGGACACACATGTGACATGCTTCGTCCTTACCGTTAATACATCTACCAATAAAGAGAGCAAAATAATGTATAGCAGGAAAATGAATGCTCCCTATGGTAGCTTGTGTTATGTTCCTAGATTCTCCCACAGTAATACTAGCAAGAAAATCTCTAAATTCAGATTTGCGAGGATCATTAATATTACCCCACTGCGGGAGTTTGCAAGCAGTTGTGAAATCCTCTAAATACATGGTATAAGATGTATCATATATATCAAACATGACACTAGGAGAATTACGCGCAAAGATATATTGGAACCTCCGCACAAAGGAATCGGTCAATTGATAGTATTGAGGACACTTATCTTGTAAGAAGTCCTCCAGCTCGGCATTACGCACATACGCGTCAAATTCCTCCTTTAAGCCTGCTTCGACCATAAAATCATCAGATGGCCACTCACAAGCCCGTACATTTGCGTCCCTCGGCAATTCAACATCTTGCTCACGTATAGCGATCATTGGCCCTTTCTTTGCCGAGGAACCACCTTGGTACATTCTTCTAAGCATAATTCTTTTTCTGAAAATTTCTGAAATTATAGTAACTTCAAAATAAAAGTGAATAAAACTAAACAACATTAATAGAAACTACTCCTACAAGTGCCTAGAGCCTATATCATGCATTAGAATTGCTTGGGACCTAAAAAATTTAACATGCAAGCTCAAGAACATGGTCATCTATGCAGCAAAAATTTGCAATGAATAAAGCACTAGAACAAAAACTAATTGGATCAATGGAGGAGTCACATACCAAGCAACAATCTCCCAAAGCAGTTTTGTGAATGGAGCTTTGAGCTAAGAGATCAAAAATCGCAGCAAAACGAGCTAGAACTCGTGCTTGAGACGGATGGGGATTTTTTTGGGTAGAAGATGAAGTGTGTGGGTGCTGGCATAAGTGGAGGGGGGCCACCAGGGGCCCACGAGACAGGGGGCGCGCCCTATAGGGGGGGAGCACCCTCCACTCTCGTGGCCTGGTGCTTGCCCCTCCTGCAGTGATTTCAGTGCCTAAAATCCTCAAATATTCCAGAAAAAATCATACTAAATTTGCAGGGCATTTGGAGCACTTTTATTTTGGACTATTTTTTAATGCACGGATAATTTAGAAAACAGACAGATAATACTATTTTGCTTTATTTATTCTAAATAACAGAAAGTAAAAAGAGGGTACAGAAGGTTGTGCCTTCTAGTTTCATCCATCTCGTGATCATCAAAATGAATCCACTAACAAGGTTGATCAAGTCTTGTTAACAAACTCATTCCGAATAACACATAACCGGAGAAATTTCGAATAACACTAAGTTACCTCAACGGGGATATGAAAATCCCCAACACTAAGAATATTATACTTTTTCTTGACAGTAGGGAGAGGAAATTCAAAACCTCCAAAAATGATAGTTGAAACTTTTTCAATAGAATTGATGCTATGAACTTGAGATTGTTACCTATGAAAGTGTACCGTATGCTCATTACCATTAACATGAAAAGTGACATTGCCTTTGTTGCAATCAATAACAGCCCCTGCAGTATTAAGAAAAGGTCTACCAAGCAAGGTAGTCAGAATCCCGACTCGGCTGCTAGAATCCTATGACTTCACGACCCTACAGAAGCATGTCGATCCAAATCCCACTATGAATCCGGATCAGGTAGAATCCATGTTGAGTCGCGATCCAAATCATAGAATCCTATACAAAACTATACAATCCCGACTATGCTATGGACTATGTCCGATTCTACTAATTTATCTAAGCCGTTTGTTTAGTTGTGGCGGGATAGTATGCAATCATCCAAACCCCTTTTCATATACCTCATGGACCTTTATTCCCCTCCCAAGCCCAAATGCTCAGCCACCGACAACTTTGATCTAGCTCACAGAAACCCTAGATCGAAATTGAGGTTCAGGCTTGTCAACAGATGGAATTGGCGTGATAAGGAGGATGCTTCAAGACTGATCGGAGAAGGAGAGAAAGACCCTTCAAGGTTTAGCACTGCAGCTCAGATAGACAAGTGGTCGACTATTCACGCACTCTAAAAAGAAACTAAGTAAATTTCGTGCATTGAAGGTTTAAATGTTCTATATATTTCCCTCTCATATATGTTCCATACATGCGAGCTAGATTATAGGTTAGCCATAAAAAGAAATGGAATACAACTAACATTGATGTGTACATTCTTTGCTCCATATTTAGTGTCAAAACTCTATAGAACCCATATAAATTTGCTGTGTGCATACAAAATATCTTATTTGAGTAAATCTAGTAGAATCCTCGATTCCACGACTCGATCTTACGATTCGATTCTGTCTGAGGAAAATCGATCCGACTCCGAATCCCGACTCTGACTACCTTGCTACCAAGGATAATAGACATACTATCGTCCTCGGGAATATCAAGAATAACAAAGTCTGTTAAGATAGTGACATTTGCAACCACAGCAGGCACATCCTCACAGATACCGACAGGTATAGCAGTTGATTTATCAGCCATTTGCAAAGATATTTCAGTAGGTGTCAACTTATTCAATTCAAGTCTACGATATAAAGAAAGAGGCATAACACTAACACCGGCTCCAAGATCACATAAAGCAGTTCTAACATAATTTCTTTTAATAGAGCATGGTATAGTTGGTACCCCGGGATCTCCAAGTTTCTTTGGTATTCCACCCTTAAAAGTGTAATTAGCAAGCATGGTGGAAATTTCAGCTTCCGATATCTTTCTTTTATTTGTGATGATATCCTTCATATACTTAGCATAAGGATTTGCTTTCAGCATATCAGTTAAGCGCATACGTAAGAAAATAGGTCTAATCATTTCAGCAAAGCGCTCAAAATCCTCATCATCCTTTGACTTGGATGGTGTCGGTGTCAAAACTGGCGGATCTCGGGTAGGGGGTCCCGAACTATGCGTCTAGGCGGATGGTAACAGGAGACAAGGGACACGATGTTTTTACCCAGGTTCGGGCCCTCTCGATGGAGGTAAAACCCTACTCCTGCTTGATTGATGTTGATGATATGGGTAGAACAAGAGTGGATCTACAACGAGATCAACGAGGCTAAACCCTAGAAGCTAGCCTATGGTATGATTGTTGTAATGGTTGTGTGTCCTACGGACTAAAACCCTCCGGTTTATATAGACACCGGAGAGGGCTAGGGTTACACAGAGTCGGTTACAATGGTAGGAGATCTACATATCCGTATCGCCAAGCTTGCCTTCCACGCCAAGGAAAGTCCCATCCGGACACGGGACGAAGTCTTCAATCTTGTATCTTCATAGTCTTGGAGTCCGGCCGATGATGATAGTCCGGCTATCCGGACACCCCCTAGTCCAGGACTCCCTCAGTAGCCCTTGAACCAGGCTTCAATGACGATGAGTCCGGCGCGCATATTGTTCAGCATTCCAAGGCGGGTTTCTCCTCCGAATAATCCATAGAAGTTTGTGAACACCAGGATAGTGTCCGGCTCTGTAAAATAAATTCCACATACCATCATAGAGAGAATAATATGTTCACAAGTTCAATCTGCTGACGTATTTTGTGGCATGATGTAACACCACCACCAAGCCTTTACTTGAATCGTTTTTATTATACCACCTCAGCGCGTTTAGCGAAGCAGTTTCCTTGGCACGTCTTGTCGAAGCAGAGATTGTGTTCCCCTTACTCCGGGATTCCCATCAATACGGACGTGGGTAACCCAACCACGCCATTGATTGCAGCGCTTGGGAGATAAGCGAGTTTTACCAGGCCGGTGGGGACGAATAGTCTCCGTCCGCCCATATATAAGGGATAAGGATCCACCTCCTTACCTACGCCTTCTTCCTCCTTTGCTTATCCATCTCCGCGCACTTGAGCTCCAGCGCCCAAGTCCGCAAATCTCACCTCGACCTTCTCCAGCCATGTCCGGAGCGGGAGGCAAGTGGATGGCCTCCTCCGTTACGGAGGGGCACATCGAAAGGCTGCGCGACACCGGATACCTGTCCAGCGACATCGCGCACCGTCTCCCCGACAAGGGGCAGCTCATCCCTACCCCCAGGCCCCATGAGAGGGTGGTTTTCCTTCCCCATTTCGTCCGCGGACTGGGCTTTCCACTTCACCCCTTTGTCCGGGGGCTCATGTTCTACTACGGCCTAGATTTCCATGATCTAGCGCCGAACTTCATTCTCAACATCTCGCCGTTTATCGTCATGTGCGAGGCCTTCCTCTGCATCCAGCCCCACTTCGGCTTGTGGCTCAAGACCTTCAATGTCAAGCCGAAGGTAGTGAAGGGGAATCAGGCGGAGTGCAGATGGTGGGTAAGATACCCAACATCATCTGGCTCGAGGGCGCCTTCGTGGAAACCATCAAGGGATGGCAATCGGGGTGGTTCTACATCACCGAGCCGCGTGACCCTAAATGGGTAGCGACCCTCGAATTTAGATCTGGAATCCCCACGCGACTCACCTCTTGGAAGGAGAGTGGTCTGACCTGGGGCGATTCGGAGGAGCTGACCGGACTCCAAGCCTGTATCCAGAAGCTGGTGAACAAGAAGCTCAAGCTTGTCAACATGGTCCAAGTCATGCTCATCCGCCGGATTCTCCCGTGCCAAGAACGGGCATTTAAATTGTGGGAGTTCAATCCGGCACAGTACCAAACCTTGAGCAGGCTCTTCGATACTAGGTACGAAGATGCCTGGAAGGTGCTTTTCAAGGGCGCCGAAGCTCCCGCATCCGCTATTGAAGATCGCGGATTTCGCTCGCAGCGTCCAGCTGACGAGGTAAGTGATTCTACCCCTTTACGGGACACTTGTTTTCAATAGTTCGACCTTATGCGGGATCTAATCTCCCCTTTCCTTTGACAGGACTGGATGAAGAAGGCCGAGCAGACTATCTGTCCGGCTCCCATGCCAGAAGACCCAGTAGATGCCCGTCTAGCGGGGCTGCTGGTTCTGGCACCGCATGTGGTGCCGGAGAAGAAGGCCAAGAAGGAGGCCACGGGTACTCGAAAGAGTTCCCGTTTTCAGGTGTCCGATGACTCCGAGGCGGATTCCGCCCCCGAGGACGAGGAGAAGAAAAAGGCCCCTTCCCCAGCGGGGCAAGGGAAGAAAAGGAAGGCCTCCCCGGCTGGGGAGGCCGAAGGGTCCAAGAGGGGAAAGCCTTTTCCCCCGGACAGTTCCGCCAACGCCGGTGGCGATGACGAGGATTGGCCTTCAAGGGCCAAGCCCCTGGCGAAATCGTAAGTATCCGGACTCCCTAAATGACTTCATGATTTTTCTTTTTGCCACCTGGTGTCTTTCTAACACCGCGTGCAACACTGCAGTCCACCCAAGGACGATCTTCCCGCTTCGTCGAGCGGGTCCTTGGGTTCATCGGCTGTGAACAGTACTTCACTTCTGACCACCTCCTCTCCCCGTGACACTGACGACGTCGAGGTGGGATCCCAGAGAGGGACTCATCTGGGGGAGGAGGACCCGGAGGTGGCGCAACGCGACCTCCCGGACTTCGCGCCGGACTCCACACCGGAACCCGCAGTGGTTCCGGAGTCCGGCGGGCGGCCCCTTCGTAGGAAGGGCAAGACCGTGGCGCCGGCGGCCTCCGTCCAACCAGAGGCGTCGGATAACTTGTTGGAGGCGCTCAACGGTGCTTCCATCAAGGAAGAACACCGCACTATCATGAGTGCGGTGATTCAGAAGGTTCAGCTCGCCAAGAGCGGGCTGACTGAAGCCTGCAGCAGCCTTCTAACAGGCTTTGAGGTAAGAAGTTTTAAAATATGTAATGTAATACCGCATAGACACTAGCCCCTGATGCTCGGTTCGGTGTTCGGAAAGAAAAGCCGGACTGACGATCTAAAAAGATATACGCAGGAGTTCTAAAAATTATGTCAATATGGGATTGCAGGCTGCGCTGCTGACCTCTGCCGCATTGACTGCGGAGGTCGGTGCTTTGAAGCAGGACCTCGAGCGGACTGAGAACGAGCTCGGCCTTGCCAAGAGGCAGCTCGAGGACAAAGAAGGTGAGTAACACCGTATTAAATTTGTACCTTACAGAAAAGGATTTTGGTTGCAATAGAAACAACAAGGATAACGTGGGCACTGCAGGGCCACGACCGAGGTGGCGACCCTGAAGGAGGCCGTGTCCGCGGCTGAATGTAATGCGGCCGCGGAACGAGCGGAGCAAGAGAAGCAGGAGGCGCGGGTGGTGGAGATGCGGCAAGAGCTCCAGGCTCTCATGGGAAAGAATGAGAGTTTGGAGCGCGACTCGAAGACTCGAGAATCCGAGCTTGCCTCGGCTCTTGAGAGTGCCAAAGCCGCTAAGGCCGAGGGCCACAAGGCCCTCCAGGAGATTGAGGCGGTGAAGAAAATAGCGGCGGGTAAGGCATTTTTCATGCAAAGCAAGCATGTGAGTGTGAATTACCTGTTACTTACCCGGATTCGGAGCTCTCCAGGAGCATTTTTCATGCCTCGCAGCATGTCCGATGCCGTTGCATTCTACCGGGCCGAGGAGGGGAGCTCAACAGAGAAGGTCTTCTGGTCTCAGTATGCTGAGGCCGGACATCCGGTGCCCCTTAGCGACCAGCTGAAGCAGCTGGTCGAGCTCCACAAGGTAGCCGAGCAGGCCATGAAGGGCCTCATAGTCCGGCTGTGGCCTGAAGAGGCCATGCCTGGGAGCTACTTCGGCCTCGTGCGGCGGCTGGTGGATGCGTGCCCTTGGGTGGAAGTCATCAAGCGCTCCGCCTGCATCGAAGGTGCCCGCCGGGCCCTTGCCTGCACAAAGGTGCACTGGGGCAGGCTGGATGCTGAGAGGCTTCTGACAGACGCGCTGCCGGTGGGCAAGGAGTATCGTACACCCGAAATGTATTATAAGAGTGTCCTGAAGGGTGCCCGCAAGATTGCGGACGAGTGCCCCAAAGATGTAATATTTGAGTAGACTCGCAATGTGTTATCCTGTGTGCTGAAAACTTTGTTCATATGCGCTAAGCAACGCTTGTTTATTTAAAATATTACCTTCTGTTCGGCTGTTTATCAAATCTGAGAGATGGCAAGTCGTCGGCTTCAGCCCCCATGCCACGAGTGCTAGGGTGTTCGGGATAAATTTGAGCACTCTTGTTCCCATATTTGGGTCCATCTAGGGAGGCGCTCAACACAACGAACTAGGCAACCAAACTTATAATGCTTGAACACTCTCACTTAGCCATAGAATTGGATAATTTTAAATTTCGGCGAAGCCCCTAGTGTTCGGAAGGTCTAATTTGGGGCGCTATCCACGCCTGGGCCGGACAGTTAGTCGGCTCCTCGCTCTAAGCGGCATAAGTCTTTAGGGACTCGAAAAAACCTCTCGAACAGCGACCGGCTCTCGCCTCATCATGACGGTCAGTTTTAGCTTTCTCCACCGAGGCGTTAACCCAGCTCAACTGGGGCTCAATCGCAGTGGTTCTCCCAGTGCTACCTTAGCCGATAGAACGGAACGTAAGGTACCAAAACATGGGAGCCGGGCAAACCCAACTATTGACCCAAGACATGATTCGGAGCCGATGCATATAGTGTTATAAGTTCGGGGTGCCGCACTTGTGAAAGTGTTCGGACTTTTCACACCATAATGCGGGAACATAAGCCCCTGGTGTATTCGGCCGTACCAAAGTGTACGGATACATGACGTCATAAATGAACATATATGTAAAAAAGGAATGCAATTATAAGCGAAAAGTGATGCATTGTTTATTCAAGGGATTTTGCCATGAGTGCAGAACGATACAAATAGTGCGGTAAGCAAGGGATTGGACTATTAGACATGTCCCCCTCCAGGGGTAGGCTGCGGAATGGTGTATTTAACAGATTTAATGCTCATAATGTAGACCACCTGAGTGTTCGTCGTAGCCTTTGTCCTTCCCTGGCTGTTGCATCGTGAGTTCGGCAGATTCACTGCCGGACAGGGTCTCTGATGAACGGAGTCCTGTGGATAAAAAGAAAAAGGAAAAAGAAAAAGAGCGACACGCTTGGGAGCCCCTGGTGTGGTTGAGCCGCACTCTGGGCCTGTCGTGCTCGTGCCCCTCCCCCAATGCCCATGGTATCTCCAGAGCGTGATGATGTACGCGGAGGGCTAGTCTTGTAATCATGCAAGGGCTGGGGTTGGGTCCGCATTGCTACGCGTGCTCGGAACGTGCCAGATGGTCTTGATGTATGTTACTCCGGGCGCGTTTGGCTATGTCCGGCCATTTAATGTCCGGGCTCGAGAATTGCCTTAAGAGGACTCTGTACTTCCGCCGCTAGAGCCGCTGTGTGCTCCTTCGTTCGGAGGGAGCATTCAGTGTTTCCGTTGACCGTGATGACTCCACGAGGGCCTGGCATCTTGAGCTTGAGGTATGCATAATGCGGCACCGTGTTGAACTTTGCAAACACGGTTCGTCCGAGCAGGGCATGATAGCCACTGCGGAACGGGACTATGTCAAAGATTAAGTCCTCGCTTCGGAAGTTATCCGGGGATCCGAAGACCACTTCCAGTGTGACTGAGCCTGTACAATTGGCCTCAACACCTGGTATGATGTCTTTGAAGGTCGTCTTTGTAGGTTTAATCCTTGAGGGGTCTATGCCCATCTTGTGCACTGTATCTTGATAAAGCAGGTTCAGGCTGCTGCCGCCGTCCATCAGGACTCTAGTGAGGTGAAATCCATCGAAGATTGGGTCTAAGACCAATGCGGCGAACCCGCCATGGCGGATACTGGTGGGGTGGTCCCTTCGATCGAAAGTGATCGGGTAGGAGGACCATGGATTGAACTTCGGGGCGACTGGCTCCATCGCATATACGTCCCTAAGTGCACGCTTCCGCTCCCTCTTGGGTATGTGGGTTGCGTATATCATGTTTACCGTCCGCACTTGTGGGGGAACCCCTTCTGTCCTCTACTGTTCGGCGGCCGGGTCTCCTCCTCGTCATCGCTATGCGGCCCCTTGTCATTGTTTTCGGCAATTAACTTGCCTGCCTGCTTGAATACCCAACAATCCCTGTTGGTGTGATTAGCTGGCTTTTCGGGGGTGCCATGTATCTGGCAAGAGCGGTCGAGTATTCGGTCCAAATTGGACGGACCCGGGGTAGTTCTTTTAAATGGCTTTTTCCGCTGACCGGGTTTTTAGCCTCTGAATCCGGCGTTGACTGCCGTATCCTCAGTGTTATCGCCGTTAACGCGGCGTTTGTTTTTGTTGCGACGCAACCTGCCATTGCGGTCCTTGTAGTCCGGGGTGCCAGAATTTTTACTGAGGTTGTTACTGCGGGATAGCCAGCTGTCCTCCCCCACACAGAAGCGGGTCATGAGTGATGTGAGGGCGGCCATGGATTTCGGCTTTTCCTGTCCTAGGTGCCAGGCCAGCCACTCGTCGCGGATGTTATGTTTGAAGGCTGCGAGGGCCTCTACATCCGGACAGTCGATGATTTGATTTTTCTTTGTTAAGAACCATGTCCAGAACTGTCTGGCCGATTCGTCTGGCTGCTGAATTATGTGGCTTAGGTCATCGGCGTCTGGTGGTTGCACATATGTGCCCTGGAAGTTGTCGAGAAATGCGGCTTCCAGGTCCTCCCAACACCCAATTGACTCTGCTGGCAAGTTGTTAAGCCAATGCCGAGCTGGTCCTTTAAGCTTGAGTGGGAGATACTTGATGGCGTGGAGATCGTCGCTGCGGGACATATGGATATGAAGGAGATAATCTTCGATCCAAACCGCGGGGCCTGTTGTGCCATCGTAGGATTCAATGTTCACGGGTTTAAACCCTTCGGGGATTTGATGATCCATTACTTCATCTGTGAAGCATAGTGGGTGTGCGGCGCCTCTATACTGGGCAATACCACGACGTAGCTCAAGAGAGCTTTGTCTTCTATGTTCGGCCCGGCCGGAGTTGCTGTATCCGGCGCGACGGTAATCGTCGTGGATCGTGGGGCGCCCACGTGATCCATAGATAGAACTTGATTGTTTTGCCTTGTCCTCCAATATGTATCGCAAGTCCGGTGCATTCCCCCGTGGCTTCGCGCTTTTCGAGCATTGCTGGGGTACGGTTCTGGTGGAGGGCCTAGATGCCTCTCTGTCGCGGCCACGCGGTGGTCGGTCTGCCGTGTTGTGCGCCGGTGACGAAAGTTTGTATGCCTCCTCCTCTGATCGGGGGAGCAACTTGCGTTTTGGGTAGATTTTGGAGGGGCGTTCGAGTTCATGCTCTTTGGCCGCGAGGACCTCGGTCCATCTGTCGGCCTGCAGGTCTTGATCAGCTCGAAGCTGTTGCTGCTTTTTCTTTAGGCTATTTGCTGTGGCCATTAGCCTGCGTTTAAAACGCTCTTGTTCGACGGGATCCTCGGGCACGACGAATTCGTCGTCGTTGAGGCTTGCCTCGTCTCCGGAGGGAGGCATGTAATTGTCATCCTCTATCTCCTCGTCTGCCGCCCTCTCTCGAGGGCTAGCTTCTCCGTCCTCCTGTGCTGAATCTTGCCGGAGGGGGTTGTCTTCGGCACTCTCTGGGGTCTTATTATCTCCGGTGCCGGAATCTCCATTCTTGCTGTGGCGGGATTTAGAGCGGCGCCACTGACGTCAGCGCTTGGGCTGTTTCTTCGAGGAATCTGCCTCCGCTGCTTCTTCGCCGTCTCCATCCTTTGGGATGTCCACCATGTATATGTCGTATGACGAGGTGGTCTTCCAATGCCCCGTAGGCGCTGGTTCTTGATCGTCTCCGGCATCGTCGTCCATACCGTCGATGTCTTCGGAGTCGTAGTCTAGCATGTCGGTTAGGTCGTCGACAGTGGCTACAAAGTGGGTGGTGGGAGGGCTTTGAATTTCTTCATCATCCACATCCCAACCGTCCTGACCGTGGTCCGGCCAGGGCTCTCCTGATAAAGAGAGACACTTTAGCGAATTCAGGATGTCGCCAAAGGGTGAGTGCTGAAAGATGTCCGCAGCGGTGAACTCCATGATCGGCGCCCAGTCAGATTCGATTGGCAGGGGCGCAGGAGGTTCGGAGTCCGGCAAGGAGTTCGACGCCTCGGAGTCACGAGCTTTGCAAGGAACAAGGTCAGTATTCGGCTCCATCGCCGTAGAGATTGCAGCCCCCGAGGCGGTGTCCAGCCACCTGTACTCGATCTGCACGGTCGGCTCTGAACTATGGGTCAGAGCGGACTCGTGTGCGGCCGCCAGGGCACTATCCGGTAGTAGAGCTAAATCATGCCCACCGTGACAGTGCGGTGAGCCGTGTTGTGGATCGAATCCATCAAAGATCAAGTCTCCGCGGATGTCAGCCGTGAAGTTTAGGCTTCCAAACCTGACCTGACGGCCAGGGGCGTAGCTTTCGATCTGCTCCATATGGCCAAGCGAATTGGCCCGCAGTGCAAAGCCGCCGAACACGAAGATCTGTCCGGGGAGAAAAGTCTCACCCTGGACTGCGTTGTTATTGATTGAAGAAGCCATCAAGCCTATTGGTGACGACACAGAGGAACTCTCAATGAAAGCACCAATGTCGGTGTCAAAACCGGCGAATCTCGGGTAGGGGGTCCCGAACTGTGCGTCTAGGCGGATGGTAACAGGAGACAAGGGACACGATGTTTTTACCCAGGTTCGGGCCCCCTCGATGGAGGTAAAACCCTACTCCTGCTTGATTGATGTTGATGATATGGGTAGTACAAGAGTGGATCTACCACGAGATCAAGGAGGCTAAACCCTACAAGCTAGCCTATGGTATGATTGTTGTAATGGTTGTGTGTCCTACGGACTAAAACCCTCCGGTTTATATAGACACCGGAGAGGGCTAGGGTTACACAGAGTCGGTTACAATGGTAGGAGATCTACATATCCGTATCGCCAAGCTTGCCTTCCACGCCAAGGAAAGTCCCATCCGGACACAGGACGAAGTCTTCAATCTTGTATCTTCATAGTCTTGGAGTCCGGCCGATGATGATAGTCCGGCTATCCGGACACCCCCTAGTCCAGGACTCTCTCAGATGGTTTAGGAGGAAAGGGCATGGGTTTCTGAACCCATGGTTCTCTTTCTTTACCATGCTTCCTAGCAACAAAATCTCTCTTATCATAACGTTGATTCTTTGATTGTGGGTTATCAAGATCAACAGCAGGTTCAATCTCTACATCATTGTTTTTGCTAGGTTGAGCATCAACATGGACATTATCATTAACATATCACTAGGTTCATATTCATCACCTGATTGTATTTCAGCATCAAAAATAGAAATATCATTGGGATTCTCAGGTGTGTCTACAGTAGGTTCACTAGAAGCATGCAAAGTTCTATCGTCTTTCCTTTTCTTCTTTTTAGAAGGACTAGGTACCTCTAAATTATTTCTCTGAGAATCTTGCTCGATTCTCTTAGGGTGGCCTTCAGGATACAAAGGTTCCTGAGTCATTCTACCAGTTCTAGTACACACTCTAACAGCAAAGTCATTTTTATTATTTAATTCATCAAGCAAATCATTTTGAGCTTTGATTACTTGCTCAGCTTGAGTAGCAACCATAGAAGCATATTTGCTAACGAGGTGAAGTTCATCTTTAACTCTAGCCAGATTATCACTCACACGTCCTATCTTGAAAGCATTATTCTTTAACTCTCTACCAACATAAGCATTAAAACTTTCTTGTCTAGCCATAAAGTCATCAAATTCATCTAAGCATGGGCTATGAAATTTAGTAGAGGGGATTTCAACTTTATCATATCTATAGAGAGAATTTACCTTTACTACCTGTGTCGGGTTATCAAGACAATGTGGTTCTTCAGGCGGTATATTAAGACCATGTATTTCTTCAATAGGAGGTAAATTCTTAACATCTTCAGCTTTAATACCTTTTTCTTTCATTGATTTCTTTGCCTCTTCATGTCTTCAGGACTGAGAAATAAAACACCTCTCTTCTTCGGAGTGGGTTTAGAAATAGGCTTAGGAGTTGGCTCAATTGGTTCAGGAATTACTTCAGGAACTAGCTCAGGAAGAGTCCAATTATTTTCATTAGTCAACATATTATTCAATAGTATTTCAGCTTCGTCGACTGTTCTTTCCATGAAAACACAACCAGCACAACTATCCAAGTAGTCCTTGGAAACATCAGTTAGTCCATTATAAAAGATATCATGTATTTCATTTTTCTTAAGGGGATAATCAGGCAAAGCATTAAGTAATCGGAGAAGCCTCCCCCAAGCTTGTGGGAGACTCTCTTCTTTGATTTGCACAAAATTGTATATTTCCTGCAAGGTAGCTTGTTTCTTATGCGCAGGGAAATATTTAGCAGAAAAGTAATAAATCATATCCTGGGGACTACGCACACAACCAGGAGCAAGAGAATTATACCAAGTCTTAGCATCACCCTTTAATGAGAACGGAAATATCTTAAGGATATAAAAATAGCGAGACTTCTCATCATTAGTAAACAGGGTGTCTATATCATTCAACTTGGTAAGATGTCCCACAACAGTTTCAGATTCAAGGCCATAAAAAGGATCAGATTCTACTAAAGTAATAATCTCAGGATCAACAGAGAATTCATAATCCTTATCAGTAACACAGATAGGTGAAGTAGCAAAAGCAGGATCGGGTTTCATTCTAGCATTAAGAGACTGCAGCTTCCATTTGCTAATAATTTCTTAAGATCATATCTATCATTGCAAGAAAAGATTTCCCTAGCAGCTTCTTCATTCATAACATAACCCTTAGGAACAATAGGCAATACATAATCATTGGGAGAAACTTCATCATCACTATCATCAATAATAGGTTTTCAGTAATTTCATTCCCCCTAACTCTAGCAAGTTGTTCATCAAGAAATTCACCTAATGGCAAAGTAGTATCACGCACATAAGTAGTTTCATCATGCATAGCAGAAGTGGCATCATCAATAACATGCGACATATCAGAATTCATAGCAGTAGCAGGTTTAGGTGTCGCCAGCTTACTAATAACAGAAGGAGAATCTAGTGCAGAGCTAGATGGCAGTTCCTTACCTCCCCTCGTAGTTGAGGGCAAAATAGTAGTTCGATCATCTTTCAAGTTCTTCATAGTGATCAACACATATAAATCCCAAGTGACTCAGAGAATAAAGCTATGCTCCCTGATACGTCTCCAACGTATCTATAATTTTTGATTGCTCCATGCTACTTTATCTACTGTTTTGGACTATATTGGGCTTTATTTTCCACTTTTATATTACTTTTGGGACTAACCTATTAACCGGAGGCCAAGCCCAAAATTGCTGTTTTTTGCCTTTTTCAGTATTTCGAAGAAACAAAATATCAAACGGAGTCCAAACGGAATGAAACCTTCGGGGTCGTGATTTTCCAACCGAACGTGATCCAGGAGACTTGTACCCTACTCCAATAAGTGTCCGAGGAGGTCACGAGGGTGGAGGGGGCGCGCCCCCCTACCTCGTGGGCCCCTCGGAGCTCAACCGACGTACTCCTTCCTCCTATATGTACCTACGTATCCCCAAATGATCAGAACGGGAGCCAAAAACCTAATTCCACCGCCGCAACTTTCTGTATCCACGAGATCCCATCTTGGGGCCTGTTCTGGAGCTCTGCCGGAGGGGGCATCCACCACAGAGGGCTTCTACATCATCACCATAGCCCCTCCGATGAAGTGTGAGTAGTATACTTCAGACCTTCGGGTCCATAGCTAGTAGCTAGATGGCTTCTTCTCTCTTTTTGGATCTCAATACAATGTTCTCCCCCTCTCTCGTGGAGATCTATTCGATGTAATCTTCTTTTTGCGGTGTGCTTGTTGAGACTGATGAATTGTAGGTTTATGATCCAGTATTATCTATGGAAAATATTTGATTCTTCTCTGAATTCCTTTATATATGATTGAGTTATCTTTGCAAGTCTCTTTGAATTATCTTTTTGGTTTGGCCAACTAGATTGGTAGTTCTTGCAACGGGAGAAGTGCTTAGCTTTGGGTTCAATCTTGCGGTGTCCTTACTCAGTGACAGAAAGAGTTGCAAGGCACGTATTTGTTGGGGAACGTAGCAGAAATTCAAAATTTTCCTACGTATCACCAAGATCTATCTATGGAGAAACCAGCAACGAGGGAAAGGAGAGTGCATCTACATACCCTTGTAGATCGCTAAGCGGAAGCGTTCAAGAGAACGGGTGAGGGAGTCCTAGACTAGGGCGTGTCCGGATAGCCAGACTATCATCATCGGCCGGACTCCAAGACTATGAAGATACAAGATTGAAGACTTCGTCCCGTGTCCGGATGGGACTTTCCTTGGCGTGGAAGGCAAGCTTGGCGGTACGGATATGTAGATCTCCTACCATTGTAACCGACTCTATGTAACCCTAGCCCTCTCCGGTGTCTATATAAACCGGAGGGTTTTAGTCCGTAGGACACACGACCATTACAACAATCATACCATAGGCTAGCTTCTAGGGTTTAGCCTCCATGATCTCGTGGTAGATCCACTCTTGTACTACCCATATCATCAATATCAATCAAGCAGGAGTAGGGTTTTACCTCCATCGAGAGGGCCCAAACCTGGGTAAAAACATCGTGTCCCTTGTCTCCTGTTACCATCCGCCTAGACGCATAGTTCGGGACCCCCTACCTGAGATCCGCCGGTTTTGACACCGACATTGGTGCTTTCATTGAGAGTTCCTCTGTGTCGTCACCAACAGGCTTGATGGATTCTTCAATCAATAACAACGCAGTCCAGGGTGAGACTTTTCTCCCCGGACAGATCTTCGTGTTTGGCGGCTTTGCACTGCGGGCCAATTCGCTTGGCCATCTGGAGCAGATCGAAAGCTACGCCCCTGGCCATCAGGTCAGGTTTGGAAGCCTAAACTTCATGGCTGACATCCGCGGAGACTTGATCTTCGATGGATTCGAGCCACAACCAAGTGCGCCGCACTGTCACGGTGGGCATGATTTAGCTCTGCTACCGGATAGTGCCCTGGAGGCCGCACACGAGTCTGCTCTGACCCATATTTCGGAGCCGACCGCGCAGATCGAGGACAGGTGGCTGGACACCGCCTCGGGGGCTGCAATCTCTACGGTGATGGAGCCGAATACTGACCTTGTCCCTTGCAAAGCTCGTGACTCCGAGGCGCCGGACTCCTTGCCGGACTCCGAACCTGCTGCGCCCCTGCCAATCGAATCCGATTGGGCGCCAATCATAGAGTTCACCGCTACGGACATCTTTCAGCACTCACCCTTTGGCGACATCCTGAATTCACTAAAGTGTCTCTCTTTATCAAGGGAGCCCTGGCCGGACCATGCTCAGGACGGTTGGGATGCGGACGACGAAGAAATTCAAAGCCCTCCCACCACCCACTTTGTAGCCACTGTCGACGACCTAACCGACATGCTAGACTACGACTCCGAAGACATCGACGGTATGGACGACGATGCCGGAGACGATCAAGAACCAGCGCCTATGGGGCATTGGAAGACCACCTCGTCATACGACATATACATGGTGGACATCCCAAAGGATGGAGACGGCGAAGAAGCAGCAGAGGGAGATTCCTCTAAGAAACAGCCCAAGCGCCGACGTCAGCGGCGCCGCTCTAAATCCCGCCACAACAAGAATGGAGATTCCGGCACCGGAGATAATAAGACCCCAGAGAGTGCCGAAGACAACCCCCTCCAGCAAGATTCAGCACAGGAGGACGGAGAAGCTAGCCCTCGAGAGAGGGCGGCAGACGAGGAGATAGAGGATGACAATTAAATGCCTCCCTCCGGAGACGAGGCAAGCCTCAACGACGACGAATTCGTCGTGCCCGAGGATCCTGTCAAACAAGAGCATTTTAAACGCAGGCTAATGGCCACGGCAAATAGCCTAAAGGAAAAGCAGCAACAGCTTCGAGCTGATCAAGACCTGCTGGCCGACAGATGGACCGAGGTCCTCGCGGCCGAAGAGCATGAACTCGAACGCCCCTCCAAAAGCTACCCAAAACGCAAGTTGCTCCCCCGATCAGAGGAGGAGGCATACAAACCTTCGTCACCGGCGCACAACACGGCAGACCGACCACCGCGTGGCCGCGACAGAGAGGCATCTAGGCCCTCCACCAGAACCGTACCCCGGCAACGCTCGAAAAGCGCGAAGCCACGGGGGAATGCACCGGACTTGCGAGACATATTGGAGGACAAGGCAAAACAATCAAGATCTATCTACGGATCACGTGGGCGCCCCACGATCCACGACGATTACCGTCGCGCCGGATACAGCAACTCCGGCCGGGCCGAAAATAGAAGACAAAGCTCTCTTGAGCTACGTCGTGATATTGCCCAGTATAGAGGCGCCGCACACCCACTATGCTTCATAGATGAAGTAATGGATCATCAAATCCCCGAAGGGTTTAAACCCATGAACATTGAATCCTACGATGGCACAACAGACCCCGCGGTTTGGATCGAAGATTATCTCCTTCATATCCATATGGCCCGCGACGACGATCTCCACGCCATCAAGTATCTCCCACTCAAGCTTAAAGGACCAGCTCGGCATTGGCTTAACTGCTTGCCAGCAGAGTCAATTGGGTGTTGGGAGGACCTGGAAGCCGCATTTCTCGACAACTTCCAGGGCACATATGTGCGACCACCAGACGCCGATGACCTAAGCCACATAATTCAGCAGCCAGATGAATCGGCCAAACAGTTCTAGACACGGTTCTTAACAAAGAAAAATCAAATCGTCGACTGTCCGGATGCAAAGGCCCTCGTAGCCTTCAAACATAACATCCGCGACGAGTTGCTGGCCCGGCACCTAGGACAGGAAAAGCTGAAATCCATGGCCGCCCTCACATCACTCATGACCCGCTTCTGTGCGGGGGAGGACAGCTGGCTAGCCCGCAGTAACAACCTCAGTAAAAATTCTGGCAGTCCGGACTACAAGGACCGCAATGGTAGGTCGCGTCGCAACAAAAACAAACGCCACGTTAACGGCGATAACACTAAGGATACGGCAGTCAACGCCGGATTCAGAGGCTCAAAACCCGGTCAGCGGAAAAATCCATTTAAAAGAACTACCCCGGGTCCGTCCAATTTGGACCGAATACTCGACCGCTCTTGCCAGATACATGGCACCCCCGAAAAGCCAGCTAATCACACAAACAGGGATTGTTGGGTATTCAAGCAGGCAGGCAAGTTAATTGCCGAAAACAATGACAAGGGGCCGCATAGCGATGACGAGGAGGAGACCCGGCCGCCGAACAGTAGAGGACAGAAGGGGTTCCCCCCACAAGTGCGGACGGTAAACATGATATACGCAACCCACATACCCAAGAGGGAGCGGAAGCGTGCACTTAGGGACGTATATGCGATGGAGCCAGTCGCCCCGAAGTTCAATCCATGGTCCTCCTGCCCGACCACTTTCGATCGAAGGGACCACCCCACCAGTATCCGCCATGGCGGGTTCGCCGCATTGGTCTTAGACCCAATCGTCGATGGATTTCACCTCACTAGAGTCCTGATGGACGGCGGCAGCAGCCTGAATCTGCTTTATCAGGATACAGTGCGCAAGATGGGCATCGACCCCTCAAGGATTAAACCTACAAATACGACCTTCAAAGGCGTCATACCAGGTGTTGAGGCCAATTGTACAGGCTCAGTCACACTGGAAGTGGTCTTCGGATCCCCGGATAACTTCCGAAGTGAGGAGTTAATCTACGACTTAGTCCCGTTCCGCAGTGGCTATCATGCCCTGCTCGGACGAACCGCGTTTGCAAAGTTCAACGCGGTGCCGCATTATGCATACCTCAAGCTCAAGATGCGAGGCCCTCGTGGAGTCATCACGGTCAACGGAAACACTGAACGCTCCCTCCGAACGGAGGAGCACACGGCGGCTCTCGCGGCGGAAGTACAGAGTAGCCTCTTAAGGCAATTCTCGAGCCCGGATGTTAAACGGCCGGACATAGCCAAACGCGCCCGAAGTAACATACATCAAGACCATCTGGCACGTTCTGAGCACGCGTAGCAATGCAGCCCCAACCCCAGCCCTTGCATGACTACAAGACTAGCCCTCCACGTACATCATTACGCTCTGGAGATACCATGGGCATTGGGGGAGGGGCACGAGCACGACAGGCCCAGAGTGCGGCTCAACCACACCAGGGGCTCCCAAGTGTGTCGCCCTTTTTCTTTTTCCTTTTTCTTTTTATCCACAGGACTCCGTTCATCAGAGACCCTGTCCGGCGGTGAATCTGCCGAACTCACGATGCAACAGCCAGGGAAGGACAAAGGCTACGACGAACACTCAGGTGGTCTCCATTATGAGCATTAAATCTGTTAAATACACCATTCCACAGCCTACCCCTGGAGGGGGACATGTCTAATAGTCCAATCCCTTGCTTACCACACTATTTGTATCGTTCTGCACTCATGGCAGAATTCCTTGAATAAACAATGCATCACTTTTCGCTTATAATTGCATTCCTTTTTTACATATATGTTCATTTATGACGTTTTGCATCCGTACACTTTGGTACGGCCGAATACACCTGGGGCTTATGTTCCCCGCATTATGGTGTGACAAGTTTGAACACTTTCACAAGTGCGGCACCCCGAACTTATAGCACTATATGCATCGGCTCTGAATCATGTCTTGGGTCAATAGTTGGGTTTGCCCGGCTCCCATGTTTTGGTACCTTACGTTCCGTTTTATCAGCTAAGGTAGCACTGGGAGAACCACTGCGATTGCGCCCCAGTTGAGCTGGGTTAACGCCTCGGCGGAGAAAGCTAAAACTGACCATCATGATGAGGCGAGAGCCGGTCGCTGTTCAAGAGGTTTTTTCGAGTCCCTAAAGACTTATGCCGCTTAGAGCGAGGAGCCGACTAACTGTCCGGCCCAGGCGTGGATAGCGCCCCAAATTCGGCCTTCCGAACACTAGGGGCTTTGCCAAAATTTAAAATTATAGAATTCTATGGCTAAGTGAGAGTGTTCAAGCATTGTAAGTCCGGTTGCCTAGTTCGTTGTGTTGAGCGCCTCCCTAGATGGACCCAAATATGGGAACAAGAGTGCTCAAATTTATCCCGAACACCCCAGCACTCGTGGCATGGGGGCTGAAGCCGACGACTTGCCATCTCTCAGATTTGATAAACAGCCGAACAGAAGGTAATATTTTAAATAAACAAGCGTTGCTTAGCGCATATGAACAAAGTTTTCAGCGCACAGGATAACACATTGCGAGTCTACTCAAATATTACATCTTTGTGGCACTCGTCCGCAATCTTGTGGGCACCCTTCAGGACACTCTTATAATACATTTCGGGCGTACGATACTCCTTGCCCACCGGCAGCGCGTCTGTCAGAAGCCTCTTAGCATCCAGCCTGCCCCAGTGCACCTTTGTGCGGGCAAGGGCCCGGCGGGCACCTTCGATGCAGGCGGAGCGCTTGATGACTTCCACCCAAGGGCACGCATCCACCAGCCGCCGCACGAGGCCGAAGTAGCACCCAGGAATGGCCTCTTCAGGCCACAGCCGGACTATGAGGCCCTTCATGGCCTACTCGGCTACCTTGTGGAGCTCGACCAGCTGCTTCAGCTAGTCGCTAAGGGGCACCGGATATCCGGCCTCAGCATACTGAGACCAGAAGACCTTCTCCGTTGAGCTCCCCTCCTCGGCCCGGTAGAATGCGGCGGCATCGGACACACTGCGAGGCAGATCTGCAAACGCTCCTGGAGAGCTCCGAATCCGGGTAAGTAACAGGTAATTCACACTCACATGCTTGCTTTGCATGAAAAATGCCTTACCCGCCGCTATTTTCTTCACCGCCTCAATCTCCCGAAGGGCCTTATGGGCCTCGGCCTTAGCGGCTTTGGCACTCTCAAGAGCCGAGGCAAGCTCGGACTCTCGAGTCTTCGAGTCGCGCTCCAAACTCTCATTCTTACCCATGAGAGCCTGGAGCTCTTGCCGCACCTCCGCCACCCGCGCCTCCTGCTTCTCTCGCTCCGCTCGTTCCGCGGCTACATTATGTTCGGCCGCGGACACGGCCTCCTTCAGGGTCGCCACCTCGTTCGTGGCCCCTGCAGTGCCCACGTTATCCTTGTTATTTCTATTGCAACCAAAATCCTTTTCTGTAAGGTACAAATTTAATACGGTGTTACTCACCTTCTTTGTCCTCGAGCTGCCTCTTAGCAAGGTCGAGCTCATTCTCGGTCCGCTCGAGGTCCTGCTTCAAAGCACCGACCTCCGCAGTCAATGCGGCAGAGGTCAGTAGCGCAGCCTGCAATCCCATATTGACATAATTTTTAGAACTCCTGCGTATATCTTTTTAGATCCTCAGTCCGGCTTTTCTTTCCGAACACCGAACCGAGCATCAGGGGCTACTGTCTATGCAGTATTACATTACATATTTTAAAACTTCTTACCTCAAAGCCTGTCAGAAGGCTGCTGCAGGCTTCGGTCAGCCCGCTCTTGGCGAGCTGAACCTTCTGAATCACCGCACTCATGAGAGTGCGGTGTTCTTCCTCGATGGAAGCGCCGTTGAGCGCCTCCAACAAGTTATCCGGCGCCTCTGGTTGGACAGAGGCCGCCGGCGCCACGGTCTTGCCCTTCCTACGAAGGGGCCGCCCACCGGACTCCGGAACCACTGTGGGTTCCGGTGTGGAGTCTGGCGCGAAGTCCGGGAGGTCGCCTTGCGCCACCTCCGGGTCCTCCTCCCCCTGATGAGTCCCTCTCCGGGATCCCACCTCGACGTCGTCAGTGTCACGGGGAGAGGAGGTGGTCGGAAGTGAAGTACTGTTCATAGTTGACGAACCCAAGGACCCGCTCGACGAAGCGGGAAGATCGTCCTTCGGTGGACTGCAGGGTTGCACGCGGCGTTAGAAAGACACCAGGTGGCAAAAAGAAAAATCATGAAGTCATTTCGGGAGTCCGGATACTTACGATTTCGCCAGGGGCTTGGCCCTTGAAGGCCAATCCTCGTCATCGCCACCGGCGTTGGTGAAACAGTCCGGGGGAAGAGGCTTTCCCCTCTTGGACCCTTCGGCCTCCCCAACAGGGGAGGCCTTCCTTTTATTCCCTTCCCCCGCTGGGGAAGGGGCCTTTTTCTTCTCCTTGTCCTCGGGGGCGGAATCCGCCTCGGAGTCATCGGACACCTGAAAACGGGAACTCTTTCGAGTACCCGTGGCCTCCTTCTTGGCCTTCTTCTCTGGCACCACATGCGGTGCCGGAACTAGCAGCCCCGCTAGACGGGCATCTACTGGGTCTTCTGGCATGGGAGCCGGACAGATAGTCTGCTCGGCCTTCTTCATCCAGTCCTGTCAAAGGAAAGGGGAGATTAGATCCCGCATAACGTCGAACTATTGAAAACGAGTGTCCCGTAAAGGGGTAGAATCACTTACCTCGTCAGCTGGACGCTGCGAGCGAAATCCGCGATCTTCAGTAGCGGATGCGGGAGCTTCGGCACCCTTGAAAAGCACCTTCCAGGCATCTTCATACCTAGTATCGAAGAGCCTGCTCAAGGTTTGGTGCTATGCCGGATTGAACTCCCACAATTTAAAAGCCCGTTCTTGGCACGGGAGAATCCGGCGGATGAGCATGACTTGGACCACGTTGACAAGCTTGAGCTTCTTGTTCACCAGCTTCTGGATACAGGCTTGGAGTCCGGTCAGCTCCTCTGAATCGCCCCAGGTCAGGCCACTCTCCTTCCAAGAGGTGAGTCAGGTGGGGATTCCAGATCTAAATTCGGGGGCCGCTACCCATTTAGGGTCACGCAGCTCGGTGATGTAGAACCACCCCGATTGCCATCCCTTGATGGTTTCCACGAAGGCGCCCTCGAGCCAGATGACGTTGGGTATCTTACCCACCATGGCGCCTCCGCACTCCGCCTGATTCCCCTTCACTACCTTTGGCTTGACATTGAAGGTCTTGAGCCACAAGCCGAAGTGGGGCTGGATGCAAAGGAAGGCCTCGCACACGACGATAAACGTCGAGATGTTGAGAATGAAGTTCGGCGCCAGATCATGGAAATCTAGGCCGTAGTAGAACATGAGCCCCCGGACAAAGGGGTGAAGTGGAAAGCCCAGCCTGCGGAGGAAATGGGGAAGGAAAACCACCCTCTCATGGGGCCTGGGGGTAGGGATGAGCTGCCCCTTGTCGGGGAGACGGTGCGTGATGTCGCTGGACAGGTATCCGGCGTCGCGCAGCCTTTCGATGTGCCCCTCCATAACGGAGGAGGCCATCCACTTGCCTCCCGCTCCGGACATGGCTGGAGAAGGTCGAGGTGAGATTTACGAACTTGGGCGCTGGAGCTCAAGTGCGCGGAGATGGATAAGCAAAGGAGGAAGAAGGCGTAGGTAAGGAGGTGGATCCTTATCCCTTATATATGGGCGGACGGAGACTATTCGTCCCCACCGGCCTGGTAAAACTCGCTTGTCTCCCAAGCGCCGCAATCAATGGCGCGGTTGGGTTACCCACGTCCATATTGACGGGAATCCCGGAATAAGGGGAACACGATCTCTGCTTCGACAAGACGTGCCAAGGAAACCGCTTCGCTAAACGCACTGAGGTGGTATAATAAAAACGATTCAAGTAAAGGCTTGGTGGTGGTGTGACGTCATGCCACACAATACGTCAGCAGATTGAACTTGTGAACATATTATTCTCTCTACGGTGGTATGTGGAATTTATTTTGCAGAGCCAGACACTATCCTGGTGTTCACAATCTTCTATGGATTATTCGGAGGAGGAACCCGCCTTGCAATGCCGAACAATATGCGCGCCGGACTCATCGTCATTGAAGCCTGGTTCAGGGGCTACTGAGGGAGTCCTGGACTAGGGGGTGTTCGGATAGCCGGACTATCATCATCGGCCGGACTCCAAGACTATGTAGATACAAGATTGAAGACTTTGTCCCGTGTCCGGATGGGACTTTCCTTGGCGTGGAAGGCAAGCTTGGCGGTACGGATATGTAGATCTCCTACCATTGTAACCGACTCTGTGTAACCCTAGCCCTCTCCGGTGTCTATATAATCCGGAGGGTTTTAGTCCATAGGACACACAACCATTACAGCAATCATACCATAGGCTAGCTTCTAGGGTTTAGCCTCCTTGATCTCGTGGTAGATCCACTTTTGTACTACCCATATCATCAATATCAATCAAGCAGGAGTAGGGTTTTACCTCCATCGAGAGGGCCCGAACCTGGCTAAAAACATCGTGTCCCTTGTCTCCTATTACCATCCACCTAGACGCACAGGTCAGGACCCCCTACCCGGGATTCGCCGGTTTTGACACCGACAACGGGGTTGAAGGAGTCGTACTCGTCGTGATCCAAATCACCGGAGATCCTAGTGCCGAACGGATGACACCTCCGTGTTCAACACACGTACAGCCCGATGACGTCTCCCATGCCTTGATCCAGCAAGGAGAGAGGGAGAGGTTGAGGAAGACTCCATCCAGCAGCAGCACGACGGCATGGTGGTGGTGGAGGAGCGTGGCAATCCTGCAGGGCTTCGCCAAGCACCGCGGGAGAGGAGAACTTGGGAGAGGGGGAGGGTTGCGCCAGAACTTGGGTGCGGCTGCCCTCCCACCCCTCCACTATTTATAGGTGGGGGGGAGAGGGGGCCGGCCCCCCTAGATCTCATCTAGGATTGGGGGCAGCGGCCAAGGGGGGAGGAGTGCCTCCCAAGTCAAGTGGAGGCCCTCCCCCTTAGGGTTTCCCCTCTCCCATGCGCATGGGCCTTGGGGGGAGGGGGGCTGGTGCCCCTGGCCCATTAAGGCTAGGGCGCCCGCCTGCAGCCCATGCTGCTGTATTGGACGTGGTGGAACAATTTCCGGACCTCCGGACCACTCCGGAATCCTTCGGAACCTTCTGGAAGCTTCCCGGTACAATACCGAAAAAACCCGAAATTTTCCCGGAACCCGAACTACAACTTTCCATATATAAATCTTTACCTCCGGACCATTCCGGAACTCCTTGTGACGTCCGTTATCTCATCCGGAACTCCGAACAACATTCGGTAACCACATACATATATCCTTTATAACCCTAGCGTCATCGAACCTTAAGTGTGTAGACCCTACGGGTTCGGGAACCATGCAGACATGACCAAGACGTTTCTCCGGTCAATAACCAACAGCGGGATCTGGATACCCATGTTGGCTCCCACATGTTCCACGATGATCTCATTGGATGAACCACGATGTCAAGGACTCAATCAATCCCGTATACAATTCCCTTTGTCTAGCGGTATTGTAATTGCCCGAGATTCGATCGTCGGTATGCCGATACCTTGTTCAATCTCGTTACCGGCAAGTCTCTTTACTCGTTCCGTAACACATCATCCCGCGATCAACTCTTTGATCACATTGTGCACATGATGATGATGTCCTACCGAGTGGGCCCAGAGATACCTCTCCGCCACACGGAGTGACAAATCCCAGTCTCGATTCGTGCCAACCCAACAGACACTTTCGGAGATACCTGTAGTGCACCTTTATAGCCACCCAGTTACGTTGTGACGTTTGGTACACCCAAATCATTCCTACGGCATCCGGGAGTTGCACAATCTCATGGTCTAAGGAAAAGATACTTGACATTAGAAAAGCTTTAGCATACGAACTACATGATCTTTGTGCTAGGCTTAGGATTGGGTCTTGTCCATCACATCATTCTGCTAATGATGTGATCCCGTTATCAACGACATCCAATGTCCATGGTCAGGAAACCGTAACCATCTATTGATCAACGAGCTAGTCAACTAGAGGCTTACTAGGGACATGGTGTTGTCTATGTACCCACACATGTATCTGAGTTTCCTATCAATACAATTATAGCATGGATAATAAACGATTATCATGAACAAGGAAATATAATAATAACTAATTTATAATTGCCTCTAGGGCATATTTCCAACAGTCTCCCACTTGCACTAGAGTCAATAATCTAGTTCACGTCGCCATGTGACTAACACTCACAGGTCAGATCGCCATGTGACCAACATCCAAAGAGTTTACTAGTGTCATTAAACTAGTTCACATCATCATGTGATTAAGACTCAATGAGTTCTGGGGTTTGATCATGTTTTGCTTGTGAGAGAGGTTTTAGTCAACGGGTCTGCAACATTCAGATCCGTATGTACTTCGCAATTCTCTATGTCATATTGTAAATGCTGCTTCCACGCTCCACTTGGAGCTATTCCAAATGGTTGTTCCACTATATGTATCCGGTTTGCTACTCAGAGTCACTCGGATAGGTGTTAAAGCTTGCATCGATGTAACCCTTTACATCGAACTCTTTATCACCCCCATAATCGAGAAACATATCCTTATTCCTCTAAGGATAATTTTGACCGCTATCTGGTGATCCACTCCTTGATCACCTTTGTACCCTCTTGCCAGATATGTAGCAAGGCACACATCAGGTGCGGTACACAGCATAGCATACTATAGAGCCTACGTCTAAAGCATAGGGGACGACCTTCGTCCTTTCTCTCTTTTTCTGTCGTGGTCGAGCTTTAAGTCTTAACTTCATACCTTACATCTCAGGTAAGAACTCCTTCTTTGACTGATCCATCTTGAACACCTTCAAGATCATGTCAAGGTATATGCTCATTTGAAAGTACCATTAAGCGGTTTTGATCTATCCTCATAGATCTTGATGCTCAATGTTCAAGTAGCTTAATCCAGGTTTTCCCTTGAAAAATACTTTTCAAATAACCCTATATGCTTTTTAGAAATTCTACATCATTTCTGATCAACAATATGTCAACAACATATACTCATCAGAAATTCTATAGTGCTCCCACTCCTTTGGAAATACAAGTTTCTCATGAACTTTGTATAAACCCAAAATCTTTGATCATCTCATCAAAGCGCACATTCCAACTCCGAGATGCTTACTCCAGTCCTTAGAAGGATCACTGGAGCTAGCATACCTTTTAGCATCCTTCGGATCGACAAAACCTTTCTGATTGTATCACATACAACCTTTCCCTATGAAAACTGGTAAGGAAACTCGTTTTGACATCCATCTGCCAGATTTCATAAATGCAGCTAATGCTAACATGATTCCGACGGACTTAAGCATCGCTACGGATGAGAAAATCTCATCGTAGTCAACTCCTTGAACTTGTGAAAAACTCTTCGCCACAAGTCGAGCTTCATAGACGGTGATATTACCGTCCACGTCCGTCTTCTTCTTAAAGATCCATTTATCTCAATGGCTTGCCGATCATCGGGCAAGTCCACCAAAGTCCATGCTTTGTTCTGATACATGGATCCTATCTCAGATTTCATGGCTTCTAACCATTTGTCAGAATTTGGGCCCACCATCGCTTCTCCATAGCTCGTAGATTCATTGTTGTCTAGCAACATGACCTTCAAGACAGGATTACTGTACCACTCTGAAGTAGTATGCATCCTTGTCACCCTATGAGGTACGGTAGTGACTTGATCCGAAACTTCATGATCACTATCATAAGCTTCTACTTCAATTGGTGTAGAAGCCACAGGAACAACTTCCTATGCCCTGCTACACACTAGTTGAAGTGGCAGTTCAATAACCTCATCAAGTCTCCACCATCCTCCCACTCAACTTTCCGACAAACTTTTCCTCGAGAAAGGACCCGATTCAAGAAACAATCCCTATTGCTTTCGGATCTGAATTAGGAGGTATACCCAACTGTTTTTTGGGTGTCCTATGAAGATGCATTTTATCCGCTTTGGGTTTGAGCTTATCAACCTGAAACTTTTCACATAAGCGTCGCAGCCCCAAACCTTTACGAAACGACAACTTAGGTTTCTCCAAACCATAGTTCAAACGGTGTCGTCTCAACGGAATTACGTGGTGCCCTATTAAAGTGAGTGTGGTTGTCTCTAATGCCTAACCCATGAACGATAGTGGTAATTCGATAAGAGACATCATGGTACGCACCATATCCAATAGGGTGCAACTATGATGTTCGGACACACCATCACACTATGGTGTTCCAGGCGGTATTAATTGTGAAACAATTTCCACAATGTCTTAATTGCGTGCCAAAGCTTGTAACTCAAATACTCATCTCTATGATCATATCATAGACATTTTATCCTCTTGTCACAATGATCTTCAACTTCACTCCGAAATTACTTGAACCATTCAATAATTCAGACTTGTGTTTCATCAAGTAAATATACTCAACATCTACTCGAATCATCTGTGAAGTAAGAACATAACGATATTCACTGCATGCCTCAGCACTCATTGGACTGCACACATCAAAATGTGTTACTTCCAACAAGTTGCTATCTTGTTCCATCTTACTGAAAACGAGGCTTTTCAGTCATCTTGCCCATGTGGTATGATTTGCATGTCTCAAGTGATTCAAAATCAAGTGAGTCCAAATGATCCATCTGCATGGAGTTTCTTCATGCGTATACACCAATAGACATGGTTTGCGTGTCTCAAACTTTTCAAAAATGAGTGAGTCCAAAGATCCATCAACATGGAGCTTCTTCATGCGTTTTATACCAATATGACTTACATGGTAGTGCCACAAGTAAGTGGTACTATCATTACTATCTTATATTTTTTGGCATGAAAATGTGTATCACTACGATCGAGATTCAATAAACCATTCTTTTAGGTGCAAGACCATTGAAGGTATTATTCAAATAAATAGAGTAACCATTATTCTCCTTAAATGAATAACCGTATTGCGATAGACATAATCCAATCATGTCTATGCTCAACGCAAACACCAAATGACAATTATTCAGGTTTAATACTAATCTTGATGGTAGAGGGAGCGTGCGATGTTTGATCACATCAAACCTGGAAACACTTCCAACACATATCGTCAGCTCACCTTTAGCTAGTCTCCGTTTATTCCGTAGCTCTTTTATTTCGAGTTACTAACACTTAGCAACCAAACTGGTATCTTAATACCCTGGTGCTACTAGGAGTACTAGTAAAGTACACATTAACATAATGTATATCCAATATACTTCTATTGACCTTGCCAGCCTTCTCATCTACCAAGTATCTAGGGTAATTCTGCTCCAGTGGCTGTTCCCCTTATTACAGAAGCACTTAGTCTCGGGTTTGGGTTCAACCTTGGGTTTCTTCACTAGAGCAGCAGCTGATTTGCCGTTTCATGAAGTATCCCTTCTTGCCCTTGCCCTTCTTGAAACTAGTGGTTTCACCAACCATCAACAATTGATGCTCCTTCTTGATTTCTACTTTCGTGGTGTCAAACATCGGGAATACCTCAAGGATCATCATATCTATCCCTGATATGTTATAATTCATCACGAATCTCTAGCAGCTTGGTGGCAATGACTTTGGAGAAACATCACTATCTCTGGAAGATCAACTCCCACTCGATTCAAGTGATTGTCGCACTCAGATAATCTGAGCACAAGCTCAACGATTGAGCTTTTCTCCCTTAGTTTGCAGGCTAAGAAAATTGTCGGAGGTCTCATACCTCTTGACGTGGGCACGAGCCTGAAATCCCAATTTCAGCCCTCGAAACATCTCATATGTTCCGCGACGTTTCGAAGTCGTCTTTGGTGCCTCAACTCTAAACCGTTTAACTGAACTATCACGTAGTTATCAAGACGTGTATGTCCGATGTTCGCAACATCCACAGACGATGTTTGGGGTTCAGCACACTGAGTGGTGCATTAAGGACATAAGCTTTCTTCTGTCCGCATAATCGCTACTGTCAACTTTCAACTATATTTTCTCTAGGAACATATCTAAACAGTGGAACTAAAGCGCGAGCTTACGACATAATTTGCAAAGATCTTTTGACTATGTTCAGGATAATTAAGTTCATCTTATGAACTCCCACTCAGATAGACATCCCTCTAGTCATCTAAGTGATTACATGATCCAAGTCAACTAGGCCGTGTCCGATCATCACGTGAGACGGACTAGTCATCATCGGTGAACATCTTCATGTTGATCGTATCTACTATACGACTCATGCTCGACCTTTCGGTCTCTTGTGTTCCGAGGCCATGTCTGTACATGCTAGGCTCGTCAAGTCAACCTAAGTGTTTTCCGTGTGTAAATATGGCTTACACCCGTTGTATGTGAACGTAAGAATCTATCACACCCGATCATCACGTGGTGCTTCGAAATGACGAACTTTCGCAACGATGCACAGTTAGGGGGAACACTTTCTTGAAATTTTAATGAGGGATCATCTTATTTACTATCGTTGTTCTAAGCAAATAAGATGCATAAACATGATAAACATCACATGCAATCAAAAAGTGACATGATATGGCCAATATCATTTTGCTCCTTTTGATCTCCATCTTCGGGGCTCCATGATCATCATCGTCACCGGCATGACACCATGATCTCCATCATCATGATCTCCATCATCGTGTCTCCATGAAGTTGTCTCGCCAACTTATTACTTCTACTACTATGGCTACCGGTTAGCAATAAAGTAAAGTAATTACATGGCGTTGTTCAATGACACGCAGGTCATACAATAAATAAAGAAAACTCCTATGGCTCCTGCCGGTTGTCATACTCATCGACATGCAAGTCGTGATTCCTATTACAAGACCATGATCAATCTCATACATCACATATCATTCATCACATTCTTCTTGGCCATATCACATCACATAGCATACCCTGCAAAAACAAGTTAGACGTCCTCTAATTGTTGTTTGCATGTTTTACGTGGCTGCTATGGGTTTCTAGCAAGAACGTTTCTTACCTACGCAAAACCACAACGTGATATGCCAATTGCTATTTACCCTTCATAAGGACCCTTTTCATCGAATCCGTTCCGACTAAAGTGGGAGAGACTGACACCCGCTAGCCACCTTATGCACCAAGTGCATGTCAGTCGGTGGAACCTATCTCACGTAAGTGTACGTGTAAGGTCGGTCCGGGCCGCTTCATCCCACAATACCGTCGAAACAAGATTGGACTAGTAAGCATATTGAACAAAATCAGCGCCCACAACTACTTTGTGTTCTACTCATGCAAAGAATCTACGCAATAGACCTAGCTCTGATACCACTGCTGGGGAACGTAGCAGAAATTCAAAATTTTCCTACGTATCACCAAGATCTATCTATGGAGAAACCAGCAACGAGGGAAGGAGAGTGCATCTACATACCCTTGTAGATCGCTAAGAGGAAGCGTTCAAGAGAACGGGGTTGAAGGAGTCGTACTCGTCGTGATCCAAATCACCGGAGATCCTAGTGCCGAACGGACGGCACCTCCGCGTTCAACACACGTACAGCCCGGTGACGTCTCCCATGCCTTGATCCACCAAGGAGAGAGGGAGAGGTTGAGGAAGACTCCATCCAGCAGCAGCACGATGGCATGGTGGTGGTGGAGGAGCGTGGCAATCCTGCAGGGCTTCGCCAAGCACCGCGGGAGAGGGGGAGAACTTGGGAGAGGGGGAGGGTTGCGCCAGAACTTGGGTGCGGCTGCCCTCCCACCCCTCCACTATTTATAGGTGGGGGGAGAGGGGGCCGGCCCCCCTAGATCTCATCTAGGGTTGGGGCAGCGGCCAAGGGGGGAGGAGTGCCTCCCAAGTCAAGTGGAGGCCCTCCCCCTTAGGGTTTCCCCTCTCCCATGCGCATGGGCCTTGGGGGGGGGGGCTGGTGCCCCTGGCCCATTAAGGCTAGGGCGCCCCCCTACAGCCCATGCTGCTGTATTGGACGTGGTGGAACAATTTCCGGACCTCCGGACCACTCCGGAATCCTCTGGAACCTTCTGGAAGCTTCCCGGTACAATACCGAAAAAACCCGAACTTTTCCCGGAACCCGAACTACAACTTTCCATATATAAATCTTTACCTCCGGACCATTCCGGAACTCCTTGTGTCGTCCGGGATCTCATCCGGGACTCCGAACAACATTCGGTAACCACATACATATATCCTTTATAACCCTAGCATCATCGAACCTTAAGTGTGTAGACCCTACGGGTTCGGGAACCATGCAGACATGACCGAGACGTTTCTCCGGTCAATAACCAACAGCGGGATCTGGATACCCATGTTGGCTCCCACATGTTCCACGATGATCTCATCGGATGAACCACAATGTCAAGGACTCAATCAATCCCGTATACAATTCCCTTTGTCTAGCGGTATTGTACTTGCCCGAGATTCAATCGTCGGTATGCCGATACCTTGTTCAATCTCGTTACCGGCAAGTCTCTTTACTCGTTCCGTAACACATCATCCCGCGATCAACTCTTTGATCACATTGTGCACATTATGGTGATGTCCTACCGAGTGGGCCCAGAGATACCTCTCCGCCACACGGAGTGACAAATCCCAGTATCGATTCGTGCCAACCCAACAGACACTTTCGGAGATACCTGTAGTGCACCTTTATAGCCACCCAGTTACGTTGTGACGTTTGGTACACCCAAAGCATTCCTATGGTATCCGGGAGTTGCACAATCTCATGGTCTAAGGAAAAGATACTTGACATTAGAAAAGCTTTAGCATACGAACTACACGATCTTTGTGCTAGGCTTAGGATTGGGTCTTGTCCATCACATCATTCTGCTAATGATGTGATCCCGTTATCAACGACATCCAATGTCCATGGTCAGGAAACCGTAACCATCTATTGATCAACGAGCTAGTCAACTAGAGGCTTACTAGGGACATGGTGTTGTCTATGTACCCACACATGTATCTGAGTTTCCTATCAATACAATTATAGCATGGATAATAAACGATTATCATGAACAAGGAAATATAATAATAACTAATTTATTATTGCCTCTAGGGCATATTTCCAACAGTATTGTATTGTTGCCATCGAGGATAACAAGATGAGGTTTTTTATCATATTGCATGAATTTATCCCTCTACATCATGTCATCTTGCTTACGGCGTTACTCTGTTTTTACTTAATACTCTAGATGCATGCTGGATAGCGGTCGATGAGTGGAGTAATAGTAGCAGATGCAGAATCATTTCGATCTACTTGTTTTGGACGTGATGCCTATATACATGATCATTGCCTAGATATACTCATAACTATGCTCAATTCTGTCAATTGCTCAACAGTAATTTGTTCACCCACCGTAGAATACTTATGCTCTTGAGAGAAGCCACTAGTGAAACCTATGGCCCTCGGGTCTATTCTCATCATATCAATCTATATCACTTTATTTACTTGCTTTGTTTTTACTTTGCCTTTACTTTTTACTTTGCATCTATCTATCAAAAATACCAAAAATATTATCTCTATCAGATCTCACTCTCGTAAGTGACCGTGAAGGGATTGACAACCCCTAAGCGTTGGTTGCGAGTTGCTATCGTTTTGTGTAGGTACGAGGGACTTGTGCGTGGTCTCCTACTGGATTGATACCTTGGTTCTCAAAAACTGAGGGAAATACTTACACTACTTTACTGCATCATCCTCTCCTCTTCGGGGAAATCCAACGCAGTGCTCAAGAGGTAGCACTCCCCGGCAACGGCGCCAGAAATTGGTCTTGATAACCCACAACTGTAGGGGATCGCAACAGCTTTCGAGGGTAAAGTATTCAACCCAAATTTATTGATTCAACACAAGGGGAGCCAAAGAATATTCTTGAGTATTAGCAGCTGAGTTGTCAATTCAACCACACCTGGATAACTTAGTATCTACAGCAAAGTATTTAGTAGCAAAAGTGGTATGATAATAAAGGTAACGGTAGCAAAGGTAAAGATAAATGTTTTTGGGTTTTTGTAGTAGTTGTAACAATAGCAACGAAAAAGTAAATAAGCGAAGAACAATATGTGAAAAGCTCATAGGCAATGGATCATTGATGGATAATTATGCCGGATGCGATTCCTCATGTAATAGCTATAACATAGGGTGACATAGAACTAGCTCCAATTCATCAATGTAATGTAGGCATGTATTCCGTAAATAGTCATACGTGCTTATGGAAAAGAACTTGCATGACATCTTTTGTCCTACCCTCCCGTGGAAGCGGAGTCCTAGCGGAAACTAAGGGATATTAATGCCTCCTTTTAATAGAGAACCGGAACAAAGCATTAGCACATAGTGAATACATGAACTTCTCAAACTACGGTCATCACCGAGAAGTATCCCGATTATTGTCACTTCGGGGTTGTCGGATCATAACACATAATAGGTGACTATAGACTTGCAAGATAGGATCAAGAACACACATATATTCATGAAAACATAATAGGTTCAGATCTGAAATCATAGCACTCGGGCCCTAGTGACAAGCATCAAGCATAGCAAAGTCATAGCAACATCAATCTCAGAACATAGTGGATACTAGGGATCAACCCCTAACAAAACTAACTTGATTACATGGTAAATCTCATCCAACCCATCACCGTCCAGCAAGCCTACGATGGAATTACTCATGCACGGCGGTGAGCATCATGAAATTGGTAATGTAGGATGGTTGATGATGACGACGGCGACGAATCCCCCTCTCCGGAGCCCCGAACGGACTCCAGATCAGCCCTCCCGAGAGATTAGGGCTTGGCGGCGGCTCCGTGTCGTAAAACGCGATGAAACTTTCTCCCTGATTTTTTTCTCCCTAAACATGAATATATGGAGTTGGAGTTGAGGTCGGTGTTGGTCCAGGGGGGCCACGAGATAGGGGGCGCGCCCTACAGGGGGGGTGGCTGTCTCGTGGACAGGCCCTGGGGCCCCTGGTCTTGATTCTTTCGCCAAAAATTCTTATTAATTCCAAAAGGTGCCTCCATGGATTTTCAGGACATTTCGAGAACTTATCTTTTCTACACATAGAACAACATCATGGCAGTTCTGCTAAAAACAGCGTCAGTCCGGGTTAGTTTCATTCAAATCATGCAAGTTAGAGTCCAAAACAAGGGCAAAAGTGTTTGGAAAAGTAGATACGTTGGAGATGTATCACTACCACATTCATCAAAGACGACAGAGGCATCCCATGCCCATGCACAACCCCAGGGTGCTGATCCCTAAGAAAAATATCCAGTTTAACAAACAACAGGCAACAAGTTCAGAACATTCCAACACTAAACAATTAATTTGGAAACAAGAAAACTAGATAGGAGGAAAAGCATGACCGGTGTCACCAAGGTAGCAATGCTTGGTGCACCTGACCCTGCAGAAGGTTGATGTGTCGGCGCTGTAGATCTACACCTTGAAGCCCAGTTCTGAAAGCCTCTGGACAAGCAGGTCACCAGAGATGATCTTGTGCTTCTCGCAGAAGTAGTGACAACCCCTCCACAACACCATCTGCTCGTGGAAGATCTGGACCTGGACCCAGAACTCACACCATTTGTTTGCAGACAGTTTGAGGACACAAGGAGGCTATAGGATGAGCCACTACTTCATCACCGGATGTAAGGCCTCGGGGATGACAAACATGGCAATGACCTCAACGTCCTTGATGGGCACGTAGAACCTGAGTGGCTCCCGTGCCCCCTCCTCACGGCCATGCTAGGCCAACGGCCAATCCCCAATGGCTTGCTCATCTTGGCCAGACTTCCTAGCATGTCCACTCTCCTGAGTCATGGATTCACTGGGATGATGTCCTCAGCCACCTCGACGACAGCTATGACCTATGCCACTCGATCGGCAGTGCCCCACTACATCTGGTGACCTTGTGAGTCAGTTGAAGAGAGTAAGTAACCAGTGTCCCACTACATCTTCATGACCTTGTCAGTTCATAGCAATGCCCAACTGCATTCTGCCATGATTAGTACATCGTTGCTATGATCAGTGCTCAATGACCAACTGCATTCTGCCATGATTAGTACATCGTTGCTATGATCAGTGCTCAATGGCCAACTGCATTCTGCCATGATTAGTGCACCATTGCTATGATCAGTGATGTGGTCTTGTGATCATAGCAATGGTGCACTGATCATGAACGAATGCAAATTAGGCATTTCTATGATCTGTTCCCAATTGCACTGATCATAGCATCTGCCACTGATCATGGCAGTCGCAATTGGGCAGTGCTATGATCAATATATCATGGAACTATACAAAATGCATGCACATGCATTCTCCTACTATGATTGTGCAAGAACACATCCCCTACTATATGATTGTGCACACAGACTACAATGATCATAACAACAACCTGGAAACCATTCTGATTATAGCTACACCCTAACCAATATTGTGATCATAGCACGAACACCCTAACTAGCATTATGATCATAGCACCAACACCCTAACTAGCATTGTGATCAGACTAAGAACACCCTAACTACCAATGTAGCATTGTCATGATAGCAAGAATAACCTGGCCAGTGTAGAGCATTAGCATTAGTACCCTAAGCAGGCACATAGCATGGCTCCGAATAGATTGGATTCAAACCAATCTAATCAAAGCCAATCAAGTGCACAAAAATCCAATCTATTTAGAATGAGGCAAAAAACCTAACTGCTAACTTGATCACGGGGAACAAATAGTTTACAGGAGCGGTTCCCAGTAAAAGGAATGCTACCCGCGAAACGCGGATGAACTGACTATTCTAGGGCCCAATCCGAGGATCCTCCACTACATTGGTGTTCCTCATGACACGCGTGATGGAGGAAAAGGGCCCAATCGTCGATCCTCCGGCCACGCCTTCCTCGGCTTGGACCGGAGCAAGGGAAGAAACCCTCACCCGAGGTTACAAAAACTATTGGTCGCGGCCGTCGATGTACTCTCCTCCGCAGCTGCACGGATCGGCATGAATGGCATCAGTGAGTCAATGGCCGCTAACCACGGCCTGGTGTAGATGGGGGACGACACCCGGAGCCGGCATCAAGTCAATGCCGGTTCAAGTCAGGTCAGATACCCACCAGTCGTGGATGGGTTTGGTGCTGGCAATGATGGGAGTGGGGGGCGGCGCAGGTTGGCCATTCGAGAGCTCCAAGGGGCGGTGTGTGTGTGTGTGTGTGTGTGTGTGTGTGTGTGTGTGTGTGTGTGTGTGTGTGAGAGAGAGAGAGAGAGAGAGAGAGAGAGAGGTGGAACAAATGGGAGTGGGCAGTGACGGGGAGAGAGGGGAGGAGTTATGAGACGCCGCGCCAGCTCCCTCTTCCCAGCGCTTGCAGGGAAGTGCCACGTGTGGCTCGAGTGAGCCTAGCTCATGAGAAATTACTAAATCAGCCGTTTCGCTCAGCCTAGCCCAGGATTGTTTTAAGTTCCGTGTGGACCGAGAAATGCATGTAGCCCAGCCTACCAAACACCCAAACTTGCACCGCGTGGGCCTCGTTGGGTTGCATGCACAAAATCTATAATCTCGCTTGTACCAAGTGTAGCTTCGGCCTCGCCCGAAGCAATTTTGTGCGCTATAGTACTGGGCCGGCCCAACACGGTAATATGTTTTTCCACAGGTTACACTGTTCGGTTTTTATCGTTTTTTTTCTGTTTCTCTTTGGTTTTCTTCAGTTCTTTTTTGTTTTTATTTCGATTTTTTCCTTTTTCATTCTATTTTGTTTCTTTCTTGTTGTTAATCTGTTTTCTATGTTCCTTTTGTTTCTTTCTTTTCTTTTTTTCTTACATTTTCTTTTGTTTTCTTTGCTTCTTTCATGGTATTTTAACACATGTCTACTTTTTTTGCACACAATGGGCATTTTTCGTATGCATCAGGAACATTTTTCCATACATTTTTTACATTTTTTATACATCTAGAACATTATTTTTATGCATTTTGAACATTTTTTAATATGTTATTAACATTTTTTGAATAAGTTATTAACATTTTTTAAATTCGTATTATTGAAGTCTACTTTTCTTTCATATACAATGTACATTTTTCGTACACATTAGCAACATATTTTTATAAATCTTTTCCATTTTGAAATAATTTTTTTATGCATGTTTAACATATTTTAAATACGTTATTAACATTGTTTCAAACATATATTATTGATGTCTACTTTTCTTTCATATACATTGTACATTTTTCGTATATATTATAAATGTTTCTCATTTTTAGCTATATTATTAATATTATTTAAATATATTTATTCGGTGACACTTTTTTCACTACACATTATATATTTTTCCGGATGCATCAGTAACATTTTTCTATACATGCTTAATATTTATTACATACATGATTAACATTCTTTGTAAAACTATATGCTTGATGACTACTTTTTCTCATTTTTTATACATGTATAACATTTTTTTAATAGATTAACATTTTTTATGCATGGTCAACATTTTTCTAAACTTATGTTTTGATGTTTAATACTTGTTCTACATTTTCCTTATACACCTGAAATATATATTTATAAACATTTAATATATTTTTAAATACAGTATTAACATTTTCCGCAGATACATGTTTTGATGACAAACTTTTTTCATAGACAATGTGCATTATTCTTGTGCACCAGGAACATGTTTTATCCACGTTTAACATTTTTCGAATACATGATTCACATTTGTAAAAACCGGTTGGCGTTCAATTCGCTGCAGCAGTGTGCTAGCGCGAGTCAGCTCGATGGAATATGTTGTGCCTGCAAATGCAAATGGTTGTACTCCAGCAGGACATAACTGGCGCGTCCAAATTTAGGATGGCGCGTGATGTTTCTTCCGGTTTGGAGCTCGTGCAGGCCGCAGACGCGTAGGAGGATCACTGGCTGACATGCTTGTATACGAAGGAAGGAAATGTTGCGACCACTGAAGCTCCGTTTGGGAACAAACCGGGTAACTCAGGTCGGCAGGAAGAAGAGCAGTGAAAATTCCCCACCAAGCCTGCCGATCACACGGTCCGTGACCATGCCTCCACCTCCACGGGTAACTCTGGCGCTGCATTTACGACGGGCCGCGGCCGCGTGCACGGGGTCCTTGCAGGTGAGGATTGATGGCCATGGCCGGCCCCGGGCAGGACGCCGGTGAGGATCCACTCCGCAAGGCGCAAGTGGCCGCCCACAGGTCGACGTCTAGCATCCACCCAACGCCGTGGCTTCGTCGTGGTTCCCGTAACTGAAAAACCGAAAAAAGTTGGCGCGTCGGCGTGCTTTGCCTCACGTGGAAAGCCGGCCCTGCACAACCCCGAACCGTCCCGGGCGTTGCTTGGTGAGGAGCGCGGCGGTGATCAATGCCGGACCGTTGGCTTGGAACCGCAACCTGCATGGGCGGCCTCGCGGCGCTGTCCGCCCGGCCAACCGGCGGTTGCGCTGCCTTTTCCTCCCCTCCCTTTTCCCATCTCCGGCCACGCACTTGGCTTGTACTTGCGGGATTGTGTCTCGAGCTCCCAACGATCTTCTTTCCTTGCTTGCAACTTGGTCCGGGCCTCCGGGGCAGGTAGCCCCTGCTCTAGCTAAGCTAGGTCTTGTTCCATTCCAGCGCGCGCATTGATGGCATTGCTGATTTTTTGTCGAAATAGACCATCTGCCCAACAAAATTGCCAAAAAAAAACCCTTCTAGATGAAAGTGACAAAAAAGACCCCCTGCACCATGGCGGCGGGCGCGCCGGGCGACGCGTGGCACCTGCCGCCACGGTGCGAGGCGGCAGGCCCTGCCGCCACGGCGCCAGGCGGCAGGCCGGTGATTACGTGAATTGGCGCGAGCAACAGAACGGGATGGTAGTGTGGGGCCCTGCCGCCTCAGGTGGTGGCGGCAACACTGTAGCAGCAGGGCATGCCGCCTAGGGGGCTGGCGGCAAGCCTGTGGGCTGCGTACCGCCGTTTCCCATGCCGCTCGTTGCTTTCCCTCACTGCGTTTAATTCGTTTCATTGTGTTTGACGGGGCCAAACAGCAACGGCAGCGCAAGTCCCCGTCCTGCAAATTATCTGCTCCCAATGCATTACTAGCAGTAGTAGCTGTGCGTGTGCAGCTTTTCTTTTTCAGATTTTTGGGTTTGTTTTTGATTGTTGTTTCGTATCAACTGCTTATAGGCAAGCTATACGCCGCATGTGCCATTCACTTTTAAAATTCGTGGCTGCGCAATGTGCCCGACACTTTTAAAATTCGATGGACTTTTTCTATGCGTGTGCTAATGTATGACCCGTTTTTCCCACCGAAGAATATTGTTGTTGCCTGACCGAGAAAAACGACGAGCGGCACGCGAAACGGCGAACGAAATGGCAGCGTGCAGTGCACAGGCCTGCCGCCAGCCCTCCAGGCGGCAGGGCCCGCTGCTACAGTATTGCCGCCACCACCTAAGGCGGCCGGGCCCCACACTGCCATCCCGTTCGGTTGCTCACGCCGATTCCCGTAATCACCGGCCTGCCGCCTGGCGCCTTGGCGGCAGGGGCTGCCACCTTCCACCGTGGCGGCCGGTGCCACGTGTTGCCCGGCGCGCCTGCCGCCACGGCCAGGGAGTCTTTTTTGTCACTTTCATCTAGAAGGGGTCTTTTTTAGCCATTTTGTTGGGCAGATGGTCTCTTTCCACAAAAATTCGGCATTGCTCGGCGCAATGTGTCGACCGATCTGACAGCCACTATCCACGAGAGGCGAGGCAGGGCCGGGCCAGCTTATGCACTGTCATATATCCGTATGTGAACAAATCTAAGACAAGAATTTTGGGACGGAAGGAGTACGTACTCCATATATTGGCATGCATGCAATGATTCAAGTTTGAAGGGCATTGGTTGCGTCTGTCTGTCTGTTCTGCGTGTTTGTCTGTCGACCGGTACGTTCATGCCGATCTGTAGGTAGCTGGTGACCGATCTGGAGTGTACGTAGCTTGTCGATCGGCCATCCAGTTGCTAGCAAATTATTGGGCGTTCGAGCTAATCCCAGAGACCATATTAACGCCGGTTGACTAGCTCATGCATCTCATCTGTAGGCCTTTGTAGCCAGCTAGCCAAGGACGGACGGAGGGAGGATCGACCAAGAGGGAGGGCCAATAATAGCCAGCGACCTCATCACGAGCACGGCATGCGTAACTTCCATGTGAAGTCAAGCCCGCGTGCTTGGCTTGTTTTGTTTCGTGTGGTGTGGTGTACTGTGTGCGTGTCCCGTACGTCGCGCTCGTTTGACTTGGGCGTGGGATCATGATAAATGCACGCGATGCGACGAACGCCACCATGCATGAAAGAGACACGCTCGTTCATGCATTGATGCATGGGACCAGTGGCGGAGGACGAAACTTTTTTGAGGTGGGGCGAACTCTTGAGCATAATCCATTTGTGATGCAAAACAAAACTGACTATGCCCATGACTGCATTTTTTTTCAATTGTCATACCCCAATTTGAAGAAAACTTCATAACCAAACTAATCATCCATTTGGCCAGGTTAATAAAGAAAGCAATCTAAGAAATACAATTTATTCATCACAAAAATGCCACCAATCACTGCACTGTAGTTGTAGATTGTCAGATCATTATGTGAAAAAATGGCACTGCAATTTAAAAACACATTACTTCTGCCCTTGGTCTTTGCTAGTAGCCTTTTCCTTTCTTGTTCATCGTTCCTGCTGGCTGCCGAATACGCGACCACATTCTCTCGCGCTCCTGTTGGTCAATGGCCTCTGTTTTTTTTTCTGAGGCATACGCTGGCTGATAGGGTTTGTGTCCAGGGAGCATAGCATGACATGGCGTAAACGGACGTAAGACTGGATGACTAGATTTTTTTTTGAGGGGTCTACTGGATGACTAGATTTTTTTTTTGAGGAAAACTGGATGACCAGATGCTGGACCTGTTAGAGTGCTAGTTGCTACGGCCCAATAAGCTGTCTAGGTGGGTGCCAAGTTCCAACAGGGCCCAAAACGTTTCAGGGTGATTCTGAAGCAGTTTTATTTTCTAGCGATTGACGAGGCTGTATACATATACGTATACCTAAAACAGAATCGCCAAAAATCAAGGTAGGGCGAGTGCCCAACCTCGCCCTACCGGGAGCTCCGCCCGTGCATGGGACCAAGCCAAGCCAAGCCAAGCCAACAAACTAAGCGAGGGTACTGGTGCAAGCAGCGTTGAAATATATTGTCCGTCTTTCCTCATCAGTTCAGTTCAGGCTTTGAAATAAGTTGGCTGAAGCGTAGCACCGGTATCATAGCACGTACCGTGGCAGGGACGGGAGGAGGCGAGCAGAGGTGGTTGCAAGCACCGAAACCGCGTCAAGTTTTACTCCTCCTGCGTAACCGAGCAAGTACTCCTACGCAGGGCGGGCAGATGGATGGATGCCGGCACGGGATTGGGTCGTGCGGCGTACGTGCAGACGCAGGCATTGATGCCGATATTCTTTTCCACGGCACACTCATGGCTCATGGCAGGTTGAGACTAGCCACAATGGATAATAACATAAAGTAGTAACATCGACATGTTACTAGTCTATGTTACTACCTCTACAGTGTCGAGTAATATATGTGTGGTAACATGCAACTCTTCATTTATTAGGCTATAGACACATCTTGCCTTGATATGTGTGATGTTACTACTACTACTAGTAACTAGTTATGTTATCATTTCCCTCTTTTTTTCATTTATTGCTTGCCACATCATTTATTTTATCTAGATATGTGTGATGTTACTACCTATGTTACTTTCATTGTGGGTAGTGACCCGGGCGGTGAGGCGGAGGCGCGGGATTGGGCGGTGCGGCTCCGGCATGCACCGGGGCAGTGGCAGAGGCAGAGGCAAAGGCAGGCGGGCATTGATGCGCTCCAGGTTTGCCAGCCACGGACGCAGCCTCGAGAGCCGACCCGACCCGAGGTCAGCATGGCTCTGCAATGCTGCTGAAGATAATAATCTGCTCCATTGCAGGCGGAATTGAAGGCGGCAGCAACCGATGATCGATGGGTTGCAAGAAGCAGCGGTGTCCAGCGAGACGGTTTCGGTCTACTTTACGCATATATGCAAACAGAGACAGGGACAGCGACAGCGAGAAAACACGAGGGACCATTGTATTGCACTGCTACCAACCACTACTATTGAGGACCATTTGGCTCCGTCTCCATGAACTGATAAGACAAGCCGTGTGTAGAATACATAAAACTGCACTAGGTAGCGGCCGTGCTGCTGGTCAAGGTAATCGGCGACACTGCTGCACTGGGGGCAATTCCTTGAGATCCGGGAGAAATTTGACATTTTTCAACTCTTTCATTCTTTTCTTTTTATTTTTTTTAGCAAAAATTATTTTTTAATAATTAACTGTTTCATTCATGTCAACTTCCTTCTAGGACCCCCTGCTTTCTAAACAGGGCCACATCAGGCTGCGCGTGGGTTTGGCAAGAGCGTTTGGTTTCTAGGTGTATATACGGTAGCAGATTTTTGGAACCCGGGTGTGTTGAAGGATATTATTTTAAATACCTTAAAAATCACATTTGAAGTTTCAAAAAATTCCGAAAAGAATTCTACGTGATCATATGGATGTATATTACATACGTGTAAAGTTTGGTGATGAAACAAGTAAACATGTAAGCTATACAAAAATGGCAAAATGGTGATTTCCAAATAGTGAATAACACAAGACGATTTTGTCATTTTTGTATAGCTCACATGGTTACTTATTTCAGCATCAAAATTTGCACATGTGTAATATACATCCATATAAACATGTTGATTCATTTTCAGGATTTTTTGGAACTTCAAAATAGCATTTTGACATTATTCAGAATATAGGGCTCCAACGCCTTTTGGTGTACGCCCAACAATAATTAAATAGTCAAAAACATCTGAAAATATTTTAAAAACAAACTTAACATTTTGATTGTACTCGTAAGAAATAATTCCATGGAAGAAAAAAGATCATGAGTTCAGGGCCAAAAAACCAAAAAAAGCAGGCCATGAAAGCATGAATGTGACTTCTATATAGCAATACATTATTATTTTTTGCCCTGAAGTCAACGGCAGTTTTTTATTCGCAAAAATATATATACCCAAGAAAAAGTGAAGTTTATTCAAAAAAAAAGTTATGAACTTTTTTGACTTTATTACTATTATTTTCCCCACACCAGGTGTATATACACCCAAGAACCGAAGGGCATTTCCCGTGTTGTTCATATCTATCTACCTCAGCTTTGTATGGCCCACAAGTGAAGGCCAAGGCCCAGAGATCTCCAGAGACCACTAGAACAAACAGCAAAACATGGAGACGGAAACCTGAAGGCACATGAGCAGCCTATAATATTCAGGGACTGGCATGACATGCAGGCCAAATGAGAAAACATTTCAACTTCAAGGGCCTATTTGGGTTGGAAATCATGACAATACCCACCATTTCTGTACAAACTGTTCCACAGAAACTTATTTCTATCACAATCAAATACACCGTATCACCCTCGCCAAGCGCAGCAGGGCTAACGAACTGAAATAAGTCGTCTACGTGTACACAGTTCCCTTCGCCACACCGGTATAATTTTGGTCCAGAACATTGCAGGGATCTTGCTTACAAGTTCGTCTTTGGCTTGGATGGCGGGCTCACGCGCCTGGTCAAGGTCCGCATCGTCACAAACTCCTCCGCCGCAGAAGGGTGGATACCGACCTGCAAAGCCAACCAATGGGTACCATTATTAGAACCAGAAAAAACACTGAGATCCGAGACTCTGTCGTAATGTCGTGGCAATCTCTTCAGACTTACGGTGCTGTCGAAGGTCGCTTTGGTAGCTCCAGCCTTGAGCGCAACGGCAATGCCCTGCATTTTTGTCATTTACAAGCTCAGGTATAGAATACAACAAACAAACAACAGACAAAAAATCATCTTAAAAGAAAGAACACGGGAATTCCACAAATGCTCATACCTGCATAATTTCAGCTGCATCTGGTCCACACATGGCTGCACCAAGTACCTTATCGGTCTCAGCATCAACCACCAGTTTCATGGTAGACTTCTCCACGCGTCTTTAAGATTAATATATAAAAAAAAATCAAAATCAGAAACCTTCCCCACGAGAAACTACTGTGTAACAGTTAATTTCATGATACATCAGGTACTTACTTGGATATGCTGTTCTTCATTGGGTTGAAACTTGATGTGTAAACAAGAAGATCATTCTTGGCTTCCGCCAAAGCCTCTTGTTCGCTCAGACCGACGACAGATAGTGGTGGAATGCTGATTTGACAAAAACATAATCTCACATTATAACACTGAGGGGATGATAGTGCAATGAAGTAGCACATTTCAAAAAACACAGAAGGTAGTGGTAGTCTAGCAGAGGGTTTTAGGGGTAAATGGGAGCATGTTTCATTGGCACAAAAGGAGCTATCTTGTCATTCTACGCTCTAACTCTAATGACACGAACAAAGTTCGGAACCACATGTTTCTCAGAGAAAAGCTTGAAACTAATTGCTAAACCTAAGTATAAACTAAAATTTTAACTAAATTAAGGTAATTACTTACCAGAAAACAGCACAAGGTACATCTTTATAATCAGGCTTAACTGTCTGGCCACCAAACACAGTTTTCTGCAACGAAAAGGTAGGGAAGAATAAATAGTCATGATTTTAAAAACAAAGACTACAAGCAGACCAGAACGAGTTACTGTGAAGGGATTACAAACAACAGCTATCACTTACAGCAAAGCAAGTAGCCTCCATAAGAGCAACAGGTGTTAGGTTAATCCGATTCGTTACATCACCCACAGCCCATATATTCGGAACTGATGTACGGGAGTATTCATCAACCTAAACAGACGTGAAGTCAAAAATTAACAACTGTATTATTCAGGGTGCCTAAATTATACCATCAACAAATTAATAGCAAACACAGTGCATAATATGGACACAGACCCAATCAACCTAAACAGACATGGAGATGGAGTTAACATTAACAAATCGTATTATTCAGAATGCCACCCAAAGTACACAATGCAGAATATGGACACAGACCAGAGTTCACAAGAGGTTTCGTCAGGGTAGAAACAGAAATAATAGAAATAAATTTCAGATGTAAGAATATATAATATCAACTAGGAGGTTCAGCAAGGACAAATAAAGAAAGAAGATAAACCTTGATGGCTCCTATTTGATCAACCTCAACACCAACAGCTTCCAGGTTCAGCCTATTGGAGTTCGGCGCACGACCTGCACAAGTTAAAACCAGGCATAAGAATAATGTGTGAACTTGCATATTCAATGCAAAAACAAAATTTACAATAAACATTATATTCTAAACAGAGCAAGGAAACCAGAAGTGTCTGATTCTTCCACATCCAGCCACAACAGATTAATACGTGAAAAACAAATAAGTGGATAATTATCTTTTTAAAATACAAATCAGCACAAGTTTTAGAATACAGTACAAATTTTTGCTCTACAGACACAACTAACCAGGTGGTGTCGTGTTGTCCCATTATTGATTGCGTAATGAAATGCTTAAATGGAACAGATAAAGTGCCAAAAAAACAAATCATGGTAATTACCTGTAGCGAAAAGAACAACATCTGCAATGAGCTCATCCCCCTTATCTGTCACAACTTTAATGCCATCGGCTGTTTTACTCAACTGGTTTATATAAATGATAGTGATCAAAACAAACTGCAGCCTGAACATGAGGAAAGCGAACTGAACTTGATGAATTTAGCATAAATCACCTCAGTCAAATTTGTCCCTGGATGCAATCTGATTCCCCTTCCTTCAAGGTTACTTGCAACAACTGTTCTCATCTCATCATCAAAACCTCTGCAAGTGGCAGTGTAATGTTACATTCACCTTTCTGTCAGATACTAATGTTTAGAGAATTCCACAATGTGAAATATATAGGAATTTAGAATACTAAATGCCAATGACAGAATTTATTTTTTACGCAAACTTGTCAAATTCTAATTACAGTAAAGGCTCGGGCTTTACTAGAGTCTGCAACAACCTGGGTAACCACTGGCAAGAAGATGTCCAAACGTCACGATGCAGGGGATTGGGAAGCTGAACATAAGCTTCGGATGATGAATAAGGGAGATAATATATTCATAAGCTGTTCTCTTATTGCCACTGATTATGGGTATATCTGTTGTCCCTTATATAGGAAGGACTACTTCACCCCTAAGTAACAACTTAAATGATACCAATCCGATCTCTAACTCTAATCTTATCCCTTTCCTATTTAAACAATTCTCTTTTCTATTTAGGTAGTAGGTACTGTCTAAAGCAGTCGTGCACATAACAGGCTCCAACCTTTTGGAACAATGTCAGTCACTACTTACTGGAAAGGCTAAAATCACACCATCCACTTTCCAGTATAATGCAAAAACCACACAATTACATTGCTTGTGTGGAGTTTTACTTTCATTTGCAAGTGGAACATCATGATGGTCAAGGTAACTAAGCAGAGTACCGTAAGAAAACAAGTGACACTTCATCAGTAAGGAAAAATGGATACTAGCAACTTCCAAGCACATGACAGTGTGATGCCACATCTCCAAGCAAACAAACTACATGAAAATTCTTCTGAATTGTGCAGTACATTATTTGGGTAAAGGACCATAAATTTTGTGTGGTCTCCATGTCGACAGCAGATCAACCTACATACCTTAGAGGAAGTTCTTTCCTGTAAAATAGATCTACTTCAGCACCCAACCCTTTCCAGATAGAAGCAAATTCAACAGCAATATATCTGCAATGACACACCAGATGAAAAAGTTATGGTTGGGGACAATTGGTAATAAAAGTAATAACAGTATGACACAGGGTACGTAAATATATCTAGAACCATACCCGCCACCCAGAATCACAGCACGTTTCGGTAGCTCCTCCAAACTTAAAGCCTCATCTGAAGTAATAGCCAGCTCCTGGGAATGAATATCCCCATTGGTGTAGGTCAGAATGATCAAGAAGAATCCAGAAAACAGTGAAATGTAATATTTTGTTTCCTCAACAACCCAAAGGCAGATGAAACATGACCAGCTAAGCATGTTCCAAACTGAAAGAATTATTCATGTGAAGCACTAAGACAATACAATCACAATGAGTAAATCACATGGTAGAAAATTAGACATTCAGAAACCCCAGAGACACGGGCAGAATAAGACCAAGGAGCACTAACATCACCCAGTAATAGAAGTAACATAAGAAAAATCTCAAGGGGAACTTCACAAACCTTTCCAGGAATGTTGACCAGAGTTGCCCGGCTACCAGTTGCAATCAATATGTGCTTGGTCGTGTGTCTTTGCTTTGAACCATCTGGCTGGGTGACCTCAACAGTATGAGCATCAACAATACTTCCTGCCCCCTCGACCATTGTCACGCCAGAATTACCAAGGATTCTCTTGTGCACTTCGTTTAATCTAACAATTTCTTGAGTCTGCATGACAAAAAATCATGATCTATTGATATTGGGTCACAGGCATCTACACTTGTGCAGAGTATGAACGATGAATATGCTCAACCAAGGTGATGTGTCTGAATCTGACCTTATTTTCCAGCAACCTTTTCCAGGTGTAGTTGATGTCCCCGTTGATTTCCCACCCGAAATTCTTGGCGTCCTGCACCCGTCACACAAGGAATGAAAATAAGCACACCAGAACACTGCTCCCAATGCACTCCCTCCGTTCCTAAAAACTTCCCCCGTCCCAAAATAAGTGTCTCGACCTTAGTACAACTTTAGTACAAAGTTGAGACACTTATTTTGGGATGGAGGGAGTATAAGTCTTTCAAGAGATTTCAATATGGACTACATACGGATGTATATAAACGGACTTTAGAGTGTAGATTCACTCATTTCGCTCCATATGTAGTCAACCGAGGAAGGAATAATGTTTATTTTTAACATACTTGACAGGGCAACAACAGTTAGCTTGCATAATAAGACCACTTACATCGAATTCCCCCCTGAAAGATGCGCCGTAGACGAGTATCTTCTTCGGGACGCAGCCACGTATGACGCACCTGAAGGCACCGAGCACGCGTGGATAGATTCAGAAGGTAATTCCAGTAACAGAAATGCAGAGAAGGGAAGTAATTCGGGCGTGTGCTTACGTTCCGCCGTGGCCTCCCAGCCACTCGGAGCTGATGGGGTGGAACGGGAGCTCGCAGATCGCAACCTGCACGAAATCACAGCCGACCGAATCTCAGCATCTCAGCTGAACAAGCCCAGCACCAGTAATTAACGACGGGGTGGGTGGGGAGGGGGAACAAGCGGAGGGGGGCGCAGACCTTGGCCCCGAAGCCCGCGGCGGTGCGGGAGCCGCGGACGCCGCCGCTGCCGGCGCCGATGGCGAAGAGGTCGTAGTCGTAGCTCTCCTCGCCGTCGGCGACTACGGGCGCCTCCCTGTCCTTGACCATCTTCTATTCTTCTTTAAGAAAGAAAGCCCTTTTCCCATTTTAGCAAAATTCTTTCTATTTATACCTACTTTTAAGGTATTCATCATTGCAGTACCACTGTTGCAGTAGAATGACAACATATTCGTGTATAGGGAACTAGATTAGCTTATCTACCTATCTACTTCCTCCGTCCCATAATGTAAGACACTTTTTAACACTATACTAGTATTGGAAAACGTCTTACATTATGAGACGGAGGGAGTAATTTATTGTAGAAATTCTGGGATATGTGATTGGACATGAAAAATAGAAACAATTTTTCTTGGGTAAAGGAACAGATAACTCCAATCGATTTCTGTATAATCATGATATATGTAATAGCTCGAACATCTATTTCAATGCATATTTCATTTTTGTGCAACATGTTTCTTAATTTAAGGGTAATATCAATGTCACTAATTTATTTGTTTTCTAATCTGTTTTCTGCTGACGCCTCCTTATGTGCGGACCCTGTGATTAACTTAATTAATTCCCGTGTTACTGATGCCATGAATGATGGACTTTGTGCAGACATTACATACAAGCAAATGCCATATGCACTGTTTTAAATCGATCCTCTCAAAGCTCCGGGGCCTGATGGATTCTTTGCTCGCTTCTTTCAGAGGAAGTGGGGTGTCATGAAAGAGTTGGTTATCGCTGGGAAGGAATTCTTTCGGATTGGGATCATGCCTGAAGGGGTGAATGACACATCCATCATTCTCATCCCAAAGGTAGACAACCCAAAGCGGCTCACCAAGTTCCGCCCTATCAGTTTATGCAACGTCCTCTACAAGGTAGTGGCGAAGTGTTTGGTTAACCAGTTGCGTCCCATATTGGATGACAGTATCTCACCTGCGCGGGGCGCCTTTGTCCCTGGTCGGATGATTACTGATAATGTGTTACTTGCTTTTGAGTGCATTCACCATATTCAACAGGAAAAAGACCCGAACAAAAGTTTTTGTGCATACAAATGGGATCCGTCTAAAGCTTATGACATGGTTGATTGGATATTCTTGGAGCGAATGATGCAAAAGAAGGGTTTTGCTCACCGCTGGGTGAACTATATTATGGCGTTGCGTCATCTCGGTGAGATACATGGTTAAATTTAATGGGACCCTCTTGGATTCATTAGCACCGACACGCGGGCTTCAGCAAGGTGATCCCCTCTCTCCGTTTTTGTTTCTATTTGTGGCTGATGGTCTCTCGGCATTGTTGAAGGATGGAGAAGAAAAAGGTGATTATACACCCCTGGAAGTTTGCCGTAGGGCGTCGGGTGTCTCTCATTTGCTCTTCGCAGACGACACCATGTTGTTTTTTAAAAGCAAAAGATGAACATGCTAAGAAGGTAAATGAGGTGCTACTCACGTATGAGAGCTACAGGACAATGCATCAATCCGGCCAAATGTAGTGCACTGTTTGGAAGTTCTTGTATTGTTGACATCCAGGAAAAGGTGCGTACTATTTTGCAGGTTGACTTGCTCACTTTTGAAGACAAATGCCTGGGGCTACGTACATTGGATGGGCGTATGAACAGAGGTAAATTTCAGAACTTGCAATCAAGACTTCTGAAAAGGATTATCGCTTGGGGTGACACCCTTTCACTAGCTGGCAAGGAAACCATGATCAAAGCTATGGCGCAGGCCATCCCTACTTATATTATGGGTGTGTTCAAGCTGCCGATTTTAGTTTGTGATGATTTGAACAGGGTGGTAAGGAACTTTTGGTGGGGTTCGGCGGAAGGCAAAAAGAAAACTCATTGGATGGCGTGGCCGCAAACTCAGGCTCATAAAATGAAGGGTGGGATTGGGTTCAGAAACTTCCGACTGTTTAACCAAGCCCTTCTCATGAGGCAGGCATGGAGACTTTTAATTAACGCCATTAGTCTATGTGCGCAGGTACTAAAAGCCCGGTACTATCCGGGGGGCGTCTCAGGGGCACAGTTTTCTCGGGAATGCCTCTCCTACATGGTAGGCCACCAGTATGGCCTCGAGCTCTTGAAAAAGGGCTTGGTGTGGCGCGTCGGCAATGGAAAAAGCATCCGTATTTGGAGGGATTGTTGGCTGCCCACGGAGCCGATGGGGCAGCCTATCACACAAGGGGGCACCTGCAGATTACAGCGGGTGGCGGATCTCCTGGATGAGTCCAGCACTTGGCACCTGGGCATTCTACGGCGGTACTTGCTTCCCATGGACGTGAGCACCATCACGAGCATCTGCACTTCGCCATGCATCGCTGAGGACATCATCGCTTGGGCGCCTAAGAGGAATGGTATCTTCACTGTCCGCTCCGCCTACCGCCTTGCCCTGGACGAGCGCAAGCGTCCATCGGTGACATCCACGAGCAGGGCACAGGATGGTCATCGCGCCATCTAGAAGACCATATGGGGTGCCCTGCTCCCGCGAAGGTACACGTCTTTGCCTGGAGGATTATTACCAACTCGCTCGCAACATGGGCTAATATTTGCGGGTCTATTTTAGATCCCTTTAGAGGTGACTAAGGGCTTGAGCTGCTGAAACACACCCTATCATATGACTTCCGGTTAATGGCACCAAAAGCACATAAGGTGCAGCAGAGAAACTTACCATGTGCTTCTCGAATAAATTCCTTTACACGCTCCACTTTAGCTAGAGTAGTGTTCAGCTTCCCCTTCGTTTGGTCAAGTACCTCGGTGAGCTAATTGTTTTTCTCCCGAGCTCCCTATAAAAGACATCGTCTTCATTTAGTACCAAGCCTTGATACGGTCACAAGTGTCCATACCAAGCCTTAGGGGCTACTGCCATGCTCGGCAGTTTAAGTTTGCCTTTAAGCAAGCAAATTATGGCCAACACAAGAGTTGGACGAAATAACATGGCTTTGCAAAAAATCTTACTTGCAAACCCTATGATAAAACGTCCACTGCCTTCTCAAAGACAGAATGGGTCGCTCCGAGGTAGGCATCACTACAAAAAAAGACACATCTATGACATTATGGCCCGAATGAAAACTTTTTGTGTCATGGTTATGACACTACTATGCCGATAATTGTGACAAAACTAGGTATCATCATAGATGTGGTGGCCTCCTACTTCTATGACAAAAAATCATGACAGGAAATGGGCGTTTTGTCCTGGGTGAACCAAGAGACGCACCTGTGTGGCATTTTTTGGGCCTTCCATGACATAAAAAATTATGGTAGAAGCGAGGGCGAGGAAAATTTCGGGGAGTTCCCGGTTATGTTGGGTGGTCGGGGCCGAGTGATGCAGTGGTTTGCACGTTTCTCATAAGCGCGATTGTGCGAGGGGCTCGCTAACTGAACCTGGGCGAGGCGTTCGCTTACTAAACCCGAGCGATCGATCGATCCCACTACACGTACTGAAGCTGATCGATCCCTTCGATACTAACTGAACCCGAGTGATTCCTTCGCTAGTGCTACTAATTGAACTCGAGCGATTGATCGTTGCTGCTGCTTATACTGAAGCTGATCGAGCCCCAGTGCGAGACGTAGCCACCCGGTGTGTTGGGTTGCCTCTAGATGAACAGTGTCCATTGCTGCCACGCGTGTGGTATGTAGAAGATGTCAGGACATGGTGAGTTGACCTCCCGGTGTGGGGGTTCGATGAACAGGCCCCCGATCGTGTGTAGGCGGTTACCGCTGGATAGATAGGACACCGTGGTAGTAGGTTGTTGCCACTGGATGAACATGACCCCGAGGAGGTCATCACACACCCTAGCCGATTGGGAGTGGATGAATAGGACCCCGTGAAGGTTGGTTGAATAGTAGACTGTGAAGGCTAGATGAATAGTAGCATGTGGATGAATTGTGGCTGGTGGAGGCAGGAGAAAGTCGGCGGTGGATGAACAATAGTAGGTGGAGGCTGAAGGAAGTCAACGGTGGATGAACAGTACCCGTGGAGGCTGGAGCGAGGCAGTAGATGATACTTCCATTTTGCATGATGATTTCCTATTGTTATTTATAATGTTTTTATGTATAATAATGCTTTTTGGAGTATTTCTAATGCCTTTTCTCTCGTAATATGCATGGTTTACACAAAGAGGGAGAATACCGACAGCTGGAATTCCGGACCTAAAAAAAGCACGTCAGAGCTACCTATTCTGCACATCTCCAAATAAACTGAAACTCCACAAAGAATTTTTATGGAATATTTAAGAATTATTGGAGCAAATAATCACCAGATGGGGCCCACCAGGTGGGCACAACCCACCTGGGCGCCCCAGGGCCCCCAAACGCGCCCTAGTGGTTTGTGCCCTCCTCGGCCCACCTTCGATGCCCATCTTCTAGTATATAAGTCATTTTGACCTAGAAAAAAATCAGGAGAGGACTTTCGAGATGAAGCGCCACCGTCTCGAGGCGGAATTTGGGCAGGAGCACTTTTGCCCTCTGGCGGAGCGATTCTGCCAGGGGAACTTTCCTCCCGGAGTGGGAAATCATCGTCATCGTCATCACCAACAACTCCCCCATCTTTGGGAGGGCTATCTCCATCAACATCTTTAACAACACCATCTCCTCTCAAACCCTAGTTCATCTCTTGTGTTCAATCTTTGTACCGGAACCTTAGATTGGTGCTTGTGGGTGACTAGTAGTGTTGATTACATCTTGTAGTTGATTACTATATGGTTTATTTGGTGGAAGATTATATGTTCTTGAGGTCACGGGAAAATTCATGATGCAAGTAATCATGTGAACTTTATATGTGTTCAATATTTTTGATGATATGTATGTTGTGATCCCCTTAGTGGTACCACGTGAACATGGACTACATGACACTTCACCTTATTAGGGCCTAAGATAATGCATTGTGGAGTAGTTATTAGATGATGGGTTGCTAGAGTGCCTGGAGCTTAAACCCTAGTTTATGCGCTACTTCGTAAGAGACCGATTTGGATCCAAAAGTTTAATGCTATGGTTAGATTTTATCTTAATACTTTTATCGTAGTTGCGGATGCTTGCGAGGAGGTTAATCATAGTTATGAGGTTTGTTCAAGTAAGAACATCACCTAAGCACCGATCCACCCACGTATCAAATTATCAAAGTAGCGAACACGAATTAAGCTAACATGATGAAAGTGATATGATGAAATTCCCGTGTACCCTCAAGAACACTTTGCTTATTATAAGAGATTGTTTTGGCCTGTCCTTTGCCTCAAGAGGATTGGGCTACCTTGCTGCACTTTTGCTACCGTTACCGTTACTTGCTTGTTACAAATTATCTTGCTATCAAAACAACTTGTTACCGACAATTATAGTGCTTGCAGACATTACCTTGCTAAAAATCACTTGTCATTTCCTTCTGCTCCTCGTTGGGTTCGACACTCCTACTTATCGAAAGGACTACGATTGATTCCCCATACTTGTGGGTCATCAATTCTATTTTCTGGTGCTGTTGCCAGGGAGTGAAGCGCTCTTGGTAAGTGGAAATTGGTAAGGAAAAATTATTACTACGTGCTGAAATTTATTATCACTTGCTACTATGGAGAATCATCCTTTGAGGGGTTTGTTTGAGGTATCTTCACCTCGATCGGGACCATAATTAGTTGCCGCTCAACCTACCGCACCTACTAAAAATATTGGTTATGAAATTCCTTTGGGTAAGATAGACCAACTGCTAGCAAATCCTTATGTACGAGATGGAACTGAACATCCTGATATGCACTTGATATATGTGGATAAATTTGTGGATTCTTTAAGCTTGCAGGTTTATCCAGAGATGAAGCTAAGAAGAAGGTTTTCCCTTTATCTTTGAAGGGAAAGCATTGAGATGGTATAGGCTATGCGATGATATTGGATCTTGGAATTGGAATCGACTGAGCTTGGAGTTTCACCAAAAAAATATCCTATGCATCTAGTTCATCGTGATCGGAATTATATATATAATTTTTGGCCTCGTGAAGGATAAAATCTTAAGTTTGACTGCGTTAAATCTTTTACGAATACCGAAGCTTTTCAGAAGTTTAGCACTAAATATGGACTTGACTCTGAGATAGTAGCCTCTTTCTGTGAATCATTTGCTACTCATGTTGATCTCCCTAAGGAGGAGTGGTTTAAACCACCCACCCATTAAAGAGTAAATTAAAGAACCGGTCATAGCTAAAGATGAAACTATTATCTATAATCTTGACCCAGTTGTGCCTACTGCTTATATTGAAAAGCCACCTTTCCTGGTCAAGATAAAAGAGCATGCTAAGGTTTCAACCGTGGTTCGCAAAAGTCATCTTAAAACACCTAAACCTCCAGAGCAAATTAAGGTGGAACCTAGTGTTGCTATGGTTAAAGATCTCCCAGTAGAAAATGTTGATGGGCGTGTTATTTACTTCTGTGATGAAGCTGCTAGAATTGCCAAGCCTGATGAAAAAGATAAACATAGACCTGTAGCTGGCATGCCTGTTGTCTCAGTTAAAATAGGAGATCATTGTTATCATGGTTTATGTGATTTAGGTGCTAGCGTGAGTGCTATTCCTTTTACCCTATACCAAGAAACTACGAATGGCATAACACTCGCTGAAATAGAAAACACAGATGTTACTATTAAACTTGGTAATAGAGACACCATCACACCACTTGGGATTGTTAGAGATGTTGAAGTCTTGTGTGGGAAAATAAAATACCCTACTGATTTTCTTGTTCTTGGTTCCCCACAAGATGACTTTTGTCCCATTATTTTTGGCAGACCTTTCTTGAACACTGCCAATGCTACTATAGATTGCCATAAACAAAATGTGAGTGTTTGCTTTGGTGACGAGTCTCATGGATTTAATTTCTCCAAGTTTAATAGACAACCTCATAATAAAGAATTACCTAGTAAAGTCGAAATAATGTGGCACCCCGGCTCAGAGAAACCGGAACGCCCCGTATTCCAGCCCAGAGATCGAGGAGAAGTCTTCTGGAATACAACACTGCTTAGCATAGAACAAATCAGCTCTTTATTACAATCTATATGGGTACAAGGGGGTTATTACATCGGCACGGCGAAACTACGCGTGCCACGGTTGCTCCATGCAAGCAGTAGAACTACACGAAGCAGCGGAATGACTACTGGCAGTGGAACAACGACGACGGTGATGAACTCCACTCCGCAGGGACTTTGGCTGGAACGCTTATCCTAGCTTGCAAACAAGGAATCCACGGCAAACAAGTACTCAAATCTAGCATGACCTACAAACTGGCATGGCACGCCAAGTCAGTACATTGAATGTACTTGCAAACTCACAGCAACCAAAACAATCAAGACAAATAATAGCATGGAAATTACAGATTATTAAGCAATGTTAAACACGATACTATCAGAACAACATGGCATGAATAACATGATACACCTAGAACAATACGATCATGGCATGAACATATGAACATGATGAGACTAGCATGCAACATGATGAAACTTTCATGCACCAACTTACTCTGCTCGGGTTATCTCGTAACCATCACCTGCACAAACTTACCATCACAGACATCACACGATCATCTAAGGATCCAATCAAGCTTGGTATTAACAATACCATAGTAATCATTTATGACCACAAGGAGCTTGATTTTTACCCTTGACTCTCGCATAACACCACAAATATCCAATGAGTCGGTATTCACGATACCATAGTGATCCTCTTACGATCACATAAATATCAATCAACTTCTGTCATCATCGAACCGGGGTTGTTATTAAGCACATTATTATTACTGTTGACCCATAGCGTGACCAACTATGAACTGGGCCCATACCCGCAGGCGCGGCTATCGATAGATTTAACACACACACTCTGCAGAGGTTAGCACACTGTACCCACACCATGGAACCCTGGCCTCGCACTCCCATTCGGGTGGACCAAAGCATTCCGACAAAACCTTCCTATTGCCATGACACTCTCTCGGACACTCCGACCAACTCCCCTTTAGGCTAAGTCCTGGTTCACCCCATGCCTACCAAAGGCACCAACGGCCACCGTCGTGGCAAAACGGTCCCAAACGGGGACAAGGATCCATACTCAACAGCGGGCACACAAGGCTTATGCCGTCCTACCTGATCAGGGTAGCGCCCGCGCATAACCTTCCCTCGCGGGAGGCACCGGTGAGAGGCATGACAATAGACCCAGTTAGGACCCCCCCCCCATAGAGTAAGCGTGGTTGCACTAGTCAGATCGATATGGTGGCACCATGACTTAGCTAACAGTTGTTCAAGTTCAATTTAATCCGGTTAAACTGGAATGCGATATGCTGAGCCATGATAAAATAACATGATGCATGAACTTGATATCAAAATAAGCATGGAGGTGCAACATAATTAACGCGCATAACAGCAACATTTAATCATTTATCCAGATGAGCATGGCATACTGACGAGCATGAATATCACAACTAGAACACTACTCATAGAATAACATGACCACTAGCATCAACAATAAATACCATGCAATAACATAACGATAAACTACCATGCAATAACATAACGATAAACTACCATGCAAACATTTAACCAACTGGGTGCAAAGGAACATGCATAACAACGGTACTCGGGACAGACGATAGTCATGCACCGAAGACCATCACCAACATGTACTATTACCAAGCATTGCCAATATTAACGTAATACTAGCATGAAGAACATAATAACAGAGTGCAAGAAAACATGACGGTAAACACCGATCCATAAGCATAACCGAAATAACGACAGCAGAAGCAAAACAATCAAATAGTTATTAAAGATTCAAGTTGGAAGCCAATGCTTCTGCATGGCTATCATGCAAATGGTGGTTGTGGCTTTGCTGGGGATGAAGAAGGCTCCGGGAAGAAGTGCGGAACGATCGCGGAAAGAATCGCCGGAAAGGGTACTCTCTCGAAGGGGGCTGATTTGCGTAAGGGCAAAATGGTCATTTTCAGAATGTTTAAACATAGTGAAAATGACACCAAAAGTTCAGGCTCGAAGAGGCAAAGAAGTAGGCGTTGGATTCACCTCAATCAGAGTTACGGTTGCGGAGTTATGAGGTGTTGAACATCAGGGACTTTTCTGCAAAAAGAATATTCACAAACGGGTCCCTGAGTGGATAAGGCAGAGGCACAAAATAGAAATACGCATTCGGAAAGGTAAAATGTATTCGCGCGAATGCGCTTCCACTTATCCACGTCAGTGTGGGCAGGGTCAACGCGGGGCCGGCTCGTGTGAGGCTGACTGGTGGGGCCCGCGCATCTCTCTATATCTCTCCTCCTGGCCTCCTTCTTCTTCCTCGCGCGCGCCCGCAGAGCATAGGCGAGGCCCGACGCCAGCGACCGTGCTCGCAGCTCCGGCCACCAACGGCGACGCTCGAACTACCGTTCGAATCAGCAGGCCGAGGGGGTCCCGTTCAGGTAGGATACGGCCGCGGGGGAGAGCTTGCCTGAGCGGAACGCCCGCCGCGCGGACGGCGATCTCGGGCAGAAGGGGCACGCGGCCATAGGCCACCGGAGGAGGACAGGGAGTGAGGGGGAGACTCTAGGGTGGATGAGGAGGTCTCTGGTGGTGCCTAGGAGGAGGGGAAGGGCTCGGTGAGGCCGGACTCCAGAGGAGCCGAGGCGGCGGCCATGGCGATGGCGGGGTCAGGGAGGGGCTCCGAGGCAAGGGGAAGAGAGCTTCGGGGGTTTGGGGACTGCGAGGGAGCTCGAGGTGCTACTTATAGCCGCGGGGGAGAGCTCTAGAGGGAGGGACGAGGCGACACACGGCGTGGCTACGTGTCCGTGCGCCGGCGACGCACACGCGCGGCCAAGGGTCACCGGGAGCGGCGGGAAGGCGACGAGGGGGACGCAGACGAGTGCCAGGGGGTCACGGATACGAGAGACACTCGCAGACGATGGTGGGGGGGGGGGGGGGGGGGGGGGGGGGGGGGGGGGGGGAAGAGGACACCGTGGAGGAAGACGACGATGCCCACAAGAGCGCACTGTTCGGCGATGGCGACAGCACGACGAGGAAGCAAACGAAGGGCCAACAAGCTCCAGGTGGAAGACGACGTCGAGGGGGAGATGTTTGACATGCTTGGACAAGCCAGAACCGGCCGGAGTGGTCCTGCTGTAGCCAACAGTGGCGAGACCATAGTTTTGGCCTGCTACCCCCGTGGTCACCACGGACAAGGCACGCTCTGGCCAGCTAAGAGGTTCCAAACCATGTCAGAGGTGAAGTCCTTCCAAGGCTTATTAAATATGAGGTGATGGAACGGGCAGAAGTGTAGGGAGCAGAGGGACACGAGCTCGAAAAGTTTGCTGTTGCAAACTTGGCAACATCTTGGTGATCCACACAGTGAGCTTAGGGAGAAAACTTGATGTATGGGAGGTTTGGGATAGAAAGTACGACGGTCCTGGGAAGTTGGAAGGGATTTTGGTAAGTATTTAGCAGAGTTGCTTTGCAACTTCCAAAATTGACCCAGAAAACAAAGGAGGAAGGAGCACTCACTAGGAGTGGTAGATTGGGCTACCACTTGGCAATTACTCATGATTCAGTCATATGTAGATGCTGAAAAAATATCATACCAAATGGACTTTCCAAATTGGTACTTGCTTCACAAGCATCACTTTTGACCAGAAACTTGAGAAACTTCTAGAGGGAAAATGGCTAAATTTATTGAGCCACAACTTGGTGTAGGGAGTTTATATGGATAAGAGAAGACCTATAAAAATTTTCAGCCATAATTGAGCAAGATAAAATATACTTGCTTCACTAACTGAAATTTTGGACATAATCCAAGAATTGAAGATGAGCTCACATGGAGGCATGACATGAGCTCTAATTTGGTGTAGTTCTATGATATGATGATATGAAGGACCATGTAAAAGTGAAACTCATTTGGATATGCCTATCTTGTACCTCCTTCACAAAGTTTCTTTCTGGACAGAAACTTTGGAAAATCATAATTAAATGACTGCTAGGAAAATGAGGTTTCATTTTGGCATGTGGCAATGATATGGACATTAAAAGATGTCCAAGGATTTTGAGGTCAATTGGCAAAAGTAACATAGCACTTGCTTCACAATGTGCCATTTAGGGCAGAATAGGAAATAAATTATTTGAGCATTATGCTAAACATGGAAAATGAATTTTTTTGCCATATTAGAGGAAGATATGACCCAAAAAATTTATGAGAATTATTTGGGAATTTTAGGAGTGATGGAAATATAGGTTGCTTCACAACCTAGGGCTAAAAGGATAATTCCTTTAATAGAAAAGGAATATTCCCAATAAAAGAATATTGGGATTTGGTCCAAGGATGAAAATGATAGGGTCAAGGGTTGGATTTGGGTATGACAAGCCACTATGGAAGCAAAGAAGAGGGCATCTTCTTCAGTTTCCAGACCACAAAGCCACGGAAAAAAGAAAACTCAGGCAAAAACCTCGGAAAAACAAAAGAAAAAGAAAGGGCCAAAAATCAGGCTGTTACAAATAATTGGTCTTGGTTCGATTGCCGTGCCTCTGTAACACCCCAAAAATTTAACCATGATTTATCAATTAAAATTTTGCCTTGGTAAATTAAAATTTTTACTTTCTGTATTTTCTTTTGATTCAGAACCACTCTTTTCTCCTGAATTGTGAAGTTTTCACCCCAAGTGAAAACTTTTCAAAAATATTGTTGGACTTATATACCCTCTCAAGAAACATTTTTTTATCAGTGGAATTATTTATATGATTATTTTTCCTGAGCTTTATTTCGTTTAAAATGATTTTTCATAAGCTTTAGAGCCTCTTTTGCACTACAACCCTTTCAAATACTTCTTTAAAATCCCCACCAAAATTTGGGGATGTCATGTGATGTTTCCACACCACGTTTATGCAAAAATATCTTTTAATCATTTGGAGATTTTGAGCCCTACACCAAATTTTCAAATCTGGTCCAGTTTGCAATTTTGCATTACAACCTATTTCAATATTTCTTTAAAACTTCCACCAAATTATGGGATGTTAGTAGTAGTGTATAGTTCAACTTTATGCAAAAAACCCATTGCTGTTCTTTGGAAAATTTGAGCAAATCACCCTCATCTTCATTCTGGTCCAGCTTGGTGATTTGTACTGCAACCATAGTTTTTCTTGCTCATGTTGCCTTGGGTTTTGTCCTGCTTGTAGTACACTCTACCAAACCCTTAAGTCCAGGAGATTGGACCCATTGAAATATTTTTAGTCCATGCAATAATAGCCTTTAGTTTCTGCCCAGATTTGGTTTTCTCAAAAACTTACTAACAAGTTTCTGGCTTTGCCCTAACAACCCTGCCATCATCACTTGCATCTAAAGAGACTGTGATCCACGACCACCGTCGGAACCGACCTCAACCGCTATAAATGGTGACCCCCGAGCTCCTCCAAACCCCCAGGCCACCTCAGGCCATCCCTTTAGAGCCCCCACCGCCAGCAATCGACCGGGGGGGGGGGGAGGCCTTCTTCCTCGTCTCCGGCCAGTTCGGCCGCCGCCACCCTCCGGTCCCGTTCATCGCAAGCAGAGCCTCCCCGGTCCATCCAGCGCCGCCATTCGACTATCCTAGACCTTGCGGAGCCACCCCACCTCTCAAACTTGATCTGGAGCCACCGTAGCTCGAGACCCCAACCTTCCCGAAACCGCCGTCCGCCGCGGAGCTCACCGCCGGCGATCCCCTCCACCCCCGCCAACCTAGCGACCACCGGGAGGACCGCCCTGGACCAACGGATCCATCCCTGCCCTCGAAGTCCCGTGGGGAGCCGCCGTTCGTTGACGGCGATCGCCGGAGCCCCGCCTTCGCTCGGACAGAGGAGAAAGGAGGCGCGGCGACTGGTCAAACCTGACCAGTGGGCCCAAGGGACCCACTATCAGTGACCCCGAGTCGATCCACGCCGGCATAAGTGAAAGCGTAAAACCCAGAGTAAGTTTCCTCCCCAAACCGTTTCCTTTTCTGTTTTTTATTAATTATTAAGAACAGATTTTTGACTAAACTTTGACTGACTATAACTTTTTAAATATAAGTCCAAATGATTTGATTCTTTTTTTGTTGTTTCTCAAATTTGGTCTAGTTTATTTTCATATTTAATTGAAAATTTTCCAAACAAATTTTTTGTACTATTTTGAAACTATGTGTTGATTTGAATTTTTTTTAGTATTTTGAAGAACGAAGCAACTTTCAAAAAAAAATGCACCCCACTTGCATACTGTTGAAGGCAAGCATTCTGGAACCTGGCATAATATTGTTGTGTGTTGTTTGATACAGTTGCAACACCACCTTAACACGAAGTATTCGTTATTTTATGTGATGATATGATCATACTCATGAGTGCATAATGAATGTTCCTTGTTGTTGGAATTTGATATGCTTGTGATAGTAATCACCCTCGCATGCCTTTCATGCCTATCGGAAGGAATCCGGGAAAGCCTCTGTCTTGGGTAGACACGAGCTTGTCTCCAGTCTTCATCGAGACGGTTGTGTCCGGTATGGCATAGTGAGGTATGATGAGTGGTGATTCTGTCTGTTGGTTGAAACATATTTGTTGTGCTAATCATGCTGGAATACTTAAACCTCCTGAGTCGGCCGTAGATCGAGTCTTGTTCCAGTAACCCCCATACTTGTTTCGTACTACCACTTGTCCCTGCAATAGGTAGGGTACGGTTCAGTAAGTTGTCAACCCCTTCCTAGCACACACCGTACAGAGAGGCCATGGTGGAAGATACCGGCTGCATCCGGTAGGCATGCCACCTGGTCTGGGGGCATGGGTGTTTCCGGTTGTAGCCGAGGGGGTAGCTCCCCTAGTTTGCGCGCATTATAAATTTTGTGATCCCATGCTAGTCGAGGTTGTAGCCTCCCCACTTAGAGTTTTGCTTAACGAGTGTCGTGGGTGATTCCAGACACAGGTAAGTCAGGCTGGCGTGTGCGGTCAGGTGTGTTTTCAATTAAAAGACCGTATACGGAATTAGTCCCGATGGACTAACAGAAATCCATTACTCGTGGGTAAAGAGTGCACCCTCTGCAGAGATTATATCTATTCGAATAGCCGTGTCCATGGTTAAGGACTACAGTCTGGGATGGGTCAAGTGTCGGTCTTAGTGTCGGTCTTCAGAGGAAAAATTGCTAAACCCGAACATGGATCATGACTTGTGACTCTTGATGATTATGATTACTATTATTATGGACTAACCATTTACATTATTTGAATTATTGAGTATCCCTGGGACGGTTCTACCCACTGGATATTCACTGTGATTATTCTCATATAAGCCCTTTATGTGGTGTCGCTCAGACGCCTGACTGTGGCATGCTTGTTATTTAAACTATTTATAAGCCCTTTATGTGGTGTCGCTCAGACGCCCGACTGTGGCATGCTTGTTATTTAAACTACTTATAAGCCCTTTATGTGGTGTCGCTCAGACGCCCTACTGTGGCATGCTTGTTATTTAAACTACTTATAAGCCCTTTATGTGGTGTCGCTCAGACGCCCGACTGTGGCATGCTTGTTATTTAAACTACTTATAAGCCCTTTATGTGGTGTCGCTCAGACGCCCGACTGAGGCATGCTTTATATTATTATCCTTTCGAGGCGTCGCTTCAGACACCCGATCGGTGCATTCTATTTCTACTCCAGTATTGCCTATTCATGTTGTATATGAATAACTTGCTTACGTGCATCATGGATTTTATTTTTGTGACTGACGTTGTGATCATAGAATATTTCAGAGCATGATTATCATTTGTTATATTATACCTGTATTCATAATGTTTGCGAGTACATTCAAAAGTACTCACTGCCTTGTCCCTGGCTATTGTCTTGGCCAGATTTCTTGCATGGAGAGGAGCATTGCGATGACAGCCCCGGAACTTACGCAATGGTGATAGCAGTCTCGCGAAGATAGGAGTTATCCAGGTCAGCTATTCCTGTGGGAAATGGAGTCCCATAGACGCTGATGAACCACAAACCGCTTCCGCCATCAACCACTAGAAACCTTGTGTTGTACTCATAGGCCAGAATGGTCTTGTACTACATATTATGTATTTTGCTTGGAGTTTCTGTATCAAGTTGGTGTCTCGCCAGCTAACAGTAATCCTGGGGCTGGTGAGCAGAAGGGCCATTTTCTGGGAAATTAATATCCCGAAAATTCGGTCGTTACAACCTTGGTATCAGAGCCAGGCTGACCATTGGCTAATCCTATCTTAGCCAGGTCAATAAACCTAGACTAACCATTCCACCAGACCTTAACCTAACCCCAGCCAAGCTTCTTGTGTAAGATAGCCACATAGTGACCCCGACACCTTTTGGCAGTCGGTGCCCAACCTATCAGCCTAGCCTGTCGATCACGCGCTAGTGACCGACACCTAAATTGTCTCAGTCGCAAGCATGCGAAGGAAGACTCCATCCCCTTTTTCTATAAAAAGGGCACGCTAGCCTCAACACAGCACATCACAGCCTCTTCTCCAAACCAAGCTATAATGCCTAGCCCTATTGTGCACAAGGATACCACAACAACCAACCTTGGAGGTTTTGTGACCGTGCTAGCAAACCTCACCCGCCATGCCTTTGCATTAGAAGAACCCCCAGAATATGTTGTGTACCAAGGACCCATGAGCGGTGAGAGCTGATAACCCACAAGTATAGGGGATCGCAACAGTTTTTGAGGGTAGAGTATTCAACCCAAATTTGTTGATTCGACACAAGGGGAGCCAAAGAATATTCTCAAGTATTAGCAGCTGAGTTGTCAATTCAACCACACTAGGAAACTTAGTATCTGTAGCAAAGTGTTTAGTAGCAAAGTAATATGATAGTGGTGGTAACGGTAACAAAAGTAAAGACAGCAAAAGTAATGTTTTTGGTATTTTGTAGTGATTGTAACAGTAGCAACGGAAAAGTAAGTAAGCGAGAACCAGTATATGGAAAGCTTGTAGGCACAGGATTAGTGATGGATAATTATGCCGGATGCGGTTCGTCATGTAACAGTCATAACATAGGGTGACACAGAACTAGCTCCAGTTCATCAATGTAATGTAGGCATGTATTTCGTATATAGTCATATGTGCTTATGGAAAAGAACTTGCATGACATCTTTTGTCCTACCCTCCCATGGCAGCGGGGTCCTATTGGAAACTAAGGGATATTAAGGCCTCCTTTTAATAGAGAACCCGAACAAAGCATTAGCACATAGTGAATACATTAACTCCTCAAACTATGGTCATCACCGGGAGTGGTCCCGATTATTGTCACTTCGGGGTTGCCGGATCATAACACAAAGTAGGTGACTATAGACTTGCAAGATAGGATCAAGCACACACATATATTCATGAAAACATAATAGGTTCAGATCTGAAATCATGGCACTCGGGACCTAGTGACAAGCATTAAGCATAGCAAAGTCATAGCAACATCAATCTCAGAACATAGTGGATACTAGGGACCAAACCCTAACAAAACTAACTCTATTACATGATAAATCTCATCTAACCCATCACCGTCCAGCAAGCCTACGATGGAATTACTCACGCACGGCGGTGATCATCATGAAATTGGTGATGGAGGATGGTTGATGATGACGACGGCGATGAGTCCCCCTCTCCGGAGCCCCGAACGGACTCCAGATCAGCCCTCCCGAGAGAGATTTGGGCTTGGCAGTGGCTCCGTATCGTAAAACGCGATGATTTCTTCTCCCTGATTTTTTTCTCCCCGAAAGCCAATATATGGAGTTGGAGTTGGCGTCGGAGGGCCACCAGGGGGCCCACGAGGTAGGGGGGCGCGCCCAGGGGGGGGGGGGGGGCGCCCCCCACCCTCGTGAGCAGGGTGTGGGCCCCCTGGTCTTCATCTTTGGCGAGGATTTTTTATTGTTTTTTCTAAGGTGTTCCGTGGAGTTTCAGGTCATTCCGAGAACTTTTATTTTCTGCACATAAAACAACACCATGGCAATTTTGCTGAAAACAGCGTCAGTCCGGGTTAGTTCCATTCAAATCATACAAGTTGGAGTCGAAAACAAGGGCAAAAGTGTTTGGAAAAGTAGATACGACGGAGACGTATCAACTCCCCCAAGCTTAAACCCTTGCTTGTCCTCAAGCAATTCAGTTGACAAACTGAAAGAGAAAAAGAAAAACTTTTACAAACTCGGTTTGCTCTTGCTGTTGTATACATGAAAACCCAGCATTCAAGTTTCAGCAAATATTATGAACTAACCATACTCACAATAACACATAGGTCTCATAATTACTCATATCAATAGCATAATCAGCTAGCGAGCCATAATAATAAAACTCGGATGACAACACTTTCTCAAAATAATCATAACATGATATAACAAAATGGTATCTCGCTAGCCCTTTCTGAGACCGCAAAACATAAATGTAGAGCACCTTTAAAGATCAAGGACTAACTAAACATTGTAATTCATGGTAAAAGAGATCCAGTCAAGTCATACCCAATATAAACATATTATAATGAATGCAAACGACAGTGTGCTCTCCAGCGGGTGCCTTTTAATAAGAAGGATGATGACTCAACATAAAAGTAAATAGATAGGCCCTTCACAGAGGGAAGCAGGGATTTGTAGAGGTGCCAGAGGTCGGTTTTGAAATAGAGATAAATTATATTTTGAGCGACATACTTTCATTGTCAACATAGCAACTAAAAGATGACGATATCTTCCATGCTAAACAGATTATAGGCGGTTCCCAAACAGAATGGTAAAGTTTATACTCCCCCTCCTCCACAAGCATCAATCCATGGCTTCCTCGAAACAACGAGTGCCTCCAACATTCAACGGTCCCAGGGGGAGTTTTGTTTGCAGTTATTTTGATTTAGTTTGCATAAAGCATGGGACTGGGCATCCCGGTTACCAGCCATTTTCTCGTGAATGAGGAGCGGAGTCCACTCCTCTTAAGAATAACCCGCCTAACACGGAAGATAAGGGCAGCTCTAGTTGACATATGAGATATTCGAGCATGCAAAACAGAATGTTTATTTGAAGGTTTAGAGTTTGGCACATACAAATTTACTTGGAACGGCAGGTAAATACCGCGTATAGGTAGGTAAAGTGGACTCATATGGAACAACTTTGGGGTTTAAGGAGTTTGGATGCACAAGCAGTATTCCCGCTTAGTACAGGTGAAGGCTAGCAAAAGACTGGGAAGCGACCAACTAAGAGAGCAACAACAGTCGTAAACATGCATTAAAATTAATTTACACCGAATACAAGCATGAGTAGGATATAATCGACCATGAACGTAAATATCATGAAGGCTATGTTGATTTGATTCAACTACATGCGTGAACATGTGCCAAGTCGAGTCACTCAATTCATTTAAAGGAGGATACCATCCCATCATACCACATCATAATCATTCTAATAGCATGTTGGCACGCAAGGTAAACCATTATAACTCATAGCTAATCAAGCATGACACAAGCAACTATAATCTCTAAATGTCATTGCAAATATGTTTACTTCATAATAGCTGACTCGGGAACAATGAATCATCATATTTACAAAAACAAGAGAGGTCGAGTTCATACCAGCTTTTCTCATCCCAATAAGTTCATCATATATCATCATTATTGCCTTTCACTTGCACGACTGAACGATGTGTATAATAATAAGAGTGCACGTGCATTGGACTAAGCTGGAATCTGCAAGCATTCAACTCAAGAGAGAAGACAAATAATATGGGCTCTAAGTTAAATAAACAATCATGCATATAAGAGCCACTAAGCATTTTCAATATGGTCTTCTCAACCCCCAAAGAAAGGAAAAGAAATAAAAAACTATTTACACGGGAAAGCTCCCAACAAGCAAAAGAAGAATGGGAAATATTTTTGGGTTTTTCTTTTTAATTACTACAACAAAGAAGTAAACTACTACTAATTTTTTGGTTTTTTCTAAAAGTTTATTAAACACACAAGAAGAAAGCAGGAAAAAGAAAATAAACTAGCATGGATGTTACAATGAAAGAGTATGAGCACCGACATCTAGCAATGAGTGTGTGTGAACATGAATGTAATGTCGGTGGGAAATACGTGCTCCCCCAAGCTTAGGCTTTTGGCCTAAGTTGGTCTATTGCCAGGGATAGCCTGGCGGATACCCGTAGGTGAAGCTGGGGTCATACTGTGACGAAGAAGGCTCCGGCTGTTGGGGAACGTAGCAAAATTCAAAATTTTCTACGCATCACCAAGATCAATCTATGGAGATACTAGCAACGAAGATGCACTCCCCATGTTGGCTCCCACATGTTCCACGATGATCTCATCGGATGAACCACGATGTCAAGGATTCAAGCAATCCCGTATACAATTCCCTTTGTCTACCAGTATAGTACTTGCCCGAGATTCGATCGTCGGTATCCCGATACCTTGTTCAATCTCGTTACCGGCAAGTCTCTTTACTCGTTCCGTATCACATCATCCCGTGATCAACCCCTTGGTCACATTGTGCACATTATGATGATGTCCTACCGAGTGGGCCCAGAGATACCTCTCCGTCACACGGAGTGACAAATCCCAGTCTCGATTCGTGCCAACCCAACAGACACTTTTGGAGATACACGTAGTGTACCTTTATAGCCACCCAGTTATGTTGTGACGTTTGGTACACCCAAAGCATTCCTACGGCATCCGGGAGTTGCACAATCTCATGGTCTAAGGAAATGATACTTGACATTAGAAAAGCTTTAGCATACGAACTACACGATCTTTGTGCTAGGCTTAGGATTGGGTCTTGTCCATCACATCATTCTCCTAATGATGTGATCCCGTTATGAACGACATCCAATGTCCATGGTCAGGAAACCGTAACCATCTATTGATCAACGAGCTAGTCAACTAGAGGCTTACTAGGGACATGGTTTTGTCTATGTATCCACACATGTATCTGAGTTTCCTATCAATACAATTATAGCATGGATAATAAACGATTATCATGAACAAGGAAATATAATAATAATAACTAATTTATTATTGCCTCTAGGGCATATTTCCAACAGTCTCCCACTTGCACTAGAGTCAATAATCTAGTTCACATCGCCGTGTGATTAACACTCACAGGTCACATCGCCATGTGACCAACATCCAAAGAGTTTACTAGTGTCAATAAACTAGTTCACATCATCATGTGATTAAGACTCAATGAGTTCTGGGGTTTGATCATGTTTGCTTGTGAGAGAGGTTTTAGTCAACGGGTCTGCAACATTCAGATCCGTATGTACTTCGCAAATCTCTAGGTCATATTGTAAATGTTGCTTCCACGCTCCACTTGGAGCTATTCCAAATGGTTGCTCCACTATACGTATCCGGTTTGCTACTCAGAGTCATTCGGATAGGTGTTAAAGCTTGCATCGATGTAACCCTTTACGCCGAACTCTTTATCACCTCCATAATCGAGAAACATGTCCTTATTACTCCAAGGACAATTTTGACCGCTGTCCAATGATCCATTCCTGGATCACTCTTGTACCCCTTTGCCAGACACGTGGCAAGGCACACATCAGGTGCGGTACTCAGCATAGCATACTGTAGAGCCTACGTCTAAAGCATAGGGGACGACCTTCGTCCTTTCTCTCTCTTCTGCCATGGTCGAGCTTTAAGTCTTAACTTCATACCTTACAACTCAGGCAAGAACTCCTTCTTTGACTGATCCATCTTGAACACCTTCAAGATCATGCCAAGGTATGTGCTCATTTGAAAGTACCATTAAGCGTTTTGATCTATCCTTATAGATCTTGATGCTCAATGTTCAAGCAGCTTAATCCAGGTTTTCCTTTGAAAAACTCCTTTCAAACAACCCTTTATGCTTTCCAGAAATTTTACATCATTTCGGATCAACAATATGTCATTCACATATACTTATCAGAAATGTTGTAGTGCTCCCACTCACTTTATTGTAAATACAAGTTTCTAACAAACTTTGTATAAACCCAAAAGCTTTGATCACTCCATCAAAGCGTATATTCTGACTCCGAGATGCTTGCTCTAGTCCATGGAAGGATCGCTGGAGCTAGCATACCTTTTAGCATCCTTAGGATCGACAAAACCTTTCTGATTGTATCACATACAACCTTTCCTTACGAAAACTGGTAAGGAAACTTGTTTTGACATCCATCTGCCAGATTTCATAAATGCAGCTAATGCTAACATGATTCCGACGGACTTAAGCATCGCTACGGATGAGAAAATGTCATCATAGTCAACTCCTTGAACTTGTGAAAAGACTCTTTGCCACAAGTCGAGCTTCATAGACGGCAACATTACCGTCCACGTCTGTCTTCTTCTTAAAGATCCATTTATCTCAATGGCTTGCCGATCATCGGGCAAGTCCACCAAAGTCCATACTTTGTTCTGATACATGAATCCTATCTCAGATTTCACGGCTTCTAACCATTTGTCAGAATACGGGCCCACCATCGCTTCTCCATAGCTCGTAGGTTCATTGTTGACTAACAACATGACCTCCAAGATAGGATTAAGTACCACTCCGAAGTAGTGCGCATCCTTGTCAACCTACGAGGTTTGGTAGTGACTTGATCTGAAGTTTCATGATTACTATCATAAGCTTCCACTTCAATTGGTGTAGGTGCCACAGGAACAACCTCCCGTGCCCTGCTACACACTAGTTGTAGTGACGGTTCAATAACTGTATCAAGTCTCCACCATCCTCCCACTCAATTTTTGAGACAAACTCTTCCTCGAGAAAGGACCCGATTCAAGAAACAATCCCTATTGCTTTCGGATCTGAATTAGGAGGTATACCCAACTGTTTTGGGTGTCCTATGAAGATGCATTTTATCCGCTTTGGGTTCGAGCTTATAAACCTAAAACTTTTTCACATAAGCGTCACAGCCCCAAACTTTTAAGAAACGACAACTTAGGTTTCTCCAAACCATAGTTCAAACGGTGTCGTCTCAACGGAATTACGTGGTGCCCTATTTAAAGTGAGTGCGGTTGTCTCTAATGCCTAACCCATGAACGATAGTGGTAATTCGATAAGAGACATCATGGTACGCACCATATCTAGTAGGGTGCAACTATGATGTTCGGACACACCATCACACTATGGTGTTCCAGGCAGTATTAATTGTGAAACAATTTCCACAATGTCTTAATTGCGTGCCAAAGCTCATAACTCAGATACTCATCTCTATGATCATATCATAGACATTTTATCCTCTTGTCACGATGATCTTAAACTTCACTCTGAAATTACTTGAACCATTCAATAATTCAGACTTGTGTTTAATCAAGTAAATATACTCAGTATCTACTCAAATCATCCGTGAAGTAAGAACATAATGATATCCACTGTGTGCCTCAGCACTCATTGGACTGCACACATCAAAATGTATTACTTCCAACAAGTTGCTTTCTTGTTCCATTTTACTGAAAACGAGGCTTTCGGTCATCTTGCCCATGTGGTATGATTTGCATGTCTCAAGTGATTCAAAATCAAGTGAGTCCAAACGGTCCATTTGCATGGAGTTTCTTCATGCATATACACCAATAGTCATGGTTCGCATGTCTCAAACTTTTCCAAAAACGAGTGAGTCCAAAGATCCATCAACATGGAGCTTCTTCATGCGTTTTATACCAATATGACTTACATGGCAGTGCCACAAGTAGGTGGTACTATCATTACTATCTTATATCTTTTGGCATTAACATGTGTATCACTACGATCTAGATTCAATAAACCATTCATTTTGGGTGTAAGACCATTGAAGGTATTATTCAAATAAATAGAGTAACCATTATTCTCCTTAAATGAATAACCGTATTGCGATGGACATAATCCAATCATGTCTATGCTCAACGCAAACACCAAATAACAATTATTTAGGTTTAACACCAGTTTTGATGGTAGAGGGAGCGTGCGATGCTTGATCACATCAAGCTTGGAAAACTTCCAACACATAACGCCAGCTCACCTTTAGCTAGTCTCCGTCTACTCCGCAGCCTTTTATTTCGAGTTACTAACACTTAGCAACCGAACCGGTATCTAATACCCTGGTGCTACTAGGAGTACTAGTAGAGTACACATTAACATAATGTATATCCAATATACTTCTATCGACCTTGCCAGCCTTCTCATCTACCAAGTATCTAGGGTAATTCTGCTTTAATGACTGTTCCCCTTATTACAGAAGCACTTAGTCTCGGGTTTGGGTTCAACCTCGGGTTTCTCCACTAGAGCAGCAGCTGATTTGCCGTTTCATGAAGTATCCCTTCTTGCCCTTGCCCTTCTTGAAACTAGTGGTTTCACTAACCATCGACAATTGATGCTCCTTCTTGATTTCTACTTTCGCGGTGTCAAACATCGCGAATATTTCAAGGATCATCATATCTATCCCTGATATGTTATAGTTCATCACGAAGCTCTAGCAGCTTGGTGGCAATGACTTTGGAGAAACATCACTATCTCATCTGGAAGATCAACTCCCACTCGATTCAAGTGATTGTTGTACTCAGACAATCTGAGCACAAGCTCAACGATTGAGCTTTTCTCCCTTAGTCTGCAGGCTAAGAAACTCGTCGGAGGTCTTATACCTCTTGACGTGGGCACGAGCCTGAAATCCCAATTTCAGCTCTTGAAACATCTCATATGTTCTACGACATTTCAAAAATGTCTTCGCTTCCTCAATTCTAAACCGTTTAACATTACGCACTGAACTATCATGTAGTCATCAAAACGTGTATGTCAGATGTTCGCAACATCCACAAACGACGTTCGAGGTTCAGCACACCAAGCGGTGCATTAAGGACATAAGCCTTCTACGAAGCAACGAGGACAATCCTCAGTTTATGGACCTAGTCCGCATAATCACTACTATCAACTTTCAACTGAATTTTCTCTAGGAACGTATCTAAAACAGTAGAACTAAAGTGCGAGCCACGACATAATTTGCAACAACCTTTTGACTATGTTCAAGATAATTAAGTTCATCTTATGAACTCCCACTCAGATAGACATCCCTCTAGTCATCTAAGTGATTACATGATCCGAGTCAACTAGGCCGTGTCTCATCACGTGAGACGGACTAGTCAACGTCGGTGAACATCTTCATGTTGATCGTATCTTCTATACGACTCATGCTCGACCTTTCGGTCTTCCGTGTTTCGAGGCCATGTCTGTACATGCTAGGCTCGTCAAGTCAACCTAAGTGTATTGCGTGTGTAAATCTGGCTTACACCCGTTGTATTCGAACGTTAGAATCTATCACACCCGATCATCACGTGGTGCTTCGAAACAACGAACCTTCGCAATGGTGCACAGTTAGGGGGAACACTTTCTTGAAATTTTAATGAGGGATCATCTTATTTACTACCGTCGTTCTAAGCAAATAAGATGCATAAACATGATAAACATCACATGCAATCAAAAGTGACATGATATGGCCAATATCATTTTGCTCCTTTTGATCTCCATCTTTGGGGCTCCATGATCATCATCCTCACCGGCATGACACCATGATCTCCATCATCATGATCTCCATCATCGTGTCTCCATGAAGTTGTCTCGCCAACGACTACTTCTACTTCTATGGCTAACGCGTTTAGCAATAAAGTAAAGTAATTTACATGGCGTTCTTCAATGACACCGCATGTCATACAATAAATTAAGACAACTCCTATGGCTCCTGCCGGTTGTCATACTCATCGACATGCAAGTCGTGATTCCTATTACAAGAACATGATCAATCTCATACATCACATATCATTCATCACATTCTTTTGGCCATATCACATCACATAGCATACCCTGCAAAAACAAGTTAGACATCCTCTAATTGTTGTTGCATGTTTTACGTGGCTGCTATGGGATTCTAGCAAGAATGTTTCTTACCTACGCAAAAACCACAATGTGATATGCCAATTGCTATTTACCCTTCATAAGGACCCTTTTACTCGAATCCGATTCGACTAAAGTGGGAGAGACTGGCACCCGCTAGCCACCTTATGCAACAAGTGCATGCCAGTCGGTGGAACCTGTCTCACCTAAGTGTACATGTAAGGTCGGTCCGGGCCGCTTCATCCCACAATACCGTCGAAACAAGATTGGACTAGTAACGGTAAGCATATTGAACAAAATCAACGCCCACAACAACTTGTGTTCTACTCGTGCATAGAAACTACGCATAGACCTAGCTCTGATACCACTGTTGGGGAACGTAGCAGAAATTCAAAATTTTCTATGCATCACCAAGATCAATCTATGGAGATACTAGCAACAAGAGAGAGGGGAGTGCATCTTCATACCCTTGAAGATCGTTAAGCGGAAGCGTTACAAGAACGTGGTTGATGGAGTCGTACTCGCGGCGATTCAAATTGCGGAAGATCCGATCTAGCGCCAAACGGACGGCGCCTCCGCGTTCAACACACGTAAAACCCGGGGACGTCTCCTCGTTATTGATCCAGCAAGGGGAGAGGATAAGTTGAGGGAGAGCTCCGGCAGCACGACGGTGTGGTGGTGGAGCTTGCAGTTCTCCGGCAGAGCTTCGCCAAGCACTACGGAGGAGGAGGTGTTGGGGAGGGAGAGGGCTGCGCCAGGGGCAAGGGTGAAGCTCCCATGCGCCTCCCCACTATATATAGGGGTGGAGGGGGCTGGTTTCTTGCCCTCCAAGTCCATTGGGGCGTTGGCAAAGGTGGGAGGAAAGAAATCCCATCATTTCCTTCCCCACCGATTGTTATCCCCCTTTTTTAGGGATCTTGATCTTATCCCTTCGGGATATGATCTTATTCCTTCTAAGGGGGGATCTTGGTGCACCTTGACCAGGGGTGTGGGGCCTTTCCCCCACTACCCACGTTCATGTGGGTCCCCCCATGCAGGTGGGCCCCACTCCGGAACCTTCTAGAACCTTCCTGGTACAATACCGAAAAATCCCGAACATTTTCCGGTGGCCAAACTAGGACTTCCCATATATAAATCTTTACCTCCGGACCATTCCGGAACTCCTCGTGACGTCCGGGATCTCATCCGGGACTCCGAACAACATTCGGTAATTGCACACTAATTCCCATAACAACTCTAGCGTCACCGAACCTTAAGTGTGTAGACCCTACCGATTCGGGAATCATGCAGACATGACCGAGACAGCTCTCTGGCCAATAACCAACATCGGGAACTGGATACCCATGTTGGCTCCCACATGTTCCACGATGATCTCATCGGATGAACCACGATGTCAAGGATTCAAGCAATCCCGTATACAATTCCCTTTGTCTACCGGTATAGTACTTGCCCGAGATTCGATCGTCGGTATCCCGATACCTTGTTCAATCTCGTTACCGGCAAGTCTCTTTACTCGTTCCGTAACACATCATCCCGTGATCAACCCCTTGGTCACATTGTGCACATTATGATGATGTCCTACCGAGTGGGCCCAGAGATACCTCTCCGTCACACGGAGTGACAAATCCCAGTCTCGATTCGTGCCAACCCAACAGACACTTTCGGAGATACCCGTAGTGTACCTTTATAGCCACCCAGTTATGTTGTGACGTTTGGTACACCCAAAGCATTCCTATGGCATCCGGGAGTTGCACAATCTCATGGTCTAAGGAAATGATACTTGACATTAGAAAAGCTTTAGCATACGAACTACACGATCTTTGTGCTAGGCTTAGGATTGGGTCTTGTCCATCACATCATTCTCCTAATGATGTGATCCCGTTATGAACGACATCCAATGTCCATGGTCAGGAAACCGTAACCATCTATTGATCAACGAGCTAGTCAACTAGAGGCTTACTAGGGACATGGTGTTGTCTATGTATCCACACATGTATCTGAGTTTCCTATCAATACAATTATAGCATGGATAATAAATGATTATCATGAACAAGGAAATATAATAATAATAACTAATTTATTATTGCCTCTAGGGCATATTTCCAACACCGGCTGCCACTGGCTGGCAACCTCCTCTGGATCCCAAGAATAAATAGATAGTCGTGGAGGCTCATCTTGTGGCTCCTGTTCCCGGGCTGGTGCAGGATTCCGATAGGCTTGAACAGCGGCCACAGAACGATGTGAGGACCTGCAGATAAGTTAAACAAAGAAGGAGCAGGCAAAGTAATAGTCTCAGGGTGATGTTCATCAAAGTATAATTTGTATTTGAGCTCCCCTTCGCGACTCTTAACAAGAAAGTCATGTGCTATCATACTCTTATAATCTAAATAAGCACGGGGCAGCACTGTTTCTTCTTTCTCTTCATGCCTAATAGGTATTTCAAAATGTTCAGCTAGGCGTGAAGCATAAATGCCTCCAAAGATGGGGCCCTTAATATGGTTCAGACTTAACCATCTAGCAACAATTCCACCCATACTAACAGAGTTATTGCGGTATAAACCATGGAACAAAATAATAATATCAGGAATACTAAGGTTCCCACAGTTGCCGTGTCCAATCAAGCAATGACTAGCAAATAAGGCAAAGTAGCGTAAAACAGGAAAATGTATGCTAGTGATCCTTGCATCAGAAACCTTCCTGGTTTCTCCCACAGTGATAGTGTTAATAAAAGCTTCTACTTCTTTACGGTGGGGTTCATCTAAGGTGCCCTCAAAGGGTATTCTGCAAACCTCGTAGAATTCAGCTAATGTCATCTCTTTAACAACGTCATATAAATGAAACTCTACTGTTGGAGGTGATTTCTTAGGGAAAGAGTAGAAGTTTTGCACAAAAGTATTTGTGAGTAAGAGATATTGATGACGTTGGTCGTGGAGGAAGTCAGTGAGGCCAGCATTCTCAATCAATAAATAGAAATCTTAATAAATCCCGGCTCTCCTCAAGAAGTCATCGGAAGGCCATTCACACAGCCGAACCTCCGTGGTGCGAGGCAAATTAAATTTGGGCTTCTGCTCTTCTTCCTTTTGTTTTTCCTTAGAACTTCGGTTCGACGAGCCCCTCAAAAGTCTCTTCATTATTTTCAAGGAACAATCTCCCCAAGAAGTTTTGCGAGAGGTGCTTTGAGCAAGGAGATCGAAAATCACAGCAACGGGGGCTGGAACTCGTGCTTGAGTTGGTTTTTCGTGTTTGTGTGAAGCAGAGGAAGAAGATGGGTGCAGGGATAAGTGGAGGAGGACCACCGTGGGCCCACGAGGCAGGGGGCGCACCCAGGGGGATAGGGCGCGCCCTCCACCCTCGTGGCCAGGTGGCAGCTCCCCCCGCGGTAATTTTTGCACAGTAAATTCTCAAATAATCCCGAAAAAATCATATTAAATTGGCATGGCATTCCAAGGACTTTTATTTTTGGGATATTTTTATATTGCATGGATAAGTCAGGAGACAGACAGAAAAAATACTATTTTACTTTATTTCTACTAGATAACAGAAAATATAAAGAGGTTACAGAAGGTTGTGCTTCTAGTTTCATCCATCTCGTGATCATCAAAATGAACCCACTAACAAGGTTGATCAAGTCTTGTTAACAAACTCATTCCGAATAATCACGGGACCGGAGAAATTTCGAATGACACTAAGTTACCTCAACGGGGATATGAAAATCCCCAACAATAGGAATATCATACTTTTTCTTTACAGTAGGGTGAGGAAATTCAAAACCTCCAAATATAATCGATGGAATTTTTCCAATAGAGTTGATACTATAAACTTGAGGTTGTTTCCTCGGAAAATGTATCGTGTGCTCATTGCCATTAACATGAAAAGTGACATTGCCTTTGTTGCAATCAATAACAGCCCCTGCAGTATTAAGGAAAGGTCTTCCAAGAATAATAGACATACTATCATCCTCGGGAATATCAAGAATAACAAAGTCTGTTAAAATAGTAACGTTTGCAACTACAACAGGCACATCCTCACAAATACCGACAGGTATAGCAGTTGATTTATCAGCCATTTGCAAAGATATTTCAGTAGGTGTCAACTTATTCAAGTCAAGTCTACGATATAAAGAGAGAGGCATAACACTGACACTGGCTCCAAGATCACATAAAGCAGTTTTGACATAATTTCTCTTAATGGAGCATGGTATAGTAGGTACTCCTGGATCTCCAAGTTTCTTTGGTATTCCACCCTTAAAAGTATAATTAGCAAGCATGGTGGAAATTTCAGCTCTAGGTATCTTTCTTTTATTAGTAATGATATCCTTCATATACTTAGCATAAGGATTTGTTTTGAGCACATCAGTTAATCGCATACGCAAAAAGATGGGTCTAATCATTTCAGCAAAGCGCTCAAAATCCTCATCATCCTTTTTCTTGGACGGTTTCGGAGGAAAAGGCATGGGTTTCTGAACCCATGGTTCCTGAGGGAGTCCCGGACTAGGGGGTGTCCGGATAGCCGAACTATCATCTTTGGCCGGACTCCTGGACTATGAAGATACAAGATTGAAGACTTCATCCCGTGTCCATATGGGACTTTCGTTGGCGTGGAAGGCAAGCTTGGCAATACGGATATGTAGATCTCCTACCATTGTAACCGACTCTGTGTAACCCTAGCCCTCTCCGGTTTCTATATAAACCGGAGGGTTTTAGTCCGTAGGACGAACAACAATCATACCATAGGCTAGCTTCTAGGGTTTAGCCTCTTTGATCTCGTGGTAGATCTACTCTTGTACTACCCATATCATCAATATTAATCAAGCAGGAGTAGGGTTTTACCTCCACCGAGAGGGCCCGAACCTGGGTAAAAACATCGTGTCCCTTGTCTCCTGTTACCATCCGCCTAGACGCACAGTTCGGGACCCCCTACCCGAGATTCGCCGGTTTTGACACCGACATTGGTGCTTTCATTGAGAGTTCCTCCGTGTCCTCACCTTTAGGCCCGATGGCTCCTTCGATCATCAACAACGACGTGGTCGAGGGTGAGACTTTTCTCCCCGGACAAATCTTCGTATTCGGCGGCTTTGCACTGCGGGCCAATTCACTTGGCCATCTGGAGCAGATCGAAAGCTACGCCCCTGGCCATCAGGTCAGATTTGGGAGTTTGAACTACACGGGTGACATCCGCGGAGACATGATCTTCGACAGATTCGAGCCATAGCCAAGCGCGCCGCACTGTCTCGATGGGTATGATCTAGCTCTGCCGCCGGACAGTACACTGGAGGCCGCACCAGCGTCCGCTCCGACCCCTAGCTCGGAGCCGACTTCGCCGGTCGAGGACGAGTGGCTGGACACTGCCTCGGGGGCTACGATCTCTACGGCGATTGAGCCGAACACCATCCCTGTCCTTCGCAAAGCCCGTGACTCCAAGGTGCCGGACTCCTCTCCGGACTCCGGACCTTCCGCGCCCCTGCCAATCGAATCCGATTGGGCGCCGATCATGGAGTTCACCGTTGCGGACATCTTTTAGCACTCGCCCTTTGGCGACATCCTGAATTCACTAAAGTCTCTCTCTTTATCAAGAGAGCCCTGGCCGGACTATGGTCAGGTAGGTTGGGATGCGGACGACGAAGAAATTCAATACCCACCCACCACCCACTTTGTAGCCACTGTCGATGATTTAACCGACATGCTCGACTTCGACTCCGAAGACATCGACGGTATGGACGACGATGCAGGAGACAACCAAGAACCAGCGCCTACAGGGCACTGGAAGGCCACCTCGTCATACGACATATACATGGTGGACATCCCAAAGGATGAGAATGGCGATGGAACAACGGAGGATGACCCCTCCAAGAAACAGCCTAAGCGCCGGCGTCAGCGGCGCCGCTCTAAATCCCGCCACAGAAAAATGGAGATTCCGACACCGGAGACAATAACACCCCGGACAGTGCCGAAGATAACCCCCTCCAGCAGGATTCAGCGCAGGAGGATGGAGAAGCCAGCCCTCATGAGAGAGCAGCAGACAGAGAGGTAGAGGACGATAATTATATGCCTCCCTCCGAAGACGAGGCAAGCCTCGACGACGACGAATTTGTCATGCCTGAGGATCCCGTCGAACAAGAGCGTTTCAAACACAGGCTTATGGCCACGGCAAGCAGCCTCAAGAAAAAGCAGCAACAACTTAGAGCTGACCAAGACTTGCTAGCTGACAGATGGACCAAAGTCCTTGCAGCCGAAGAGTACAAACTCGATCGCCCCTCCAAGAGCTACCCAAAATGCAGGCTGCTACCCCAATTAGAGGAGGAAGCACCCAAACCTACATCACCAGCGCATGACGCGGCCGACCGGCCACCTCGTGGCCGCCATAGAAAGGCCTCTAGGCCCTCCGCTAAAGCCGCACCCTGGCGTCGCTCGAAAAGTACAAAGCCACGGGGGAATGCGCCAGACTTGCGAGACATATTGGAGGACAAGGCAAGACAAATAAGATCGATCTACGAATCGCGTGGGCGCCCCATGATACGTGATGACAACCGTCACGCCGGATACAACAATTCCGGCCGGTCCGAACACAGTAGACAAAGCTCATTTGAGCTGCGTCGTGATATAGCCAAATATAGAGGCGCTGCACACCCACTATGCTTCACAGACGAAGTAATGGACCATCAAATCCCCGAGGGTTTCAAACCTATAAACATTGAATCATACGATGGCACAACAGATCCGGCGGTCTGGATCGAGAACTATCTCCTCCACATCCACATGGCCCGCGGTGATGATCTACACGCCATCAAATACCTCCCACTCAAGCTTAAAGGACCAGCGCGACATTGGCTTAACAACTTGCCAACAGAGTCAATCAGTTGTTGGGAAGACCTGGAAGCCGCATTCCTCGACAACTTCCAGGGCACTTATGTGCGACCACCAGACGCCGATGACCTAAGCCACATAATTCAGCAGCTAGAAGAATCGGCCAGACAATTCTGGACACGGTTCCTAACCACGAAAAATCAAATCATCGACTGTCCGGATGCAGAGGCTCTCGCAGCCTTCAAACACAACATCCGCGACGAGTGGCTTGCCCGGCACCTAGGATAGGAAAAGCCGAAATCCATGGCAGCCCTCACAACACTCATGACCCGCTTCTGCGTGGGAGAGGATAGCTGGCTAGCTCGTAGTAACAACATGACCAAGAGCCCTGGTAATTCGGATACAAAGGACACCAACGGCAGGTCGCGTCGCAACAAGCACAAGCACCGCATTAATGGCGATAATACTGAGGATACGGCAGTCAATGCCGGATTCAGAGGCTCTAAACCCGGTCAGCGGAAAAAGCCATTCAAAAGAAATACTCCGGGCCTGTCCAATTTGGACCGAATACTCTATCGCTCGTGCCAGATACACGGCACCCCCGAAAAGCCAGCCAATCAGACCAACAGGGATTGTTGGGTGTTCAAGCAGGAAGGCAAGTTAACTGCCGAAAACAATGACAAGGGGCTGCATAGCGATGACGAGGAGGAGACCCGGCCGTGAAACAATAGAGGACAGAAGGGTTTCCCCCCACAAGTGCGGACGGTGAACATGATATACGCAACCCACATACCCAAAAGGGAGCGGAAGCATGCACTCAGGGACGTATATGCGATGGAGCCAGTCGCCCCAAAGTTCAACCCATGGTCCTCCTGCCCGATCACTTTCGATCGAAGGGACCACCCCACTAGCATCCGCCACAGCGGATTCGCCGCATTGGTTCTTGACCCAATCATTGACGGATTTCACCTCACTAGAGTCCTGAAGGACGGCGGCAGCAGCCTGAACCTGCTTTACCAGGATACAGTGCGCAAAATGGGCATAGACCCCTCAAGGATCAAACCTACAAAAACGACCTTTAAAGGCGTCATACCAGGTGTAGAGGCCAACTGTACAGGCTCAGTTACACTCGAAGTGGTCTTCGGATCCTCGGATAACTTCCGAAACGAGGAGTTAATCTTCGACATAGTTCCGTTCCGCAGCGGCTATCATGCACTGCTCGGACGAACCGCATTTGCAAATTTCAATGCGGTGCCGCACTACGCATACCTCAAGCTCAAGATGCCAGGCCCTCGAGGAGTCATTACAGTCAACAGAAACACCGAATGCTCTCTTTGAACGGAGGAGCATACAGCGGCTCTCGCGGCGAAAGTACAAAGCAGCCTCTTAAGGCAATTCTCGAGTCCGGCTGTTAAGCGGCCGGACACCGTCAAGCACGCCCGAAGTAACCCACAACAAGACCGCCTGGCATGTTCCGAGCACGCGTAGCAATGCGGCCCCAACCCCAGCCCTCGCAAAATCGCGAGACCAGTACCACGCATACATAACTACGCCCTGGAGATACCATGGGCATAGGGGTAGGGGCACGACCACGACATGCCCGGAGAGCGGCTCAACCACACCAGGGGCTCCCAATTGTGTCATTCTTTTTTTCTTATTCTCAGGACTCCGTTTTCCAGAAGCCCTGCCCGGCAGTAGAACTGCTGGACTCACGATGCAACAGCCAGGGAAGTAGAAAAGCTACTTCGAGTGTCCAGGTGGTCTCTATTACGAGCAGTATACCTGTTTTACATACCATCCCACAGCCTACCCCTAGAGGGGGACATGTAAAATAGTCCCATCCCTTGCTTATCGCACTATTTGTATCGTTATGCTTTCATTGCAGTATTCCTATTATTGCATTCCTTTTTCTATCTATATATGTTCACTTATGACATGTTGCATCCGTACGCTTTGGTACGGCCAAATACACCAGGGGCTTAAGTACCCCAAAATATGGTGTGATAAGTCCGAACACTTTAACAAGTGTGGCACCCCGAACTTATAGCATTATATGCATCGGCTCCGAATCATGTCTTGGGTCAATAGTTGGGTTTGCCCGGCTCCCATGTTTTGGTACCTTACGTTCCGTTATATCGGCTAAGGTAGCGCTGGGAGAACCACTGCGATTGTGCCCCGGTTGAGCTGGGTTGAGCACCTCAGTGGAGAAAGCTAAAACTGACCGCCATGATAGGGCAAGAGCCGGTCGCTGTTCGAGAGGTTTTTTCGAGTCCCTAAAGACTTATGCCGCTTGGAGCGAGGAGTTGGCTTTGTCCGGCCCAGGCGTGGATAGCGCCCTGAATTCGGTCTTCCGAACACTAGGGGCTTCGCTGAAATTTAAAATTATAGAATTCTATGGCTAAGTGGGAGTGTTCAAGCATTATAAGTCCGGTTGCCTCGTTCGTTGTGTTGAGCGCCTCCCTCGAAGGACCCAAAAATGGGAACAAGAGCGCTCAAGTTTATCCCGAACACCCCAGCACTCGTGGCATGGGGGCTGAAGCCAACGACTTGCCATCTCTCAAATTTGATAAACGGCCGCACAGAAGGTAATATTTTAAATTCACAAGCGTCGCTTAGCGCATATGAACAAGTTTTCAGCGTACAGGATAACAAATGCGAGTCTACTAAAAAATTACATCTTTGGAGCACTCACCCACTATAAGGCGGGCACCCTTCAGGACGTTCTTATAATACATCTCGGGCTTGCGATACTCCCTGCCCGGCGGTGGAGCGTCCGTCACAAGCTTCTCAGCGTCCATCTTGCCCCAGTGCACTTTAGCACGGGCAAGGGCCCTACGGGCACCTTCGATGCAGACGGAGCGCTTGACGACTTCAATCCATGGACAGGCGTCCACTAGCCGCCGCACCAGCCCGAAGTAGCTCCCAGGCATGGCCTCCTTCGGCCACAGCCGAGCTATGAGGCCCTTCATGGCCTGTTCGGCCACCTTATGGAGCTCAACCAGCTGCTTCAGCTGGTCGCTCAAGGGCACCGGGTGTCCGGCCTCAGCATACTGAGACCAGAATACCTTCTCCGTCGAGCTCCCTTCCTCGACCCGGTAGAATGCGGCAGCGTCGGACACACTGTGGGGCAGATCTGCGAATGCTCCTGGAGAGCTCCAGATTCGAGTAAGTAACAAGTAATTCACTTTCACGTGCTTGCTTTGCATGAAGAATGCCTTACCCGCCGCTATCTTCTTTATTGCCTCAATTTCCTGGAGGGCTTTTTGGGCTTCGGCCTTAGCGGCTTTGGCACTCTCAAGAGCCGAGGCGAGCTCGGACTCTCGAGTCTTCGAGTCACTCTCCAAACTCTCGTGTTTTTCCACGAGAGCCTGGAGCTCTTACCGCACCTCCGCCACCCGCGCCTCCTGCTTCTCTCGCTCGGTGCGTTCCGCGGCCGCATTGCTTTCAGCCTAGGACACCGCTTCCTTCAGGGTCGCCACCTCGTTCGTGGCCCCTGCAATACTCACGTTATTCCTGTCATTTTTTGCAACCAAATCCTTTCTATAAGGTATTACTTTAATAAGGTATTACTTACCTTCCTTGTCCTCGAGCTGCTTCTTGGCACGGCCGAGCTTGTTCTCAGACCTCTCAAGGCTCTGCTTTAATGCATTGACCTCCGCAGTCAGTGCGACAGAGGTCAGCATCGCAGCCTGCATTCCCATGTTGACATGCTTATGTTAGACTCCTGCGTATATCTTTTTAGATTCTCAGTTCGACTTTTCTTTCCGAACACCAAACTGAGCATCAGGGGCTACTGTCTATGCGGTAATATTCTTACATATCTTAAAAACTTACCTCAAAGCCTGTTAGAAGGCTGCTACAGGCTTCAGTCAGCCTGCTCTTGGCGGACTGAACTTTCTGGATCACCACACTCATAATAGTGTGGTGCTCCTCGTCGATGGAGGCGCCATTGAGCGCCTCCAGCAAATTATCCGGTGCCTCCGGCTGGACGAAGGTCACCGGTGTTGCAGTCTCACCCTTCTTACGAAGGGGCCGCCCGCCGGACTCTGGAGCCACTAAAGGTTCCGGTGCGGAGTCCGGCCCAGGGCCGAACTCAGAACCCTTTGGGGGTTGATCCCCCTCGTGCCCAAAGTCCGGGAGGTTGCCTTGCGGCACCTCTGGGACCTCCTCCTCCTCCTAGCCGGGCCCCTTTTGGGACTCCACCGCGGCATCGTCTGCGTCACGGGGGGAGGAGGCAGTCGGAAGTGAAGTGCTATTCACATCCGACGAATCCAGGGAGCCGCTCGACGAAGCGGGGAGCTCGTCCTTGGGCGGGCTACATGGTTGTATTCGGCGTTAGAAGACACTACGCGACAAAGGAAAAATCATGAGTTATTCTGGAATCCGGACACTTACGATCTCGCCAGGGGCTTGGCCCTCGAGGGCCACTCCTCTTCGCAGTCATCAGCATTGGTGGAACAGTCTGGAGGAAGGGTCCTTCCCTTCTTGGACCCTCCGGCCTCCCCAGTTGGGGAGGCCTTCCTTTTCTTCTCTCCCCCTGCTGGGGGAGAAGCCTCCTTTTTCTCCTCCTTGTCTTCACGGCAGGAGTCCGCCTCGGAGTCATCGGACAATGAGTCCGATAACACCTGATGCCGGGAACTCTTTCGGGTTCCCGTGGCTTTCTTCTTGGCCTTCTTCTCTGGCACCACGTAAGGCGCCGGAGCCAGCAGCCCCATTAATTGGGCGTCCGCTGGGTCTTCTGGCAAGGAAGCTGGACAGTTAACCTGCCCGGACTTCTTCTGCCAGGCCTGTCAAAGGTAAGGGAGTTTAGATCCCGCATAGAGTCAAACTATGGAAAATAAGAGTCCTGTAAAGGGTAAAATAGCTTACCTCACCGGCTTGACGCTGTGAGCTGAATCCGCGATCTTCGGTAGCAGATGCGGGAGCCTCGGCGCCCTTGAACAGCACCTTCCAGACATCTTCATACGTAGTGTCGAAGAGCCTGCTCAAGGTTTGGTGCTGTGCCGGATTAAACTCCCACAAGTTGAAGGCCCGTTGTTGGCACGGGAGGATCCGATGGACGAGCATGACCTAGACCACGTTGACGAGCTTGATCTTCTTGTTCACAAGGTTTTGGACGCAGGTTTGGAGTCCGGTCAGCTCTTCCAAGTCACCTCATGTTAGGCCCTTCTCTTTCCAAGAGGTGAGCCATGTGGGGATGCCAGATCTGAATTCGGGGGCCGTTGCCCATTCAAGGTCACGCGGCTCGGTGATGTAGAACCACCCCGATTGCCACCCTTTGATGGTTTCCGCGAAGGAGCCCTCGAGCCATATGACGTTGGGCATCTTGCCCACCATGGCGCCTCCGCACTCGCCTGCTGGCCACCCACTACCTTCGGCTTGACATTGAAGGTCTTCAGCCATAAGCCGAAGTGGGGCTTGATGCGGAGGAAGGCCTCGCACACAACAATAAACGCTGAGATGTTGAGGATGAAATTCGGGGCCAGATCGTGGAAATCCAGGCCGTAGTAGAACATGAGTCCCCGGACAAATGGGTGGAGTGGGAAGCCCAGTCCGTGGAGGAAATGGGGAAGGAACACCACCCTCTCATGGGGCCTGGGGTGGGGACGAGCTGCCCCTCGTCTGGAAGCCGGTGCGCAATATCGTTGTGCAGGTATACGGCTTTCCTTAACTTTTTGATGTGCCCCTCCGTGACGGAGGAGGCCATCTACTTGCCTCCCGCTCCGGACATGGCTGGGGAAGGTTGAGGCGAGATGTGCGGACTTGGGCGCTGGAGCTCGAGTGCGCGGAAATGGATAAGCAAAGGAGGAAGAAGGCGTAGGTAAAAAGGTGGATCCTTATCCCCTTATATGGACGGACGAAACTATGCGTCCCCACCAGCCTGGTAAAACTTGCTTATCTCCCAAGCACCATGATCAATGGCGTGGTTGGGTTACCCACGCCCGTATTGATGAGAATCCCAGAATAAGGGGACATGATCTCTGCTTTGACAAGACGTGCCAAGAAGACCGCTTCGCTAAACGCGCTGAGGTGGAACAGTAATAACGATTCGAATAAAGGCTTGGCTGTGGTGTGATGTCATGCCACGGAATACGTTAGCAGATTTAACTTGTGTAAATGTTATTCTCTCTACGGTGGTATGTGGAACTTATTTTGCAGAGTCGGACACTATCCTTGTGTTTAAAATCTTCTATGAAGTATTCGGAGGAGGAACCCGCCTTGCAATGCCGAAGACAATATGCGCGCCGGACTCGTCGTCATTGAAGCCTGGTTCAGGGGCTACTGAGGGAGTCCCGGACTAGGGGGTGTCCGGATAGCCGAACTATCATCTTCGGCCGGACTCCTGGACTATGAAGATACAAGATTGAAGACTTCGTCCCTGTCCGGATGGGACTTTCCTTGGTGTGGAAGGCAAGCTTGGCAATATGGATATGTAGATCTCCTACCATTGTAACCGACTCTGTGTAACCCTAGCCCTCTCCGGTGTCTATATAAACCGGAGGGTTTTAGTCCGTAGGGCGAACAATAATCATACCATAGGCTAGCTTCTAGGGTTTAGCCTCTTTGATCTCGTGGTAGATCTACTCTTGTACTACCCATATCATCAATATTAATCAAGCAGGAGTAGGGTTTTACCTCCACCGAGAGGGCCCGAACCTGGGTAAAAACATCGTGTCCCTTGTCTCCTGTTACCATCCGCCTAGACGCACAGTTCGGGACCCCCTACCCGAGATCCGCCGGTTTTGACACCGACAGTTCCCTTTCTTTACCATGTCTCCTAGCAACAAAATATCTTTTATCATAACATTGATTCCTTGATTGTGGGTTATCAAGATCAACAACAGGTTCAACTTCTACATCATTATCATTACTAGGTTGAGCATCAACATGGACACTATCATTAACGTTATCACTAGGTTCATGTTCATCACCTGATTGTGTTTCAGCATCAGAAATAGAGATATCATTCGGATTCTCAGGTGGTTCAGCAATAGGTTCACTAGAAGTTTGCAAAGTCCTATCATTTTTCTTTTTCTTCCTCTTAGAAGAACTAGGTACATCAATATTATTTCTCTGATAATATTACTCGATTCTCTTAGGGTGGCCTTCAGGACACAAAGGTTCCTGAGTCATTCTACCCGTTCTAGTAGCCACTCTAACAGAATAATCATTTTTCTTACTATTCATTTCATCAAGCACTTCTTTCTGAGCTTTAAGTACTTGTTCTACTTGAGTGGTAACCATAGAAGCATGTTTGCTAACAAGTTTAAGTTCACCTCTAATATCAGCCATATAATCACCCAAGCGTTTAATCATAAAGGTATTCTATTTTAATTGTCTACCAAAATAAGCATTAAAGTCATCTTGCTTAAACATAAAGTCATCAAACTCATCCAAGCACTGACTAGCAAATTTTAGTAGGAGGGACTTCAGCTTTATCATATCTATAGAGAGAATTTACCTTTACTACCTGTGTCGGGATATCGGGAGGTTCTTCAGTAAATAAGTAATTGAGATCATATACTTCTTCAACAGGCGGTAAATTAAGACCATGTATTTCTTCAATAGGTGGTAAATTCTTAACATCTTCAACTTTAATACCTTTTTATTTCATAGATTTCTTTGCCTCTTGCATATCTTCGGGACTGAGAAATAGAACACCTGTCTTCTTCGGAGTTGGTTTAGGAATAGGCTCAGTAATTGGCTCTGGAGCTGGCTCAGAAGGTGGCTCAGGAGGTGCCCAATTATTTTCATTTGTCAATATATTATTCAATAGAATTTCAGCTTCATCTGGTGTTCTTTCCCTGAAAAGAGAACCAGCACAACTATCCAGGTAATCTCTGGAAGCATCAGTTAGTCCATTATAAAAGATATCAAGTATTTTAGGTTTCTTAAGAGGATGATTAGGCAAAGCATTAAGTAGCTTGAGAAGCCTCCCCCAAGCTTGTGGGAGACTCTCTTCTTCAATTTGCACAAAGTTGTATATTTCCCTCAAAGTAGCTTGTTTCTTATGAGCAGGGAAATATTTAGCAGAGAAGTAATAAATCATATCCTGGGGACTTTGCACACAACCAGGATCAAGAGAATTAAACCATGTCTTAGCATAACCCTTTAATGAGAACGGAAATATTTTGAGTAAATAAAGGTAGCGCGATCTCTCATTATTAGTAAACAGGGCAGCTATATTATTTAACTTAGTAAGATGTGCCACAACAGTTTCAGATTCATAGCCATAAAAAGCATCAGATTCAACCAAAGTAATTATATCTGGATCAACAGAAAAATCATAATAATCCTTATCGGGAACACAAATAGGTGAAGTTGCAAAAGCAGGGTCGGGTCTCATTCTATCTCTAAAAGATTCTTTACTCCATTTAACTAGCAACCTCTTAAGTTCATATGTATCCTGGCAAGCAAAAATAGCTGCAGAAGATTCCGGATCAAAAAGATAACCCTCAGGAATAGCAGGCATATTTTCATCATCACTATCATCATCGTATTCAGGTTCAATAATTTCTCTTTCTCTAGACCTAGCAATTTACTCATCAAGAAATTCACCAAGGGGCACAATAGTATCAAGCATAGAAGTAGTTTCATCATAAGTATCATGCATAGCAGAAGTGGCATCATCAATAACATACGACATATCAGAATTCATAGCAGTAGCAGGTTTAGGTGTCGCAAGCTTACTCATAACAGAAGGAGAATCTAGTGCAAGGCTAGATGGCAGTTCCTTATCTCCCCTCGTAGTTGAGGGCAAAATAGTAGTTCGATCATCTTTCAAGTTCTTCATAGTGTCCAGCAGATATAAATCCCAAGTGACTCAAAGAATAGAGCTATGCTCCCCGGCAACGACGACAGAAAAAGGTCTTGATAACCCACAAGTATAGGGGATCGCAACAGTTTCTGAGAGTAGAGTATTCAACCCAAATTTGTTGATTCGACACAAGGGTAGCCAAAGAATATTCTCAAGTATTAGCAGTTGAGTTGTCAATTCAACCACACCTGGAAACTTAGTATCTGCAGCAAAGTGTTTGGTAGCAAAGTAATATGATAGTGGTGGTAACGGTAACAAAAGTAAAGACAACAAAAGTAATGTTTTTGGTATTTTGTAGTGATTGTAACACTAGCAACAGAAAAGTAAGTAACGAGAACTAGTATATGGAAAGCTCATAGGCACCGGATTAGTGATGGATAATTATGCCGGATGCGGTTCGTCATGTAATAGTCATAACATAGGGTGACACAGAACTAGCTCCAGTTCATCAATGTAATGTAGGCATGTATTTCGTATATAGTCATATGTGCTTATGGAAAAGAACTTGCATGACATCTTTTGTCCTACCCTCCCATGGCAGCGGGGTCCTATTGGAAACTAAGGGATATTAAGGCCTCCTTTTAATAGAGAACCGGAACAAAGCATTAGCACATAGTGAATACATGAACTCCTCAAACTATGGTCATCACCGGGAGTGGTCCCGATTATTGTCACTTCGGGGTTGCCGGATCATAACACAAAGTAGGTGACTATAGACTTGCAAGATAGGATCAAGAACACACATATATTCATGAAAACATAATAGGTTCAGATCTGAAATCATGGCACTCGGGACCTAGTGACAAGCATTAAGCATAGCAAAGTCATAGCAACATCAATCTCAGAACATAGTGGATACTAGGGACCAAACCCTAACAAAACTAACTCGATTACATGATAAATCTCATCCAACCCATCACCGTCCAGCAAGCCTACGATGGAATTACTCACGCACGGCGGTGATCATCATGAAATTGGTGATGGAGGATGGTTGATGATGACGACGGCGATGAGTCCCCCTCTCCGGAGCCCCGAACGGACTCCAGATCAGCCCTCCCGAGGGAGATTAGGGCTTGGCAGCGGCTCCGTATCGTAAAACGCGATGATTTCTTCTCCCTGATTTTTTCTCCCCGAAAGCCAATATATGGAGTTGGAGTTGGCGTCGGAGGGCCACCAGGGGGCCCACGAGGTAGGGGGCGCCCAGGGGGGGGGGCGCCCCCCACCCTCGTGAGCAGGGTGTGGCCCCCCTGGTCTTCATCTTTGGCGAGGATTTTTTATTGGTTTTTCTAAGGTGTTCCGTGGAGTTTCAGGTCATTCCGAGAACTTTTATTTTCTGCACATAAAACAACACCATGGCAATTCTGCTGAAAACATCGTCAGTCCGGGTTAGTTCCATTCAAATCATACAAGTTAGAGTCCAAAACAAGGGCAAAAGTGTTTGGAAAAGTAGATACGACGGAGACGTATCAAGAGCCGTCAATTCTGGGCCACCGTGCACGTCTATGGTAGGGGCCTATCGCCAGAACGCCCCTAAAGGTTCACCGGAAGGACAACTTCCTTTGAGCCTCAAGCCATCCAACTAGCTGCTCGAGAGGCTATAGTTTAACTCTAGCACTTGTCGCCCAGAGTTAACTGTCGCTCGTTCTACTACTACCCCAGCCGTGACGGGAATGGTAGGCCACCCCAGGTTGCCAACGGAGATCACGAGACGGATCCTGCATTGTTGCATCTAGTGCGCTATGTAAGTGCACTAGAGGAACTGTTCGATCAAATCACCCTTGATCTGGTCGCAGCTCGTGGAGAACTGGTTCGCCGAGCCCTGGCGAGAGGAGAAGATGAGCCCGACGCCGACAACCTAGTTGTGCTGTTCGGACAACCGATCGAGTCCTTGAGGCCTGCCCCAGCCATCGACCAAAATACTTTGGTGTCCCCAGAAGTGCTTCGTCGCCTTTTGGGAACACGCTCCAACGGTATTGTGGCCAACAACCCCCGCGATGTTCATCATCGCTACCCCGACCCTGCAGCCCCTCAACTCAATCCAACTAACCCCGATGGTGAAAACCGTGGAGAAGCCTCGACGTCCACAAGGCACGCCCGCTTAGATATAAACGAGGTAGACTAAGTCACTCGAGTAGTACCGAGTCTCAGTATGTCCACGCCCTATAATAGTGTGACCTTGTAAATAAACGCATCCTGCTTGTGCCTCTGTTTTGAATAGTAGCCTTGCATAAATATGTTAGCGTGCGGTTGCATTTTTTTCAGGCACAGCTACCAAAGCCACCCTGGCGACACCCACAGTAATACATCACTTTTGTGAGATATGTGTATCTGTAGCATTGACCCCGACCCCATAGAGCAGATTCGACAAACTAGTAACCCCACACCGTAATTGATAACCCAGCCCCAATGCTATATAAAAGGCCACCTCGTGACCTTGCCAAGTATCCCTCACCTTGTGCACAACTCTCACAGCCATTTCCTTGCCATGCCGAGCCCCAGTATTTATCTGAGAACTCCAGATGCAACCCCAGGTAGCTTTGTTAAAATATTGTTGGACTTTACCTGCAGTACCATGAGTGCTATCCATCCACCCCAGTACGAGTTTCTCAAAGCAAGGATCACCCCATCCACCTCGTAATATTGGGTAGTGGTGCACATCCCTCCCACAAACCCAAACCAAGACCCAACGGAAGTCTCCTTTCTGGGGAAATCTATGCCGACTCCGCAAATGGCCATAGAAGCTGCTGCGTACGAAGCGCTTGCTCACCTTTGATTCACGGTACCCTATGCTAGCAAACGAGGGTATTATTACTTACTGAGTCGTGCAGCACCCGGAGAAGTAGCATTTTTTCCCGGTGGACGAATCGAGAGAGACCCAGTACTGGCCAACCTTGCCCAGTATGTCATCGCTCAAGAGCGTTTGACCCAACGAGTAATGGGTTATCTCCAGAGCCTCGCTAATTTAAATCCTCAGATCGCCATCGGCAAACCACTAAGGCCCGACCAGGAGGGACGCGTTCATCGACTAGTCAATCCGCTTCCCCCGATAGAAGAAGAGTGTGCCCCAATCCCAGAGACGTTTTCTCAGGACCCTGTCCATTTACCATTATCGTTGTAGACGTCACTGCTATGTTTATTGTCTCAGCATTTATTTATGTGTTGCAACTTATGTGTGGTATCCTAAATTTGTACGATGAATTAAATTTTTAGTTTCAATTAATGTGAGTGGTTTTTACTGCTGTTAATTTTATTAACTGTTTTCACTCTCGGTATATTCTGAAGTGAGATTTTTTTCTTGAGTTGTTGCGGCATATATCTCTTCACGACATAGATTTTTATTCACGCAGTACCACGACAGCAGACGCACAACCACAACCACTCGACCTCATGCACTAATTGCAAATACGCGTGCACCTGTTGCACCTAACTGATCACCTCCCTAGCACACCACAGTCTCTGAAGGAGAGATTTGTGGGTAATTGTTCGGATGCAAGATTGCCTCCAGCACACCGACAATAGTTAGGACCCGACACCGCACTTAATCCTCATGATCACCACCACCGCGGAGAACTAACACTCGAGCGGCAGCATCGCGACGATCATCAAGGATCAACACGCACAAGAGCATGAAGAACCCCATCAACGACGCCAACCCTCCGCACATCAGGATCACGTACCAGTCCGGCATCACCTCCGCCATTAGAGCTCATGTCGAGCTCCTGCAAACAGAAATGGAGGAGAAGGGAGGAGAAGGAGAAGCGAGGCTAGGTGTGAGGAAGAAGAAAGGAGCACCTCGGTCGTTTTATAGCTCGAGATCGGTGTACGGTGGGCGAAGTCCACCAGCGCCGCTCGTCGCTCGATCGCCGGTGTTCGGAGGCGAATCCACGAGCAGTGCCGACAACGCACTGGCCTGCGAAGTGAGTGCACGCTGCGCCGACAGCTAGCACGCCGCGCACTACCGCAGTACGGCCTAGATGCTCTACGCTCTAGACGTCGCCGGTGGGGAAAGCGTGGGAAAGCGCACGAGAGAGAGGAAGAAGAGAGAGCCAGAGGTAGAAGAAGAGACTGACAGTGGACCCCGGGTCCACCTGTCAGCCAGAGAGAGCACTGTGCTCGGGTACGACCAGAGTATTTTAGTAATTTAGAAGTTTATTCTAAATTTACTGTAACCAAAAGTAGAAATTTCCCATAGATTTTTCCACGCAACGCCAGTATGCCACACTGTAGCTTTACACCACTTAATTGCCCACTCACTGTAGCCACGTTTTAATTACATGAGTAGGATGGTTATTTTTGTATTACCTTGTGATGGTAGGAGTAATATTTTTCAAAACAACCCTTAGCAAATCTCGAGGAAGAGATTTTTCTTAAGGGGGGTAGTGTTGTAACACCCCAAAAATTTAACCATGATTTATCAATTAAAATTTTGCCTTGGTAAATTAAAAATTTTACTTTCTGGATTTTCTTTTGATTCAGAACCACTCTTTTCTCCTGAATTGTGAAGTTTTCACCCCAAGTGAAAACTTTTCAAAAATATTGTTGGACTTATATACCCTCTCGAGAAACATTTATTTTATCAGTGGAATTATTTATATGATTATTTTCCGTGAGCTTTATTCCGTTTAAAAATGATTTTTCATAAGCTTTAGAGCCTCTTTTGCACTACAACCCTTTCAAATACTTCTTTAAAATCCCCACCAAAATTTGGGGATGTCATGTGATGTTTCCACTCCACTTTTATGCAAAAATATCTTTTAGTCATTTGGAGATTTTGAGCCCTACACCAAATTTTCAAATCTGGTCCAGTTTGCAATTTTGCATTACAACCTATTTAAATATTTCTTTAAAACTTCCACCAAAATTAGGGGATGTTAGTAGTAGTGTATAGTTCAACTTTATGCAAAAAACTCATTGCTGTTCTTTGGAAAATTTGAGCAAATCACCCTCATCTTCATTCTGGTCCAGCTTGGTGATTTGTACTGCAACCATAGTTTTTCTTGCTCATGTTGCCTTGGGTTTTGTCCTGCTTGTAGTACACTCTACCAAACCCTTAAGTCCAGGAGATTGGACCCATTGGAATATTTTTAGTCCATGCAATAATAGCCTTTAGTTTCTGCCCAGATTTGGTTTTCTCAAAAACTTGCACTAACAAGTTTCTGGTTTTGCCCTAACAACCCTGCCATCATCACTTGTATCTAAAGAGACTATGATCTAGAGTTTTTGGCCACCCCAAGAGATGCCTAGATGCCCATGACATTCTGTCGAGCACTTTGTGTACATAGCCAGATTTGGCGTGATTTTTAGTTTGCATTGTGAACTTGATCCTCTGACCCAACAAACTTGTCCACTAAGCTCCTAGCAATCCCTAACCCAGACCTGTTATCTACCAGCCTTGCTCTACCCCTAACCCACTAAGCTCCTAGCTACCCCTAGCCCAGATTTGGTTTTCTCAAAAACTTACACTAACAAGTTTCTGGTTTTGCCCTAACAACCCTGCCATCATCACTTGTATCTAAAGAGACTGTGATCCACGGTCGCTATCGGAACCGACCTCAACCGCTATAAATGGTGACCCCCGAGCTCCTCCAAACCCCCAGGCCACCTCAGGCCATACCTTTAGAGCCCCCACCGCCAGCAATCGACGGGGGGGAGGCCTTCTTCCTCGTCTCCGGCCAGTTCAGCCGCCGCCACCCTTCGGTCCCGTTCATCGCAAGCAGAGCCTCCCCGGTCCATCCAGCACCGCCATTCGACTATCCTAGACCTTGCAGAGCCACCCCACCTCTCAAACTTGATCGGGAGCCACCGTAGCTCGAGACCCCAACCTTCCCAAAACCGCCGTCCGCCGCGGAGCTCGCCGCCGGTGACCCCCTCCACCCCCGCCAACCTAGCGACCATCGGGAGGACCGCCCTGGACCAGCGGATCCATCCCTGCCCTCGGAGTCCCGTGGGGAGCCGCCGTTCGTCGACGGCGATCGCCGGAGCCCCGCCTCCGCTCGGACAGAGGAGAAAGGAGGCGCGGTGACTGGTCAAACCTGACTAGTGGGCCCAAGGGACCCACTGTCAGTGACCCCGAGTCAATCCACGCTGGCATAAGTGAAAGCATAAAACCCAGAGTATGTTTCCTCCCCGAACCGTTTTCTTTTCTGTTTTTTTATTAATTATTAAAAATAGATTTTTGACTAAACTTTGACTGACTATAACTTTTTAAATATAAGTCCAAATGATTTGATTCTTTTTCTATTGTTTCTCAAATTTGGTCTAGTTTATTCTCATATGTAATTGAAAATTTTCCAAACAACTTTTTTTGTACTGTTTTAAAACTATGTGTTGATTTGAATTTTTTTTAGGATTTTGAAGAAGGAAGCAACTTTAAAAAAAAATGCACCCCTCTTGCATACTCTTGAAGGCAAGCATTCCGGACCCTGGCATAATATTGTTGTGTGTTGTTTGATACAGTTACAATACCACCTTAACACGAAGTATTCGTTATTTTATGTGATGATATGATCATACTCATGAGTGCATAATGAATGTTCCTTGCTGTTGGAATTTGATATGCTTGTGATAGTAATCACCCTCGCATGCCTTTCATGCCTATCGGAAGGAATCCGGGAAAGCCTCTGTCTTGGGTAGACACAAGCTTGTCTCCAGTCTTCGTCGAGACGGTTGTGTCCGGTATGGTATAGTGAGGTATGATGACTGGTGATTCTGTCTGTTGGTTGAAACATATTTATTGTGCTAATCGTGCAGGGAATACTTAAATCTTCCGAGTCGGCCGTAGATCGAGTCTTGTTTCAGTAACCCCCATACTTGTTTCGTACTGCCACTTGTTCCTGCCATAGGTAGGGTACGGTTCAGTAAGTTGTCTACCCCTTCCTAGCACACACCATAGAGAGAGGCCATGGTGGAAGATACCGGCTGCATCCGGTAGGCATTCCACCTGGTCCGGGGGCATGGGTGTTTCCGGTTGTAGCCGAGGGGGTAGCTCCCCTAGTTTGCGCGCGTTATAAATTTTGTGATCCCATGCTAGTCGAGGTTGTAGCCTTCCCACTTAGAGTTTTGCTTAACGAGTGTCGTGGGTGATTCCAGACACCGGTAAGTCAGGCTGGTGTGTGCGGTCAGGTGTGTTTTCAATTAAAAGACCGTAGGCGGAATTAGTCCCGATGGACTAACGGAAATCCGTTACTCGTGGGTAAAGAGTGCACCCTCTGCAGAGATTATATCTATTCGAATAGCCGTGTCCATGGTTAAGGACTATAGTCTGGGATGGGTCAAGTGTCGGTCTTAGTGTCGGTCTTCGGAGGAAAAATTGCTAAACCCGAACATGGATCATGACTTGTGACTCTTGATGATTATGATTACTATTATTATGGACTAACCATTTACATTATTTGAATTATTGAATATCCCTGGACGGTTCTACCCCCTGGATATTCACTGTGATTATTCTCTTATAAGCCCTTTATGTGGTGTCGCTCAGACGCCCGACTGTGGCATGCTTGTTATTTAAACTACTTATAAGCCCTTTATGTGGTGTCTCTTAGACGCCCGACTGTGGCATGCTTGTTATTTAAACTACTTATAAGCCCTTTATGTGGTGTCGCTCAGATGCCCGACTGTGGCATGCTTGTTATTTATACTACTTATAAGCCCTTTATGTGGTGTCGCTTAGACGCCCGACTGTGGCATGCTTGTTATTTAAACTACTTATAAGCCCTTTATGTGGTGTCGCTCAGACGCCCGACTGTGGCATGCTTGTTATTTAAACTACTTATAAGCCCTTTATGTGGTGTCGCTCAGACGCCCGACTATGGCATGCTTGTTATTTAAACTACTTATAAGCCCTTTATGTGGTGTCGCTCAGACGCCCGACTGTGGCATGCTTGTTATTTAAACTACTTATAAGCCCTTTATGTGGTGTCGCTCAGACGCCCGACTGTGGCATGCTTGTTATTTAAACTACTTATAAGCCCTTTATGTGGTGTCGCTCAGACGCCCGACTGAGGCATGCTTTATATTATTATCCTTTTGAGGCGTCTCTTCAGACACCCGATCGGTGCATTCTATTTCTACTCTAGTATTGCCTATTCATGTTGTATATGAATAACTTGCTTACGTGCATCATGGATTTTATTTTTGTGACTGACGTTGTGATCATAGAATATTTCAAAGCATGATTATCATTTGTTATATTATACCTGTGTTCATAATGTTTGCGAGTACATTCAAAAGTACTCACTGGCTTGTCCCTGGCTATTGTTTGGCCAGATTTCTTGCATGGAGAGGAGAGTTGTGATGACATCCCTGGAACTTACGCAATGGTGATAGAAGTCTCGTGAAGATAGGAGTTATCCAGGTCAGCTGTTCCTGTGGGAAATGGAGTCCCATAGACGCTGATGAACCACAAACCGCTTCCGCCATCAACCACTAGAAACCTTGTGTTGTACTCATAGGCCAGAATGGTCTTGTACTACATAGTATGTATTTTTCTTGGAGTTTCTGTATCAAGTTGGTGTCTCGCCAGCTAACAGTAATCCTGGGGCTGGTGAGCACAAGGGCCATTTTCTGGGAAATTAATATCCCGAAAATCTGGTTGTTACAACCTCCTACTGATCCACTAGAACAATATTTGCTAGACCATGAAAATGGTATGCATATGCATGAAAGAAATGAAATAGATAAAATTTTCTTCGAACAATGACCTCTGCTCAAGCACAATATGCCTATTGAAACTATTGGAAGCCATCCTCCACCTAAGGGTGATCCCGTGTTTGAATTGAAACAATTGCCAGACACTTTGAACTATGCTTATCTTGACGAGAAAAAGATATATCCAGTTATTATTAGTGCTAACCTTTCAGAACATGAAGAACAAAGATTATTGAAAATTCTAAAGAAGCACCATGCTGCTATTGGATATACACTTGATGATCTTAAGGGCATTAGTTCCACTCTCTGTTAGCACAAGATTAATATGGAATCTGATGCTAAACCTGTTGCTGATCCACTGGCATGCGTCGGTGCTATACAAACGGTTTTTAACCCCTTTCCGCGATGACATTTGGAACCGTCGCCAAGTGAGTGTGGGCGATAGGGGGGTCCTTCCTAGACGAGCCAGAAACAGTTGGGGATATGCCCTCCTGGCACATATGTGTTGGGGAACGTTGCAGAAAATTAAAATTTTTCCTACGGTTTCACCAAGATCCATCTATGAGTTCATCTAAGCAACGAGTGATAGGAGTGCATCTACATACCCTTGTAGATCGTGAGTAGAAGTGTTCAAGAGAACGAGGATGATGGAGTCGTACTCGCCGTGATCCAAATCACCGATGACCAAGTGCTGAACAGACAGCACCTCCGCATTCAACACACGTACGGAGCGGATGACGTCTCCTCCTTCTTGATCCAGCAAGGGGGAAGGAGAGGTTGAGGAAGAAGGCTCCAGCAGCAACACGATGGCGTGGTGGTGGTGGAGATGCAGTACTCTGGCAGGGCTTCGCCAAGCAACCGCGGGAGGAGGAAGAGGTGTAGCAGGGGGAGGGAGGCGCCAAGACTCAGGGGTGCGGCTGCCCTCCCTCCCCCCTCCTTTATATAGGCCCCCAGGGGGGGGGGGCGCCGGCCCTGGAGATGGGAATCTCGCAAGGGGCGGCGGCCAGGGGGGGGTGGAGTGCCCCCCAAGGCAAGTGGTGCGCCCCCACCCTAGGGTTTCCAACCCTAGGCGCAGGGGGGCCCAAGGGGGGGTGCACCAGCCCACTAGGGGCTGGTTCCCCTCCCACTTCAGCCCACGGGGCCCTCCGGGATAGGTGGCCCCACCCGATGGACCCCCGGGACCCTTCCGGTGGTCCCGGTACAATACCGGGTGACCCCGAAACTCTCCCGATGGCCGAAACAGCACTTCCTATATATAAATCTTCACCTCCCGACTATTCTGGAACTCCTCGTGACGTCCAGGATCTCATCCGGTACTCCAAACAACATTCGGTAATCACATACAAGTCTTCCTAATAACCCTAGCGTCACCGAACCTTAAGTGTGTAGACCCTACGGGTTCGGGAATCATGCAGACATGACCGAGACGGCTCTACGGCCAATAACTAACAGCGGGATCTGGATACCCATGTTGGCTCCCACATGTTCCACGATGATTTCATCGGATGAACCACGATGTCGAGGATTCGATCAACCCCGTATACAATTCCCTTTGTCAATCGGTACGTTACTTGCCCGAGACTCGATCGTCGGTATCCCAATACCTCGTTCAGTCTCGTTGCCGGCAAGTCACTTTACTCGTGCCGTAATGCATGATCCCTTGACCAAACACTTGGTCACTTAGAGCTCATTATGATGATGCATTGCTGAGTGGGCCCAGAGATACCTCTCCGTCATACGGAGTGACAAATCCCAGTCTCGATCCGTGTCAACCCAACAGACACTTTCGGAGATACCTGTAGTGCACCTTTATAGTCACCCAGTTACGTTGTGAAGTTTGGTGCACCCAAAGCACTCCTACGGTATCCTGGAGTTACACGACCTCATGGTCTAAGGAAAAGATACTTGACATTGGAAAATCTCTAGCAAACGAACTACACGATCTTGTGCTATGCTTAGGATTGGGTCTTGTCCATCACATCATTCTCCTAATGATATGATCCCGTTATCAACGACATCTAATGTCCATAGTCAGGAAACCATGACTATCTGTTGATCAACGAGCTAGTCAACTAGAGGCTTACTAGGGACATATTATGGTCTATGTATTCACACGTGCATTAAGATTTCCTGATAATACAGTTATAGCATGAATAAAGACAATTATCATGAACAAGGAAATATAATAATAATCCTTTTATTATTGCCTCTAGGGCATATTTCCAACAATATGCTCGGCAAAATGAGGACGTGTGCGACCGGTGAGCGAGCAAATACGGTTATATGTAGATTAGTGCTAAAAAAAATACAATTATACAGGCAAAATTGTTTCCAGTCGTAAGTACATCCCACACAGTCAGTCCCCGCTAAACGTTTCCATTTGTATATACATCCCACACAGTCGATCCAAGGAAAACGTTTCCGTTCGCAGGTACATCACACACAATTTTCCCTGTTAAATCATTTGTGATAGCATTGCCATCGCACACAATATTAACAATTTTATCGTCTACGTTATTGAATGCATCACACACGGTGCGTAGAAGAAACTGTGTGGCAAAGGCTGTCCATCACACACAGTTTTTATGTGGTAAACTTTTGCACAAGGTGGCCTAACGCAAACATTTTTGAAGAGAATGTAGTGTGTGATTGTTCATCGATCCAACACGGTTTATTCCTAGAAACTGTGTGCGTTGCCTTAGGTCATCGCCCATGATATTTTCTCAATAACCGCTTGCAATTGCAAAAACCAATTAGCGGGCTAATTCGCCATTAGCAGGCTAATGGCCCTATTATTAATAATCTATATATTAATCTAATTGACATTCATATTAAACACATGATATATTTCACTCCCATATTAAGGAAGCAGGATTTCATAATTGAAATACATCAGACTACAACATGATATAGCTTCAGCGCACAACTACCACATTACACAACTGCACCAGCACCAAGTTTCACATGCAACATTTAGAACCTTTCAAAATTAGCATCATAGACGCTACATAGACAGATGCATCTCATCTGGAAAACTACTGAAGGGGAAGGCGAGTATTGAGCCTTCATTCATGTTGAACGTCTTTGAAACTTTAGGCCAGTGCCTGTGGATGATTGACCGTCCATCCTTCGTCCTCTTCAGGAACACTTCAATATTGAACCGTGGGTGTTGTATGAATACCTTCCTCACCTCCTGACCATATTGGTGGTTTGAGAGGTAATCATCAGTAAACTGCTTTGGAAAGGACTGAAAACAAGGATGTGCATAAATATCTTCTCTATATTGGAAATGGGGCAAAGGAATAAAAAATACAAGTTATAATAGTTAGTACCATCCTTTAGTGAACTGATGTCTTCCTCATTGTGCAGACAAAGATCTTGTTGTTTTTTGTCTCTAATTTCTTTATCCTAACAATCTTTCCGAGTTTCTTGACTTGACAGATATTCATGGACAACTCATTTCCCCATATGCAAAAAGGGTCGAACAGTTGGTCAAAACCTCTGACAGCAGGACCTAAATGTGCAAGACCAAATTGTTTAAAACCTAAATATCAGAATGGTTCCTGCAATTGCACAATAATGTGCTATTAGACAAAGGACCATGCATGTGCAAACCTCGATTGTAAACCTCAGTGCTTCCCATTGTTTCCCTGCAACACATATAAGGTAGTTAGTGATCAGGTTAAGTGAGGGTTCGCATGTTATTAGTAAAATATGTTGATGAAAAATAAGCACATTGTAGATTCATCAGATTAATTCAAGCCACATGGAAAACCCATTTATCCAAACCAAGCATGATTAAGAACTAGGAAATATAACAACTATATATGTTTCCCATGTATTAAGTCCAGCCAAATTCGATTATTCCTCACATGCACAATAATAAAAAATTCTACCCACGACAATTGGACATTGCATTGCAGAATTGAACCAAGCAGTTAACTAAACACCACAACAAATGTTGGTTTCAGGGTCGTCGGGCCACCAGGTGGGGACAATCCACCGGGGCACGCCTGGGAGGGCAGGTGCACCCTGGTGGGTTGTGCCCACCTAGGTGCTCCCCTTAGGTGGCTCTTCGCTCCAGAAATTCTCTTTATTGATATAAAAAATCCTCGCAAAGTTTTGTTCATTCCGAGAACTTTTATTTCTGCACAAAAACAACACCATGATAGTTCTGCTGAAAATAGCATCAGTCCGGGGTTAGTTTCATTCAAATCATGCAAATTAGAGTCCAAAACAAGTGGAAAAGTGTTAGGAAAGTAAATACGATGGAGACGTATCAACTCCCCCAAGCTTAAACCTTTGCTTGTCCTCAAGCAATTCAGTTGATAAACTGAAAGTGAAAAAGAAAAACTTTTACGAACTCTTTTGCTCTTGTTTCATAAATAAGCTTAAACAACACCCAGGTTTTCAGCAAAGATTATAACTAACCATGTCGACAATAACTCTTAAAAATTATATTAACTCATATCAATGACATAAACAACTAGAGCGCAATAATAAGACATCTCAAACAGCAACACGTTGTCAAAACAACCATGATACACTACTGGAATCAGGAACTTTGCTGTCATCCGGTTCTTTGCCGTGAGCTAACTGATGGCAAAGACGGTCTTTGCCATCAGCTTGACGAAAACATATGGCAAAGAAGCAGCTGACGACAAAGAAATTGTTTGCCGCCCGCAAAATCTTTACCGTCAGCTAGCTGATGGCATAGAACCTTTGTCGTCCGCTAGCAGACGGCAAAGAGGCAGGGTGGACCACTGGCGAGAGCCACCTAACGGCCACTTCTGTTGCCGTCCACTAGCTGATGACAATGAATCTTTGCCGTCCGTTAGTAGACGGCAAAGAAAGTGGCCAAACTAATGTCCGTTAGATAGGCTCTTTGCCGTCTGCTAGCGGACGACAAAGAGCCGTGCCCTATCTAACAAAACGCCCAGCCTTGCCCCTCTCTCCCCACGTCTCTCTCCCTTCCCTCGTCCCAACCCCGCGCCGCCGCCCCGCCCCGCCCCGCCGCCCCGCCCCGCCCCGCCGCCCCGGGCCGCCTCGCCGCCCTGTCGCGGCGACCCGCGGCGCCGCCCCGTCCGTGCCGGCCCGCCGCGCCGGGCCGCTCCGGCCGTGCCGCCCCTCCAGGCCGCCCCAGCAGCCCCGCCCATCCACGCCGGCCGCCTCGCTACCCTGGCCACTCCGCCCCGCCTCGCCACACCGGCGCTCCAAGATGAGATTTTTTTCTTCTGTTTTTTAGATTTTTTTGTAGTTTAATTAGGTATAGTATAATTTAGTTTATGTTTAGTTTAGTTTAGTTAGTTTAGTTTTGGTTTAGTTTAGTTTAATTTAGGTTAAGTTTTTTTGTTTAGTTTAAGTTTAATTTAGTTAGTTTGGTTTATGTTTAGTTTAGTTAGTTTAGTTTAGGTTTAGGTTGGTTTAGTTTAGGTTAAGTTTCTGGTTGAATTTGAACATGTGAAATTTGTTGTTTTTTTAGTTAAAGCATTTATTCCCGCATCGACGTCGATGATGCCTATCCCGCATCCTTGTCGTCGACTGGCAGAGGAGGCCTGCTCGATTAGAGGGGCCATGTCCGAGATTGGGCTCCGCCGGGCTGGTACTGGGAGGTTCTACCTTCCGGGGCGCAGCTTGGTGAGGAGCCATCCCGTCGTTGACCCGAACCTTGTTTGGTGGCGGTCGTGTGGGCCAGTGACGGTGTCGAGGCTTTCGGACACCGCGGAGGTGGTACGTCACCGTGTTAGCGAGGAGGATGAGCACATCCGTCGCTACATGGTTGCGTTAGAGGGCAGGTTCGACAATACCTGGCAGGTTCTTCAGGGACCTCATTGGAGCTATGATCCCGTGATGGTTCCTTTTCTTTGGGTGTCCACCGCCCACGCTGATACCCGTCGTTCGCTACGGTTCTAGCTGTATTAGCGATGCTATATGTATGATACTATTCGAGATGTATTAGTGATAATATTCGACAATCTACGGATGCAACAGATGATGTAGTTTTGCTTATTGAATACATGCCAATTTAGTTTACCCAGGGACGAGTAGGTTAGGGGGTTCCTCGGTGTTGATGGTACCCTAAATAGCAAGTATCGTCAGTGCGAGATACATGTGGCCGTTGGTGTTGAATAGTACATCCACGTCCCACAAGTTACACAGGGGTCCTACGTCCGTAGCAACAGTTCTCGACGTTGATGGCGGTCGAACACCATTGCGAATTTGTATGGCAGCCTCTGAGATGATGATTGAAAGCTAAGTGTTGAAACTTGAAAGACCCAAACTAACTCAACTCGGTTTGGTTGTTTGAACTTTCAAACCTTGGTTTTAATCCTCATTGCAAAGGCTGCCATAAAAATTTGCTAAGGTGTTCGACCGTCATCGGCCACCAGAACTATTGTTGCAGGGCGCCGGCCGTCGGGGTCACTTGTGGGAGGTGGATCTAGTGATCAATGCCGAGCGCCTCATGTATCAGGACTATTGTTGCAGGGCTATTTAGGGTTCTATCGACACCGAGGAACCCCTAACCCGCTCGTCGTGTTGTAAATATTTAGTTAGGTTGACGAAAAAAACAATATTGCTACGAAACTCATCTTTTGATTTAAATGTGAAGTTTTTTCGTCGCTGCGAGGGTCTAGTGTTCGATGAGATCCGCCCCTGCATTCGTGGGTTAGCAGAAATGACATCTCCCCCCCTTGATTTGCTCTGTTCCGGTCTTCGTGTGGATGAAACTTGCTAGCTATATGTGTCTTCAGTCATCAGTATGTGTGACCACTATGCGTCTCCCGTTCGAAAGGGTTACATCTATAAATATGCATGCATTTGCATATTTATAACCGTGATTCTTTCAAATTGTCCAACATTATCCATGGACAACCCGAGTATGTGTAGACTGGGTTCGTTTTCCCATAGGCTCTGCTCCGGATCTGATGCAGAATTTCACCAATGCCTCCCTATTGTTCTATGAGTACACATCCTCTGTGCTTATTGCTGAGACATGTATCAGGAGAACAGCTGGGAGGTGTTGCCGAAATTTTGCGTCGGATCCAGAGTAGAGCATAGGAAAACGAACCCAATCTACACATACTCGGGTGGGATTAGGACCTATCTTAACCTATTAGCATCTAGGTTGCATGGACGTAATAAAAGTGACAAGCTCCATTAATTGATGAATATATACACGCTGATTAATTTATATATATGAATTTCTTATTTGTCCAGTAGCTAGGTGAGATGAGTGATCGTGCATGGATGTACACCGATCACACTAGTCAGAAAAGCATGACAACTGAATGGTTAACGAAAACCAAGGTCTTTCTGAGAACCGCATTCGCAAATGGCCAGAGGACAAACTGGTGTCCCTATGTAGGGTGCAATAATTGGCATAAGAGGATAGAGGATGAAATGGGCAAACACTTGCAGAAGAGGGGTTTTATGCCAGATTATACGGTGTGGACATTTCATGGCGAGTCTGACCAATGCGCCAGAGCTGAGGTGCTTCGTCGTCGCACCAACGAGCATGGTACCGGGATGCAAGACATGGTGCAAGACTTTGATGATGCTCGGGACTCATACGATGAGATGGAGGAACCTACAAAGGCCTTCAGTGAAATGTTGGAGTCTTCAAAACGTCCTCTGCACGAGCACACAGAGCTTTGTCAGCTGGATTCCATCTCATAAATAATGGCCTTGCTGGCTCAATTCAACTTGGGCAGAGAATGCTACGACGCAATGATGACAATATTTGGACGTTTTCTACCCAAAGGCCACGGACTACCTACAAACCTGTACCAGTCAGACAAAATCCTCCATGCTCTTAAGATGCCCTATGAGAAGATACATGCCTGTGAGAATGGATGTGCCATATTTAGGCTTCAGTATGCGGACTTGAACTATTGTCCCATTTACAGGTTATCCATGTATGTTGTGGTAGACAACGGTATGGGTGAGAAGACGCAGACCAAAATCCCCGTTAATGTTCTTCGGTATATGCTAATCGTACCAAGGCTGCAACGTCTTTTCATGGTCGAAGAGACGGCAAGACAGATGACATGGCAAGAGTCGATCAGGAGGCGCTATGTCATAGACCGTTACAAAACATGCAACCACCAAAAGTAAAGAAGAACTGGACAAAGCCAAAGGCATGGTTCAATCTTGGAAGGCCAACTATGAGGGAAATTATCTTATGGGTGGAAATGCAGTTGATGTTCCCTGATGGATATGCAGCGAATCTAAAGAGGGGAGCGAGGCTTGATAAATTGAAGATATTTGGTCTCAAGAGTCATGATTGGCACATATGGATTGAGCGGGTAATGCCGGTGATGTTGCATGGATTCATCCATGAGGATTAATGGCTAGTACTAGCAGAGCTGAGCTATTTATTCCGTGTTCTTTGTGCTAAAGAACTATCGCCTGACCTGGTAGGAGATATGGAAGAGTTGGCACTGGAGTTGATCTGCAAGTTAGAGAAGATATTTTCGCCGGGCTTCTTTAATCCAAGGTAGCACTTGATTTTGCATCTCCTAGCCGAGGCAAGATTGGGGGGGGGGGGCCTGTGCAGAATTGTTGGTGCTACACAACTGAGAGGATGCAGAAGACGCTTCGAGCAAAATGTAAAAATAACCATAGAATTGAAACATCGATGGCCAAAGCATTCATTACTGAGGAGGCGGCAAACTTCGTGACAGCAGACTACGAAGCCAAAAATCATCATTTGCATAATCTGAAGCCTCGGTACAATGTTGGCGACCCTAAAAAGGGTCGATCCGACATCAGCCTATTCTAAGGTGATCTGGCACCAACCGGTGCTTCTAATTCCTTAATGTTGGATCTCGAAGAATGATGGACTATTTCGTTGTATATCTTCAACAACCTAACAGAAGTGCGGCCGTACATCGAGTAAGGTCTCGGTACATTGTTTTGCAACTTCTAGTTCCTTTGAACTGCTCTTATTCCTAGATAAATTTGATACAGTCGATACATCGCCAAATTCTCGTATGGAGCGGTGATCCAATGGGATTCCGTTGAAGTGTATGAGCTTCTGGCAAAGCATGGAGGCGTCTATCCCGGTTTCATCTCTTCGTTCAAACAAACGGTAATTTCCATTAGACCATTTCATTTCTTCGTCTAATTTGTGGCTAATGCAACAATCCCTTTCGTATTAAACTTGTAAGCTTATGGACACCGAATTGAGACAAGTCGCTAATGGTTTTGACTATAAGGTCCATTCATTTGACAAATACGACATCAATGGGTATCACTTTCGTACCTATGGCAAAGAGCTATCTATGGCCGACCGAAAGTCTACAAATTGTTGTGTCTCTGCTATCAGCGAAGGAGATACCGAGTATTGTGGAATAGTTGAAGGAATTTATGAACTTCAATTCTATGGTGCAAACCCACCAAACGTCGTAGTCTTCAAATATTATTGGTTCCAGCCGAAGGAGACTAGAAGGAGTCATGAACATATAGGGCTAGTGCAAATCAATAAAAGCACCCATTTGAATGTTCCCAATGTCTATATTATGGCTCAACAGGCAACCCAAGTTTTCTATCTACCGTGGGCCTGTCAAAGTGATCCTAATCTCGAAGGTTGGGATATCGTTTATGAAGTGCTGCCACATGTTAGACCCCCCCTCAATGAAGATGATTATGAACCTCACATTAACCCAGACACATATGAAGGAGAATTCTTCCAAGAAACACGTCTTTCCAAAAAAACGTTTCAAGAACCGCTCTACTTCACCCAGAACATTGAAGTAGACAGCGACAGTGAACCCGACTTCACCCCTCAGCCGGAACAAGAAGAGCCTGAACTAGAAGAGGTTACTGCTGCGGATGACCTAACAATGGTTGACAGATTACGTAGAGGTGGCCTTCCACATGATGATGCATTTATTAATGATGATGATGAGCACGTCATTACTGATAGTGATGATGATGATGCATTTATTGATCCCGAAGCATTTATTGAACCAGATTATTACTAGGTATTAAATTTTTTATGTTGTACTTGATTTGTATAGTTACTTGTATGATTTATATAGTTACTTGTATAATTTTCTTACTTTCTACGATTGTTTGTTATACATAGTGCCATGGTCTTGATTGTAACATCCCAAATTTTCAATTTGGAATGTTATACATTAGGTCATCATTGCATATCATATTTTATTGCATTTTGGTTGATCCTAGAAATTCTAAGCATCTTAAGGACCCACGGAGAGAGTTGGGGATTTTGTTATTTTTCATATTTGAGTTTTCTCAAATTTTGCAAAGAGGTTCATTTGGTTTTAATTATTTTCTCTTCAAATATTTCTTTTAAAAAATAAAAGAGAGGGGATAAAATGACTTCTCCAAAATAAAGAAATATTGGAGGAAAAATATTAAAATCAAATAAGAATTTTTATTCAGACCTTTATTGCTATTTTATTTGAATTAGGAAAAATGCATTTTTCAAAATTGCATTACAGGCCCAAATAAATGTTCACTTTGTCCGCAATATTATTAGAGGACCGTGAAAATTTATTTCAGAATTTTTGGACTCCGTTTAGTATTTCTTTCTTTAGTTTTTTGGGTCAGGATTTATTAAAAAAAGTGGAACCGACCTAGTCGGGCCTTGCCCGACACGGACTTCGTCCGACGGGCCTTTAAAAGCCGAGGCCCCGCTGCCGCCAGCCCACCCCGCCACCCCGAATCCTAGCCGCCGCCAGCCCGCGCCCCGCCGCCGCCGCCGCGAGTCGCCGCTGCCGCGACGCCGCCGCCCGTCTCGCCGGAGCGACCCGCCGCCGCTGATCCCACCGCCGCCGAGGTAGTCGCCGCCGCCGCCGGTTTTCTCGGAAAAACCGTTCGTTTTTTCTTCCGAAACCCTAGATCCATTTTTTTAGATTCGGTTCGTTTTTTTTCAGTTTAGCAAAATAGCGGATGTTCGTTCGTACGTTCGTTTTAATGAACGCTGTTCGTCAGTTAGCCCAGACATCGAACGTTCATTCGTTAGCCTGTTCGTCTAGTTTTCTTTTTCCAAGGTTTTTCCGCGATTATTTTCGATCGTGATTTTTGCCTTGTTCTTCGTTTAGTTTGTCTTTTCGCTCGTTTATCCGAATTAGGTGATTCAAGCGCCTAGATCTTCTTCTCGAAGACCTCTTTATTTTTAACCAACTTGAACAAGATTTTGGTACTGTAAAATTTGACTGTAGTCAATATTAGTAAACGGATCTTGTTTCTTTCGTAGTTTGAGTTTTGTTGCTCTGTTTGATTTGATTCCTTTTGCAAACCAGAGTTCTTCAGTTGAACTTTCTGGTTAGATCTTCTTATTTGAGTGTTACCCGTGCTTCTAGTTGAGTGCTTATGTGTGTTATTGTTTGTTTGTGATAGAATACCCGGAGTGCGAAGCATGCTACTATGAGTCTCTAGGTTTTGCGGATCATCAGCAAGGCAAGTAACACTTTGATCATACCTCTTTATTTCCCAGTTTTTATGCATTAGTCTCAACCCTCAAACATTGCATGGTTAGGATCTGTTTAACATGTGGGTTTGGGAAGGAGATGATGAGGTAGAACCTATTGCCCTTTTATTATCAAACCTTTGGGAGTTACTTCTACGTTATGCTTATATTGCTATGCTATGCTCGTAGACGTGGATTAGGTGAGCGTATCCATGACAGATGCGAGTATTGTTAATTAATGGTGAACTTAAGGTGGCTACTTAAATACACATCTGGGTGGATTGGTTGAGGCACCCTGGAGTACCCAGTGGTTGTCAGGGCACCTGGAGAATCCAGTGTTGTCCTAGGATATCCCAGAGTACCCGTGTGATCATCCTACGGTTCGCCACCCAGGCTCAAAGGGATCATAAGATTATTCATGCTGGAAACTTCCATGTGCAGCCACAAGCCAATATGGGCTCTGTCATAGTTGAGTAAGTTGCATGAAGCTCTTGAAGAGGTAGACTAGCAGATGTAGTGGGTTGTAGGTAGTACTATCTACCCAGAGTAGAGAGTTAATGCTTCAGAAAGACTATGTCTCGAATCTCCGATCATGGATGTGTTTGAGTCTTGTGGGGAAGAGTGCACAAACCTCTGCAGATTGTATAAACTAATCATGGTTAACCGTGTCCCCAGTTATGGACATCTTGAGTATCTGGTTCTTGGATTATCATGTTGATCTCATCACTCTAAATTAATTTATTGGGTTTAATGATGATGCTTAATTGGGATTGAGTTGGAGGAACCTTCTGAATGTTTATCAACCACCATGATAATTAAATAAAATTTATTCCTTTGTTGTAGGAAAAAATTGGCTTTATGCAAAACTGTAACCATAGAGCTTTCCACCAGCCATATATGCATGTAGTGATAGCATTTATTCTGTTCATTACTCTATCTGTTACATTGCCAGCATATTCCATGTGCTGACCCATTTCGGGCTGCAACATTTGATGTTGCAGACTTTTCAGGCAACGAGTAAGGTGCCATAGGTCGTTGTCGTTCACTCAGCTATGCCGTTGGAGTTGATGGACTCACTTTTTCTTCCAAGCCTTCCGCTGTTATCGTAATTAGATGGCCTTAAGCTAAATTATTGTAATAAGTCCTCTTTTGAGACATTCGATGTAATAAGTGTGTGATTGAAACTTTCTTATAAATCCTCAAGTACTGTGCGTGTCAGCATTACCGATCCAGGGATGACACTGCTGCACATAGACTGGACTGTTTGAGGTCTGGTCGCTACAAGATGGTATCAGAGCACACGCTGATCGTAGGACACGACCACTAAGCTGAAACCATAGGTCACTACTCTCTTCTCATTTCTGACTCCTCTCCCTTTTCTACTCGATAGGATGGCGGATGCAAGGAACAAGTTTACACAACCGGATGAAGACACTCCTTTTGGATGACACTTGAAGGAAGTTACTAGGTACCTGAACATTGGAGTACGTAGCTTCACCGGAACCTACATCGCCACTTTACCAGAAGAGGAGCGTTGGATGATTCGAGTTCATGTTCCAGGAAGGACGTTCATGCCAATCACTAAGCCCATAGTGTTTTCCTTTGATGCACCAACCTGGGGTCTAAGAAAGAGTATGGCAGCCCACATCACCATGGGACGCATTGGAGAAGTTTACCACAAGGATCTCAAGGATACAATCTACCAGATTTGTTGGCACCGAGATGAGCAATGGGAGATGATCAACACAAGGAGGGACAGGTCCATTGTAGCTTTCATCCAGGAGTTAAACCAACACATTCATCGCCAGGAGAACCAGATGTGCGCAGGCATGATAGATCTGAAGAAGGCAATGACCAGGATCACGGAGCTGGAGGAAGAACTCAAGTCTACATGCGATGGATATGAGGAGGAAATGATGATACTCGTGGAGAAGAATGATGATTTGACAAGGAAGCTAGGAGTATTCATAGGAGACCCCACGCGAGGAGGAGATGACGATGATTCCAAGGACATTTGTTCGGAGGACTACATCATCATCAACGACACCGACTCAGACCCTGACGATAGCGATGATGACTATGTTGATGAAGCTGGAGTAGATATCATGGAGTCTTCCACCGATTAAAGCTTCTAGTCGACCACCATATCAGTAGTAGTATTCCCCCATGCATATAGTATAGTCCGAGCACTTTTGTAACGATAGTTAGACCGATTGTATGCCCTTGTTTGAATTGATTGAAGTGATATGATTGTGTTTGTCTCATGTGCATATGAGTAGTGTTTTCCCTTTAGACCTCATTCTATTATGTTTTCTCACCTTTTATAAACCCATCAGATGCCTCCGTGACGTGACAATGGATTTGCTTTCCCACAACAGCAGAATACCATGATGCAGCTACTAGTCCAGAATCAGAACCATGGGAACAACAGCAACAACAACCCACCACCACCACCTGTTGATCACTTAGCCCATTTCCTAAGGCTGAATCTGCCGGTGTTCTCTAGTAGCACCGAGCCGATAGTTGCAGATGATTGGCTCCGCAAGATTGGAAGGGAGCTGACCACCGCAGGATGCACAGATGTGAAGAGAGTGCATTTTGCCGCACATCAGCTTGATGGACCCGTAGCATCATGGTGGGAGAATTTCACAGCCACTTACCCCATTGACACTGTTACATGGGACCAGTTTCAACAGGCTTTCCGCACTGCCCATGTTTCAGCAGGAGCTATGGCCATGAAGAAGCGTGAGTTTCGCAACTTGCGCCAAGGAGGACGCACATTGGGCTAGTATGTGGATGAGTTTACTAAGCTAGCACGTTATGCCCCTGATGACGTCGCTACACATGCCACTAAGCAGGAGAAGTTTCTGGAAGGACTGAATGATGAGTTGAGCGTGCAGTTGATGGTGGCAACATTCAACAACTACCAGGAGTTGGTAGACAGAGCTCTCATGATTGAAGGGAAGCAGCAACAGATAGACAACCGCAAGAGGAAGTATGGACAAGGGAAGTACAATTCAGGAGCCCAGCAGAGGCCTCGTTTTACCCCGAACTCGGGAGGACACATTCACCATAACCATGGAGGCCATAATACCAATGGAGAAAGTTCGCATAATCATAGTGGCCCCAAGAATGGGAATGGGAATGGAGGAAGCAACGGCCAGAACCGTTCCAACCCAGCAACGCCCGCCAAGAAGGATCTAAGTCACATTATTTTTTTCAAGTGCGGGAAGAATGGACATTACACCACGGAGTGTTCTGAAGCAAAGAATGGAAATGGCAATGGAAGCTCTGGGAAGAAGCCCAACCTTTTCAACAGGGGACAAGTGAACCACGTTAGTGTGGAGGAGGTTGAAGCGCAACCCGATGCAGTTATAGGTAAGTTTTTGGTCAAGTCATTTACTGCAATCGTTCTTTTTGATACTGGTGCATCACCTTCATACATATCAAGGGGATTTGTGGATAAGTATAACCTGCCAACCCAAGCCCTTAGGGCACCCATGTTAGTAACCTCGCCAGGAGCAGAATATATGGCTAGCCTATGGTGTGATTGGTTACCATTAAGGATTGGTAACTACATGTTCCCCTCAGACCTAATTGTATTGAAGTCACAAGGACTGGATGTAATATTAGGCATGCATTGGTTATCAAAGTATGGAGGGAACATTAACTGCGGCAGCAAGTCGATTTTGCTCACCACCCAGAAGGAAGAAGGATCAAGTATGTATCCTAACATGTGCCGAAGAGGACTCAAGTAAATTCCTTATCAGGAGTTGTACAGGAGATAGTACCAGTGGTGAAGGATTTCCCTCACGTATTTCCAGAGGAGTTGCCAGGCATGCCACCGGATAGAGACATAGAGTTTTTTGATTGAGCTTTTGCCAGGCACAGGGCCAATATCTAAGAGACCGTATCAGATGCCTGCAAAGGATTTGGAGGAAATTAAGAAGCAGATTAAGGAGTTACTGGATAAAGGTTATATTCGTCCAAGTTCGTCACCTTGGGGATCACTAGTACTTCTAGTCGAGAAGAAGGATGGATCATTGAGGATGGTTGTTGATTATCGTGCGTTGAATGAAGTGACGATCAAGAACAAGTACCCACTGCCGATGATCAATGATTTGTTTGACCAGTTGCAAGGTGCTAAAGTATTTTCTAAGATTGATATGCGATCAGGATACCACCAGCTGAAGATTAGAGAGCAGGATATACCTAAGACAATTTTTACCACAAGGTACGGTCTATATGAGTAAACCGTTATGTCATTTGGTCTAACTAATGCGCCTGCACATTTCATGAACATGATGAACAAGGTGTTTATGGAGTTTTTGGATAAGTTCGTCGTGGTGTTCATTGATGATATATTGGTCTACTCGAAGAATGAAGAGGAGCATAAGGAGCATTTGCGTTTGGTTCTCGAAAAGTTGAGAGAACATCAGTTATATGCCAAGTTCAGCAAGTGTGAGCTTTGGTTGAAGGAAGTTGGATTCCTCAGACATGTTATATCCGGAGAAGGAATAGCAGTAGACCCCACCAAGGTTGTCACTGTGACTAAATGGGAAGCACCCACGTCGGTTGGAGAGATCCGGAGTTTTCTTGGACTCGCAGGATACTACAGGAGGTTCATTGAGAATTTCTCCAAGATTGCGAAGCCCATGACAGGATTTTTGAAGAAGTATACCAAGTTCAAATGGACTGAGAATTGTGAGGCCAGTTTTCAGGAGTTGAAGAAACGTTTGGTTATAGCCCCAGTGTTGATTCTTCCAGATCAACGCAAGGATTATCAAGTGTATTGCGACGCTTCTCGTCGAGGACTTGGAGCAGTGCTTATGCAGGAGGGAAGAGTTGTTTCATATGCCTCATGGCAACTCAAACTCCATGAGCTAAATTATGCTACACACGATTTGGAGCTAGCAGCCGTAGTGCATGCGTTGAAGACCTGGAGACATTATCTCATCGGCCATTGTGAGGTGTACACAGATCACAAGAGTTTGATGTATATCTTCATGCAGAAGGAGTTAAGTCTCAGGCAGAGGAGATGGTTGGAGCTCATCAAGGATTATGATATGAAGTTACACTATCATCCCGAAAAGGCTAATGTAGTAGCCGATGCGTTGAGTCACAAGAGTCATGTCAATACACTCATGACCGGAGGATTACCCAAGGAGTTAGTAGAGGATCTTCGTGAGCTATGTTTGGAAATAGTTCCGAAGGGTTACATAGTAGCATTGAAAATTCAGTCTACCGTGATGGATAAGATCAGAGAAGCTCAGAAGACTGATAAGGAGATTGCCGAGATAAAGGAAAGGATGAGCAAAGGAAAGGCTACAGGATTTCGTGAGGATGAGCACGATACCTTATGGTTTGAGGATCACGTATATGTGCCTAATGACCCCGAGATCAGGAAGTTGATTCTGTAGGAGGCCCATGATTCACTGTATTCGATTCACCCAGGAAACACCAAGATGTATCTGGATTTGAAGGACAGTTTCTGGTGGACCGGAATGAAGAAAGATATTGCTAAGTATGTAGCACTATGTGATGTAAGTCAGAGAGTAAAGGCAGAGCATCAGAAGCCAGCATGTTTCCTACAGCCATTGCCGATACCCAAATGGAAGTGGGACAAGCTAGGCATGGATTTTATCATAGGATTGCCCATGACTCCTTCAGGCTATGACTCGATATGGGTTGTAGTCGATCGGTTGGCGAAGGTAGCTCATTTCATCCCAGTGAAGACCACTTACACTAGTGCTAAGTTGGCAAAGATATACATGACCAGGATCGTATGTCTGCATGGAGTTCCGAGGACCATAGTATCAGATAGAGGAACCCAGTTTACCTCAAAGTTCTGGAATCAGTTTCATGAAACTTTGGGTACCAGGCTAGAGTTAAGTGCGGCCTTTCATCCACAGACAAATGGACAGACCGAGAGAGTCAATCAGATTTTGGAGGACATGTTGAGAGCTTTTCTAGATTATGGATCTAGTTGGGACGACAATTTTCCGTATGCAAAGTTCTCTTATAACAACAGTTATCTAGCCAGTTAGAAGATGGCCCCTTTCGAAGCCTTGTACGGAAGGAGGTGCAGGACACCGTTGTTATGGGATGAAGTTGGAGACCATCAGTTGTTTGGACCATATTTGATTAAGGAGTCTGAAGAGAAGGTTAAGTTGATTCGCGATAGACTCAAGGTAGCCTAGTCCAGGCAGAAGAGCTATGCGGATTCTAAACAGAAAGAGATAGTTTACGAAGTCAGAGACAGAGTATATCTTCGTGTGTCCCCACTTCGAGGAGTAAAGCATTTTGGAGTTAAGGGAAAGTTAGCACCACGTTTTTGGGACCATACAAAGTTTTGGAGCATATGGGAGAAGTTGCTTATAAGTTGGAATTGCCAGAAGGATTGTCAGGAGTTCACGATGTGTTCCACGTTTCCCAGTTGAAGAAGTGCCATGCAGAGATGGCTGATATTCCTATGAGAGATACAGTGCCACTGGAAGCGATTCAGTTGGAAAGCGATTTGACCTACGAGGAGAAACTAGTGAGGATTCTCAAGTTTGCCAGCCGAGTCACACGCAGCAAGGTTATCAAGTTCTGCAAAGTGTAGTGGAGCCACCATACCGAGGATGAAGCCACCTGGGAGTGAGAGGAAGGCCTTCTGAAGGACAACCCGCACCTATTTTCTAGCCAACCCGAATCTCGAGGGCGAGATTCATCTTAAGGGGGGTAGGTTTGTAACATCCCAAATTTTCAATTTGGAATGTTATACATTAGTTCATATTTTATTGCATTTTAGTTCATCCTAGCAATTCTAAGCAACTCAAGGACCCACGGAGAGAGTTGGGGATTTCGTTATTTTTCATATCTGAGTTTTCTCAAATTTTGAAAAGAGGATCATTTGGTTTTAGTTATTTTCTCTTCAAATATTTCTTTTATGAAAATAAAATAGAGGGGATAAAATGACTTCTCCAAAATAAAGAAATATTGGAGGAAAAATATTAAAATCAAATAAGAATTTTTATTCGGAGTTTTATTGCTATTTTATTTGAATCAGGGAAAAATGCGTTTTTCAAAATTGCATTAGAGGCCCAAATAAATGTTCACTTTGTCTGCAATATTATTAGAGGACCGTGAAAATTTATTTCAGGATTTTTGGACTTAGTTTAGTATTTCTTTCGTTAGTTTTTCTACATCAGGATTTATTAAAAAAAAGTGGAACTGACCTAGTCGGGCCGTGCCCGACCCGGACTTCGTCCGGCCGGCCTTTAAAGGCCGAGGCCTCGCCACCGCCAGCCCACCCCGCCACCCCGAACCCTAGCCACCACCGCCGCGAGCCGCCGCCGCCCGTCGCCGCCGCCCGCCTCACCGGAGCCGCCCGCTGCGGCCGATCTTGCTGCCGCCGAGGTAGTCGCCGCCGCCGCCGGTTTTCTCGGAAAAACCATTCGGCTTTTTTTTCAAAACCCTAGATCTGTTATTTTAGATTCGGTTCGGGTTTTTTTGGTTTAGCTAAATAGTGGACGTTCGTCCGTACGTTCATTTTAACGAACGCTGTTCGTCAGTTAGCCGCAGACAGCGAACGTTCATTCATTAGTGTGTTCATCTGTTTTTCTTTTTCCAGGGTTTTTCTGCAATTATTTTTGATTGCGATTTCTGCCTTGTTATTCGTTTTAGTTTATCTTTTCGCTCGTTTATCCGAATCAGGTGATTCAAGCACCTAGATCTTTGTCTCGAAGCCCTCTTTCTGTTTAACCAACTTGAACAAGATTTTGGTACTGTAAAATTTGACTTTAGTCCATATTAGTAAACAGATCTTGCTTCTTTCATAGTTTGAGTTTTGTTGCTCCGTTTGATTTGATTCTTTTTGCACACCAGAGTTCTTCAATTGAACTTTTTGGTTAGATCATATTATTTGAGTGTTACACGTGCTTCTAGTTAAGTGCTTATGTATGTTATTGTTTGTTTGTGATAGAATACCCAGAGTGCGAAGCGTGCTACTACGAGTCTCTAGGTTTTGCGGATCATCAGCAAGGCAAGTAACACTTTGATCATACCTCTTTATTTCCCAGTTTTTATGCATTAGTCTCAACCCTCAAACATTGCATGGTTAGGATCTGTTTAACATGTGGGTTTGGGATGTAGATGATGAGGTAGAACCTATTGCCCTTTTATTATCAAACCTTTGGGAGTTACTTCTACGTTATGCTTATATTTCTATGCTATGCTCGTAGACGTGGATTGGGTGAGCATATCCATGACACATGTGAGTATTTGATACGTATCCAATGTATCTACTTTCCCAAACACTTTTGCCCTTGTTTTGGACTCTAATTTGCATGATTTGAATGAAACTAACCTGGACTGACGGTGTTTTCAGCAGAACTGCCATGGTGTTATTTTTGTGCAGAAATAAAAGTTCTTGGAATGACCTGAAAATCCATGAAGATTATTTTTGGAAAATATAAAAAATACTGGCGAAAGAATCAAGGCCAGGGGCCCACACCCTGTCCACGAGGGTGGGGGGCGCGCCCCCTCCCCCTAGGGACGCCCCCTGCCTCGTGGGCCCCCTGGATGTCCACCGACCTCAACTCCAACTCTATATATTTGCTTTCACGGAGAGAAAAAATCAGAGAGAAAGTTTCATCGCATTTTACGATACGGAGCCACCGCCAATCCCTAATCTCTCTCGGGAGGGCTGATCTGGAGTTCGTTCAGGGCTCCGGAGAGGGGGATTCGTCGCCATCGTCATCATCTATCATCCTCCATTACCAATTTCATGAAGCTAACCGCCGTGCGTGAGTAATTCCATCGTAGGCTTGCTGGACAGTGATGGGTTGGATGCGATTTACCATGTAATCAAGTTAGTTTTGTTAGGGTTTGCTCCCTAGTATCCACTATGTTCTGAGATTGATGTTGCGATGACTTTGCTATGCTTAATGCTTGTCACTAGGGCCCGAGTGCCATGATTTCAGATATGAACCTATTATGTTTTCATGAATATATGTGAGTTCTTGATCCTATCTTGCAAGTCTATAGTCACCTATTTTGTGTTATGATCCGATAACCCTAAATGACAATAATCGGGATACTTCTCGGTGATGACCGTAGTTTGAGGAGTTCATGTATTCACTAACTGCTAATTCTCTATTAAAAGGAGGCCTTAATATCCCTTAGTTTCCATTAGGACCCCGCTGCCACGGGATGGTAGGACAAAAGATGTCATGCAAGTTCTTTTCCATAAGCACGTATGACTATATTCGTAATACATGCCTACATTACATTGATGAACTGGAGCTAGTTCTGTGTCACCCTATGTTATAACTATTACATGAGGAATTGCATCCGACATAATTATCCATCACTGATCCAATGCCTACGAGCTTTTCACATATTGTGCTTTGCTTATTTACTTTACCGTTGCTACTGTTACAATTACTACAAAACTTCTACCGTTACTTTTGCCACTGTTACCATTGCTATCATAGTACTTTGCTACTAAATACTTTGCTGCAGATACTAAGTTATCCAGGTGGGGTTGAATTGACAACTCAACTGCTAATACTTGAGAATATTCTTTGTCTCCTCTTGTGTTGAATCAATAAATTTGCGTTGAATACTCTACCCTCGAAAACTGTTGCGATCCCCTATACTTGTGGGTTATCAAGACTATTTTCTGGCGCCGTTGCCGGGGAGCATAACTCTAGTCTTTGAGTCACTTGGGATTTATATCTAATGATCACTATGAGGAACTTGAAAGACGAAAGAACTAAGATTTTCCCCTCAACTACGAGGGGAGGTAAGGAACTGCCATCTAGCTCTGCACTAGATTGTCCTTCTGTTTTGAGTAAGCTTGCGACACCTAAACCTGCTACTACTATGAATTCTGATATGTCGCATGTTATTGATGATGCCACCTCTGCTATGCATGATACTTAGGATGAGACTACTTCTATGCTTGATACTACTTTGCCATTAGGTGAATTTCTTGATGAACAACTTGCTAGGGTTAGAGAGAATGAAATTATTAATGATGATATTATTGAAGATAGTGATGATGAAGGTTCTCCCCCTAAGTATGAATTGCCTGTTGTTCCTGATGGTTATGTTATGGATGAAGAAACTGCTAGAGATTTTCTTGCTTGCTATGATAGATCTGATCTTAAGAAATTATTAGCTAAACTTAAACAGAAAACTCTAAATGCTAGAATGAAACATGACCCTGCTTTTGCTACTTCACCTATCTTTGTTACTGCTATGGATTATGAATTCTCTGTTGATCCTAAGATAATTACTTTGGTCAAATCTGATCCTTTTTATGGCACTGAATCTGAAACTGCTGTGGCACGTCTTACTAAGTTAAATGATATAGCCACCCTGTTCACTAATGATGAGAAATCCCGCTATTATTATATCCTTAAGATATTTCCGTTCTCATTAAAGGGTGATGCTAAAACTTGTTTTAATTCTCTTGATCCTGGTTGTGTGCGTAGTCCCTAGGATATGATTTATTACTTCTCTGCTAAATATTTCCCTGCTCATAAGAAACAAGCTGCTTTGAGGGAAATATATAATTTTGTGCAAATTGAAGAAGAGAGTCTCCCACAAGCTTGGGGGAGGCTTCTCCGATTACTTAATGCTTTGCCTGATCATCCTCTTAAGAAAAATGAAATACTTGCCTGTTTACTCAGCTATGCCGTTGGACTTGATGGACTCACTTTATCTTCCAAGCCTTCCGCTGTTATCGTATTTAGATGGCCTTAAGCCATATTATTGTAATAAGTTCTCTTTTGAGACATTTGATGTAATAAGTGTATGATTGAAACTCTGTTATAAATCCTCATGTACTGTGCGTGTCAGCATTACCGATCCAGGGATGACACTGATGCACAGAGACTGGACTGTTTGAGGTCTGGTTGCTACATTGATATCCATCCCTGTTGGTCCTTGCCCGCTTTATGATTCTGATGTGGTAAATCCCCTATTATAACTATTTGCTGCATTTCACATTTATGACAATTATGGCCATCAAGTTGACATAGATATATTTTAATCTAGGAGGTATGTGAACCGGAATCTGCAACCGACCCTCTTGTCGAGAAGTTAAATTTAGTTGAAAAAGAAAATGAGTATTTGAAAGAAAGAACTAAAAGAATTTAAGAAGAGAAGATGACATTGGAATTGTATGTTGCCGATGTGGTCGATGATCACAAGATGAAGGTGAATGCAATGCGCTTGAAGATTAAGTAGAAAATATGCCATTGATAATGAGGCTTGGTATCATTATGTCGTTGGATCAATTGTTACCTTAGTTGCGATCTTCATCGCATTTGTTGTGATGAGGGTAAGTTTTCTCTAGTGTTTTGCTTAACAAATGCATACTTACCTACTTTCCTCCTAAATGGCATAACTACCTAAGTCAGACAAAAAATGAGCTATACTTAGCTTTCTTTCCTCAAAAATGTCATGATAATCTTTGTTACCTCCAAAATGATATAGACTTACCTTACTTTGCTCGAAAATGACATAATAACCTTAGTAAGCTCCAAAATGACCTATTTACCTAGCTTAGCTCTAAAATGACCTACACTTAGCATTTTTACCTAGCTTAGCAAAAAAATGGCATTTGTACCTACTTTAGTTAGAAGAAGAAGAGGAAGAAGATAAAAAAGAGGAGAGGAGAAAAAGAAAGAGAAAAAAAATCTTCTTCTTCCTTTTCTTCTTCTTCTTCTTCTTCTTCTTCTTCTTCTTCTTCTTCTTCTTCTTCTTCTTCTTCTTCTTCTTCTTCTTCTTCTTCTTCTTATTCTTCTTCCTCTTCTTTTTCTAGCTAGTCTTCTTCTTCTTTTTCTAGCTAGTCTTATTCTTCTTCTTCTAACTTGCTTCTTTCCCAATTTGTAGATTTGCTTTAGATGAGGAAGCTTGTTGATGGAGTCTACTCTTCTCTTTATGCTTCCATCTTGTTTTGATTTGTTTTGTATGAGGAAGCTTCCTACTTATATATGTATGGATGGATGAAACCACTATATGCTTGTTGTTCGATGTGTTGGCTATGTATATGTGTTGGATGAAACCATTTGCTATGTATATGTGTTGGATGATCATATCCATATGGCAGGGATATGATTGCTATGTATATGTGTTTGTATGCTTATCAAAAGTATTTTCATATGTGTATATATATATGTGAAATTCTGTCAAATTGAATGAAATCAAGAAAAAACAGAAAAAACAGGGGCTGTATAGACTCTTTGCCGTCTGCTAGCGGACGGCAAAGTGCTTTGCCATCAGCTAGCGGACGACAAACATGCCACATGTCAGCCACCTCTGCAACCTAGGGCAGTAGGCTGGCTATTTAGTAGCTTTGCCGTCAGCCAGCTAACGGCAAAGAACGTTGCATCTTTGCCATCTGCCAGCTGACAGCAAAGCTACAAAATAGGCCAGCCCCCCAGGCGCTGCCACGTGGCATGCTATACTGTCTACTTGCAGACGGCAAACAATCAATGTTCTTTGCCGTCTGCTCGCAGACGGCAAATATGCAAAGGTCTTTGCTGTCTGCCTGCAGACAACAAAGCATGCCGTTAACCCCTTAACGGACTTAATCTGACACGTGTGCCGTCCAGCCTCTTTGCCGTCTGTCAGCGGACGACAAATCCCTTTGCATCTTTGCCATCAGCCAGTAGACGACAAAGAAGCCTTTGTCGTAGCCTATTCAGTCGGACGTGTTGCCGTCTGCTGGTGGACGGCAAAGGTCTTTTCCGTCCGCTATGTGTGCCTTGGCCGTCAGCCGTGGCGGACAGCAAAGTTCCAGATTCATGTAGTGATATAATATGACAATAGTGGCATCTCGCTAGACCTTTCTGAGACCGCAAAACATAAATGCAGAGCACCCCCAATGTTCAAGCAACGACTAAACATTGTAATTCATGGTAGAAAAGATCCAGTCATGATGCACCCAACATTAGCTACACACAATGCATCAGCATGACAGCAGTGCTCTCAAGTTCTGGCGCTTATTTGAGAAGGTGATGACACAACATAAAAGTAAATGGGTAGTCCCTTTGCAGAGGGAAGTAGAGTGATTTGCAGAGGTGCCAGAGCTCAAGTTCTTTAAAACAAAGGTAAATGAAATTTTGAGACATGCACCCTTCTCATTTACTTCACGACTATCAGTTATCAATATCTTCCATGCTAAACACGCCAGTGGCGGTTCCCAAGCGGAAATGTAAAGGTTATGAATCCATTGGGAGTTTTTGTTTGATTATTTGTAAGCTCTTTTCTTTTTGCAGTTTGGGACTGGGCATCCCTAGTACCTCCCTTTTCTCGTGCGATGGCGAGTGAATAAAAACTCGACCTGAGAATAACTCGCTTAGCATGGAAGATACCAACTACCTCCTGTCATCCATGAACGATCCAGGTACAAAAAAAAGGATATTTATTCGAAGTTTTTAGAGATGGCACATGCAAATTTACTTAGAACGGCAGGGTAATACCGCATATAGGTTGGTATGGTGGACTCATCTGGAATAACTTGGGTTTCAGGTTTTGATGTACAAGAAGAGTTCCCACTTAGTACAGGCAAAGGCTAGCAAATAGGTTGAGAAGTGGCCAGCTAAAGAGCAACAACGATCATGAACATGCATTATGCATAAGTAACATTGGATACTAGCATGAGTAGGATATGAACACCATGAACATAAATATCATAGAAGCTACGTTGGTTTTGATTCAACTACATGCATGAACATGTGCCAAGTCAAGCCATCCAAACATTCAGAGGATGATACCATATCATCATACTACATCACAGTCATTTTAACGCAATGTTCATATCTAAGATAAATCATTATTCACTCCTAGCTACTTATGCATGGCATGAGAAACTATAATCTCTAATTGTCATTGCAAACATGTTTGATCAAAATAGGCTGAATCATGGATGCCAGGTTAAACATATTTACAAAAACAGAACAAGTCGAGTTCATACCCATTTCTCTCTGCCATGGCCAGTTCATCTAATATCGTCATTATTGCCTTTTACTTGCACGACCGAATGATTTGAAAATAATAATAGTGCAAGAGTGTCGTGGACTAAGCTGGAATTTGCAAACTTTTATTCAAGAGGAGAAGAGAAGGTAATATGGCTCTTTGTTAGATAAACAATAAAGAAAATGAGAGCCACTCAACATTTTCATCGTGGTCTTCTCCTCGGTATGACTCAATAAAAAGAAAAGAAATTCAGAGAAACACACTAAAATATTTTTGGAGTTTTTGGTTTTTCGTAAACGAGCAAATGAAAAGAGAAAAGCAAGAATGAGAAAAACTATTTACACGGGAAAGCTCCCAACAAGTAAAAGAAGAACAAGGAAATCTTTTTGGGTTTTCTTTTTACTGCTACAACAATTTAAACTAGGAAGAAAAAAAATAAGCAAGAAACATATTTTTGGATTTTCTTAAAGTTTTTCAAACAACAAGAAGAAAGCGAGAAAATAAATTAAACATGGATGATACAATGAAAAAGTATGGACACCGACAACTGGGATGAAATGTGTGAACATGAATGTAATGCTGGTGGGAATACGTACCCCCCCAAGCTTAGGCTTTTGTCCTAACTTGGTCTAGGGCCACTCGAAGAAGCTGTGAGGTCCACTGTTGAATTGCTGGGGAGCAGGAACCATAGGGTGCCACTGCTGAGGCTCCTCCTGTGCGATAGTCTGGTTGTTCCGGTAAGCGACAATGTCCTCAGGCAGAATCCTATATCCGCCCGTGGCAACATGATCAAACAAAGGAGGTGTAGGCAAGGGGATAATATCACGAGTATCCACACTGAAAACTAAGTTGTAAGCATATCAATATCAGGGTAATGAGTAGCAATAAAATGGTGGTCCTCCATAGATGCTCTATCTAAATAAGCTTTGGGCAATGGATGATCATGCTAGCGTATCTGCACATTGAAGTGAGTCGCCAAGCGAGTAGCGTAAATGCCCGCATGTATTTTACCCTTGGATCTGTTAAGGTGAAGGGGATGTGCCACAATAGCTCCCAAGCTATAAATGTTGTTGCCATAAAGTGTGCGATGCAAAACAACAAAGTCTGGGGCGCTAAGTGAACCCACCATGTCTCTCGCTAGCAAGCACTTTGCAATAAATATGGCAAAATAACGCACGATAGGAAACTGCAAGCTAACAGCAGTGGAGCCCGATACTCGTCTCTCACCCCCACTGTCGGAGTATGGTAAAAACCTTCAAACTCTAAGGGCTTAGGCTCTACCAAATCCCCATCAGAAGGAAGCATGCATATGTCACAAAATTCAGTAAGTGGGATCTGGCGGGTTTCAGAATATAAATTAAACTGCACCTCAGGAGGATTATTCCTAGAATGGAAATGAAATTTTTGCACAAAGGAATTTGTGAGGATATGATACTGTTCACATTAAGCCTTGATAAAGTCTGTGAGGCCGGCATTAGCAGCATATTGTGTGAATTCTTGAAGGATTCCAGCCCCTTCCATGAACGCATTATGCGGCCACTCACACGGCCGTAGCTCCGTCAACCTCGGGGTATGGAGATCATTGTCAGATGACTCCCCAATAACCCCCTTGGAGTTCTTCCTGGAAGCAAACTTCCTAAAGAAACCCATCTTTTTCCTATGAACAAAATTCTGAAATTTTTAGTCCACAAAATTTTTCTCAACAAAACTTCACAAAAATGATAGCAACTACTCATAGGGATGTATAGAGGCCATAGCAAGCATTTGAACTACTTAGAACTCTAACAATTCAACATGCAAGCTCATCTATAGCAGCACCAAGAGTAGCTAATTATTCTAATTATAGACCACTAAAACAAAAACTAATTGGAAATATGGAGGATTCACATACCAAGCAACAAATCCCCGAAACAGTTTTGGAAACGGGGCTTCAAGCAAATAAGTTGAAATTCGTGGTTTCGGGAGCAAGAACACGAGAGAGAGAGTGATAGTGATTTTTTTTCCTGGGTGAATGGAGTGATGTGGGAAGAAGAAGTAAGCGAGGGGGGCCACGTGGGGGCCACAACCCACCAGGGCGCGCCAGGGGGTCCTGGCGCGCCCATGTGGGTTGTGCCCCACCTGGTGCACCTCCCTCTGAAATTATTTGCACTAGAAATTCAGAAATAGTCAGAAAAAAATCGTATTAAATTTTCAGAGCATTCCGAAAACTTTTATTTTTGGGCCATTTTTTATTGCACGGAAAACTCAAAAAACAGACAAAGCATGACATTTTATTTTATTTAACTAAGAAAAACAGAAAACAAAAGGTAGGGACAGAAGGTAGTGCTTACTAAATTCATCAACTTCATACCTCTAAAAAATGGTCTATTAATAAGGTGGATCAAGTCTTATTAACAACCACTTTCGATTAGTGTGAAACCGAAGAACTTCCGTAAATCACTAAGTTACCTCAATGGGGATATGAATGTCCCCAACAATAAGCATTTCATATTTCTTGTTAACAGTAGGTATAGGTAGTTGAAAACTTCTAATAGTGATTGTCGGAGATTTTTCAATAACATTAATACCATTCACTTGGAATTGTTTCTTCAGAAAGTGCACCGTATGCTCATTACCATTGATATGAAAAGTGAACTTGCTTTTATTGCAATCATTAATAGCCCCTGCAGTATTCAAGAAGGGTCTACCAAGGATAATCGACATGTTGTCATCCTCGGGCATCTCACGTATAACAAAGTTAGTCAAAGTAGTAACATTAGCAACAACAACAGGCACATCCTCACAAATACCGATAGGTATGGCAGTTGATTTGTCAGCCATTTGCAAAGATATTTCAGTAGGTGTGAGTTTATTCAAATCAAGTCTTATATATAAAGGGAAAGGCATAACACTAACACCAGCTCCCAAATCACATAAAGCAGTTTTCACATAGTTTCTTTTGATGGAGCAAGGTATAGTTGGTATTCCCGAATGTCCAAGTTTTTTAGGTACTCCATTTTTAAAAGTATAATTAGCAATTATAGTGGAGATTTCAGCTTCCAGTATTTTTCTCTTATTACTAATGATGTCTTTCATGTACTTTGCATAAGGAGGCATTTTTAAGATACCAGTCGAGCAAGTTCGCAAAAAGACTGGCCTTAGCATTTCAGCGAAGCGTTCAAATTCTTCATCATCTTTCTTTTTAGTTGACTTAGGTGGAAAGGGCATATGGTTTTGAACCCATGGTCCTCTTTCCTTTCCATGTTTTCTAGCAATAATGTCTCTTTTGTCATATCTTTTTTTTGATAGAAAGACTGTAAGGGAACCCCCTACAGTATAATTGGTGCAACAAACCCAAATTGCAAGTACCATGCCTTGAACCTGGGTGGGTGGGAAGGCATCAACCCCTTCCCACCACTAGGGTATGTCTTAGTCTCTTTTGTCATATCTTTTATTCTTGGGTTGTGGGTTATCAAGATCAACAACTGGTTCTGTCTCAACATCATTATCTGGTTCTTTATCATTTGTTTGAGTGTCTTCAGGAACCTCATCGTTATATTTTTCATTATCAGAAAGTGAGTGTTCATTACCAGATTGAGTTTCAGCATCAGAGGTAGAAACTTCATTATCATTATCAGGAGGTTTTTCTATTTCAGGTTCACTAGAGGCATGCAAAGTCCTATTATTTTTCTTCTTCTTTTTCTTTTTAGAAGGAGTAGGTGCATCAGTGTTAATTCTTTGAGAGTCTTGTTCAATTCTCTTTGGGTGTCCCTCAGGATAAAGTGTTTCCCGGGTCATTTTACCTCCTCTAGTTGCTAGTCTAACAGAAAAGTCACTTATATTATTGTTCATTTCATCAAGTAACTCTCTTTGAGATTTAGCAACTTGTTCTAATTGAGATTGAACCATAGAGGCATGTTTTCCTACACCTCTAACATCATTTGAGATTCTAAATAACAAGTCACTTAAGCGAGCAATCATATCAGAGTTGTATTTCAATTGTTTCATAACATTTGCATTAAAGTGATCTTGCTTTCTAATGTAATTATCAAACTCATAAAGGAATTGACTAGGATGTTTATTATGAGGATCATCACTATCATTGAATTTCATTATATATTTTACCTCTACCACCTCAAGTGGTGGTGGTGCTTCAAGCCCGTGTATTTCGTCAATAGGTGGTAAGTTTTTAACGTCATCGGCTCTAATACCTTTTTCCTTCATAGATTTCTTTGCTTCTTGCATATCTTCAGGACTGAGATATAAGATACCCCTCTTCTTTGGAGTGAGTTTAATAGGTATTTCAGGAGGAGTCCAATCATCATATTTTTCAATATGTTATTCAAAAATTCTTCAGCTTTCCCAATAGTTCGTTCCCTGAAAACACAACCAGCACAACTATCTAGGAAATCCCTAGAAGCATCGGTTAGTCCATTATAGAAGATATCAAGTACTTCATTTTTCTTAAGAGGGTGATCAGGCAAAGCATTAAGCAATTGGAGAAGCCTCCCCCAAGCTTGTGGGAGACTCTCTTCTTCAATTTGCACAAAGTTAAATATTTCTTGCAAGGTAGCTTGCTTCTTATGAGCAGGGAAATGCTTTTCAGACAAGTAATAAATCATATCCTGGGGACTACGCACACAACCAGGAGCAAGGGTATTGTACCAAGCTTTAGCATCACCCTTTAATGAGAATGGAAATAATTTGAGAATGTAGGAATAGAGAATCTTCTTATCATGAGCAAAAAGGGTGGCTATATCATTCAACTTAGTAAGATGTGTCACAACAGTTTCAGTTTCATAACCATGGAAAGGATCGAATTGAACCAAAGTAATGAACTCTGGGTCGACAGAGAATTCATAATCCTTATCATCAATAAAAATAGGTGAGGTAGCAAACTCAGGATCACATTTCATTTTAGCATTCAGAGATCTTTCTTTATACTTGCATAATAATTTATCTAGATCACCTCTATGCTTACAAGCCAGAATGTCCCTGTTGCCTCCTCACTCATAGTATAACCTTCTGATACCTTTGGCAATTCATATCTAGGAGGACTAGTTCTAGTAGGTGTTTCAAGATTTTCAGTCTCAAGATCATCATCAGATTCAACAATATCATGTTGTCTTACTCTAGCAATTTGTTCATCAAGAAATTCACCTAATGGCACATCATCGTCAAGCAAGGTACTAGAATCATCATGAGTAGCATTCATAGTACTCCCTCCATTTTTGTATACAAGGCCACTATGAAAATTACAATTTGCAACTATACAAGGCCACTAACATTAATCAAGGCAAAATTGATGGCGTTTGCCTCGTACTAGAACCCCGAGGACATTAATATCCCTTGCATGCATGCGGGAGTGAGAAGGTTGGCTTGCATTCCCAACATTAATCAACCAATGAGGTGTAAAAGGGTTGCCTTGTTGTGCGTGGGAGAGAAAAATCACATTAATTAACACGACAAATAAGGTGACAAGCTAGCTTGCAATATTGACTTAAACATGCATTGATTTTTATCTTGGTATCTGTAATATGGGTTTGTGTCCTTGTATACAAAAATGGAGGGAGTAGAAGTAGCATCACACTACTAGGGAAAACCTTATACACAGAGGTATAGCAGTAGCGCGGGTCTGGGAAGGGCGCTACTGACAGTTATTAGTAGCGTGTGCCTATAAAGCACGCTACAGATATGGTGATAGCAGTAGCGCGCCTACAGGAAAAGGCACTACTAATAAAATTCTCAAACTGTTGCCGGTAGGCTAGGAATAGTAGTAGCAGTTCTTCCTAAAGCACACTACTGCTAAATGCTTTGTAGTATCGCGTTTCTATTGTAGAGCGCTACTACTATGAAAAAGAAAATAAATAGAAAAATAAGTGGAAAAGTAAATGAAAATCAAAGAAATAGAAAAAGGAGAAATGAAAAAAAAGAAAATGTAAAGAAAAACAAAAGAAAAATAAAAATAAAAAGAGAAAGGCATAGCAGTAGCACGTTTTGGTGGAAAGCGCTATAGCTAACTTAGCTACAACACTTTTTGCCAAAATGCACTGCTGCTATTTTGACTTAATCCTGGCCGCGTGGGCTCAAAATTTTGCTAAGTCCTTTCCCCCCTCTCCCCCTATCCCCCAACTCCTCCATCGCCGCTGTCGATCGCCCTGCCGCCCTCGACCTCACCGCCTCCGCCCGAGGCCACCCTCGACCTCACTGTCGCCGCCCTTGACCTCACCGCCACCGCCTGAGCCTGCCCTCGACCTCACTGCCGCCGCCCGAGCCCACCCAGGACCTCCGCCGCCCGAGCCCGAGCCTGCCCTCGCCATCGACCGTAAGGCTCTCCCTCTCCTTTCCCCTACCCTCCTCTCTCTCTCTGCTAGGGCGAATAAACCCTCCTCTCTAGGTTAATTAACTTAGGTGAATTTAGTTATGAACCCTAGGAATTAGCAGCTGTGGTACTAGTAGATGTTAATTAGATTAACTTAGGTTAATTAGGTTTGGGCAGTAGAGCAGCAGCATATAACATGACCCTAGGAATTAACTTAGATTAATTAGGTTAGGGCAGTAGTGGTACTAGTAGATGTTATTTAGATGTTTTTAGTTAGGGAAGTAGGGTTTTACTAGGTTAATTAGGTGAAGTTAAATGAATGACCTAAATGAATGTAATTAGTAGTTAACTGAATGTTTAGGACAAATTCGTATATGCTTAAGTACTTAACTAAATATTATTTTTAGGAAAAACCTGTATATGCTTAAGTAGTTAACTAAATATATTATAGCATTGTATATATAGTTGCTTAAGTACTTATATAGTTCTTCTGCACCCAAGTATGCTTGAGTAGTTGTATAATTCCTAGTGTTCATCAATGGGTGCTTAAGTAGTTGTAGATGCTTAAGTAGCTAGCTAGGGTTCATCTAATTAGTTAGTACTTGTAGATGCTTAAGTACTAGGGCAGTAGGGTTAGGACAGTAGGAAATAATTTGAATTGAGTTCTAGGGTTCATAATTTGAAATTTGTGTAGATTTTCTTGAAGTGTGAAACATTGAAGTGGTCATGATATATGAAAATTCTTAGATTGTGCCCAAGTGGCCTTTTGTTGTTTCCAGGGAATGAAGCCGAGTGGCCTATGTTTTGCCAGAATGTTGATTCATTTCCGTTCCGGCAAATTTCAGGTGCTCGATTTGTCAACTTTTTAGCAAAGGTCATGCTGAAATTTTCCATGAATTTCGGGATGACTTGTGCTACAAACAAGGACATATTGAGTACCTGGGAATTAATTGACTAGATTTAATTGACTTTTAATTTCATTATTCATTTTATTAGGTCTAGAATTAATTGACTAGATTTAATTGTAGGAAACATGGCTAGCAACGATGAAAGACAGGTACATGGTGATTGCGATGACTTCTACCTGGCAACAGACGAATATTTGAACCTTGCCAATGATCAACGATTGTTGTTGCTGGGCCCACCTGTCACATCCGAGACCGACATCGAGACAGGCGCCGTGACTGGCGTTGAGACCTAGACCGGCACCGAGACCGACAAAGCCATAGAACCAAAACTGAAGAGGAGATGTCGACGCCCAAAGCAGCTCCTCGCTACTAGACTAGTGGTCACGGAGGTGGACGACGGCAATTTTGAGCCAAAACTGCCTGTGGAAGCGCGCTCCTACTACGGCAATCAAATAGGCTGCATCATACGGGTGTGCCCCACCATCAACGATGAGAAACTAAAGAACAGGCCAAATATGAAGCACTCCCTCGTAACCCTGCCGCATCAGATATTCTTGTTCCTGGGCCGGGATGAAATCCAATATACTGATCCAGAGAAAGACCCGACAATGAATAATGTCGGCGTTCTGGATATGGGGGTGAGGGTCCTGGATTAGGGGGTATCCGGACAGCCGGACTATATACTTTGGCCAGACTGTTGGACCATGAAGATACAGGATTTTGTCCTGTGTCCAGATGGGACTCTCCTTTGCGTGGAAGACAAGCTTGGTGATCCAGATATTAGATCTCCTTCTTTGTAACCGACTCTGTGTAAACCCTAGCCCCCTCCGGTGTCTATATAAACCGGAGGGTTTAGTCCGTGGGAGGACGATCATAATCATCATAGGCTAGCTTCTAGGGTTTAGCCTCTACGATCTCGTGGTAGATCAACTCTTGTAATACTCATATCATCAAGATCAGTCAAGCAGGAAGTAGGGTTTTACCTCCATCGAGAGGGCCCGAACCTGGGTAAAACATCGTGTCCCTTGCCTCCTATTACCATTAGCCTTAACGGCACAGATCAGGACCCCCTACCCGAGACCTGCCGCTTTTGACACCGACATTGGTGCTTTGATTGAGAGTTCCTCTGTGTCGTCGCTGCAAGGCTCGATGGCTCCTTCAATCATCATCAACAACGCGGTCCAGGGTGAGACTTTTCTCCCCGAACAGATCTTCGTGTTCAGCGGCTCCGCACTGCGAGCCAATTCGCTTGGCCATCTGGAGCAGATTGACAGCTACGCCCCTAGCCATCAGGTTAGGTTCGGAAACTTGAACTACACGACCGATATCCGCGGAGACCTGATTTTTGACAGATTCGGGCCTAGGCTAGAAGCGCCGAACAGTCACGATGAGCACGGCTTAGACCTGCCGTCAGACAATACTCAGGATATCGCACCTGTAGGCGCTCCGGACCTAAATCCGGGGCATATTGCGTCGTCGAAAGACGGGTGGATAAACCCCGCCCCGGAGGCCGCACACTCATCGATGGTAGAGCCGAATACAGACTTCACCCCCAAGGAAGCCCGTGTCTCCGGACCCCTGGACTTGTGTCCAGTTGTAGGTCCCAGACCGCGTGCCCCCGAGCCCACCGATTCTGGTTGGGCTCCGGTAATGGAATTCGCCGCTGCGGATATCTTCCAGCACTCGCCCTTTGGCGACATGCTGAACTCATTAAAGTCTCTCTCTTTGTCAGGAGACTCTTGGCCGAACTATGTCCGGCTCAAGGGGGAAGAAGGCAACGAAGAAATTCGTTGCCCACCCACCACCCACTTCATAGCCACTGTCGACAACGTAACAAACATGCTTGACTTCGACTCCGATGACACTGACAACATGGACATCGGCGCAGGAGACGATTCAGAACCACCACCCACAGGGTGTTGGACTGCCACCTCATCATATGATATATACATGGTGGACACGCCTTAGGAGGACGATGGCGACAAAACGGAGGATAAAACCCCTGGACAAAAGCCAAAACAACGGCGCAGACGCCACTCTAAGTCCAGCCACAGTAAAAACAACGATAACAGCGCTAGAAAGATCGACACCCCAGTCAACTCCAAAGGCAACGACGACCATATGGACCCAGCGATGGAGCAGGATGAGCCAGGTCACACCGAACACAGCCCGGAGCAGACGCCCGATCACAGCGATCCCGAGGGACGGATTCATCAACCTACCCCGGGAGAGGAACACAGTCCGGACGATGATGCATTCATCATCCCGGAAAAACGTTTGGAACGAGATAACGTCCACAGAAGGCTTATGGCCGCCGCATGAAGTTTAAAGAAGCAGAAGCAAAGGCTCAAGGCTGCGCAAGAAATGCTCAACCGCAGATGGAATAAAGTGCTAGACACTGAAGAAAAATACGGCGACGATCGCCACACAAAGAGCTACCCAAAGCGCAAGCTGGTGCTAGAATTTGACGATGAGGCCATTCCGCCGAAGAACAATACGGCCAGTAGGCCGGACCAGCCACTTCATGACCACAATAGAGCAGCTACTGACGCCGCACACAATTTACGTGAGCTCCTGGATTAAAAGGCCAACGCGACCAGGTCCATCTATGGATCTAGAGGACACGCTCCGGCGCAGGATTATGGTCACCAAAACGATCAGACTGATCGTGTACCAGTTCGGAATCAGCACCGAACACAACATCAGCCGACAACATGTCACAACATGTCCAGATACAGAGGGGCCGCTCACCCTCTGTGCTTCACCGAAGAGGTACTAGACCACGAATTTCCATAGGGTTTTAGACCCGTGAACATAGAGGCATATGACGGAATGACAGACCCCAGAGTCTGGATTGAGGATTTAATCCTACATATCCACATGGCTCATGGGGACGACCTCCACGCCATCAAATACCTTCCCCTCAAGTTGAAGAGACCAGCTCGGCACTGGTTGAAAAGCCTCCCCAAAAATTCAATCGGAACTTGGGAGGAACTCGAGGATGCTTTCAGGGCCAATTTTCAAGGGACCTATGTTCGACCTCCATACATTGATGATTTAAGCACATAATTTAACAGCCCAGAGAGTCCGTCCGCAAGCTCTGGAACAGATTCCTCACTAAGAAGAATCAAATCGTCGATTGTCCAGATGCCGAAGCCCTAGCAGCCTTCAAGCACAATATCCGGGATGAGTGGCTCGCCAGACACCTCGGCCAAGAAAAGCCGAGGACAATGGCAGCCTTAACAAGCCTTATGACCCGCTTTTACGTGGGTAAAGATAGCTGGTTGGCCCGTAGAGGCGCCAGCGACCCAGGCACATCCGAAATCAGGGATGGCAACGGGAAGCCACGGTGAAATAAAAACAAACATCGAAACAAGGAAGAAAGTCCGGACAGCACAACGGTCAACGCCGGATTCAGGGGCTCTTGACCCGGTCAACAAAAGAAGCCATTTAAAGGCAGCAAAGAGGGACCATCTGGCCTGAACAAAGTCCTGGACAGACTCTGCCAAATTCATGGCACCCCCGAAAAACAAAGGCAACAAAGAGGGACCATGCTGGGTCTTTAAGCAGGCCGGCAAGTTAAACGCTGATCACAAGGGAAGGGAAACACCAAGTGAAGACGAGGATGAGCCTCGCCAGACGAACACTAGGGGATAGAAAAAATTCCCACCAGAGGTGAAAACAGTAAACATGATCCACGCGGCTCACATACCCAAGAGAAGGCGCAACCGCGCGCTCAGAGATGCTTACGCTATAGAGCCCGTCGCCCCAAAACTTAACCACTGGTCGGCCTGCCCGTTCACCTTCGATCACAGGGACTACCCGACTAGTATGCGGCACGGAGGATCAGCTGCCTTGGTGCTCGACCCAATAATCGACGGATACCATCTCACTCGCGTCCTCATGGACGGCGACAGTAGTCTCAATCTAATATACCAGGACACTGTACGCAGGATGGGGCTAGACCCATCCAGAATCACCCAAAGTAACACCACCTTTGAAGGGGTGATACCAGGCGTTGAAGCCCGCTGTAGGGGCTCCCTCGTACTAGAGGTGACATCCGGTTCTCCAGACAACTTCAGAAGCGTAGAACTACTCTTCACCATCGCTCCCCTCCAAAGTGGTTATCAAGCATTGCTCAGGAGAAGAGCCTTTGCCCGCTTCAATGCAGTACCACACTACGCCTACCTTAAACTCAAGATGCCCGGTCCACGTGGCGTCATCACTGTTAACGGATATACAGGCGTTCCTTATGCGCGGAAGAGTATGCGATGGCTCTAGCAGCCGGACACTAAGCGGCCTCTAATATTAGAATGCATGATCGGTCGTTAAGACCACGGACACGATTAGACGAGTCCGGCAGCCCAGATAAACCTGAGCTGGGTGCTATACATGTAATCCCATAGAGGACACCAGGGGCTACAGATATTCAGCAAAGCCCACCTTTTGGCTTGACCGTATTAACAGGCCAATGTCTTACACTTCTACTATCCATTGATAATAGCCAACTCTTCACACGCTTACGTCATACCATTCTACATGAGTTTTCTTTTTTACAGACACAATTCATGCGATACACTCCTAGGACACGGCACAATGGAGACAAAGGCGCAGACGTGCAACAGTGCCCCGCTAAAAGGTTTCTCTTTAGATTAAGCCCCATGTGTAAACCTTCTTTATTGTCTCTTGTTGCTTACACATCCCATGGGTACTACACCCACAGGGGATACTGCCGTTATTGGCATTTCGCCACGACAGACTAATGCACGTACCTGGAAATACAGGGTTCATAATAAAGGGCGTTATTCAGCCAAGTATATGTTCTATAGTCCAAATACCCTCGGGAGTGTTCGGCATCGCGAGTTTGGCCTTATATGCATCAGCTCCGAATCATGTCTTTGATCAAATGTTGGGTTTGCCCGGCTCCTGGGTTTGCCGCCTTATGTTCCGTTCTTATCGGCTAAGGCGGCCAAAGGAGAACTACTATGATTGTGCCCTGGTTATTCCGGATGAGCACCTCAGTAGAGAAAGCTAAAAACTGGCTGTCATGACATAGCGAGAGACTGGTCAACCACTCGAGGACCCATCGGAATCTTTAGGATTCCTCTGCATTAACGAAGGACCGTTTCACGGTCATGTACACACGCGCCCGTATTCGGATGCACGCAAAGGTACCAGGGGCTACATAGTAGCCCCACCGTCAAACTCCTATGGCTAAGTGAAAGTGTTAAAGCTATATAGTCCGGTTGCCTAGTTCGACGTGCAATCACCTCCTTAATGGACCAAGATGTTGGATCAAGTGTGATTATGCATATTCTTGTGAACAACCCTGCATTTTATGCGTGGGGGCTGAAGCCAATGTCTGCTAACTTTCAGATTACATACATACATCAAACGGCCGCACAGGAGGCACAATAAAACTTTTGGGCGAAAAGTATAAACATAGCCTCCATAATTAAAATAAAATTGTTTTTACAATGAAACAATTTGTCACTCAAACATGACATTCTTCGAGCACAGAGCCTCTATCAAACAAGCACCTTCTGTTACCTGCTCCAAGTAGTGCTCGACTGGATCCTGGCTCCCCGCCGGATTCTGGGTTGCAATGATGGTGGCCTCCATATCTGTCCAGTATGTTTTAACACGGGCAAGAGCCATCCGCGCACCCTCTATGCACGCTGACCTCTTCATGGCATTGATTCGTGATATGACACCAAGGAATTGTTGCACTAAACCAAAATAACTGTCCGGCTTCGGCCCCTTTGGCCATAGACGGTCTATTACAGATCTCATCGCAAGACCGGACAACCTATGGAGCTCGGCCACAACAGCCATCCTTTCACTTAATGGCAACGGGCGCGTTGCAGCACTGAATTGCGACCAGAACAGCTTTTCCACTTTAGTATCTTGTTGGTCCTTGAAAAACTTGGCCGCATCAGCCGTACTCTTCGCCAGATCCGCATACGCGTCTGTAGGGCTCCAGCACCGATCCAGAGGAGCGTACTTTGGATCTAAGAACTTCATCCGCAACAAATAGGGGTTTCCAGCCGTGATTTCTCCGGCCTGTCGAAGCTCCTCCCGCACATCCCTAATTTTGGAACGCGTCTCCTTGGCCGCATCAAGGGCCTTCTTCTGGTCAGCCGACTTCGCCTGGTTCTCTTTTTCAAGGAGCTCATATCGGCTGGCGGCGTTCTTCAGCTCCACAGCAATCTCGGCTATTTTATCTTCGCTTCGGCGATGAGTAGCCTGTTCGACTATCAACTCTTTGGCCGCCTTCAGGGAATCCACATTGCTAGCCCGTGTTTGTTCCTTGGCTTGGGAAAGCTCCGCCCTCAGGGCCTCCACGGCAGCAGCTCCGCCTACAGTCAAAGAATATCATATTAACATTATGCTCTTCCTAGTATGTCCTATAAAAACAAGGCAAACAGAGCGCATACTCTGTGACTCGTCAAGCCGCTCGTTCACGAGCGTGATGTCGGCATCCACAACACCAATCTGTCGCTGCAGTTCGGCGACTTCAACGGTCTGGCCGGCCGCCAGACCATTAGCCACCTGCTCATGAACTCGGTGCGATCATTACTTAACAATGTGATCCTCCGTTCGCCGCCTAGGACTGTCAACCAGAGTCTCAGGGGCTACTATCTAGACGGAGCACACCTAGCGCGTGCGCCACAACAAAAAATCACGTATTTTCTTACATACCTCAAAGCCTTTGAGAAGGCTTGTAAAAGCCTCATTCAATCTGCTTGTGGCGGATGAAATCTTGTCAAGCACAGTACTCATTAATGAACGGTGATCCTTCGAGAGAGCAGCTTGCTCCAGAAAGCCCGTCAACGTGTCCGGCCGGTCGCCGAACTGTGCCGGACCCTTCTTACTGCCCCCCTGGCTCAGGGCGGCCGAAGTACTAGCTTTTGGCCTCGGCAAATCTGGACTTCTCCGTGACGACACCTCGAGGTTGCCCGCCCCATAAGGCAGAGAGGCTGGTGGGGTTTCACTCTCCATCATCTCCGGAAGGAGATCCCCTGAAGACAAACTCTATCGAGAAGAGCTGCTAGCCGGACTGCAAAGAATGGATCCTGGTTATTGTTTTCGGAGGAGGAAGCAGAAGCTTTGTATTTACGATTAAGTTACAGCTCAGCTGAGGGCTAGCCCGTTTGCGGGCATGGCGCGGTGAGGACACCCTTCAGGGCAGGGCCCCCTGGTGAAGTTTTCTTCCCTTGCATGGCCACCTCCGTCTCCAAGTCTTCAGAGGAGGCCCTCTTCCTCCCGCGGGGGGATGAGACCCTAGATTCCTCTCCCCGATCCTCCTCCTCTGTGGAGGTAGTAATTCCCCCCGGTTTGGATGTGCAATGTGTGAAGCTCTGCTTCTCTTCCTCCCCTTCGTCTTTCCCTGAGGGCACTCGACTTAGCACACGACTAAGCATCTTGGCTATGGCAGGACTAGGCGAGCCTTCTGGAAGTGGCGCCGGACACCTGATTCTCTCCGCCTTGCTAAGCCATTCCTGGCCGCGGATGGTTTTCAGAATAATGTTATGACAAATATAAACGAAGTGTTCAGTTTCTGGGTTACTTACTCAGGTATCTGGGCGGTTGCAGCTCAGGCCCGCATCCTCGGTGGTGTCCAGACACTTTACTTGGGTCCGAGGAATAACTTACACATCCCTTCGAGGGTCATGCCGAAGAAGTGCTGAATAGTCCGCGGACCTTCCGGATTGAACTCCCACATCCGGATAGGCCGACGTTTGCACGACAACATCCGTCGGACTAGCATTACCTGAATTACACTAACAAGGCCAATGGTCCTCTCAAGAACCTCCCGGATGCGGCTCTGCAATGTTGGTACATCATTAGCAGGCCCCCAATCCATTCCTACATTGGACCATGACGCCAGTTGGGGCGGAGGGCCCGAACGGAAGATGGGGGCAGCCACCCACTTTGTGCCTCTGGGAGCCATGACGTAAAACCACCTCCGCTGCCTTAGATCGGACACCTCCAGGAAGAAGCCCTCTGTCCATGGGGCATCGGCGTTCCTGCTTATTGCAGCACCTCCGCACTCTGTGTATCGCCCCTCAATCATCTTTCGCTTCACATTGAAGGTCTTGAGCCATAAGACGAAGTGAGGGGTGATGTGGAGGAAGGCCTCGCACACAACGATGAATGACGAGATGTGAAGGATGGTGTCTGGAGCTAGATCATGGAAATCTAGTCCGTAATAGAACATGAGCCCTCTCACAAAGGGATCAAGGGTGAAGCCTAAGCCACGGAGGAAGTGAGAAACAAATACGACACTCTTGTTGGGCTCAGCAGTAGGGATGACCTGCCCTGGAGCAGGAAGCCTGTGGTTGATGTCGGCGGTCAGGTATCTGACCTCCCTAAGCTTCGCGATGTCCTCCTGTGTGACGGAGGAGGCCATCCACCGGCCTTGAAGGTTGGATCAGGACATGATTAAAGGTCCGAAGTGCTTAAGCCTGGGCTTCAGGTGTTGGAACTCGAGATGCGGAAATGCGCAAGCGTGGTAGAAACGGGATAGGCCTCGGCCCCTCTATAAAGGGGGTGAATATCAAGCGTCCTTAGCATAACCGCTTGGGACTTACCTAAAAACACAGAGTCATACCAACAGGCGTCATGGGGTTGCACGCGCTCGTATTGATGGCGGATTCCGCGATAAGGGGAACACAACCTCTGCTTTGGCAAGGCGTGCCAATAAAACAGCCCCGCAACGCGCATCGAGGCCACGACGTGAGGGCACCCCGTAAGAAAAATTATCAGTAGAGCAGATTTGTGAAGTGTTATACCCTCTACGATGGTGTGCGGAAATTATCTCACAGAACGGGATGCCATCTTTAAATCTGCTTTGGATTATCCAGAGATGGAACCCACCTTGCAATGCCAAAGACAATCTACACGCCGGACTCATCATCATTGAAGCCTGGTTCAGGGGCTACTGAGGGAGTCCTGGATTAAGGGGTATCCAGACAGCTGGACTATATACTTTGGCTGAACTGTTGGACCGTGAAGATACAAGACTCAAGACTTCGTCCCGTGTCCGGATGGGACTCTCCTTTGCATGGAAGACAAGCTTGGCGATCCGGATATTAGATCTCCTTCTTTGTAACCGACTCTATGTAAACCCTAGCCCCCTCCGGTGTCTATATAAACCGGAGGGTTTAGTCCGTGGGAGGACGATCATAATCATCATAGGCTAGCTTCTAGGGTTTAGCCTCTACGATCTCGTGGTAGATCAACTCTTGTAATACTCATATCATCAAGATCAATCAAGCAGGAAGTAGGGTTTTACCTCCATCGAGAGGGCCCGAACCTGGGTAACACATCGTGTCCCTTGCCTCCTGTTACCATTAGCCTTAGACGCACAAATCGGGACCCCTTACCCGAGATCCGCCGGTTTTGACACCGACAGGGGGTTATCTAGACTTGCCTGCCCGCGGCCCACCGCGTGGCTCCACCGACGGCCTGGTACGGCCCAGCTTTGACATCAACAGCTCAAGACCCTCGCGAGGGGCCAAGCCTCGCAAGGCGGATAGCGCCAAGACCCTTGTGGTTATCGGCCTCTTCAGGCTGGCTCCCGAGGGGCAGAGAGTTCTATGCAAGGTGCACCTCATGAGGCTCAGCTGACGTGAGACACGACGACCAAGGCTAGGCGGGCGCCAGCGGGCACAGGGCGCCAGTTTCCTCTTTGGTGCAAGGGAGGCAAGCCATAGGCGCAGAGTCCCAAGGAATCAACCAAAGGTTTCCATTCTGGTGCAACAAGACCAAAGACCACCGGGACAGCAGGAGGGAGGTCATCACCGAGCCCACCGCAACGTCACGACCAGGGGCTTTTCCCAGGGGAAGACCAATTTTGTCAGGATAAGCTGTACTACTTGTCCCCTTTCAAATCCGGCCATTGTGGGATCCCTTCCCGCCAACATTTGGGAAGAGGACCAAGGCCAGTATAAATAGGACTTAGCCACCACCATAGAGGGGGATCGGATCGCATCTGGTCTAGGTCACATCGCACCAACTCTCTTGACCTCAGGAACACCTCACCTCCTGAGGCCAGTTCATCCACTGTACTAGTTCATCCTCAGCCCTTTGAGGCAATCCACCAAAACGCTGGAGTAGGGTATTACACCGCAAGGTGGCCCGAACCAGGATAAACTGTTGTGTCTCTTTGTCTCTTCGATCTCGTCGCACTAGGCTTAGGAGGATCGCGAGTAGGCAGGCTGGGTAGGTTGAGATCTCCGCATGCACCCCAGAGTTCGAACCTTTCAAGGGTTTGGGGAACCCGTAATCCGACATTTGGCGCGCCAGGTAGGGGTGCGTCGGATCTTTTCTTCCGCCGATCGATCCACCGTTACTCCGACACCTCTATGGATGACGCATGCCGAGCTGGCGCCAAGCGTCGGGCCGCAGTCGCTGCTCGCGTTGCTCAGACGGCTCCGGCGGGTGATGGTTGTGCTCGTCGTGCTCCATCTCCGGTGGCCAATGCCGCCATGGGCCCTGCCGGCCACAAGCAGCAAGCTTCTTCGCTACACCCTTCGATGCGCCGCGACGAGCGTACCGCCACTCTGTCACTAACCCCAGCAGCTCCATCCTCCCACGCGCGCCATGGCCCGGTGAACCCGCGAGACGCTCTACTCATGGCGCGGGAGCTCCTTTGCTACTGCCCGGTCGATGACTTCTACGAGGAATGGCTCGAGCGGATCGCTAAGCTCGTCCGCGCGACTCGGGGCTCCACTACACCGGCCCGCTCACTGCCCCGGCAGCCGCCTACTGCGGGTGACGTGGCTCATGGGGCTCCTCTGCCACCTCTGGCTCAGGGCGTCATCATCGAGCCAAGGCGTGTGGCACTACGACGCGACACGCCGTGCCCAGCGCCTTCTCGGGAGGAGGTGAGCTGCCAGGTGGTGCAGCGACCTCAAGGGGAGGCACGCGTGCTTCCTGCGCCCCCACGCCAAGCCCACGTGCCGCCACAGGAGGTGGCGGCGCGCGTGCACCAGGACCAGGTTCCACCTCCTTGACGGGCTCCAGTGGCCACATCAGGATGTTGCACATTCAACTCGGAGCTCCGCAACATCATCTCACCGAGCAAGTTCAAGCCTGACCTGCCCACACGCTATGACGGGGCCGCCGACCCCACCGAGTTCCTCCAGCTCTACAAGCTGAGCATCGATGCGGCCAACGGCGACGAGTAGATCATGGCGAACTGGTTCTGTATGGCCCTCAAGGATAGCGCGCGTTCTTGGCTCCTGAACCTCCCCGTGGGATCGGTCTCTTCCTGGGAGGAGATGCGCGACCACTTCATCGCCAACATCCAGGGCACTCGCAACCGTCCGCCGGCCGCGGGTGACCTGCATCGCATGAAGCAGCAGCCAGGAGAGACCCTGCAGAAGTACATCCAGCACTTCAACAACGTTCGCCCCAAGATCCCCAAGGTGTCGGACGAGGCCATCATTTCAGCATTCACTGATGGGGTCCACGATGTGAAGATGAAGGAGGAGCTCGCCATCCATGAGGACCTCTGCACGGCCTTGGAGATGTTCAATATGGCGAACAAGTGTGCAAGGGCTGAGGAGGGGCGCCTCTTCTTCCTTGAGCTCCCTGATGCTGAACTCGAAGACAAGAAGGCCAAGGCCAAGGACGTAAAGCGCAAAGGGCCGGCCGTGCTCATGGCTGAGCCAGAGATGAAGCGCGGCTGCGACCACCGCAAGTCGTCCAAAAGCAACCGACCATTCTGTGTCTTCCACAACGTACATTGCCACAACACAATGACTGCCAGGAGCTCAGGGCCCTCCGCGACGGGCGCCTCAGTCGACGCCACAAGCGCAACGATCGAGGCTACGGCCGTGGGGGTGGCCGTGGTGGAGGACGCTGGGACGGACGCAACCATCGCCAGGAGTGGTGCGACCATCCTCGGGAGGACCATTAGTAGGGCCGACCTTGCGAGGGTGCTTGGAGGGAGCAGCCTCGCGAGGAGCACCCTCAGGGCAATGCCGGTCTTCCTCCACTGCCTCCACCACCAAGAAGGAACGAAGACTATCACCAGGACAAGGGGGCTGGGGGCTTCCAGGAGCCTCAAGCCATCGCCTGCATCCTGGGCGTCTCACAAGCCCCGGCTTCTCACCGCATCTTCAAGCAGTTCGCACACGAGGTGAACGCAGCGCTCCCCAAGCCCGAAGCAACTCGCCCTCTCAGGTGCTCCAAATGCACCATCACCTTCAGCTCCCCAGACCAACTCAAGTGCGTGGCCACTACCAGCGTGCTCCCCATGCTCTGCTCTCCCATCATCAGCAACGTGGTCATCACCAAGACTCTCATCGATGCTGGAGCGAGGCTCAATGTCCTGTCTGTTTAGACACTCGACATACTCCAACACTACAAAAAAAGACATCCGTGACATTTTGGGCCGAACGAATTTTTTTCTATCATACATATGACACTTCTATGACAATAACTGTGACAAAACCCGGTATCATCATAGATGTGGTGGGCTCCAACTTCTATGACAAAAAATCATGACAGAAAATGGGCTTTTCATCCTGGGCGGGCTGGAGACGCAGCTGCATGACATTCTTTGGGCCGTCCATGACGGAAAAAACCATGGTAGAAGCGAGGGGGAGGAAAATTTCGGGGAGTTGCCGGTTACGGTGGCAGGTCGGGGGCCGAGCGATGCGCGTTTCTCTCATACACGTGCGAGGCGTTGGCTCTAACTGAACCCGAGCGAGGTGTTGGGCTTTAACTGAACCCGAGCGATTGCACTGCAGGCTACGCATTACTGAACCCGAGCGATCGATCGATGGCTGTTAACTGAACCCGAAGGAGCTATTCCTTCGCTACTACTGCTAACTGAAGCCGATCGATTGGATGAACAGTGAGCGTTGCGGGGGGGGGGGGGGGGGTTGGATGAACAGTGAGCGCTGGCGTTGCCTCTGGATGAACAGGACCCCGTGGTGTGGAGGGCTGGATGAACAGTAGACGGTGGAGGGGTGGCTGTGGAGGGGTGGTTGAACAGGACCTCGTGGTGTGGAGGGCTGGATGAACAGTAGACGGTGGATGGGTGCCCGTGGAGGGGTGGTTGAACAGTAGCCGGTGGAGTAGCGCGCGGTGGAGGCTGGATGAACAGGAGCCCGTGGAGGCTGGAGGAGGTCGACGGTAGCCCGTGGAGGCTAGAGGAGGTCGACGGTGGAGATGAACAATATCCCGTGGAGTCCCGTTTTGCGGTACGCCACACCCCTCCTGATGAACAGGACCCCTGTTTGGACCGTAGGAGGTTCATTTCATCTGTTTTGCGGTACGCCACACCCCTCCTTATCAACAGGACCCTCGTTTCGACCATAGGAGGTCCTTTTCGTCCATTTTGCACTATGCCACACCCCTCCCGATCAACAGGACCCCCGTTTCGACCGTAGGAGGTCCGTTTCCTCCGTTTTGCAGTACGCCACACCCCTCCCGATCAACAGGAGCCCATTCTGAACGAAGGAGGTCCGTTTCCTCCATTGTGCGGTACGCCAGGCCTCGTTTCCATCGCCTGTTCCATCCAAGCCCTCCCGATGAACACGACCACGCATTCCGTTCCGATCCAGCCGGTTGGCTCCCCATGAACACGACAACGATGCTGTTTTTCCGTTCCGACCCAGCCATGTACGTATGCGCGAGTAGGTGTTCGAGACCCTGCCCGTATGTACATATGTGGCCGTATTTTCTTTCTTGCACCCTCGCCGCTGTACGTACGTGTACATGCTACGTGCGCGCCTCTACTACGACACGTGCGCGCCTCTACAACGACCAATATGTACATACACGTTCGTGACCAGAATGACAACCCTACGTACGCTTCGACCAGGTGGGTCCCGACTGTCAGGCACTTCCTTGCCTACGAAGATGTAGCTGGTGGGTCCCAGTAGTCAAGGGTGCGAATCGTTTTTTCACCTGGACGCACTTCCTTGCGTGCGAAGATGTAGCTGGTGGGTCCCAGCAGTCAGGGAGAAACATTTTTTTGCGAAAAACGGTGGCCCGTCTGGTGGGTCCCCGCTGTCAGGTGGAGGAATAACTATTTTACGCGTAATAAGGAGGCACTTCCTTGCTGTGGCCGTGGACCCAGCTGTCAGCCTCTCCACGTACAGTCCACGTCCGATGGAAGCCATTCCTTGACCACGTTGACCACGCTGCGCCGAGAGCACCAGGGCGGTGGACGACGGCGAGGCCTAGGAAGGAGAAGATGCGGCAGTGGATGCCCACGCGTAGAGGAGTACGAGGGTTCACTGGTTCGCTGCGGTGTGAGGCTGCCGTCGCCGCAGAATAACAGGGGGTGTGGGTGAGTAGAGGGATGGCCTGGCCAGCGGTGGGAGTAGTAGGGGGCGGTGAGGCCTCCGCCGCATTGCAGCCGGCCACGGGAGGCAGGAGCACGAGGCACGACCGGCGCTGGTTTGGGCGGCTGGAGCAAGAAGACCAGAGGTTGAAGAAGCACTACGGCCGTTGGATGGACATCGTACGGTCACTGGAGCTAGAATTGTGCATATTGACTAAGTTGACAAAGCCCTCCGTCCCCGTCAACTTAGTAGGCCCACAAGTCAGCCTGCCACTATACTGGGTCCCAGCTAATAGGGGGAGTATTCGTTTTTTTGTGCATAATGAGGAGGCACTTCCTTGCGTGCGAAGATATAGCTGGTTGGTCCGAGTTGTCAGCGGCGGTAACGTTTTTTTTGCGAAATACAGAGGCCCTTTCGGTGGGTCCCTGATGTCAGGTGGAGGAATCATTATTTTGCGCGTAATAAGGAGGCATTTCCTTGCGTGCGTCCGTGGACCTAGATGTCGGCCTCTCCACGTACAGTCCGCTTCAGATGCATGTCGATCGTTGACCATGTTGACCAGGCCGCGCCGAGAGCACCAGGGCGGTGGACGACGGCGAGGCCTAGGAAGGGAATGACACAGAGGTAGGGAAGACTCAGCAGTTGTTTCCCACGCGGAGGGGAGTACGACTGTACGAGGGTTTACTAGTTCGTTTGCCCTCGCCGAAGAATAACAACGGGTGTGGGTGAGTAGAGGGATGGCTAGGCCAGCGATGGGAGTATGGTGGGGTGGTGAGGTCTGCGCGGCAGCACAGCCGGCCACAGGGAGGAGGGAGCAGGCAGTCCCGCCAGCGCTTGTTTGAGCGGCTGGAGCAGGAAGAGCAGAGATTGAAGTAGCACGACGACCGTTGGATGGACATCCAACAGTCACTCCTTGTGCGTCAACCTTTTTTTTAGGAAAGCCTCAAATATGTGGAAAATAGCATACAGCCCATCTTCCATTATTTCTAATAAGTTACAACCCATTTGCTAATTCTTAAGGTTTTTTCGGAGCCCATATTCTTATTGTTAGCATTACAGCCCATATTGTGGCCACGGTTAAAAAATTATACCAAATTTTGCATATTTTGGTGCGGTCTGAACTGTTTTTAATCCCGAAATTTCGACTCACATTCAAACTGATTTTAAAAAGAAATGTATATCAATATAAAATCCAACAAATTCTCCACGCATAAAAATTAATGTAATTTCAAATCTCGAAATGAAAAAAATATATTTGAAACAAATTGCCGGTTTGATGTGTTTTAAAAATGTACAGCCCATTTCTCATTACTGATAGGCCATTTTCTCGGCCAGCCAAATGAAGCTATCCTCATCTTGAAAGATTTGCAGCCCAACAGGCCTGACAAAGCAACTTACTTGGCAAATCACAAAAAAACTGGGCTGTGGCCTTGGACCCAGTTGTCAGCCTCTACACGTACAGTACTCTTCCGATGGAAGTCGCTTGTTGACCACATTGACCACGCCGCGCCGAGAGCACCAAGGCGGTGGACGACGGCGAGGCCCAGGAAGGGGACGACGCGGAGCCAGGGAAGACGCGGCAGTGGATGCCCACGCGGAGAGGAGTACGAGGGTTCACTAGTTCGGCTGCGGTGTGAGGCTGCTGTCGCCGCAGAATAACAGGGGGTGTGGGTGAGTAGAGGGATACCCTGGGCCAGCGGTGGGAGTAGTAGGGGACGTCGAGGCCTCCACGGCATCACAGCCAGCCACGAGAGACAGGAGCACGCGGCACGACCGGCGCTGCTTTGGGCGGTAGGAGCAAGAAGACCAGAGGTTGAAGAAGCACTATGGCCGTTGGATGGACATCGTACGGTCACTGGAGCTAGAATCATTCATATTGACTAAGTTAACAAAGCCTTCCGTCCTCGTCAACTTAGTAGGCCCACAAGTCATCCACCCACTATGGTGGGTCCCAGCTAGCAGGGGGTATTCATTTTTTGGTGCGTAATAAGGAGGCACTTCTTTGCGTGCGAAGATATAGCTGGTGGGTCTGACTTGTCAGCGTGGGGAATGTTTTTTTCGCGAAATACAGAAGCCCTTCCCACGCATAGTGCACGTACAATGCGTAATAAGGAGGAACTTTCCTTGCATGCGACCCTGGACCTCGTGGGTTCGAGCCGTCAGGCTCTCCACGTACAGTCCTCTTCCGATGACTCTCGTATGTTGACCACACCGCACCGAGCGCACCGAGGCGATGGACAACGGCAAGGCCCCAGACTGTAACAACCTGGAGATGGGGAAGACGTGGCAGTGGAGTCGCAGACGGAGAGGAGTGGGAAACTCTACTGGTTCAGGTGCGGGGTGGGCCTACACTCGGCAGAGAATAACTGGAAGTGCGGAGTGGAGGGATGGCCTGGCCGTCGGCGGGGTAGCGTTTCGTTGAGGAGCGCAAAACAACACCGCTGGATGCCGAAGGCTGGAACAGGCGGTTTCGGCAGCGCTAGGGGAAGAAGACGAGAGATTGAAGAAGAATGCCGGCCGTTGGATGTAAATCCAATGCCTTCTTAGGCTTCGACCTACTGGCCCACATGTCAGCCAGTCCATTTGTTCTTTTAGTCCATTTGGTGGGCTGGGTGAAACAATGATGTAGCATCTATGCAGCCCGTTTAAATCCCATTTGCATTTTTCTCAAAATCCGCGGACTTGCTGGGCTGGGTGAAAATATCATGTTGGGCTAGACGGAGAAATGTTATAAAAACATAAACACATGATTGCACGTCAGTAAAATCTTTGCAAGCTTATGTACGCAATCACTAGGAGTTAACTTGGCAAGTTATATATAAACAATTATTATTATTATTTTGTAAGAACTTTCAACTTACAAAATAAAATATCATTTTAATTTGATGAGTTAATAGTACGTGGGGTATTATTATTTTTTAGGCTAGACGTGGGACAGTTGAGTTGGTTCTAGGGGAAAGTACTAGGAGAAAAATCAGTTTACATCAAAAAAGAAAGTGAGAGAAAATTCAGAGACCTGCTGGGTCCACCTGAGGAGAGGAATATGTTGGGAGGAAGGAGATTCAAAGCACGGCAGCCGAGTGAACTAGTTTTTTTTACGGACAAGTGAACTAGTTTATATACATAAGCAAATAGCCACTAAAAAAGCAATCAGGTTATTGGGTTCTTAAAAGAAATATTTCGGACAAAACAGATAATTACGACACATAGGCTAATGCATGAAACACTCAAATGATAAAGGTGCTTATAAACAGATAAAGAACAACATCTAGACCTTCCTGGCACGCTTGATCATGACGCTGCGGCTGTCCGTGTACTCATCATTTACGGGAAGCAGACATGCCCTCATGTCCAAGATCTGCGTGTACATGTCGTAGCATGCGTATGCGTCCTTGGCCGCGTAGGTTATGTAGGCTAGATTCAGAGGTACCTCCCACGTGTTCCGATCGTCTTCTTTCATGTTGGCGTATCAGGGGTCGATGATGGTCTCAGCGAGGTCAACCATGGAGTCCTTCTCCTACCCGTTCTTGATGATCTTGTATTGCTTCTGGATGTCGACAAGCTTGTTGCACCAGATGGCCAAATCGTCGCGTTCTTCCTTCTCTCCATCGTAGCGAAGGTGCAGTCGGTGCTGCCGATGAAACGGGCGAATGCTCCATAACCTGGTGCAGCCATAGGACTGAGGCGAGGCAGAGCTTCACCGAGTCCGTATCTTTCGTGTACATCACATTCAACTTGGTGCAGCTATAGGACTGAACGGCGAACTAACTCCTTGCTGAAGTCCATATCCAGCAGGCTCACCCCTCGGATCGCCATTGGAGTCTCTTCGAGTGAACGAGTGTGTAGGCGGCGGCCGCAGTTCGTTTTTCAGCTCTCGGGGAACTGGATTCAACAGTAAGCTGAGTGTGTACAGGCGACAACAGTTACTACCCCTCCCTTGTCCGCTGCACGCCCGGCAGAAGATGCACCCTCGGCGCATTCAAACGCCTCCATTAAGAAACCTACTCCGGCCACACGTCAGTTCATGAGCGGGTCTGTATTGGTACTGTAATAGCAGGAGTTAGTGGTCACTTTACTTAAATTTAATTAGCTTTAATAGAAATTTATACTTAAAACAAGCAATGCATTGGCTCGTTCTATCAGTGCCACGGGATCAACATGCACAACAATTAGAATTATTATTCTCAGGACGCACACGATCAACACATTTGTCGCACTTTCACAAAGATAATACTACCAAGTTTGAACTGTTTGTTATGGTTGCTGTCCTCTGCATCATCATGCTGTGTTTCCCAGCTTGCAAGATTCAGAACCAACAAATGAGATCCAAATAATAAGTACACCAAAGATGCCTACACATCTCATTGATTCCTAGCTTGCAAGATTCAGAACCAACAAATAAGATCCAAATAATAAGTACAACAAAGATGCCTACACATCTCATTGATTCCCAGCTTGCAAGATTCAGAACCAACAAATAAGATTCAAATAATAAGTACAACAAAGATGCCTACATCTCATTGATTCCCAGCTTGCAAGATTCAGAACCAACCCATTAGAGCCTTTTGATAAAGTGAATATCGGGATTAAATCCACCTTGGCTAGCCATGTCATACAATCGAAGAACTTGGCGAATGCTCTTGACCGTCACAACATCTGTAGTTGAGTATTCCCGTTTGCACAACACAAACAAGGAGACAGGAGAGCATGATTTCACTTTAATAGCGTCCTCCTTGAACTCAACCTCCAGCTCCACTAGGATGAGGTCTGCCTGGAGTTACATGATTCAATTCATGCGCCTTTTTCTGCGGTTCACCTGAAATGAAGCAAAGATTGCATCATTCAGCTAGCAAGAAGTACTTCCTCTTGTGAGCTGGCAGGTTCTTCTTTAGTAGTTGCACTAAAATTGAGGAACATTAAGGTTGGTTGTCTGGCTCATGTAAGGTGCAACTATAATTTTCTTATCCTTTTGTGCAGTTCCACTAAAATAAAGTGCCATTGTGGTGACAGTGATGGCTCCATCTTGCAAAGGCTAATAAAATGTTGCACGAGATTACCAGCAGAACTTGACGGAGATTTTGGAAACTCCAATCACCATTTTGTGCAGTTCCACCAAAATTGAGAGATGTTGCCCACGTGACATTTTAGTTGAATTGCACAAGACACTCATTCCAAAAAAAAGTGTTTTGTGCAGTTCACCAAAAGGTCACAATAGCAACAAGGTGAAATGGATATCCCTATCTGCACAAAATGATAGAAAGTAAAGAGTTGTTGGTCAAAAAGAATATACGAAACATATACAAAATGAAAAGAAGCATCTTAATTATGTTCATGGCAATCACACAAGGACAGTAGAAATTTTAAAACGTCAGCAATGCTTCATGTTACCAGAAGCATTACAATCAACAATGAGATTCCTCAGATATGGGATTACTTTAATGGTGGCATTTCTTGTTTACCAGACACAGTAAATCAATAACCGCTAAAGAGTTGGTTTAAGGGCATGGGACCGTGGGGACACCAGGACACTCAGCAGCGTAAAGGAGCAACTTACTTATCATACTTGGGAAAATAGCAGGAGTACCATTTGTAACACAGTTTAATTGCATCTTATCACTAGAGGCATTAGATTAACAATAACACTGGTTAGACATGTCCCTAAGGTAACAGTGTGATCGCTTCATTTTACATGCGCCCTTACATTAACAACAGCAAAAGGTTGGTATAAGGACATGCGACAGTGGACGCATCAGCACAATGCACCTACAAGGAGGCATAAAGTGGTGATGCCGAGCTTGTTCACGCTATGTGAGGGCAGCAAACCTAGTCCTGGAGACCTTTTACTATGTGAGGGTAGCAAATCTAATCCTGGAGACCTTTTACTATGTGAGGGCAGCAAATCTAATCCTGAGACCTTTTACTATGTGAGGGTAGCAAATCTAATCCTGAGACCTTTTACTATGTGAGGGCAGCAAATCTAATCCTGAGACCTTTTACTATGTCAGGGCAGCAAATCTAATCATGGAGACCTTTTACTATGTGATGGCAGCAAATCTAATCCTAGACATACTCTGTTGACTTGTCCACCAGCCGCCACTTTCTATCCATTTTTCAACCAATAATAGATCTATTCCTTAACCAGTTTGTATTGCGTTTTCCCATTATTTCCCTTTTGAACCAAGAGACCGGTTGGGTATCCGGTCTCTACTACTTTCACCATATTATTTCCTCTTTGAATCAAGTCCTAGATTTATGCTACAACTTTCCCCCCTTTCTTTGTTGTTTGAACAACGCCCTAGATTCGAATGCATGAAGTAGCTTTACCTCTAATATACTAAAAATTTAGGTGGCTTTGGAAGAGCTGATGGGAGTAGAAAAAGATGCACATGCAGACACGTGGGGAGCTGGGGCAGTAGACACTACTAGGGAAAACCTTATACACAGAAATTTAGCAACAACGCGGGTCAAAAAAGCACGCTAGTGCTATATAGCAGTAGCGATTGAAGAAAAACCGTGCAACAGATACAACCTTAGCAGTAGCACGTGTAGTTGCAAAAGCGCTACTACTAATATTCCCATTGGCAGAATGATAGGCTACGCATAGCAGTAGCGGGCTTCCAAAAAACGCGCTACCGCTAGGGCATAATTAGCAGCGCGTTTCCTAAGAAGAGCGCTACTACTAATGGAAATAAAATAAGATGAAAAACAAATAGAAAAGTAAATGAAAATGAAAGAAATAGAAAAAGGAGAAAGGAAAAAATAAAATGTAAAGCAAAATAAATGAAAAAGCGAAAAAACGGAGGAAGGCATCGCAGCAGCGTGTGTTTGTAAGAGGCGCTATAGCTAACGTAGCTGCAGCGCGTGTCCTAGACCCCCACTATAGAAACAGAAAAGGAAATTAAAAAAGGAGGAAATTTACATGGCTATAGCAGCAGCGCGTTTTGCAAAAACCGCTATAGCTATCTTAGCTATAGCGCGTTTTGCGAAATGCGCTACCGCTAAGTTTGACTCAACCAAAAATCCGTTCCCCCCGGCCACCACTTCTCCCCCAAATCCCTCAACCCATCCCGCGCGCCGCCGTCTCCCCGATTCACTGTCGCCCCACTTCGCCGCCGACGTCGACGCCACCAGAGCCGTGCGCCGTCGACGACACCGGAGCCGCCCCCAACGCCACGGAGCCGCGCAGCCTCGTCAACGCCATCGGAGCCACCATCGACGCCACCGGATCCTTCCTCGCCACAACTGCCTTCCTCGCCGTCACCGGAGACACCCCTGCCTCCCTTGCCGTCACAGGAGACGCCCCTGCCTCTCTCGCCACCACTACCTCCGTCGCCACCACCGGAGCCATCATCTGTAAGCCCCCACCCCTCCTCTCTCTCTCATGCATAGGTTAGCCAGTTTAATTAGGTTAATTATCTAGGTTAGGGCAAAAATTTAGTTAGGGCTTTGACAGAGAAGTAGTTAGGTTAACTAGTTTAATTAGGTTAATTATCTAGGTTAGTGCAAAAACTTAGTTAGGGCTTTGACAGAGAACTAGTCAGGTTAACTAGTTTAATTAGGTTAATTATCCAGGTTAATTAGGGAAAAAATTTAGTTAGGGCTTTGACAGAGAAGTAGTTAGGTTAACTAGTTTAATTAGGTTAATTATCTAGGTTAGTGCAAAAACTTAGTTAGGGCTTTGACAGAGAACTAGTCAGGTTAACTAGTTTAATTAGGTTAATTATCCAGGTTAATTAGTGCAAAAATTTATTTTAGGCTTTGACAGAGAACTAGCTGCGTTAACTAGTTTAATTAGGGTTAATTATCTAGGTAAACTAGATTAACTAACTAGGTTAAATAGGTAGGTTAATTAGGTTCGTTGGATTAACAAGCTAGGTTAAGTAGATTGGCTAGGTTAGAGGAAAATTTTATTTTAGAGCATTAGGTCAGAAGGGTTAGAGAAATGGAGTTCCTTTGCAATTTAATTGGGTTCTGTGTTTAGTGAGGTCATTTTGCAAAGTTTTTTATTTTTGAAAAGACCACTATTTTTCAAGGAAAAGAATTTAGGCAAATTTTATTTTTCATTGAAGTGGTCATGTTCTATATTTTCATTGAAGTTGTTCAATTGTGCCCAAGTGGCTTTGTTGTTTCCAGGGAATGATGCTGAGTGGCCTATGTTTTGCCGGAATGTTGATTCATTTCTGTTCCGGCAAATTTCAGGTTCTCAATTTGTCCACTTTTTAGCAAAGGTCATGCCAAAATTTCTCGTGAATTTCGGCATGAGTTGTGCTACAAACTAGGACATATCGAGTGCCCGGGATTTGCCGCACCAGGAAGGAGTCAACATTCCTGCAAAACAATAGTCCCTTTTTATGTCATTATTCATTTTATTAGGTCTAGACTTAATTGACTAGATTTAATCATAGGAAACATGGCTAGCAATGATGAAGGACAGGGTTCTGGTGATTGCGACGACGTCTACCGGGCGGCAGACGAATTTTTTAGCCTTATCGACGATCAACAGATGTTGTTGCTGGGCCCACCGGTGGCATCGGGGACTGAGACCGACACGCAGACCGGTGCTGAGACCGACACGCAGACCGGTGCTGAGACTGAGACTGGTGCTGAGACAGACCGACATCGAGACCGGCGCTGAGACCGGTGCTGCCTCGGGGAGCGGAGCCGGTGTAGAACCGAAAGCAAAGAGGCAACGGGTTCCTAACAAACTTAGGACTACTAGACTGGTGGTCACGGAGGTGGACGACGACAATTTTGAGCCAAAGGCGCCCGAGGAAGCGCGCGCGTGCTACGGCAATCAAATAGGCTGCATCATATGGACAACCGCCACCATCAACGATGAGAATCTAAAGAAGATAGAAAATATGAGGAGCTCCCTCCTAAAGAAGTTTCACCAGATATTCTTGTTCCCGGGCCAGAATGAGAAGGATTATGAAGATCCATACAAGCACCCGGCAATGAAGAAGATAAACAAACACGCCATGACCAAGTTTAGCAACGCGTTGGCCGCCTGAAAAAATCGAGTGAAAGCAAAGATCAACGACGGGAAACCCTACTTCGAGATTGTAAAGGATAGTCCGACAATCACGGAAGAGCAGTTTCAAATATTCAAGGAGGCTTGCGAGGCCGAAGCTGCCAAACAAAAGTCTAAGTACATGAAGGGGCTTCAAAAGAGGAACATTGGGACCCACCACCTCGGAAGCCGTGGTTACGGCGGAAGGAGGTCCAAATGGGCCAAGGAGGACACGGAAGCCGCGAGTCTAGGCATCCCAGACCGCTTGGCAGATTTCACTGTCCCGCAGGAGCGTGACGTCCTGAGGGCCCGACACTGTTGGGACCCAGTGAAGAAGGTTTACGAGACAACACCGGTCATTACGGAGTTCATGAGACTGCTGGTAATTTTAGTTTCTGATCAATTCGAATGCACACATTAGTCATATTTGTAAACAATCCTTGTGCCTTTTGCAGAGAGAGCAGCACCGGATTGCGGCCGAAAGCGACTCGCCGTCAGAGGCATTGGCGAGGCCCAAGTGGGACACTCCATTCAACCGGGAGTTGAACATATTGAAACAACAACCGGTGGATACTCGACCGTCATATGGACGCGTGCACGGTGTCGGAGACGACACAACGTGGAAGAAGTACTACCGTGAGACCATGGAGGAGAAAAAGGAAAGACGGAGGTTAACTAAAGAAAGCATCGACAAGAAGGTTGAGATTGCCGTTGAGAAGAAATCATCTCAGACAGTCGCAACAGCGGTAGCTGCCGCAAAACTGGTGATTGTAGATATATCTACTTCCTTGGTGACGGGCGTTTACACTTGGACAAGGCAAAATCTAGAAAAAAATGCAGAGGACTTTCCCCTTGCTGACTTCTTGGCCGCACTTGCTCCCGCACCGGCTCCCGCACTGGCTCCCGCACCTGCTCCCGCACCGGCTCCCGCACCTGCTCCCGCACCGGCTCCCACACCGGACGTGCTCGGTGGTGCCTCCTCTTTGGCTGAGCTCGACGCCCTCACGGTATCTGCCACACCGGCCCCCTTCAATATAAATGTATAATCTCCCGTTTTCGTTGCCTTTCAGATGTCTCACGTCGCAGACTTTTCTTTGCAGGCCGACGAAACCCCGTGCACCATATTGTACACCATCGGCGAACAGAAGGTGGACGTGGGGAAGGGGATGATAATGGAGCCAAAGGAACCATTGTTCCACAGCCGGTCGATCCCCCCGAACGTCTTCAAGGTTTCCGTGGCCAGTGTCAAACCGGGCCATGAGAATTTGCCTCCTCTAATACTAGTGGGGGATGACGACGAGACCCCGCGGCGGCTTGGTGATTGTTGCAATGGGTGGGTCCTGTTGTGACCAAAGAGTCTGCTTCGTCTGGAGGCGGCCGGGAGCACACCCACGAGCACGCAGCCTCAGCAAGGTATGAACATCAACACCCCACCTACCCAATTAGCGTCGGGTGTCGGGTTGGGTGATAGCGGACGGGGTAAGTAGGTGGCTCCATTAGTCACTGATGATGTCGCCATGGATGAGGATGAGGAGGACGATGGCGCTGAACAGTATGTCTATACTGGCGCCTCCTCAGGGTTTGAGCATCATGAGTCGGTGCCTGAATTACCGTCTCAACATATTATTGACGACCATCCGGTGGTAAAGAAGTCTAGGAAGAGAGCGAGGAAAGGCAAAAAAAGCTGATTCTATGATCCAGCCGCCTCAGCAGCCTCGGCTTCAGGACCGTGTAGATATCCCTGATGAGGATAAATGGCATATACCTGGTCGACCAATCCTACCTGAAATAGCGCTACGGGCCAGATTCGGCGATCTAAGGAGACTTCATGACGATGTGCTGCGGGTAGAGAAAGGCCTCATCGCCTCGAAAGATCCAGGATACCCACTCTACGTGGTTAACGTTCCGCGACAAATGTCATACGTCAATGGCTTCCCCGCGGATAAGTTCTTCCTCCGATTCGATTACATATTCGACATGTTTCACGTGAAGAAGCTGGATTTTACGTTTGTCCGCCTTTATGCCTTGCACATGAACTACATCATTGGGGTTGAGCAGATACGTTTTATCTGTGTCGCTGACCTGTACTACATGCACGAGGGCTTCTTGGGAGTCTGTGCACAGCATCGTGAATACGCGAGGGATTACATCGTTAGTTTCATGCTCGCCAATAAGGACAAGGAGGCGATTCTCGTGCCTTATCATCCCGTGTAAGTCATCCGCGCTCCTATCCTTCCTTCGATTTCAATAATTCATTTGCACGGTGGAGGCTAATTAATTTGAGGTGTACTTATTTTGCGCAGCGGCGGGCGCGCCGTCCTCATCATCCTCTACCCCCGATTCTCCCACGCTCTTTACTTGGACTCATCGAAGAACATTCACAAAAAGGATTACACCCACATCAAAGATGTTCTCGACAGTGCTATGTTTTACTACCAAGCAAGGGGTGGAGAGGTTAGGGACAAGAAGAGAAGGGGCGGCAGGGCCGCCTTCAGCCATAAGACCGACTTCTGCTGCATCCAGCAACCGAACAATTCTCTTAATGATGGATTCTATGTCCTACACCACATGCTGGAGTACAGACGGGATCACCAGAACCTTCACATGGCACCTAGATCTGGCGATGCCCATATTCTGCAATGGGCAAAGGACATAGGAGATATCGAGGATCATCGACTTCGAGCTGAGTTCTATAACATCCAGCGCGAACTTGCCCAAATCATCATGAATGAGGTCGTCGGAAAAACAGGGATGTTCCATGCAGAAGGACAAATGTCGCGGGAAGACGTCCGAACATGGATAGCCTCTCAGCGCCTCGACATGAAGCCTTTCAATAAGCTCGATGACTATCTCCCTGACATGGATGGATGGCACGACATGATGGAGTGATTGTCGATATATGACAATGTGTCCGTTTAGTCCATACTTTCTTTTATGACAAAACTTTGAGTTATGCACGGTGAAACTTTATTTGTGATGTAATTAAACCGTCCTCCTCCTCGACTAGCGAAAATCACTCTAGTTAGGTCATTTTGGGTACGATGAACTTTGTTATTTATGCTTATGATATGTTGTTTCTATTTTTGCCAAGTCTGTCCCTTTCTGTTGCTCAACTATATATGTTGCATATCATCGACTCATGTGATGATGCAGGTGCATAGATCATAGATGGCGAAGAAGTGCTACGCCAGGAGTATATATACGACAAGTGGCCGGAGTGTCAGGCCCAAGTGTATCGGTTTTCGGTTTCTGAGCGACACACAGTACTTAGTTTAGGTTCACGCTAATGCGAGAGAGGGATACAAACTCATGTACTCAAAGTGATAGCTATTCTCGCGTATATCATTGTTTAGATGGATGACGATGTATTTGCAAGTAATCGAGACTTGTATCGCTATTTTCGAGATTGATGACGAGAGACCACTTTGTGTTGGATGATGATTATGATGATGACATGATTTGATGAGACTAATTGTATGTATATGATATGATTACATTTGTATGTGGATGATATGCTAAAGATTATTGTATAAAGCCTATTCAAATACAAAACAAATAAAAACAAATATGCAGGAAAAAAAACTAATAAAACTAGTAGTAGCGAGGGGGGGAAATTTAGCAGTAGCGCCGACTTACCAGTAGCGCTTCCTGCTGAAAAGCGCTGCAGATAATATCAGTAGCGCCCTTTTCCAAAGAGCGCTACAACTATTCATCAGTAGCAGTAGCGTGGGTCAACAGGCGCTACTACTATACGTTAGCTGTAGCGCCTTATTAGTAGCGCCGGTACCCGCGCTACTAAGAGGGCCAAAACCCGCGCTGCTGCTAGGCTTTTCCCTAGTAGTGAGAGCAAGGCCGCTTTCGAAGAACTTATACCTGAGGGTCACCGGGATGTCGGCGGCGGCAGGTGGGATCTGCGGACAATACGACAGGGAGGAAGAAGGGTCGGAGGACCTCCCGAGCCGGCGCTGTGTCGGATAGAACGGCACGGGCAGAGGATCGGGCCCCTCCGGCAGGTGTGGGTTTGCTCCCTCGGCGGCGATGACCGCGTGAACGATGCACCTTTTAGTCCTCTACACACACCGGCCGAAGGGATCCGGTCGGATCTGTGACCAGCGGTGAGCAGAGAGAAAATGTCGCTACCGCTGTCTTGTTTATATCTGGAGAGGATGAGAGAATGAAGAGAGCAACCCTAGTAAAGCAAGCGCTCAGGCCCCTGCGTCCATATATAGTGGAGTGATTATCTTTTTTCTCTCCCTAACAAGCATTTCAATTTGTGTATGTGGCATTAAAGAAAAGAAACTCTCTATTTAAGGTGACTACTCTACGACTCCTACTTACTACTACAGTACTACCTCCGTCCTGGTTTATAGGTCCCTTTTATAGTTGGTGCCAAATTTTGACTAAAGATTTAACTAACAAAATGTTAATGCATGTCAAGTAAAATTATCTCATAGGATTCGTATTTGAACATAGTTTTGAAAAATATAATGTTTGGTGACATGCGTGAACATTTTCTTAGTTTAATCTATGGTCAAAATTTGGCACGAAATACAATGGGGACCAATAAACCCGGACAGAGGTAGTATTGTTCACTTGTGCTCCCCGACCCTCCATTCATTGAACAACCCCACGGGTGAATAAACATACAGTAAGTAGTGTATTTATATAGAATGAACAAGCTCGAACTATTTTCGCGTAGTTAAAATTTGAGGGCGGGGCTTTTCCCGGGCAGTACGCGCGGCAGTTTTCGGGTAGGCGGTTTGACAGAGAGGCGAGGAGGGTGAGCGAGTGTGGCTGTGCGATTTGACGGCGCATTACTGCTGGAAAGACTTGTGATATGACCACTCACTATAGTCATGAATTACTTGCGCTCCGACTGGGGTGATGCCCCCCTTCCGTTCCGCGCTCTAATCTGGTGCATGACACGTCGACCCGGATGCTGGCTCTACCACATGTCGGAGTAGTAAGAAGGAGCAAAGAATGATGCCGTATATACTAGTACTATACTACTCCCTCCGTTCCTAAATATAAGTCTTTGGAGAGATTTCACTATGGACCACATACAGAGAAAAATGAGTGAATCTACACATAAAATGCATCTATATACATCCGTATGTGGTCCACAGTGAAATATCTACGAAGACTTATATTTAGGAACGGAGGGAGTACTACTCAGGTCGGAGGAGTGCGAACCACGGCAGCCCAGTGAACCAGCAGTGCGAACCACGGTAGCCTAGTGAACCAGCAGTAGAAAACAATGTGGTGATATGGCCATAAAAACAATGTGCTACGGTCCACACTGTAGCATGTATAGTAACACTCCTCTTTGTTTGGATCCCTGAGTTAGAGCTAGTTTGGGTTGAAATAGCCTCAAATTATCGAAACAAGAGGGGTTAGTTTGAGCTAGTTTGCTGTAACCCAGCTAAAAAAACTAGCCCGGCGGAGAGGTTCTAATTGGTTTAGTTATCCTCGGGCCCACTAAAAGAGAACTAAAAAAATCTCACCTGCCCGCACCAGATCGCTCCCCTAAAAAAATCTCACGTGCTCGCACCAGATCGCTCCCCCCTCTCGCACGACTCCTCTTTGTTCCCCATAGGGCCGCCCGCCCAAGCGCCGCTCGCCCTCTCTCTCCTCCGGCCGCCCTCTCCTTCCGGCCTCCGTCGCCCTATTCCGGCCGCCCTCTCCCTCCGACCTTCGAAGGTCGCCCCGCTCCCCCTTCACCAGTCATTTTTCTCCCTCTGTCGTGCGCGGCGGTGACGCATCTACCAGGGAGGTCGCGAGAGGGGTGAGTTTGTTCGTTCCTTCTCTGTCTCACGGCCATATCATTGATCTTGCTTGCTCTAGTGCTAATTCTGATTTGGAAAAGTAGATCCTGATCAAACTTGCTATAGATTTGTGGTGCACACATGGAATTGTTTGATGCTTCTTGAGGAGGTAATAAATCTTTCTAGAGGCCAAAAGATTTAGGTCACCTTTCTAGGTATTTCAATTTTAGGCTTGCATTATTGGTAGAGGCCCAAAGATTCAGTTCACCTTTCTAGGTATTTCAATTTCAGGCTTGCATTGTTTCTAGAGGCCCAAAGATTCAGTTCACCTTTCTAGGTATTTGAGTTTCAGGCTTGCATTATTTCTAGAGGCCCAAAGATTCAGTTCACCGTTCTAGGTATTTCAGTTTCAGGCTTGCATTATTTCTAGAGGCCCAAAGATTCAGTTCACCTTTCTAGGTATTTCAGTTTCAAGCTTGCATTATTTCTAGAGGCCCAAAGATTCAGTTCACCTTTCTAGGTATTTAAGTTTCAGGCTTGCATTATTTCTAGAGGCCCAAAGATTTAGTTCACCTTTCTAGGTATTTCAGTTTCAGGCTTGCATTATTTCTAGAGGCCCAAAGATTCAGTTCACCTTTCTAGGTATTTTAGTTACATGCTTGCATTATTTCTAGAGGTCCAAAGATTAAGTTCCCAGTCGGCGGCAAGCGGCCCTGCTACCCAAGCCGGTGTCGACCTCAACTCGCAAGGGTCGGCGTCGGAGGGGTTCCCGGGGCTTGGGCTCTATAGAGCCTTCCTCCAGAGCGACGATGGCGAGCTCCTCCCTCGGTGCGTGAGGGGCTCCGGACTCCCTCCCTATCGTGAACGACTTCCGTGATGAGTTAGCTAATTCTTTGTTTCGTGAAGTGTTTTTTTATTTTGTGAAGCTTGATTGATGACTTGTATGTTTAAGTGGGATATCTCATTTGTAAGGACAAAGTAAAAATTATCATGTTTTGCATGCTTGATTTGTATAGATGGTTCGTTTATGTCAATTGTGAGCGGGAGGAGGCCACAGAAGAGCCGGCCACACCAAGAGGGTGCTTGGATCCAAGGGACTTATTTTAGTCTGACTAAAAATAGGGTCCAAAGTAGTGAAATGATTGAGACAAAGCATTTATTGTCGATCTAACCCTGCCATCCATACACCTCTTTGGTTTAGAGTTAGTTCAGGGTTAGAATCTAACTCTAAACTCTAACTGAGTTAGGGTTCTCCTCGTCTCGGTTCATCGCCATCATACTTTCCCCATTCCTGTGTTTTCAGTATCCTGCGAATCAAAGAGGCCCTTTTTTTCGGGAAAAATCAAAGAGGCCCTTAGACTGGTTTAGGTCCGGTCATTTTTTATAAACATGTTATGTCCAAAATTTAATGAATGTGCTCCGGTTTCCATGAAAATAATCCGGTTTCATGTAGTAATTCATTGATTTATTTATTCTTCTGCGGGGGGTTTGCATGTAATTAGTGAGGTCTGAAATGTAAAGTACCCCGGCATATGCTCCGAGTCGTGCATGCACTATGACCCAGATGCTCTATGTCCCACATGTTAGCGAATGGGAGCACGTGGAAATAGCCTAGGAGTACATATATGAGGATAAATGCATGAAAAATATGTACTGTGAAGCGTAGCCGCAGTTCGAAAAGGAGACCTAAAGTCATGACAGCTATATGTCGCACGCACCCAACTAGTGGTACTAGACATACGACTAATTTTTCCCTCAAAAAAAAGAGGCACGAGTGCTTAGTACTCCTATTCTATAAACACGAGTCCCATCTGACAACAGCGTCCGTGCTACAGCTAGCTCTCCTCCCTTGTTTCTCTCTTCTAATTCTAAACTCGGCCGACGCCCGGTGGGTGGTGTGGGTTTGCTCAACTGCGGCCCCACCTCACAGTGAAAATGTTACGACAGGAATAAAAAATGCCATATACTCCCTCCGTTCATAAATATAAGACTTTTTAGATACTAGTTCAAATGGAATACATCATACAGATGTATGTAGACATAGTTTAGAGTGTAGATTCACTCATTTTGCTCCGTATGTAGTAGTCACTTGCTGGAATCTTTAGAAAGACTTATATTTGGGACGGAGGGAGTACTATACTAATAAAACATTAAGGCCACGAGGCAATGCAGTGCTGGTTACAGGAGGCAAGAAGAAGAGATGCATCCATCGACGACGTCCACCTCCTCGACTCAGGGCGCCGGCCCACCGAACGGCGCCTAAGTAGCAGCGACTTTCGTGGCCAGGTCGACGTGCTTCTGAACAATGGCGTCCAAAGATTCCAGCCACTAGAAGAAGGCCAACATCTTTCTGTCCTCGCTTGCCTTGTAGTGGCCTATGTAGATGATTTCCTCGTAGACGTGGATGTGCAGGTCGACGGTTTCTTGCATGGCAAGGCACTGCGCGGCGAGCGCGGCCTCGAGGTGCACATTTTTCTTCGTCGCGACCTCCGGCACCTGCAGGGCCACCAGGGCTTGAAAGAGTTCGTCACCATGTAGGCCGATGAGGGTGGCATACAATGAGGAGCCTGGGCGCGCGGGCTGGAGCAGTACGGCAAGGTCGTCCGCGCGCTTCTTGACGGCAGTGAACTTGCAGATGGAGTTGACCATCATGTCGTCCATGCGAGAGGCGAAGCCGGCGTCGGCGAGGGCTACGTTGCCTGCGATCGCCAGCACCGTCTGTAAACGCTGCGTGGTGCGGGGCCGCAGGCCGGCGCCTTGGATGATTTGGCACAGCCGACTGCCGCTCGCGTCCATCGCCTCCATAGGTGCCTGTGGCTTCTGGTCACTTGGTCTTGGATTGGAGTGAGCAGTGTTGCGCAGAGACTTGGGAGTAGATGGATTGGAGTGGTGGGGCGCCTTTATTATATGAGAGTCCAAACTCTGTTGCATTCACATCGTGCTGGCTCTAGTTTGCTTCTCCAATTAATTCCCTCTGCATGTAATTGAGGATGCATCATTAACCGTTCAACGTCTTTGGAACCGCTACCCTCTTCCTCCTTGGCATTCAAGCACCTATGGACCCGTCGACGACGAAGTGCCTATGGTGACTTCGTAAATTTCAAGATGATAGTGCCGTGCGTGTGTGCGTTCATAGGGGTGAGTGTATGCGCGTGTATATGAGCACTTGCGTCTGTACTGTGTCAAAAAAAACAACGTGAATGAGCATCAAAAAGAGACTAGTCAGTATACTCAATATTGTGCACCTCGGAGAGGAAAACGATAGAACTACTACATATTTATTTACGGTGCAGATTCACTCATTTTGCTCCATATGTACTCTGTCTTGGTGTAGTCTAGTCACTTGTTGAAATCTCTAGAAGGGAAAATACTCCTATCTGGTTTACAGGGCTATACTAGCAAGTAGTTGTACGTACTAGTACAATAGTGGGCTCACATAGCAATTTTGTCTCATGCAAGAGCCTGGCTATATGCGTGCTCCAATGTTCGCAACTGCAACGTTCGGTTTGCGCTTGGCTCTTCGCCTCTTCGAGAAGACGAACAATGATGTTACTACTACTGCTGCTATAGTGTCGAATCCACTGCTGCATGTCCGTCCACCGCGAGCGGAACGGATAGCTAGTTGTAGAAGTACTACTAAGCAAAAGCCTGTCCTCGTTTGCGAGCAACAGCGCGCATGGGCGAGGGAGAAGGCGTGTAGTAAAATCAAGCTTCTCCTCGTTCTACGAGTTGACGCGACACATCATAGCACTGGCCCCACATGCTTGCCTCTAAACTTGGCTGAAAGACCCGCAGTGTAAAATATATTTGCTGCAACCTCTAACATTTACCCACCACAAATTAAAATATATGTGGCCGTATGCATCGTTCTGATGCAGAGGCCAGGGAGTCCCCCCTTTTCAAAAAAAAAACAAATTAAAATATATATTCCTGTCTTGACCAGATGAGCGTGCAAACTACAATCACCAAGGTGACAGGTAGGGCCAGAAGACTATTTTAATTTAAAAAAAAAACTTCGAGACAGCCACATAGCATGGAGCCGACCCTAATGATTTTAAGCTTACAGACACGGTACATGCTATCTGGACTACTCTACACATAAAACTGCCACACGAGCGTCCGGGCTGCGCTTGGCTCTTCGCCTCTTCGGGAAGTCGAACAATGATGGTGTACTACTGCACTGGAGGAGTACTACAGTACGCTTCTGGCCATCTGACACCGATTGAACTGCTGCATGTCCACCGCGTGCGGGAGGGAGAGCGTGTAGCGAAAGCTTCTCCTAGTCTTGCCAGCCACCACGCTCATGGGCGAGGGAGGGACGCTCCTCTCTTTGCGTGCATGATAGGTGGGCCCGACAGGTGTGTGGCAAACCTGTCATACAGCCAAAGGCAGGTGCAGTTAAGTCCGTGAGGGAGAGGATAGTCAAACTTCTCGTTGATGTACGAGTTGACGCAACACATCAAAGCACTGCACTCGATATATTTCAATAAATTGCGTTTACCAATGCATTAATTACAACGCATGCATGCATGCCGTGACTCTTCTTTTGATAGTACTTGCATGTGTTGATTTAATGCACCTTGAAGTAGTACTCCCTCCGTTCCTAAATTATAAGTCTTTGTAGGGATTCCATTATGAATTACATCGGATGTATATAGATGCATTTTAAGTGTGGATTCATTCATTTTGCTCCGTATGTAGTCCACCTAGTGAAATCTCTATAAAGACTTACTCCTTCCGTTCGGAATTAGGCTGGTCATAGTGGGGAGTAACTTCGACTAGTAACATGCATACGTTAGTAGTCTATGTTACTACCTCTATAGTGCATAGTATCATAGATTAGTATCATAGATGGTCCCATTTATTGCCATGCATGACACATAGTAGCACCATATTTATTATGTTACGGTATCTACCTATGTTACTATAACCATCTCTCCCTTCTTTAATTGCCTGCCACATAAGCATGTTTGCGAGTCCCAAGTGCGTGATACTACTTATGTTACTCCCACTATGGCCAGCCTTACTTGTTGTGAAAATGGATGTATCTAGACGTATTTTAGTTCTAGATACATCCATTTCCGAGACAAGTAATTCCGAACGGAGGGAGTACATTTAGGAACGGAGGGAGTATAAAATATGTGATGGTAAGCTTTGTAATACCCGGCCCAAGTCAAGAGATGGTTGTGCACGAGGAGGGCGAGACCATGCAGACCGAACAGGAATAGGACCCGACGATGGAGCTCTCTAAGGTCTCAATGGACCTCACCATGCTCCACTGCCCCTTGTGCCTCCGCCCCTTGACGCCTCCAGTGTATGGGGTTCGAATACACCTCGTCCGTTCGGCTGATGGAGCAAGGTGCAGGTTTCTTGATTGATGTGTTGTTGGATTGATTTCTGCAGTGCAAGGGAGGGCACCTGGCCTGCACGGACTGCCGTGTCGAGCGCCCCAGGAACCAGCGGCAGTGCTAGAAGTGCGAGCGCGGCGGTGGCTTCGACGTGCGGAACACGGCGGTGGACTCCATCCTTTCATCGGTGAGGGTGGAGTGCCCGCACGAAGGCTGTGGGCTCTATGTCACTTACCACAAGCTCGCCGGTCACCAGAGCATGTGTCCACTCGCGCCCTGCAAATGCCCCATGCCCGTATGCAGCTACGAAGGCCCGCCGTCGGCGCTCTACCACCACATCAGCACCGCGCATCCCATGCCCGTGCATAGGATCCAGTACGGCAAGGTGCTCCAGCTGCAAGTGCCACTATCGGAGCCATGGCTCTTGCTGTTCACGGAGGAGGACCGCCGCGCGGTTTTGTTTGGTCGGCGGCGTGCTCGACATCGGCGCACCTATAACCGTGTCGGCCGTCTGCATCAGAGCGAGGGCGTCCCCATTGCCGCACTACTTGGCCAAGCTGTGGGCGAACGGCCCGCCGGGGGAGCCCAAAGGCACGACCGACGCCGTTAAGGTGGAAATGGAGGAGACAAGCAGCAAGGATCCCGGCAACGTCGATGTGCAGGAGCTGACCTTCTTGACAGTTCCGCCCAAGCTGCTAGCCGGGGCTAAGCTTGTGTCCCTCCACATTCAGATTGACAAGCTCACGTCCTAAATGTTTTGACAGTGCCTTCTGTTTATCTTAGTAATATGCTAATATAGGGATTACCTTGGTCTACTTTAGCTTAAGAAATGGTGGGTTTTGGTGGCGATGCAGCAATTACTTCGACATCAGATCAGTAATTTCCAACAGTCGAACGGATATTTTGTGTCTTTTGGATATAAAGTTCCTTTGGGTAAGAAGTACTACTTGTCTTCAAAATGGATAAAAGGAGATGTATGTACACGTCTTTTAATTCTAGATACGTCCCTTTTTATCCATTTTGATGACAAGCACTCCCTCCGTTCCACAATACATGCCTTCCATTTGTCAAAATATAGATGTATCTAGACATGTTTTAGTATATATGTACATCCATGATAGAGCCAATCGGATGGTTGAGAACACTACAATTCGTAGCTACAGATGCGTGTGTGACTCCCAGATGCAGAGGCCGGGGGTCATCATCCTCCTTTTTAAGAAAAAACAGACGCGTGTGTGAGAGGACGAGTTCATGCGTGCACCTCTTCTCTTCCTGTATAACATACTACTAAACTCAGAGTACAAGTTTTTGTGGTACTACCATGACATGACACCATGCCAAGTTTTTGCATGCCAATTTTTTTACCACGACATGGGACAACCATGACATGACACCATGCCAAGTTTCATGATTTTAAAACCAAGTTTCTCAATGTTTTCGACCGAGCCACGATGCCTAGATGTTTGAATCTTATTCTCATTTTTTGCATGGGAGTAGAAATTCACCCGAGGACACAAATGTGATTTTTCAACCAACTTTGGTGCATGGGAGCACGTGCTTGTAGTTCAAATTTGAATTATGCACATTAAATGACCAAAAACTCAATTAATGTGTAAATAAGGCCAAACGAAGCCAGAATAATTCCAAAATTTAACATGGCACTCATGTAGTTCTATGTTTCCTTTGTAAATAAACTCAAGGGGGACAACGTATAATATCGTTTCGCACTCAAAGGTGACACGTTCCCTCTTAGAACCACGAGCCTTCTTGAGAGAAGCTTCGGTTTGCAAGAAGCTTATACCAAAATCTGTTCCTAATGGGCCATTTTTTTACCACAACATGGTAGTACCGTGACATGGCATCCATGCCAAGTTTCATGATTTTCAGACGTGTTTTGGATTTACAAGAATTTTAAAACCAAGTTTCTCAATGTTCTCGGCCGAGCCACGATGCCAAGATGTTTTAATTTTATTGTCATTTCTTGCATGGGACCTAAAAATTCACCGGAGGACAAAAATGTGATTTTTCAACCAACTTTGGTGCACGAGAGCATGTGCTTGTAGTTCAAATTTTACTTATGCACATTATATGACCAAAAACTCAATTAATGTATAAAAAACGACAAACGAACCCGGAATAATTCCAAAATTTAACATGGCACTAATGTAGTTCTATGTTGCCTTTGTTAAGAAACTCAAGGGCGGGGGGGGGGGGGGGGCAGCGTATACCGTTTCACACTTAAAGGTGGCACGTTCCCTCTTAGAACCACGAGCTTCCAAATCGGCCCAATTTTTTACCACAACATGTTAGTGTCATGACATGACACCATGCCAAGTTTCAAGATTTCCAGCCGAGTTTTTGATTTACATGAATTTAAAATCTAAGTTTCTCGATGTTCTCGGCAGAGTCATGACGCCCATATGTTTGAATTTCATTCTCATTTCTTCCATGGGACCTAGAAATTCAACCAAGGACACACATGTGATTTTTCAACCCACTTTGGTGCACCGGAGCATGTGCATGCAATTCATATTTAGATTATGCACATTAAAAGTCCAGAAACTCAATTAATGTATAAAAAGGCCAAATGAACCCGAAATAATTGCAAAATTTAACAGGGCACTCATATAGTTCTATGTTGCCTCTGTAAATAAAATCAGGGGGGAGGCAGCGTATATCGTTTCACACACAAAGGTGACACATTCCCTCTCGGAACCACGAGGCTTGTTGAGAGAATCTCTGATTTTGCAAGAGGCTTATACCAAAACTTGTCCCAATTCAGCCAAAAATTATACGTATGAAAACAGGGTTTAGATTATCCCGAACATCTCGCTAACTAGACCAATAATGTACTATGATTTGAATTCAACATAAAATGGATACAAATATTTTAATTGGAGAGCGTATGGTACATGTAGTTCATAGTGAAATATGATTACTGCTATATGCATGTCTTTTTGTTATCAAGATAATATTTAAATTATTATATAACTTGACAACAATCATATTCAAATAAGGAAAATTGATTCAAATTTAGTCCATAAGGTAGATGACAATATATATGTTCACATGGTGGAGTAAAATGTTCATATATGATGGAAGATCAAAATGTACGACTACATCAATTATAAACCGCAAGGTCACCTAATGATATATTCGAATTCAACATAACGTGGATTCAAAAATTGAAATTCGAGATCATGGCATCTGTAATCATTTAAAAAGGGACATTAATATTTCTTTGGTGGGAATTGATTTGTTTTTTGTTGTTGTTGAGGGAAGTGTGAATCGATTTGGTACTGTGCAGGGTAATGTTGTTCTCCCGATTCTTTTTACATTTTTCTTGTAGTTTTTTCAATGGCATCTATAGCAATATAGTAAAAGGGGACATGACTCTCTTGTGTCTTGTATGATTTTTTTACATGTTAAGTTTGTTCTGCTGAACAAGGAATCCGCACCTTGTTATCCCAAAATTTTCAAGCTCGAGTATCTTTTGTCTCACCTGCTTTAAAACTCCAGCTTCTTCAACCCGCGCCGCGCCTTGTTATCCCGAAATTTGGACGCGTGCGAGAACTCCCTCCTCATCCGAAATCGCTCCGGCAGCCCAGACACGCGAAATCCCCCTTCTACCCCTCAGCTGGAAATGAAGCTCCACGTCGCGGTGTCAAAACCAGTGGGGTACGCTGGTAACTTACCCTACATTTTAGACAAGCGCGTCCCTAAGCTTCGCTCCCCCCTCTCCCTTCGCCCCCCCCATTCGTACACCGAGGCCGCCACAACGTGCAAAACCCCACGCTCCTCCGTCGGCCTCCCGATCGCCGCCCAGCCGGAGACTCTTCCCCGACTACTCGTCCACCGCAACAGCTCGCCGTCCCTCATCCACCGAACTTTGTGAGGATCCGTTGTCGATCTCGTCGTCCCGCCGGATCAGCCGCCCCGTCCTCCACCTCCAAGGAGCTGCCCTGATGTTCGCCTCGTCTATCGCGCCACCTCAATCCCCATAGCGCCGTCTTGACCTGCCCCACCGGTACCGCAGCACCCTCACCAATTCCTCCGATGAAGCCGAGGCCAACTCGGCGCCACCAAGGAGGTTCTGCACTCACTGCTGCATTTTATCTTTTATTCGATCTCACAGGGCTGTCGGTGCTCGATACCGAGCAGACATGGCGTCTCCATCGACGGTGCCGTCGCCTGCCACATCATCCACGGCGTCCCTCCCCCATGTCGTTGCTTCCTCAGCGGCGACTTCCACAATGGCACTAGCTACAGCTGCTCTGGCTCTCGCTCATGATGCGGCTCTGTTCTTGCTGTCGGTTGCGCTGCTGGACTGCTCCTTTTTTCGTTCGTGCTGCTGCTCTGCTCTTGCTCTCGCTTGTGCTGCCGCTGCTGCACGACCTCCGGCAGCTACAAGATATGCTACTTTAGCACTCGCTCGCGGTGCTACTGCACGACTTGCTCTCTGCTAGTGCATTACCTCCTCGAGCGTCTGCTGATTTAGATCACTGCTTCTCTGCTACTAGTGCTCGAACGCCCTAAACATCTATTGCAATGCTCTGTTACTAGTTCAATCAGTTTCGACAGTAAAATTCAGTTTCGATTGTGAAGTTCACTTTCTTCAGTTAAGTTAAGAGTGAACAGTACTTACAGCATCTGTCGGAGCGACCGTGGCGCGGCTGATGCGTTTTACATCTAGCACTTTTTGGTGATGTATTTTACATCATCTATTGCAGATGATATTAGGGTCCCACTTCAGATTAAAGTTGTCTGTCTTGTCATGCTTCAACCTCGTCGCCGTACACCTTAGCAGAGCTGCTCCAACGAAGGAACCATCCATCACAGCGGAGCAGTACCCTCGGCACTGTTTCCAGAGGCCTCGGATCTTTTTCCCCGCCTCCGACAGTCACACCAGCATCATCACCATCCTCCATGTCCAGCCCAATGATGTTGAGGTCCACAAGGCTATGCCAAAGAGGTTGTACACTCGTCGCATCACTTTGTTTCTCCATTCCTCTGTTCTTCCAATTCATGTGAGCCAAACACCCAGGTTGACCGAAATCCTATGTTTCCAAATGCTCTGTTTTGCACGTGCATTCCTATCCTATTCCTGTGTTTTTCTTGTCCTACTTTTATGGAATCCTCCAATTTTAAGGAGACCTTACAAATTTACTTCATTTTTAGATTGGTGTCAAAGAAAACTCTTTGTGTTATGTCCTGCTCCTACCGTGCTGTCATCCACCCCACCTGAGGTGCACCATCGACAGAAGCGTTCACTGCAGCAGAGATCCCCCCTGCAGACTTTCTTTCGCCGCCTCAGATCATCTTCCCCATTGCCGGCAGCCACGCCAACTGCATTACCATCATCGACTGAGTAGATGAACCTGAGGACTACACAGTTCCGGAAGAGAGGTCGTAGTCTTTCATGTTTGCTTACGTTATACATCGGTTATTATTACCTGCTACTTTATCATTCAATCTTGAGTTTTGAATTTCCCATGGGTCTCATATCGAGCCAGCAACGAATAGTATCTGTCTACTATTTAGTTCATCTGGGGTCTTCTATGTGGTTCATGTTGGGTGGGCAACTAACAATAGATGATCCATTGTCTATCTTTTTAAACTGAAGCTATAATCTACCTGCTATCATTAGTTTTGGATCCATCCACTCGTTTGCTACCATCAGTCTTGATTTTTGCATGCACCCCTTAGGCTTTACAAAATCTAACTATTTTATTATTATGCATGTTAGATATTGTACACAATCATACTGAACATGTAGAGAAAAAGAGAAGACCGTTGCTTGCGAATATAATGTCATGCAGACGCTGCTCCATGGTGGGCAAAGTGCCCCCCCTCTCCTCCATTAACAGATTGTATTCCAGAGGAAGATAACTGTTCAGATGGAGATTCAGAAGGAGCCGACCATGCCTTTTTACCACTTGAGGTGTTTGCTCTAACCTGGCATGCTGATGTTGGTCATATCATGCATATGGCGCCTTGCATTGCTTACATTATACATCTTATATGTCATCATCTTAGTTTAGATTTCCCTTGTGTGAATGCCACCTGTTTGGTTTCTATATCATACTCCCACCATTTCTAAATATTTGTCTTTTTAGAGATTTCAACAAGTGACTACATACGGAACAAAATGAGTGAATCTACACTCCAAAATATGTCTATATACATCTGTATGTGGTAGTCCATTTGAAATCTCTAAAAATACAAATATTTAGGAACAGAGGGAGTATATGGGAATTATGCAATGCCATCTTCTTTAGCCAGGCATCATATACATGAATCATGCAATGCCATCCTTTTTAGCCAGTCATCGCATATGTGAATTGTATCGTGCCATATTTTTTTCCATAATGTATTCCATTTGTCAACAATGTTTATACATTCATCTACTCTTCCTGTGCATCAACCATTTGAGTCGGTCATGGGAAAATCTAGAGTGAAAACAAGGTCTTCTGAGCAGTCAGTGCTACCTGTCGATGCAGATTTCTTGCTGGTTACAGATAGCTCCTCAGAGGAGGATTCAGAGAGTGATGACCAGTCGTATTCCCCCGCCCCCCGAGGTGCATGCTCTAACTTGGCTGGGTTATATTGCTCATATCGTGCATATGGTGTCTTGCATTGCCATGCCATCTGCTTAGATTAGACATGCTTTGTGTGAATGCCTCCTGTTTGCTTTCTATATCAGATATCTGAATTATGCAATTGCATGTTTTTCAGCCAGTTATCATATATGTGAATTATGCACCGCCATGGAGCCAGGCATCATATATGTGAATTATCTCATGCCATCTTTTTTTTCATTACGTATTCCATTTGTCGACAATCTGTGTATATTGAACTACTCTTCATGTGTATCAGCCATTTGAGTCGGTTATGGAAAAATCTGGAGTGAAAACAAGGTCTTCAGAGCAGGCAATGGTACCTGTTGAAGCATATATCTCGATGGTTACAGGGAGCACCTCGGAGGAGGATTCAGACACAGATGACCAGTCCTATATCCCACCTGAGGTGTATGCTCTAAGTTGCAATGTTTATATTTCTCATATGATGCATATGGTGTATTGCATTGCTTATTTTAGACATCATATGCACAATATTGAATTCTATCTGCTTAGTTTAGATATCATACATGCGAGTGCCAGCTACATAGTATATGAATCAATTATGTCAATTATATCATGCCATCCTGTATACTTAGACAACAGGTATGTGAATTATTTCATCCCAACCTATTTTAGAAAGACATCATATAGTTTTGTCATGTCATCCTGTTTAGGTACTCATCATATGTTGAATTATGCCATTATATCCTGTTAAGTTATCCATCATATATCTGAAACTGTGTCATGCTATCCTGTTTAGTTAGGCATCATATATGTGAAATTGTGTCATGCTGTCCTGTTTGGTTAGACAACATATATGTGAATTACCACATCTGTCTATCATACAATGTCTGTACGTTCAATTTCTTTTCTTGTTTATCAGCCATTTGAATTGGAGGGGGTGACGGCAGTATCTAAGGGAGCAAAAATCCGTTCTTCACAAAAGACAGTGCTACCCGTCGATGCAGATAGAACCATGGTTGTACTGGCCCACAAACTAGCCCCACCACACATAATCGAGACTCTTCCAGATTGCACACTTACACCGTTGGGCAGAGAACCAGCTACAACCCATCTAACCGCAACCCCAGCGGATAGTAACCCACTTATAGTTGACAAAGCACCATGTCCACCACAGAGTACCCCCACACGTCAGTTTGTAAAGCTACTGCAGTGCCCAAAGCACGAAGACCACCACAGCTAACCCAAACTCCATGTTTAAAGCAGAAGAGCAACTATTCTCAGGTCAGATTCCGTAGCTATGGTCCATACTCCTTTGCTGTTGCATGACTGTATTTACTCATACCAACTACTTTCGAATTTGAAGGATCCAATTCAAACTCCAATGCCGCAACATGTATGTTTTAAACCTATTTCTTTAACAGGATTGCTGTTCTAACTTCTTGCTCTGTGTTGATTTCAGTTTAAGTTGTATAAACAGTTATGTTCTCATGTGATGCACATTACAAGTGCTGCCAATGCTGTGTAGTTTCTCACACTTATATTCTGTCTATGCTGTTGTGTCTTAAAAATATATGAGTTGAACTGTGTCTCTATCTTGATTAGGGAACATAAACTAGAATGATATGGACAATACAATGACCATAGTACATAGATATATGTTTGTTTCATGTTGTTATCATGTCCACCTTACTACTGAACCGGTTTACCAAAATGAGTTTGGTATACTACAAGCTAAACCTATGATGTGTCTGCTTGTTTCTCTTGTAGTATGCAAATAGAATATTGGAGAAGAGCACCCCACTATGCAATGGTAGAGAAAGTAATGCAGATAAGGTTCAAGATAGTGAGACAACCCTGTTGGTCTCCAAGAAAGGTGATAAAAACGATCTTGTAGATAGTGAGAAAACCCCACAGTCTTGCCTTGATGTAGTGTTTGAGTTATTGGCCAGTATCGTTGGCACAAGCTCTTCGAACTCGCTGCCTGAATCACTTCGGCTTCTTCAATCTCAGCTACAAGCTGAAAGGCATCAGTCTGCTGTGCTGCGGCAAGAAGCCGAAGGACTGAGGAAGTCCCTGCAGAATTCAGATGTGTACTTTCTTGTGCTACAGCAAGCGCTGGAGGATTTAAGCGCCAAACAAGAGAAAGTTAATAAGCTTGCTAAGCATCTTGCCAGCTTTATGGGTACCTAGGATATTGTTTCTTGAACTCTTCTGAAGTGGTTTCAGTTCTGGACTTGTTTTGCTACGGCGTTTATATGCTGCTGTGTTCCCTATATTTGCACTGGTGGTGAACTTTGATGCCTAGTGGATATAATATGTATAATAGCCGTGATAGCCTAGCATAAATTGCTTTCTTATTTATTTCCTTGTTGTCTTGTTTATTTGTTTGCTTGTAGTCAGTGCAGTTCTTTTTCCGCGGTTTGCTAATGGCTGCAATAACCTATTTTTTAAAACTTGGCCACAATAACCATGGGCTAATATTTACTGTAGTGACACTGGGCCTCCTACAGGCCGTAGAAACAGTGGGCCTTCTATGGGACGTAGAAACAGTAGGACTTCTACGGGCCGTAGAAACACTGGGCCTTCTACAGGCCATAGAAACAATGGGCCTTCTACGGGTCGTATCTTCAATGGGCCTTATATGGGCCGTATGATCGATTGGCCAAACATGGGCCAATAACAGGCCGCATTATGGCCATAAACGGGCTAGAGTTGGAATCATCCGTTCATGGGCCGACCATAACGGGCCATCGTTAATAGGCTGTATTTGATGACGCTATGAAAACGGCCCAATGTATTAACGGACCACAAACGGGCTGGCTGTAACCACGGGCTGAATTTGGCCCAAAAGCAGAAAATGACAGTAATGGTCCGTAAGTAAACGAATGCTTGAAATGAGCCCAAGAATAAATGGGCTCTGAGAAGGCCGAAAGATAACATGGGCTGGAAACGGCCCAACTGAATAACGGGCCCTTAATGGGTATAAAGTGATACACTGTTCATAACGGGCCAGTTTCACCACGGGCCGTTAATGGGTCTAAAGTGATACACTGTTCATTGTGGGCCAGTTTCACCACGGGCCGTTAATAGGCCAAGAGTTACATAGGGCCTCATATGGGCCGAAAAACGTCATGGGCCATACATGGGCCAGAAGTGAAAACAGGCTGGAATCATATTGGATGGCCCAGATGACGCTACTGGGCCTAATTCAGATAGGGCGTAACGGGCCTTGGGTTAGCGGGCTGTAAATGGGCTATATGCGAACAGGCCGTTAACAGGCTTTCCATGGGCCGGCCCGTCACCTTTTGACCAAGTCAAACGGGCCGGCCTTTTCACAGGAATGGGCCTCTGTTGGGCCGTGCCACGTGTCAACGTATTATAGGCACCTTCTATCCAATGAGTGGATGACATCTGTCCCAACAATGAGCCGGCACGTGTTTCCTCCAGCCAATGATGATTTTACACATGGAAAATCCCCATTGGTTGGGGCTGTTAACGGGTTATCGGATCCAAAATCCGACCCGATAGCTCAACGGCGTTCCGTTACAGTGGATGCCACGTGTCGGTCACCCTTGACGAAAGCACTTCTGTGACGCGCGATTTGTCGTCATGGAAGTGGACACTTCCGTGATGATAATTTTGGTAATGTCATGGAACACTTCTACGACAGCACAGGTATGACTATCTTGATTCTGTCATAAATTTTTCATGGATGTACATGCATGACAAAAAACGCGACCTACTATGTCAAACACGTATCATCACGGTACTGTGTTTTTTTTGTAGTGCAAGTGCCGTACTACCAGCTTCAGCCAACCAAGTCTTTTTCAGGAGTACTACCAGTAGGTCTGCCTCCCTGTCACCTTCGGCGAACGCAACAACTACCACACCAAGCTCATCGACTTCGACATCGCCGACATTCGCTTGCCGTACAATGCCATCCTACGGTACCCAGCACTGGCCAAGTTCATGGCAGTGACGCACCACGGCTACAACGTCCTCAAGATGCTAGGAAGCGGCGGCATCATCACGATCGCATGCCAGGAAAAGGACGCGGTGTGCTCCCTAGAGCGCGCCTTCTAAGCCGCAGCAGTCGAGAGCCCTGAAGATGAGGGCAGTGCCCTACCTCCTGAGGTCGCCCCCAAGACAAAGAAGCTACAACTGGGTCAGGGATCTCGAGACGAAGCCTCTCCCAAGGACGCCACGCTAAGCCTCACGTCCCCGGACAGGGCTCCTTCACCCATCGCATAGGAAGGTGCACCCAGCGCTCCTCTTAGGCTGGGCTCGAGGTCTCTCCTCGGGAGGGCCTCAGACCTAGCTAGGGTCATGAGGGAGGTGCTCGGGCACCATGCGGAGGCGCGCTTCAGCGAGGCTTCCCAAGAGAAGGTGTTAGGCGGGAGGCGCCAGGCATTCAAGAGTTCATCAGCAAGGCAATCGAGGAGATTCAAGAGGCAAGGGTTCTGCAAGGCGATCGTCGCCTACCGCAAGGCGCGACTTACTGCCCTGGTGAGGGCAAGGAGTTCCATGTCTACATCGACATCCTTGGGCTCAACAGGGCCGCATCTCGGCATCTCTTCTGGCCATCTCGTGTCGGCCGATGCGAGGGTCCAGCCCACAGCTACGTTCGCATGACTTTCGGCCTACCAGGCGCAGCTGTGGTGTTCCAGCGCTGCACAAGGGACACCCTGGCGGCTTGCGAGGCCAGGCACCAGGAGACCCTGGCGGAGATGGAGGAGCACCCCCAGGAGCCTCCCGGATCCACTGGGCCTCCGGAGGCTCGAGGCCAGGGCGGCTCATGAGGAACGACTCCAGCAGCGCACGTCTTTCGCTACCCCAACACCTCTTCAGCGACGGAACCAGGTGACATCTCTCTAGTTCGTTCAATTTGGGGGCGCCCCCTGGGTTGCATCATCCCCAGGTCGTATGGGTCCGTCCCTGCGGCATGTACCCCTTTTGCATCTATCAGAGCTAGTTTACCTTCCTTCGCAAGCTACATTAAGATTATCAACTGCCTGACGAGCGCTTCATCACCAAGAACGTCTCGCGCCCTTGCGAGCCCTCCCGCGACCGCCTCATGATTAAGGACTGGCACAGTGTCTGTGCTCGGGTCCGTCCTTGCAGCGTTGCTAAACCCAAGAGGCTGAGCTCTGGCTAGCGGGCCAGTCCCCGTGTACGTCACCTCCCATGGCCCTTGGTGCCTTGTTCTCGCATGAGCTAATCATGGGCGGATGAGTAAGGACATGCAACCTGGTGCCCCCGTGGCCACGAGAACCATGCACTGATTGTTTTTCTTCAGGATCTTTGCATGAGAAGACTGGGCACGGCGTCTGTGCTCGGGTCCGTCCTTGCAGCGTCGATAAGCCCAACAGCTGAGCTCTGTCTGGTGGGCCGGCACTGTTAACGTCACCTCCTGGGGTCGTTGGTGCCTGGCCCTCTCATGCAATAGCCTCAAGAGACTCATTCGGCGCAGGCTGCCTAACCATCTTGCAGGACTAACACAAGTGTTTCCAATCAAGTTCAGGCGCAACCCGCCTTGAGGTTGGGCCTCGTGAGTCCCGTGCTAGCTCACGGGTGCCCATACACACCTCCTCTAGCTCTGCCGTGCAAGCCACGTGTCAGGACGGGGCTGTACACGCCCCGGGGCTCTCCTCAGAGGGAGCCCCTGTCGGCGTTCTGGGAACGGGGGTCCCCAGACTTGCCTGCCTGCGGCCTGCAGCGTGGCTCAAAGGGGGCCCTGCACAGCCCATCTTCACCAGAACAAGCTCAAGACCCTCGCGAGGGGCCAAGCCTCGCGGGGTGGACGACCAGGAGCTTCCTCAGGCACGGCCTCATCAGGCTGGCTCGCGAGGAGGCGGAGAGATCAACGCGGGGTACCTCGCGAGGTGCCCATGACGCAAGCCATGACGACCAAGGGCGCCAGTCGGGCGCCAGCACGCGCAATGTCCTCCTTTCCTCTTTGGTGTAAGGGGAGCAAGCGCAGGCGAGAGCATCAAGCAAAGGCATCCATTTCGGTGCAACAAGACCAAGACCAGCCCAATGGCAGGAAGTAATTGTGGAGCCCAAGCAGGCGTCACCACAAGAGCCTTTGGCAGGCGAGGACCAACTTTAGTCAGGATAAGTGTACTAGATGTTCCCCTTCAAAATGGCCAATTGTTGGCGCCCTTCCCGCTCAATATTTGGGAAGAGGCCCAGGGCCTTTGTCTATAAATAGGACTAGCCACCCCCAGGGTAGAGGCATCGAGAATCCGACGAACGGAATCCTCACCAGAAAACCAGTAGAGAGAGCGACTGAACTCCTCCTAGCAGTTCATCGCACCAGCCAAGAACAGACCCTCGCGAGGCTCTTCTTCCTTGTATTGTTCATCATCAGCCCAAGAGGCAATCCACCACACGACACACTGGAGTAGGGTATTACACCGCAATGGTGGCCTGAACCAGTATAAACTATGTGTCTCTTGTGTTGTTCCTTTCGTAGTTTAGATCCTAGCGAGTCGGCGAGGAGCAGGTAGGTAGAGGGCGAAATCTCCATGCGCACCCCAGTGTTCGAACCTCAAGGGTCTGCCGGAAACCGAAATCCGACATTTGGCGCGCCAGGTAGGGGTGCGCCGGGATCCACCTCCTGCCACTTCGCGCCCCGTCGCATCGCCATCACCATGTCCCGCAACCAGGCGGGCAACCCTGACCCCTGGGCGGCTTGGCCCGCCCGCGCAGAGCCGCTCGCCCCGGGCGACCCCATGCCCCAGGCAGCTCGCGGTCCGCAGCGTGCTACGGGCCGTGGGCGACGCGGACAGACTCCGACAGCTCTCACACCGCGGCAGGCGCGGTCGGCAGCAAGGGCCTCCAACCACGCCGTGACCACGATGCCGTACACCCGCCGGGAATAGGCGAACTCAAGGGCCGCGCTCACAGTGGCCCGAGAGCTGCTGCAGTGCAGGCTGATGGAAGGTGGCCGCGACGTGCTTCTAGAGCGGGTGGCAGAGCTCCTGGGCTTTGCCACCTCGGGGGCTCACTCCTTCTTCACCCAGCTCCCATCTCAGGTCCAAGGCGGCCTGCGCGGGGGCTCCACGCGCGCCCGCGGGCTCCACGCACGCCCGCAGGCTCCAAGGCTACCCCAACACCAGCGAAGCTGTCAGCACCGGGCCGGCGGCAGTGCTGACTCCGCCCCCGGCCAGCGAAGAAGGACTCGTCGCGACCAATGGCCCCAGTGGGCCGCCGCGCTACCACCCCCAGGTGGGCGCATCAAGCAGAGCTGCATGGCACGCGGAGCGCTATGGCGCGGCCTTCGGGATGGCGGCCCCAGAAGAATATGTGCCCCACGTGATGGACCAAGGGCACCCGCATGAGGGTGAACAAGGGTCGCTCCTCAGCCCAAGCTGGGGGGACGAGGTGCCAGAAGCTGAGCTCTTCCAGGAGCCCCGAGACGGCCCCACGAGGTGCCAGAAGCTGAGCTCTTCGGGTACCACCAATTCCTCAGGAGCAGGCATACGCTAATCATGGATCGCTGGAGGTGCAGGTCGCCGCAGCGAGCAACTGCCCCGCTCCCACGGTCTCCTACCCCTCAGGAGGAGGGCGCCGGGGGCTGCAGGGGAGGGGCCGGGATCCGGCATCAACACCGCAGCGTTTGGAGCAAGGCATTCTCAGGAGGTAGGCCCTTTGCTGGGGAGGTGCCTCAGGGCCTGCCCCTGGCGGAGGACGCGTGGTCGTTGGGGGAACCGCTGGCGACCGCTCTACCCCATCGACGACGTCCTGGTTTCCGGTCGTCGTTGATGGCACTAGAGTGTGGCGCAAGGCGGGGCCCTTGTCTCGCGATATGAAGCAAGGCCGGTACCTGTGAAGAAGGCCCAGTGTCTGTGAAGCTCGCCGCCCCGTGACACTCTCACGTAATAATGAGTGGGGCTGTACACGCCCCGGAGTCTCAGGGGTGCCGGCCTCAGGCCCTGGGGCTCCCTCCCATGCCCAGTGGCAGCACTTAGCTCCGCGCTGGTGAGAAGACATCCAAGACTAGACTAGGTGCCGGACGCGGCCTTTTTTTGCTTTCATTGCTTGTCCCTTGGTTGTCGCTTTCCCCCGCTGGATTTAAGTTGGACTCGAATTTGAGATTTGCGTGTGTTTGGGGAAGGGGTTCTTAGTTTTTTTCGAGCAATCTCTCGCGTTTCGATTACCACTTCGCCTCAGTTGCCTCCCCTTGTGAGCCCCTCGCGAGCCGGGTCTGGCCTAGCTTGCATGTAGCCCAGACTGCCGCCATCGTATCCTCTCAGGAGGCTTCTACTACAGGTCCTACGGATTCGATCAGGAGACACTCGAGACACGACAACCTCCCACAAGCTATCTCAGGGCCCGCATGGGACAAAGGTAAACTAGCCAGCCGGCTCGTCGCCTAGCCAACTACTTGGCGCGGGCGTACGGGTGATGTAGCATCCACTAGTACGATGAACATGAGTTTTACATGAGGGGAACCCCCTCCCAAAATGCTCTTACAACCATCAGGTCAAAACTTGAGTTCTATTCATGCAGGGTAAGGAAACAGGAACGATACGCGGTCAGTCGGATAAATCCCCCAGTGTATCCTCAGGAGCACCGCCCGAACTGTTGCTGGTGTCGCTGGCCTCGCCATCGCCCTCTGTGTTGTCATCAGTGGCGTCAGGACCGTTCACCAAGCCGCCCTCATCGGCAGCCACGATCGTGTCGTCGTTATCTGAAGTGAAGGCCCTGACGATAGCATCCACGTTGTCTTCCACCCAGTGCGCCAGGTCGTCCCGGACGGCCTGGGGGACTGGGGCGATGGCGGCGTCAAAGTCAAAGTGGGGATCCGTGTTCCGTAGATGGCTGAAGACGCGGGAAAAGGCACCCGAGCAGGGCGCAGCTCCTCTCCTCCATCAACCTGTCGGCTCTGACCGACCGCGCCTCCAGCTGCGTCACCACGTCGGTGAAGAACTGAAGGTTGCCGGCGTAGTTAACTGCGTGCGGCTGGCCAACAGCCGCCTCGCAGATGTTACCCAAGGCTGTGTTGGCTCTCTCCCGAAGCGTGGTGAGCATGGGGTCGTGCTCATGCTCCAGGACCTGCCGCTGGCGTATCTCGTCTGCATTCTAGTGCGCGATAGCCTCAGCCTCATCCACCCGTTGGTGAAGGAGGAGCACCTCGGCATGGGAGGTAGTTGACTCCCCCTGCACCACCTCAAGTGTGGCCCGCAAAGCATCGACCCGCCGGGTCACTTCCTCTAGCTTGACCCTCAAGACAGCGGTCCTACCTTCAGCCTCGTTCCAGATCAACCCCAGCCTCTCCTCGAACTCGCGCTCGAGGTTCAAGCGCGTCGTCGGCACCCGACGTCCGACCTCCTACAGGACATGGGCTTCTCGTGCAGCGACATCATCCTCCGCCCGCGTCACCAAGCGCTCCCTTGTCTCTAGGCGTTCATAATCGCGTGCACGTTCAGCGGCTTCTAGCGTCAGCGCCTCCTCACGCTTCCGGAGCTCCGCTGGGTCGCCTGAAGCCACCTTCATCGACGCGAGGGCCGCCCGCGCAGCTCCACCTGCTCCTCCAGTGAGCGGCACCGGGCCAGGAGTTCCTGCACCCGCTCCCCCGTCGCCTCTCACCGCCGGTCAGCTTCCCGGGCCTCCTCGACGGCCCGGGAATGGACCTCCCAAGACGCCGCCAGCGGCGCCTTGGCCTCCTCATCGTCAAGGTCACGTTGATCGTGCGCGAGGGCGACAGCCGCCTCCAGCTCGTGCCTCTCTGCAACCAGGCACAGGCCCTCGGCCTCAAGGCACGCGTCCTCATCAGCGAGCTCTTCACCAAGCAGGCTCACCGCGTCAGCCGCCCTCCGAAGAAACCCTTGGCGAAGAGCGCGACGCTCCCGGGCGCGCTCGAGTACGTCTTCCACACCATCATCCGTCCCAAGCGAGCGCCGGGGGGCACGAATCAACACTCCCCCTCCGAGCAGGGGGCTGGGGGCTGGCGCCCTCGAGGCAACCGGGTACGCCTCGCCAGAAGCCCGGCCTGGAGCCAGCCCATCCCCAAATGAAAAGCGCAGGGAGTACCCCAGCCAATCACGGTCCACGACCAGACAAGAAGTCCACGGCAGGCTAGCTATGCCACGAGAAGGCTCGCAAAGAAAGGTCACGAGGCGCGCAGGGTCGCGATGCGCCTCAGAATGGTTCGTCTCTCCAACCGGCCTCACCGCAAGGGCTCTGCTGCTCGGAGTGATCGAAGACAGTGGAGAGGGCGGAGACAAGGGGGATGGCTCCTCAGTCATCTCCGTGAGCTCAGTGGGAAGGGCCCTGCGGAGGAAGGATCAGGAAAAGCAACGGAAGGATCAGGAGCTGGGAAGGGAGAAGGCTTACTCATCGGTGGCGAAGTACTTCCTACATTTCAGTAGGCGACAAGGGTAATCGTCACCCAGGGCCTCCCTTCTCTTCCGGAGGGCCTCGAAGTCCACGCGGAAGCGACCCAAGAGTTGAGCGGAGGGGTCAGCCTGCGACGAGGAAGAAGCGTCAAGGCGACCCGCGTCAGGGGCGCCTGCCTGATGCGCGCTGCCGGTCGCCTCACCAAGAAGAGTAGCTGGGGCCTCAGGGGCCTCAGCCGCAGGCGCTGCGGGAAGCTGCTCGCCGCCCTCAGCCACAGCAACACGGGCCTCAGGGGCTGCTCCCTCGTGAGCGCCGCCCAGAGCTGTCACCTCAGCAGGGCCCCCTCGGCCTCCGGCGGCTCATGCCTCCCTGTTCCGCCACTTGAGGAAGAGTCGCCTTGGCCGACTGCAAGGGCGGCCACCACCACTGGGTTCTCGCGAGGCCCCTGGAGGCTAGCGGGGCGCAGCCCCCATTCGTCGAAGATGGGCATCTGATTCACAAAGTCGCTTCTATTCTGGCAGAGGTACAACAAGGCCCCCCCTTGCCGGATGCTGCCGGGGGAGGGGTCCCCAGTCAAGACCAAGAGCACCTTCCTCAGCGCTTCAGGCGTCAGCTCCTCTTCCTGGAGCCTCATACAATCCTCACGCCCGCTGAAGGCCCACATCCGGTGAGAATGGCGTTGGATAGGGGCAACACGGCGTAGCAGGAACTCCTTCCCCACCTTGGGCACCGTCACGCCGAGCGCCCTCAAGAACGCAAAGCGACGCCAGGCGAAGACGAGCCAGGAACTCGTGAGCGTCTCCTGGCCCCAACCCGAGTTGGGTACAGCAGGCGAAGATGGCTCCGACAGTAGGGGGCTGGGCAGCCCTACGTCCACATACAGCCACCGCTCGCGAAACCCAGGTGCGGGCGGAGGAAGACTGAAGTTGATCCCTGAGGCCACTGTCTCAGGTGCAACAATGAAGCTCACGCACCCTGAGCATTTGGTGGGGTCGACAAGGCGCAGAGAGAAGAAGTGGCGCAGCAAGGCAACCGAAGGAAGGATGCCCATCATTGCCTCACAAACGAAAGTGAAGACCGCAAGAAGAGTGATGGATTCGGGGCCCAGATGCATCATGTGGATCTAATAGTGGGAGAGCACGGCTTTGAAGAAATCGGAAAAGGGGGGAACCAGTCCCGCCCACAGGGCGTCGGCGAAATACCGAACCTCAGTGACTATCCTGTCGATGGAGAAGCGGGATGCGGGCCAGGCCGTCGTCCTCCCACATTTGTTGAAGATGGTGGCCAGAGTCGAGCTGACCTTGCCCAAGCCCTCTCGATTGATTATGATCGACCGGTCGACGGCGGGGGCCGCCAACGACGGTGAGCGAGGTGGCGGCATGGGCTTCTTCCCACTTCCCTTCTTCGTCGGAGCCATGGCAACAGAAGGGGGGAGGGAAGGTTCGAGATTGGATTGAGAGCGGAAGCTGGAGTTCGAGAGGAGGAAGGGCAGAGGACGCTCGGGCTACGAAAAGGGGAGTGGCTGTGTGCGACTATGAGTTCGCCTAGCATAGCACAAAATAAGGAGGCATGGGGGAACAGTGCCGCTCACGTCCAATCAACCACCACGCAGCGCCCAAGGCCGCAGGCTGTCAGGGCCCGCGGCGCTTCGCACTTGCCCTTTCGCCTCTCGGCTCGGCCAAGCCCGGGCGCGCCCTGGGTCCGGGGGCTACTGTCGGTGTTCTGGGAACGGGGGTCCCCAGACTTGCCTGCCTGCGGCCTGCGGCATGGCTCAAAGGGGCCCCAACACGGCCCGTCTTCACCAGCACAAGCTCAAGACCCTCACGAGGGGCCAAGCCTCGCGGGGCATACGACCAGGAGCTTCCTCAGGCACAGCCTCATCAGGCTGGCTCGCGAGGAGGCAGAGAGATCAAGGCGGGGTACCTCGCGAGGTGCCCATGACGCAAGCCATGACGACCAAGGGCGCCAGTCGTGCGCCAGCCCACGCAGTGTCCTCCTTTCCTCTTTGGTGCAAGGGGAGCAAGCGCGGGCGAGAGCATCAAGCAAAGGCATCCATTTGGGTGCAACAAGACCAAGACCAGCCCAACGGGAGGAAGGAAGTCATTGTGGAGCCCAAGCAGGCGTCTCCACCAGAGCCTTTGGCAGGCGAGGACCAACTTTAGTCAGGATAAGTGTACCAGATGTTCCCCTTCAAAATGGCCAATTGTTGGCGCCCTTCCCGCTCAATATTTGGGAAGAGGCCTAGGGCCTTTGCCTATAAATAGGACTAGCCACCCCCAGGGTAGAGGCATCGAGAATCCGACGAACGGAATCCTCACCAGAAAACCAGTAGAGAGAGCGACTGAACTCCTCCTAGCAGTTCATCGCACCAGCCAAGAACAGACCCTCGCGAGGCTGTTCTTCCTTGTATTGTTCATCATCAGCCCAAGAGGCAATCCACCACACCACACACTGGAGTAGGGTATTACACCGCAATGGTGGCCTGAAGCAGTATAAACTCTCTGTCTCTTGTGTTGTTCCTTTCGTAGTTTAGATCCTAGCGAGTCGGCGAGGAGCAGGTAGGTAGAGGGCGAAATCTCCGCGCGCACCTCAGTGTTCGAACCTCAAGGGTCTGACAGAACCCAAAATCCGACAGCCCCCTCCCATGCACCAGTGGAAGCACCATGCTCCGCGCTGGCTGTCGGCACTGCCGAGGAGCGGCTATGCCCATGCAAGAGCGGAAGTGCTATCTCCGCGCTGGTGATACACAACTAGGGGTGGCCTCGCGGCTGCATTAACCTCAGGGAGCCTCTGGGATCAATGACCAGCCTCACTGCGCTGCTCTCCCTTGGGAGGTTAGCGTGAGGGGGCTGGGCATGGGGGCTACGCTCAGGTCATGCCTGGCGTACCCACCTCGCTAGGTCCCACGGGCCTGGTCTTCGTGCATCCCTCCCGAGCGAGAGCCCGACAAGGAAAGGTATGATGGTCGATTCGTACGTCAAGGGGGACTCCTGAGCATTGCGTCTCAGGAGCCTAACTAGCCACGTAGCCCCTCACCCCTTGGTCTTGTCCTGGTGATCCGGACGACCCAGCGGCGGCTGAAGTATGCGTGGGGCTGGGCCCTACCGACACAGAACGCCAAGGCCTGACTTTTGCCCTTTTCAAGCCGTTCATACGTCAAGGGGGACTCCTGAGCATCGCATCTCAGGAGCCTAACTGGCCACGTAGTCCCTCACCCCTTGGTCTCGTCTTGGTGATCCGGACGACCCAGCGGCGGCTAAGGTATGCACTGGGCCGAGCCCTGCTGACGCAAAACGGCAAGGACTGACTTTCGCCCTTTTCAAGCCGTTCATACATCAAGGGAGACTCCTGAGCATCACGTCTCAGGAGCCTAACTGGCCACATAGCCCCTCACCCCTTGGTCTCTTCCTGGTTATCCGAAAGACCCAACGGTGGCTAAGGTATGCGCGGGGCCGGGCCCTGCCGATGCAGAACACCAAGGCATGCCTCGCACTTTTTCCTAAGTTGTTTGCACGTCAAGGAGGACTCCTGAGCATCATGTCTCAGGAGCCTAACTGGTCACGTAGCCCCTCACCCCTTGGGCTCGTCCTGGCGATCCGGATGACCCAACTGCGGCTGAGGTATGCGTGGGGATGGGCTCTGCCGACGCAGAACAATAAAGCAAATGGAAAAGTCAGGGAACCACAATCTAATTATTACAAAACATATTGTTCCAAACAATCAGTTTTAAACGCCTCCACGAGGCATGCTACATGATATAGGACGAACAGGTAGGAGCAGCGTCACCAAGCCACCTCTTCAGCCCTGGGTGCCACTGAGGGAGTCCTGGACTAGGGGGTGTCCGGACAGCCGGACTATCATTGTCAGCCGGACTCCAAGACTATGAAGATACAAGATTGAAGACTTCGTCCCGTGTCCGGATGGGACTTTCCTTGGCGTGGAAGGCAAGCTTGGCGATACGGATATGTAGATCTCCTACCATTGTAACCGACTCTGTGTAACCCTAGCCCTCTCCGGTGTCTATATAAATTGGAGGGCTTTAGTCTGTAGGACGAATAACCATTACAACAATCATACCATAGGCTAGCTTCTAGGGTTTAGCCTCCTTAATCTCATGGTAGATCCACTCTTGTACTACCCATATCATCAATATCAATCAAGCAGGAGTAGGGTTTTACCTCCATCGAGAGGGCCCGAACCTGGGTAAAACATCATGTCCCTTGTCTCCTGTTACCATCCGCCTAGACGCACAGTTCGGGACCCCCTACCCGAGATCCGCCGGTTTTGACACCGACATTGGTGATTTCATTGAGAGTTCCTCTGTGTCGTCACCAATAGGCATGATGGCTTCTTCAATCAACAACAACGCCGTCCAGGGTGAGACTTTCCTCCCCGGACAGATCTTCGTATTCGGCGGCTTCGCACCGCGGGCCAATTCACTTGGCCATCTGGAGCAGATCGAAAGCTACGCCCCTGGCTGTCAGGTCAGATTTGGAAGCCTAAACTTCACGGCGGATATCCGCGGAGACTTGATCTTCGATGGATCCGATCCGCAGCCGAGCGTGCCGCACTGTCCCGACGGGTATGATCTAGCTCTGCCGCCGGACAGCAGTTTGGAGGCCGCACACGAATCCGCACCGATCCATAATTCGGAGCTGATCGCGCAGATCGAGGACGGGTGGCTGGACACCGCCACGGGAGCTGCAACTTCCACGGCGATGGAGCTGAACACTGACCTTGTCCCTTATAAAGCTCGTGACTCCGAGGTGCCTGACTCCCTGCCGGACTCCTAACCTCCTGCGCCCCTGCCAATCGAATCTGATTGGGCGCCGATCATGGAGTTCACCGCTATGGACATCTTTCAGCACTCGCCCTTTGGCGACATCTTAAATTCGCTAAAGCATCTCTCGCTATCCGGAGAGCCCTGGCCGGATTATGGCCAGGATGGTTGGGATGTGGACGACGAAGAAATTCAAAGCCCACCCACCACCCACTTTGTAGCCACTGTCGACGATTTAACCGACATGCTAGACTACGACTCCGAAGACATCGACGGTATGGACGATGATGCCGGAGACGATCAAGAACCAGCACCTACAGGGCACTGGAAGACCACCTCGTCATATGACATATACATGGTGGACACCCCAAAAGATGGGGACGGCGAAGAAGCAGCGGAGGCAGTTTCCCTAAAGAAACAGCCCAAGCGCCAACGTCAGCGGCGCCGCTCTAAATCCCGCCAAAACAAGAATGGAGATTCCGGCACAGGAGATAATAACACCCCAGAAAGTGCCGAAGACAATCCCCTCCTGCAAGATTCAGCGCAGGAGGATGCAGAAGCAAGCCGTCACGAGAGAGCGGCAGACGAAGAGGTCAAGGATGATAATTACATACCTCCCTCCGGAGACGAGGCAAGCCTCGACGACGACGAATTCGTCGTGCCTGAGGATCCTGTCGAACAAGAGCGTTTCAAACGCAGGCTAATAGCCACAACAAATAGCCTAAAGAAAAAGCAGCAGCAACTTCAAGCTGATCAAGACCTGCTGGCCGATAGATGGACCGAGGTCCTCGCGACCGAAGAGTATGAACTGGAACGCCCCTCCAAGAGCTACACAAAACGCAAGTTGCTCCCCCGATTAGAGGAGGAAGCATACATACCTTCATCACCAGCGCACAATACGGCCGACCGACCACCCCGTGGTCGCGACAGAGAGGCATCCAGGCCCTCCATCAAGACCGTACCCCGGCATCGCTCGAAAAGTACGAAGCAACGGGGGAGCACGCCGGACTTGCGGGAAATATTGGAGGACAAGGCAAGGCAATCCAGATCTATCTATGGATCACGTGGGCGCCCCACGACCCATGATGAATACCGTCGCGCTGAATACAACAACTCCAGCTGGGCCGAACACAGCAGACAATGCTCTCTTGAGCTACGTCGTGATATTGCTCAATACAGGGGCGCCGCACACCCACTATGCTTCACTAACGAAGTAATGGATCATCAAATCCCTGAAGGGTTTAAACCCGTGAACATTGAATCCTACGATGGCACAATAGACCCCGCGGTTTGGATCGAAGATTATCTCCTTCATATCCATATGGCCCGCGGTGACGATCTCCATGCCATCAAATATCTCCCACTCAAGCTTAAAGGACCAGCTCGGCATTGGCTTAACAGCTTGCCCGCAGAGTCAATTGGGTGTTGGGAGGACCTGGAAGCCGCATTCCTCGACAACTTCCAGGGCACATAACACCGATGGCCTAAGCCACATAATCCAGCAGCCAGACGAATCGGCCAGGCAATTCTGGACACGGTTCTTAACAAAGAAAAATCAAATCGTCGACTGTGCGGATGCAGAGGCCCTCGCAGCCTTCAAACATAACATCCGCGACGAGTGGCTAGCCCGGCACCTAGGACAGGAAAAGCCGAAATCCATGGCAGCCCTCACATCATTAATGACCCGCTTCTGTGCGGGAGAGAATAGCTGGCTAGCTCGCAGCAACAACCTCAGTAACAATGCTGGCAGTCCGGATACTAAGGACCACAACGGCAGGTCGCGTCGAAGAAAAAACAAACGCCGTGTTAACGGCGACAACAATGAGGATACGACAGTCAACGCTGGATTCTGAGGCTCTAAACCCGGTCAGCGGAAGAAGCCATTCAAAAGAACCACTCCGGGTCCATCCAATTTGGACTGAATACTCGACCGCTCTTGCCAGATACATGGCACCCCCGAAAAGCCAGCCAACCACACCAACAGAGATTGTTGGGCATTCAAGCAGGCAGGCAAGCTAATTGCCGAAAACAATGACAAGGGGCTGCACAGTGATGACGAGGAAGAGACCCGGCTGCCGAACAGTAGAGGACATAAGGGTTTCCCCCCACAAGTACGGACGGTAAACATGATATACGCAACCCATATACCCAAGAGGGAGCGGAAGCGTGCACTGAGGGACGTATATGCGATGGAGCCAGTCGCCCCGAAGTTCAATCCATGGTCCTCTTGCCTGCATTGATTTTAGACCCAATCATCGATGGATTTCACCTCACGAGAGTCCTGATGGACGGCAGCAGTAGCCTGAACCTGCCTTATCAGGATACAGTGCGCAAGATGGGCATAGACCCCTCAAGGATTTAACCTACAAAGACGACCTTCAAAGGCGTCATACCAGGTGTTGAGGCCAATTGTACAGGCTCAGTCACACTGGAAGTGGTCTTCGGATCCCCGGATAATTTCCGGAGTGAGGAGTTAATCTTCGACATAGTCCCGTTCCGAAGCTGCTATCACGCTCTGCTCGGACGAACCGCGTTCGCAAAGTTCAACGCGGTGCCACATTATGCATACCTCAAGCTCAAGATGCTAGGCCCTCGTGGAGTCATCACGGTCAACGGAAATACGGAACGCTCCCTCCGAACGGAGGAACATACATCGGCTCTCGCGGCAGAAGTACAGAGCAGCCTTTTAAGTCAATTTTTGAGTCTGGCTGTTAAACGACCGGACACGGCCAAACGCGCCCGGCGCAACATCAATCAAGACCACCTGGCACGTTCCGAGCACGCGTAGCAATGCGGCCCCAACCCCAGCCCTCGCATGATTGCAAGACCAGCTCTCTGCGTACATCATTATGCTCTGGAGATACCATGGGCATAGGGGGAGGGGCACGACCACAACAGACCCAGAGTGCGGCTCGACAACACCAGGGGCTCCCAAGTGTGTCGCTCTTTTTATTTTTATTTTCCTTCTTTTTATACACAGGACTCTGTTCACCAGAGGCCCTTTCCAGCGGTGAACCCGCCGAACTCACGATGCAACAGCCAGGGAGGGAAAAAGCGACGAACACTCAGGTGGTCTCCATTACGAGCATTAAATTTGATTGTACACACCAGTCCGTAGCCCACCCCTGGAGGGGGACATGTTTAATTAGTCCAATCCCTTGCTTACCGCACTATTTGTATCATTCCGCACTCATAGCAGAATTCCTTAAATAAATAATGCAGCACTTTTTGCCTATAATTGCGTTACTTTACATATATGTTCATTAATGACATCTTGCATCCATATATTTTGGTACGACCGAATACACCAGGGGCTCATGTTCCCCGCATTATGGTGTGATAAGTCCGAACACTTTCACAAGTGCGGCACCCCGAACTTATAGCATTATATGAATCGGCTCCGAATCATGTCTTGGGTCAATAGTTGGGTTTGCCCGGCTCCCATGTTTTGGTACCTTACGTTCCGTTCTGTCGGCTAAGGTAGCGCTAGGAGAACCACTGCGATTGCGCCCCGGTTGAGCTGGGCGAGCGCCTAAGTGGAGAAAGCTAAAACTGACTGGCATGATAAGGCGAGAGACTGGTCGCTGTTCGAGAGGTCTTTTCGAGTCCCTAAAGACTTATGCCGCTTCGAGCGAAGAACCGGATAATGTCCGGCCAAGGCGTGGATAGTGCCCCGAACTCGGTCTTCCGAATACTAGGGGCTTCGCCGAAATTTAAAATTATTGATTTCTATGGCTAAGTGAGAGTGTTCAAGCATTATAAGTCCGGTTGCGTTGTTTGTTCTGTTGAGCGCCTCCCTAGATGGAGCCAAAAATGGGAACAAGAGTCCTCAAGTTTATCCCGAACACCCCAGCACTAGTGGCATGTGGGCTGAAGCCGATGACTTGCCATCTCTCAGATTTTATAAACGGCCGCACAGAAGGTAATATTTTAAATTAAACAAGCATTGCTTAGCGCATATGAACACAGTTTTCAGCGCACAGGATAACACATAGCGAGTTTACTCAATAATTACATCTCTGGGGCACTCATCCGCAATCCTGTGGGCACCCTTCAGGACAGTCTTATAGTACATCTCGAGCGTACGATACTCCTTGCCCGCTGGCGGCGCGTCCGTGATAAGCCTCTCCGCTTCCAGCCTGCCCCAGTGCACCTTTGCACGGGAAGGGCCCGACGAGCACCTTCAATACGGGCGGAGCGCTTGATGACCTCCACCCAGGGGCACGCATCCACCAGCCGCCGCACGAGGCCGAAGTAGCTCCCAGGCATGGCCTCTCTAGGCCACAGCCGGACTATGAGGCCCTTCATGGCCGCTCGGATACCTTGTGGAGCTCGACCAGCTGCTTCAGCTGGTCGCTAGGGGGCACCGGATGGCCGGTCCCAGCATACTGAGACCAGAAGACCTTCTCCATTTAGCTCCCCTCCTTGGCTCGGTAGAATGCAGCGGCATCGGACACACTGCGAGGCAGATCTGCAAACACCCCTGGAGAGCTCCGAATTCGGGTAAGTATCAGGTAGTTTACATTAACATGCATGCTTTGCATTAAAAATGCCTTACCCGCAGCTATTTTCTTCACATCCTCAACCTCCTGAAGGGCCTTATGGGCCTCGGCCTTGGCGGCTTTGGCACTTTTGAGAGCCGAGGCAAGCTCAGACTCTCGAGTCTTTGAGTCGCGCTCCAAACTCTCATGCTTTTCCATGAGAGCCTGGAGCTCTTGCCGCACCTCCGCCACCCGCGCCTCCTGCTTCTCTCGCTCTGCCCGTTCCGTGGCTGCATTGCATTCGGCCGCGGACACATCCTCCTTCAGGGTTGCCACCTTGTTCGTGGCCCCTACAGTACCCACGTTATCCTTGTTATTTTTATTGCAACCTAAATCCTTTTCTGTAAGGTAACTATTCAAAGTGGTGTTACTCACCTTCTTTGTCCTCGAGCTGCTTCTTGGCATGGCCGAGCTCTTGCTCGGACCGCTCGACGTCCTGCTTCAACGCACTGACCTTCGCAGTCAGTGCGGCAGAGGTCAGCAGCGCAGCCTGCAAACCCATATTGACATAATTTTTAGCAACCCTGCGTATATCTTTTTAGATCCTCAGTCCGGCTTTTCTTTCCGAACACCGAACCGAGCATCAGGGGCTACTATCTATGTGGTATTACATTACATAATTTTAACTTCTTACCTCAAAGCCTATTAGAAGGCTACTGCAGGCTTCGGTCAGCCTGCTCTTGGCGAGCTGAACCTTCTGAATCACCGCACTCATAATAGCGGTGTTCTTCCTCGATGGAACCGCCTTCGAGCGCCTCCAGCAAGTTGTCCGGCGCCTCCGGTTGGACGGGGGCCGCCGGCGTCACGGTCTTGCCCTTTTTGCAAAGGGGCCGCCTGCCGGACTCCGGAACCACTGCGGGTTCCGGCGTCGAGTCCGGCGCAAAGTCCGGGAGGCGGCCTTGCGGCGCCTCCGGAGCCTCCTCCTAATGGGTCCCTTCCCGGGATCCCACCTCGGCGTCCTCAGCGTCGCGAGGGGTGGAGGCAGTCGGGATGGAATCTACATCCAACGGAGCCAACGACCCGCTCGATGAAGCGGGGAGATCATCATCGGCCGGACTGCAGGCAGTGTTCGGCATTAGGAGGACACTATGTGACATAAAAGAAATTACAAATCATTCAGGAATCCGGATACTTACGATCTTGCCAGAGGCCTGGCCCTTGAGGGCCACTCTTCGTCGCCAACATTGGCGTTGGCAGAGCTGTCCGGGGGAATAGTCCTTCCCCTCTTGGACCCTTCGCCCTCCCCTGTCGGGGAAGCCTTCCTCTTCCTCTCTCCTTCTTCTGGGAGAGGGTCTTCTTCCTCCTCCTCACCTTCAGGGGAGGAGTCCGCCCCGGAATCGTCGGACACCTGAAAACGCGAACTCTTTCGAGTACCCGTGGCCTCCTTCTTGGCCTTCTTCTCCGGCACCACATGCGGTGCCGGAACCAGCAGCCCTGCTAGACGGGCGTCTACTGGGTTTTCTGGCATGGGAGCCGGACAGATGATCTGCTCGGCCTTCCTCATCCAGTCCCGTCAAAGGAAAAGGGAGATTGAAACCCGCGTAGAGTCAAACTATTAACAAGTGTCCCATAAAGGGGTAGAATCACTTACCTCGTCAGCTGGACGCTGCGAGCGAAATCCGCGATCTTCAGTGGCGGATGCGGGAGCTTCGGCGCCCTTGAACAGCACCCTCTAGGCGCCTTCGTACGTCGTGTCGAAGAGCCCGCTCAATGCCTGGTGCTGTGCCGGATTGAACTCCCATAATTTAAATGCCTGTTGTTGGCAGGGGAGAATCTGGCGGATGAGCATGACTTGGACCACATTGACAAGCCTGAGCTTCTTGTTCACCAGCTTCTGGATACAGGCTTGGAGTCCGTTCAGCTCCTCCGAACTACCCCATAGCAAGCCCTTCTCTTTCAGGAGGTGAGCTGCATAGGGATACCAGATCTGAACTCGGGGGCCGCCGCCCACTTAGGGTCGCGCGGCTCGGTGATGTAGAACCACCCTGATTGCCACCCCTTGACGGATTCCACGAAGGCCCCTTCGAACCAGATGACGTTGGGCATCTTGCCCAACATGGCGCCTCCGCACCCCACTTGAGTGCCCTTCACTACCTTCAGCTTGACATTGAAGGTCTTGAGCCACAAGCCGAAGTGGGGCTGGATGCAGAGGAAGGCCTCGCACACGACGATAAACGCCGAGATGTTGAGGATGAAGTTTGGCGCCAGATCGTGGAAATCCAAGCCGTAGTAGAACACGAGCCCCCGGACAAAGGGGTGAAGTGGAAAGCCCAGTCCGCGGAGGAAGTGGGGAAGGAACACAAACCTCTCGTGGGGCCTGGGGGTGGGGATGAGCTGCCCCTTGTCGGGCAGCCGGTGCGCGATGTCGCCGGAAAGATATCCGGCGCTGCGCAGTTTTGCGATGTGCTCCTCCGTCACGGAGGAGGCCAGCCATTTACCTCCCGCTCCGGACATGGTCGGAGAAGGTCGAGACGAGATGTGCGGACTTGGGCGCTGGAGCTCGAGAGTGCGCGGAGACGGAGGAAGAAGGCGTAGGTAAAAGGGGTGGATCCTTATCCCCTTATATATGGGCGGACGAAGACTATACGTCCCCACCGGCCTGGTAAAACTCGCTTATCTCCCAAGCGCCACCATCAATGGCGCGGTTGGGTTACCCATGTCCGTATTGATGAGAATCTCGGAATAAGGGGAACACGATCTCTGCTTCGACAAGACGTGCCAAGGAAACCGCTTCGCTAAACGCGCTGAGGTGGTATAATAAAAAACGATTCAAGTAAAGGCTTGGTAGTGGCGTGACATCATGCCACAAAATACGTCAGCGGATTGAACTTGTGTACATATTATTCTCTCTATGGTGGAATGTGGAATTTATTTTGCAGAGCCGGACACTATCTGGTGTTCACAATCTTCTATCCATTATTCGGAGGAGGAACCCGCCTTGCAATGCCGAACAACATGCGCCGGACTCATCGTCATTGAAGCCTGGTTCAGGCGCTACTGAGGGAGTCCTGGACTAGGGGGTGTCCGGACAGCCGGACTATCATCGTCAGCCGGACTCCAAGACTATGAAGATACAAGATTGAAGACTTCGTCCCGTGTTCGGATGGGACTTTCCTTGGTGTGGAAGGCAAGCTTGGCGATACGGATATGTAGATCTCCTACCATTGTAACCGACTCTGTGTAACCCTAGCCCTCTCCAGTGTCTATATAAACCAGAGGGCTTTAGTCCGTAGGACGAACAACCATTACAACAATCATACCATAGGCTAGCTTCTATGGTTTAGCCTCCTTGATCTCGTGGTAGATCCACTCTTGTACTACCCATATCATCAATATCAATCAAGCAGGCGTAGGGTTTTACCTCCATCGAGAGGGCCCAAACCTGGGTAAAAACATCGTGTCCCTTGTCTCCTGTTACCATCCACCTAGACGCACAGTTCGGGACCCCCTACCCGAGATCCGCCGGTTTTGACACCGACAGCCACCATCACCCGCCAGCGGAGCCTCGACACCAGGCGCGTTGCCTGTCGCCTGGGCCCAAGCCGGAGGACCGACGACAAGGAACTTGCTCAACAGGGCGTCCACGGAGCTCTTCACGGCGGCAGCAGCAGTGCTGTGGGAGTCGGAGTCCACGGGCTCAAGGAAGGTGGCGAAGTCGAGGCTGGCATCCTGGAAATAGAGATGGCTGAAGATGCACGTAAGGGCCGAGGAAGAAAGCAAGCAAGCCTCACATTCCACCAAGGAGGACGACCGCAGCAGCCGCAACAAGGATGGGCCCTGATGGGGTCAGCCCCACCGAAGGCGCCAGCACCTGCTGAGGACGCGCTTCGGCACCCTGAGAAGACGACATCATCGCTGGAGCTGCAAGGGCCGCAACGCTCTCCTTCGCCAGGGCTGCGGCGGCTACCTCGACGTGCTCGACCACAGCAACTCCGGCGCCCTCGTTCTTCTTCTTCGACGACTGCTGCCTAATGACGGACGAAGATGCTAAGCATCGCAACAGGAATGGATGACAAGATCATGGGAAAGCACTCATTGGTCAGAGAAGACGTAGTTCCTCTTCAGGCCTATAGTGGGGGCGTCGCCGGAGCAGTCGGAGCTGCACTCTTGGTAGCAGGAGAGCACGCGGTCGGCACCACTCAGGACACTGCTGGCAAAGTCGGAGCACTGCTTGAGGGGATCAGCGTAGTCCTGCCCTTCTTCACTCCTGACCACTTGGGCTGCTTGGAGGAGTCTGCCCCAAATCTCGTGGTGACCCTGGAGGGACAAGCCAGCTCCACCATCGGAGGAGCGTCATCATCATCGTCATCAGGGAAGTTGCGGATGAGCTCCCTCTGCCTCGGGGCAGAGGATTCCCCCTGTCCCTCGTCCTCGGTGGCCTCGGAGGAATGGTCGCCGGAGGAGAGGTCCACCAAGGAGGTAGGCGGCGGGGGAGGCCCCGTCTGCATGGGCCCAAACTCGTCGAAGACCGGCATGGCAGCAGCAATCTCCTCCCCATCGACTCGATGGTACAGCGGGAGCCATTCCTCCGTAGGGCCACTCAGATCTTTCCCAGTCAAATAAAGTGACACCTTGCTCAGCTCCTCCTCGGGAAGGGCGTCCTGGCGCAAGCATATCTTGTCGTTGGCACCCCCAAGCTTCCACAAGGGGCGGGAGCAATCTTGGAGCGGCGCTAGGCACTGCATCAAGAACTCCTTGACGATCATGGCCCCCGTCAGCTTTTCGCTCTTCAGGTCCTTCTCCATCTTCTTTATCAATGGCTTCAGGGAAGGGTCGGTGATCTTCTTAGAAAGCAACCCCTTCTCGGAGGAAGGGAGCTCGGTCGGCAGCTCCAGCAGGTCCTGCGAGCACATGGCGTCTATTAGGACCGACCTCTTCATGGCATCCTCCACCTTCTTCCTGGCATGGGAGATCGCATTACCGCCCTGGGCTGCAACGAAGACGATGCACCCAGCGGGTCGGTCGCTACCCATGCGGAGGAAGAAGAAGTGGCGGAGCACGGCGATAGAGGGTATCACCCCCACGAATGCATCAAAGTAAAAGGCGAAGATGGACATGAGGAGGATGGAATTGTGTGAATATGGAGTGCATGGAGGCCGTAGTGGTGAAGAACGGCGTAGAAGAAGCGGAAAAATGGGTCCCGAATAGTCGCTGTGCAGGAAGAAAGGGTAGAAGGTACTCTTCGTGGGTCCCGGCATAGCGGCGGCAACCCAGAGCGCAGTCTCCTTCCACTCGTTGTCCTTTCTCTTCGTCAGGATAAGCGTGGTCTGGAGCTTCTCCTCGATGACGGAGGGTGCGGTCAGCACCGGCTCATACCAGGCGAGGCCGGCAGCCGGGGCTGAAGCCTTGGTCTTCTCAGCAGCCATTGGGCGGAAGATTGGAGGAGAAAATTGGCAGATCTGGTGAGTTCTTTCGGTCTTGGGAGAAGGGGATCTAAAGCAAGATGAAGGAAAGGCAATGAAGGCACGACAGCAGGTGGCTCCCCTTTTGTCAGATAGAAATAGTTGTCGAGGCAATGTGGGGAAGTGGAGATGCCCACGTCCCATCAATCGCCACGTGTCATCAAGGCCACAAGTAGTTAGGGCCCGCGGTGCTCTGCACTTGCCCTTTGGCTTCACCTGGAAGCCAAGTCCAAGAACGCCTTGGGCCCGGGGGCTACTGTCGGCGTTCTGGATATGGGGGTATCCAGACTTGCCTGCCTGCGGCCCACCGCGTGGCTCCACCGACAGCCTGGTACAACCCAGCTTCGACATCAATAGCTCAAGACCCTCGTGAGGGGCAAAGCCTCGCGAGGCGGATGATGCCAGGACCCTCGATGGGATAGGCCTCTTGAGGCTGGCTCCCGAGGGGCGGAGAGTTTTATGCAAGGTGCACCTCAGGAGGCTCATCTGATGTGAGCCATGACGACCAAGGCCAGGCTGGCACCACACTACTTGGGAAAAGCCTAGCAGCAGCACGGGTTTTGGCCCTCTCAGTAGCGCGGGACCGGCGCTACTAATAAGGCGCTATAGCTAACGTATAGCAGTAGCGCCTGTTGACCCATGCTACTGCTATTGATGAATAGCTATAGCGCTCTTTGGAAAATGGCGCTACTGATATTATCTGCAGCACTTTTCAGCAGGAAGCGCTACTGGTAAGTCGGCGCTACTGCTAAATTTCCCCCCTCGCTACTACTAGTTTTATTAGTTTTTTTCCTGCATATTTGTTTTTTATTTGTTTTGTATTTGAATAGGCTTTATACAATAATATTTAGCATATCATCCACATACAAATGTAATCATAGCATATACATACAATTAGTCTCATCAAATCATGTCATCATCATAATCATCATCCAACACAAAGTGGTCTCTCGTCATCAATCTCGAAAATAGCGATACAAGTCTCGATTACTTGCAAATACATCGTCATCCATCTAAACAATGATATACGCGAGAATAGCTATCACTTTGAGTACATGAGTTCGTATCCCTCTATCGCATTAGCGTGAACCTAAACTAAGTACTGCGTGTCGCTCGGAAACCGAAAACCGGTACACCTGGGCCTGACACTCCGGCCACTTGTCGTATATATACTCCTGGCGTAGCACTTCTTCGCCATCTATGATCTATGCACCTGCATCGTCACATGAGTCGATGATATGCAACATATATAGTTGAGCAACAGAAAGAGACAGACTTGGCAAAAATAGAAATAACATATCATAAGCATAAATAACAAAGTTCATCGTACCCAAAATGACCTAACTAGAGTGATTTTCGCTAGTCGAGGAGGAGGATGGTTTAATTACATCACAAATAAAGTTTCACCGTGCATAACTCAAAGTTTTGTCATAAAAGAAAGTATGGACTAAACGGACACATTGTCATATATCGACAATCACTCCATCATGTCGTGCCATCCATCCATGTCAGGGAGATAGTCATCGAGCTTAGTGAAAGGCTTCATGTCGAGATGCTGAGAGGCTATCCATGTTCAAACATCTTCCCGCGACATTTGTCCTTCTACATGGAACATCCCTGTTTTCCGACGACCTCATTCATGATGATTTGGGCAAGTTTGCGCTGGATGTTATAGAACTCAGCTCGAAGTCGATGATCCTCGATATCTCCTATGTCCTTTGCCCATTGCAGAATATGGGCATCGCCAAATCTAGGTGCCATGTGAAGGTTCTGGTGATCCCGTCTGTACTCCAGCATGTGGTGTAGGACATAGAATCCATCATTAAGAGAATCGTTCGGTTGCTGGATGCAGCAGAAGTCGGTCTTATGGCTGAAGGCGGCCCTGCCACCCCTTCTCTTCTTGTCCCTAACCTCTCCACCCCTTGCTTGGTAGGAAAACATAGCACTGTCGAGAACATCTTTGCTGTGGGTGTAATCCTTTTTGTGAATGTTCTTCGACGAGTCCAAGTAAAGAGCCTGCGAGAATCGGGGGTAGAGGATGATGAGGACGGCGCGCCCGCCGCTGCGCAAAATAAGTACACCTCAAATTAATTAGCCTCCACCGTGCAAATGAATTATTGAAATCAAAGGAAGGATAGTAGCGCGGATGACTTACACGGGATGATAAGGCACGAGAATCGCCTCCTTGTCCTTATTCGCGAGCATGAAACTGACGATGTAATCCCTCGCGTATTCACGATGCTGTGCACAGACTCCCAAGAAGCCCTCGTGCATGTAGTACGGGTCAGCGACACAGATAAAACATATCTGCTCAACCCCAATGATATAGTTCATGTGCAAGGCATAAAGGCGGACAAACGTAAAATCCAGCTTCTTCACGTGAAACATGTCGAATATGTAATCGAATCGGAGGAAGAACTTATCCACGGGGAAGCCGTCGACGTACGACATTTGTCGCGGAATGTTAACCACGTAGAGTGGGTATACTGGATCTTTCGAGGCGATGAGGCCTTTCTCTACCCACAGCACATCGTCATGAAGTCTCCTTAGATCGCCGAATCTGGCCCGTAGCGCTGTTTCAGGTAGGATTGGTCGACCGGGGATATGCCATTTATCAGCATCGGGGATATCTACACGGTCCTGAAGCCGAGGCTGCTGAGGCGGTTGGATCATAGAATCAGCTTTTTTGCCTTTCCTCGCTCTCTTCCTAGGCTTCTTTACCACTGGATGGTCGTCAATAATACGTTGAGACGGTAATTCAGCACCGACTCATGATGCTCAAACCCTGTGGAGGCGCCAGTATGGACATACTGTTTAGCGCCATCGTCATCCTCATCCTCATCCATGGTGACGTCATCAGCGACTAATGGAGCCACCTGCTTACCCTATCCGCTATCACCCAACCCGACACCCGACGCTAATTGGGTAGGTGGGGTGTTGATGTTCATACCTTGCTGAGGCTGCGTGCTCGTGGGTGTGCTCCCGGCCGCCTCCAGACGAAGCAGACTCTTTGGCCACAACAGGACCCACCCATTGCAATAATCACCAAGCCGCCGCGGGGTCTCGTCGTCATTCCCCACTAGTATTAGAGGAGGCAAATTCTCGTGGCCCGGTTTGACACTGGCCACGGAAACCTTGAAGACGTTCGGGGGGATCGACCGGCCGTGGAACAATGGTTCCTTCGGCTCCATTATCGTCCCCTTCCCCACATCCAATTTCTGTTCGCCGATGGTGTACAATATGGTGCACGAGGTTTCGTCGGCCAGCAAAGAAAAGTTTGCGACATGAGACATCCGAAAGGCAACGAAAACGGGAGATTATACATTTATATTGAAGGGGGCCGGTGTGGCAGATACCATGAGGGCGTCGAGCTCAGCCAAAGAGGAGGCACCACCGAGCACGTCCGGTGCGGGAGCCGGTGCGGGAGTAGGTGCGGGAGCCGTTGCGGGAGCAGGTGCGGCCAAGAAGTCAGCAAGGGGAAAGTCCTCTGCATTTTTTTCTGGATTTTGCCTTGTCCAAGTGTAAACGCCCGTCGCCAAGGAAGTAGATATATCTGCAATCGCCTGTTTTGCGGCAGCTACCGCTGTTGCGACTGTCTGAGATGATTTCTTCTCAACCGCAATCTCAACCTTCTTGTCGATGCTTTCTTCAGTTAACCTCCGTCTTTCCTTTTTCTCCTCCGTGGTCTCACGGTAGTACTTCTTCCACGTGGCGCCGTCTCCGACACCGTGCACGTGTCCATACGACGGTCGAGTATCCACCGGTTGTTGTTTCAATATGTTCAATGCCCGGTTGAATGGAGTGTCCCACTTGGGCCTCGCCAATGCCTCAGACGGCGAGTCGCTTTCGGCCGCAATCCGGTGCTGCTCTCTCTGCAAAAGGCACAAGGATCATTTACAAATATGACTAACGTGTGTAGTCGAATTGATCAGACACTAAAATTACCAGCAGTCTCATGAACTCCGTAATGACCGGTGTTGTCTCGTAAACCTTCTTCACTGGGTCCCAACGGTGCCGGGCCCTCAGGACGTCACGCTCCTGCGGGACGGTGAAATCCGCCAAGGGGTCTGGGATGCCCAGACTCGCGGCTTCCGCATCCTCCTTGGCCCATTTGGACCTCTTTCCGCCGTAACCACGGCTTCCGAGGTGGTGGGTCCCAATGTTCCTCTTTTGAAGCCCCTTCATGTACTTAGACTTTTTTTGGCAGCTTCAGCCTTGCAAGCCTCCTTGAATATTTGAAATTGCTCTTCCGTGATTGTCGGACTATCCTTTACAATCTCGGAGTAGGGTTCCCCGTTGTTGATCTTTGCTTTCACTCGATTTTTCTAGGCGGCCAACACGTTGCTAAACTTGGTCATGGCGTGTTTGTTTATCTTCTTCATTGCCGGGTCCTTGTCTGGATCTTCATAATCCTTCTCATTCCGGCCCGGGAACAAGAATATCTGGTGAAACTTCTTTAGGAGGGATCTCCTCATATTTTCTATCTTCTTTAGATTCTCATCGTTGATGGTGGCGCTTGTCCGTATGATGTAGCCTATTTGATTGCCGTAGCACGCGCGCGCTTCCTCGGGCGCCTTTGGCTCAAAATTGCCGTCGTCAACCTCCGTGACCACCAGTCTAGTAGTCCTGAGTTTGTTAGGAACCCGTTGCCTCTTTGCTTTCAGTTCTACACCGGCTCCGCTCCCCGAGGCAGCACCGGTCTTAGCGCCGGTCTCGATGCCGGTCTGAATCTCAGCGCCGGTCTCAGTCTCAGCACCGGTCTGCGTGTCGGTCTCAGCACCGGTCTGCGTGTCGGTCTCAGTCCCCGATGCCACCGGTGGGCCCAGCAACAACATCTGTTGATCGTCGATAAGGCTAAAAAATTTGTCTGCCGCCCGGTAGATGTCGTCGCAATCACCAGAACCCTGTCCTTCATCGTTGCTAGCCATGTTTCCTATGATTAAATCTAGGCAATTAATTCTAGACCTAATAAAATGAATAATGACATAAAAAAGGACTATTGTTTTGCAGGAATGTTGACTCCTTCCTGGTGCGGCAAATCCCGGGCACTCGATATGTCCTAGTTTGTAGCACAAGTCATGCCGAAATTCACGGGAAATTTCAGCATGCCTTTGCTAAAAAGTGGACAAATCGAGAACCTGAAATTTACCGGAACAGAAATGAATCAACATTCCGGCAAAACATAGGCCACTCAACATCATTCCCTGGAAACAACAAAGCCACTTGGGAACAATCGAACAAATTCAATGAAAAGATATAACATGACCACTTCAATGAAAAATAAAATTTGCCTAAATTCTTTTCCTTGAAAAATAGTGGTCTTTTCAAAAATCAAAAACCTTTGCCAATCTACTTAACCTAGCTTGTTAATCCAATGAACCTAATTAACCTACCTATTTAACCTAGTTATTTAATCTAGTTTACCTAGATAATTAACCCTAATTAAACTAGTTAACGCAGCTAGTTCTCTGTCAAAGCCTAAAATAAATTTTTGCACTAATTAACCTGGATAATTAACCTAATTAAACTAGTTAACCTGACTAGTTCTCTGTCAAAGCCCTAACTAAGTTTTTGCACTAACCTAGATAATTAACCTAATTAAACTAGTTAACCTAACTACTTCTCTGTCAAAGCCCTAACTAAATTTTTGCCCTAACCTAGATAATTAACCTTATTAAACTGGCTAACCTATGCATGAGAGAGAGAGGAGGGGTGGGGGCTTACAGATGATGGCTCCGCTGGTGGTGACGGAGGCAGTGGTGGCGAGGGAGGCAGGGGCGTCTCCGGTGACGGCGATGGAGGCAGGGGCGTCTCCGGTGACGGCGAGGAAGGTGCCATCGACGGCGGCTCCGGTGGCCTTGACGAGGCCGCGCGGCTCCGTGGCGTTGGGGGCGGCTCCGGTGTCGTCGACGGCGCACGGCTCTGGTGGCGTCGACGTCGGCGGCAAAGTGGGGCGATGGTGAATCAGGGAGACGGGGCCGCGTGGGGTGGGTTGAGGGATTTAGGGGAGAAGTGGCCGGGGGGAAACTATTTTTTGGTTAAGTCAAACTTAGCGGTAGCGCATTTCGCAAAACGCGCTATCGCTAAGATAGCGATAGCGGTTTTTGCAAAACGCGCTGCTGCTATAGCTATGTAAATTTATTCCTTTTTTAATTTCCTTTTCTGTTTCTATAGCGGGGGTAGAGGCCACGCGCTACAGCTACGTTAGCTGCGCCTCTTACAAACACACGCTGCTGCTATGCCTTCCTCCGATTTTTCGCTTTTTCGTTTGTTTTGCTTTACATTTTATTTTTTCCTTTCTCCTTTTTCTATTTCTTTCATTATCATTTACTTTTCTATTTGTTTTTCATCTTATGTTATTTTCGTTAGTAGTAGCGCTCTTCCCTGGAAACACGCTGCTAATTATATCCTAGCGGTAGCGCGTTTCTTCTAAGACCGCTACTGCTATGCGTAGCCTATCATTGTGCCAATGGGAATATTAGTAGTAGCGCTTTCGCAGCTACCAGCGCTACTGCTAAGTTCGTATCTGTAGCGCGGTTTCTCTTAAATCGCTACTGCTATATAGCACTAGCGCGCTTTTTTGACCCGCGCTGTTGCTAAATTTCTGTGTATAAGGTTTTCCCTAGTAGTGCCAGGCGGGCGCAGAGCGCCAGTTTCATCTTCGGTACAAGGGAGGCAAGCCACAGGCGCAGAGTCCAGAGGAATCAGCCAAAGGTTTCCATTCTGGTGCAACAAGACCAAAGACCACCAGGACGGCAGGACGGAGGTCATCACCGAGCCCACCACAATGTCACGACCAGGGGCTTTTCGCAGGCGAAGACCGCTTTTGTCAGGATAAGCTGTACTACTTGTCCCCTTTCAAATCCGGCCATTGTGGGTATCCCTTCCCACCAACATTTGGGAAGAGGACCAAGGCCAGTATAAATAGGACTTAGCCACCACCATAGAGGGGGATCGGATCGCATCTGGTCTAGTTCACATCCCACCAGCTCTCTTGAGCTCAGGAACACCTCACCTCCTGAGGCCAGTTCATCCACTGTACTAGTTCATCCTCAGCCCTTCGAGGCAATCCACCAAAACGCTGGAGCAGGGTATTACACCGCAAGGTGGCCCGAACTAGGATAAACTGTTGTGTCTCTTTTCCTCTTCGAGCTCGTCGCGCTAGGCTTAGGAGGATCGCGAGTAGGCAGGCTGGGTAGGTTGAGATCGCCGCACGCACCCCAGAGTACGAACCTTTCAAGGGTTTGCGGAACCCATAGTCCGACAAATAAGATAAATAAACGCACAATGACCAAGTTTAGTGACGCATTGGCCGCTTGGAAAGTAAGAGCGAAACAAGCCATCGACAAAAAGGAACCCTACTCCGAGATTGTAAAGGATAATCTGACAATCACGTAAGAGATAGTTTCAAATATTCAAGGCGACTTGCGATGCCAAAGATGCCAAAGAAAAGTGGAAATACATGAAGGGGCTTCAACAGAGGAACATGGGGTGCCACCACCTCGGAAACTTTGGTTACACGGGGAAGAGGTCCATATAGGCCAAGGAGGACGCGAAACGCGAAAATCTGGGCATCCCAGACCCCTTGGCGGAGTTCACCGTCCCACAGGAGCATCACGTCCTCAGGGCCCAGTACCGTGGGGACCCAGTCAAGAAGGTTTTCGAGACGGACCCGGTCATGATGGAGTTCATGAGATTGCTGATAATTTTAGTTTCTAATCAATTCGACTGCACGTTTAGTCATATTTGTAAACAATCCTTGTTCCTTTTGCAGAGAGAGCAGCACAGGATTGCGGCCGAAAGTGACTCGCCATCTGAGGCGTTGGCGAGGCCCAAGTGGGACACCCCATTCAACCGAGCATTAAACATATTGAAATGACTCCCGGTGGACACTCGGTCGTCGTATGGACGCGTGCACGGTGTCGGAGACAGAGCCACATGGAAGAAGTACTACGGTGAGACCACGGAGGAGAGAAGGGAAAGACGGAGGTTAACTGAAGAAAACATCGACAAGAAGGTTGAGATTGTGGTTGAGAAGAATTCAGCTAAGACAGTCACAACAGCGGTAGCTGCCGCAAAATGGGAGCTGGCAGCTATGTGTGGTGTCTTGGTTCCGTCTATCATCACTTGGAGCACGCAAAATCCAAATAAAGATGCAACGGACTTTCCCCTTGCCGACTTCTTCAGGAGCAGCTCAACTAGCGTTGCACCAGCACCAGCACCTGCTCCTGCACTGCCTCCTGCACCTGCTCTAAGCAGCCCATCCTCCGTCTTGGACGTGCTCGGTGGTGCTTCGTCTTTGGCTGAGCTTGACGACCTCACGGTACTTGTCAGACCGGCCCTCGTCAATAAATGTATATCCCCCTTTTCCGTTGCCTTTTGGATGTCTCACATCGCAGACATGTCCTTGCAAGCCGACGCCCCGTGCACCATATTGTATGGCATAAATGGCAAGAAGGTGGACTTGGGGAAGGCAACAATAATGAAGCCGAAGGAACAATTGTTCCACAGCCGGCCGATCCCCCCTCACGTCTTCAAGGTTTCCATGTCCAGTGTCAAACCGGGCCACGAGAATTTGGCTCCTCCGGTACTAGGGGGAGATGACGACGAGACCCCGTGGTGACTTGGCGATTGCAAGACGTGGATCCTATTGTGGCCAAAGAGTCTGCTTCGTCTGGAGGTGGCCGGGAGCACACCCATGACCACGCAGCCTCCACAAGGTATGAACATTAGCACCCACCTACACAATTAGTGTCGCCTGTCATGCTGGGTGATAGTGGACGGGGTGAGAAAGAGGCTCCATTAGTCGTTGATGACGTCGCCATAGATGAGGATGACGATGACACTCAACAGTATCTCAATACTAGTACCATTGATGACGGAGGATTGATGGATCAGCAGTATCAGTACTCAGGGTTTGAGCATCATGAGGTGGTGCCTGAATTTCTGCCTCCGAAGCCTGAACGTATTATAGACGACCTTCCACCAAAGAAGCATAGGAAGAGAGCGAGGAAAGGCAACAATAAAGCTGCTTCTATGATCCAGCCACTTCTGCAGCCTCGAGTTCAATACCGTATACCTGTCCGTGGTGTGACGAAATACCATATACCCGGTGAACCAATCCTACCTAAGGCATCAGTAGAGGCCATACACGATGATCTAAGGAGATTTCATGATGATGTGCTGCAGAGAGAGAAAAGCCTAATCGCCTCGTAAAATCCAGGATACCCACTCTACATGGTTAACTTGCCGCGACAAAGGTTGTACGTTGACTCATTCCCCATGGAGAAGTTCTTCCTTCGATTCGATTACATCTTAGACATGTTTCACTTGAAGAAGCTCGATTTTATGTTTGTCCGCCTTTATGCCTTGTACATGAACTACATCATCGGGATTGAGCAGATACCTTCTATTTGTGTCGCTGACCTGTAATTCATGCACGAGGGCTTCTTGGCAGTCTGCGCAAAGCATCATGAATACACGAGGGACTACATCATCGATTTCATGGTCACCAATAAGGACAAGGAGATGATTCTCGTGCCTTATCATCCCCTGTAAGTCATCCGCGTGGATATCCTTCCTTTGATTTCAATCATTCATTTGCATGGTGGAGGCTAATTAATTTGAGGTGTACTTATTTTGCGTAGCCACGGGCGCACCGTCCTCATCATCCTTTACCCCCGATACTCCCACATTCTTTACTTGGACTCGTCGAACAACATGAACAAAAAGGATTGCACCCACATCAAGTCTATTCTCGACAGTGCTATCTTTTTCTATGGCGTACGGGGTGGAGAGATCAAGACCAATAAGAACAGGAATGGCAGGCCTGCCTTCAGCCATAAGACCAACTTCTGCTGCATCCAGCAACCGAGTGATACTCTTAGTGATGGATTCTATGTACTACACCACATGCTGGAGTATAGACGGGATTAGCAGAACCTTCGGATGCCACCTACATCCGGGGATGCCCATATTCTGCACTGGGCAAAGAACGTAGGAGATAGCAAGGATCATCGACTTTGAGCTGAGTTCTATCTCATCCAGCGTGAACTTGCCCAAATCATCATGAAGGAGGTCCTCGAAAAAACATGGATGTTCTACAAGGAAGGGAAAATGTCACAGGAAGACGTCCGAACACGTGTAGCCGCTCAGTGTCTCGACCTGAAGCCTTTCACTAAGCTCGGGGACTATCTCTCTGATTTGGATGGATGGCACGGCATGTTTGAGTGATTGTCGATATATGACAATGTGTCCGTTTAGTCCATACTTTTTGTATGATGAAACTTTGAGTTATGCATGATGAAACTTTATTTGTGATGTAGTTATAACCGTCCTCCTCGACTAGCGAAGATCACTCTAGTTAGGGCATTTTGGGGACGATGAGCTTTGTTATTTATGCTTATGATATGTTGCTTCTATTTTTTGCCAAGTCTGTCTCTTTCTGTTGCTCAACTATATATGTTGTATATCATCGACTCATGTGACGATGCAGGTGCATAGATCATCGATGGTGAAGAAGTGCTACGCCAGGAGTATACGACGAGTGGCCGGAGTGTCAGGCCCAGGTGTACCGGTTTCCAGTTTCCGAGCGATAGCCAGTAGTTAGTTTAGGTTCACGCTAGTGCAAGAGAGGGATACGAACTCATGTAATGCATAGTTCCTCTCTGACTCATAGTGATAGCTCTTCTCGCATATATCATTGTTTATATGGATGATGATGTAGTTGCAAGAACTTGTATCGCTATTTTCGATATGATGATGAGAGACCACTTTGTGTTAGACAAGCATTATGATGATGACATGATTTGATGCTATGATTACACACTACTGGAATCAGGATCTTTGCCATCAGCCAGTTCTTTGCCGTCAGCTAGCTAATGGCAAAGAGGGACTTTGCCACTAGCTTGCAGAAGACTGACGGCAAAGAAGGAGCTGACGTCAAAGATAGTGTTTGCCGTCCCTCGCCTCTGTGCCATCAGCTAGCTGCGGCATAGAATCTTTGCCATCGTCTAGCAGACGACAAAGAGGGAGGGTGGCCCACTAGCGAGAGCCACCTAACGGCCACTTTCTTTGCCGTCCGCTAGCAGATGGTAGAGAAACTTTGTCGTCCGCTAGTAGACAGCAAAGAAAGTGGCCAAACTAACATCCGTTAGCTAGCCTCTCTGTCGTCTGCTAGCAGACGGCAAAGAGTTGTGCCCTATCTAACAAACGGCCCTCACCCTACCCCTCTGTCTCCGCTCTCTCTCCCTCCCCTCATCACTACCTGTGCCGCCGCCCCACCGTGGCCGCCCCGCCCCGCCGCGCCGGCCCGGCCGCTCCGCCCCGCCCGGTGATACGTCTCTGTCGTATCTATAATTTTTCATTGTTCCATGCCAATATTCTACAACTTTCATATACTTTTGGAAACTTTTTATACTATTTTTGGGACTAACATATTGATCCAGTGCCCAGTGCCAGTTCATGTCTGTTGCATGTTTTATGTTTCACAAAAAACCCATATCAAACAGAGTCTAAACGGGACAAAAACGGACGAAGAATTATTCTGGAATATTTATGATTTTTGGGAAGTAAAATCAACGTGAGATGGTGCCCGAGGGGGCCAGGAGATAGGGAGGCGCGCCCCAGGGAGGCACGCGCGCCTTGGACTCTCCTTGGCCCCCCGTAAGGCTGTTAACACTCTTCTTTTGCCTCAAGAAAGCTAATTTTATGAGAAAGATCTGGGCGAAAGATTCACCCCAATCGGAGTTATGGATCTCCGGATATAAAAGAAACGGTGAAGGGGCAGAATTAGGGAACGCAGAAACAGAGAGATACAGAGAGAAAGATCCAATCTCAGAGGGGCTCTCACCCCTCCCAAGCCATGGGAGCCAAGGACCAGAAGGGAAACCCTTCTCCCATCTAGGGAGAAGGTCAAGGAAGAAGAAGAAGAAGAAGAAGAAGAAGGGGGGATCTCTCCCCCTTGCTCCCGGTGGCGCCGGAACGCTGCCGGGGGCCATCATCATCACCGCGATCTTCGCCAACACCTCCGCCATCTTCACCAACATATCCATCACCTTCCCCCTTCTATCTACAGCGGTCCACTCTCCCGCAACCCGCTGTACCCTCTACTTGAACATGGTGCTTTATGCTTCATATTATTATCCAATGATGTGTTGCCATCCTATGATGTCTGAGTAGATTTTCGTTGTCCTGCCGGTGATTGATGAACTGCAATGATTGGTTTGAATTGCATGTTTTATTATTGGTGTTGTCCTATTGTGCCCTCCGTGTCACGCAAGCGTGAGGGATCCCCGCTGTATAGTTTGCAATATGTTCATGATTTGCTTATGGTGGGTGGCGTGAGTGACAGAAGCACATACCCGAGTAAGTAGGTTGTTTGCGTATGGGATAAAGGGGACTTGATGCTTTAATGCTATGGATGGGTTTTACCTTGCTGATATTTAGTAGTTGCGGATGCTTGCTAGAGTTCCAATCATAAGTGCATATGATCCAAGAAGAGAAAGTATGTTAGCTTATGCCTCTCCGTCAAATAGAATTGCAATAGTGATTAGCGGTCTAGTAACGTAGTCAATTGCTTAGGGACAATTCCACAACTCCTACCACCACTTTTCCACACTCTTTATATTTACTTTATTGCTTCTTTATCTAAACAGACCCTACTTTTTATTTACGAGTTCTTTATATTCTTGCAAACCTATCCAAGAACACCTACAAAGTACTTCTAGTTTCATACTTGTTCTAGGTAAAGCGAACACTAAGTGTGCGTAGAGTCGTATCAGTGGCAGATAGGACTTGAGAGAGTATTTGTTCTACCTTTAGCTCCTTGTTGGGTTTGACACTCTTACTTATCGAAAGAGGCTACAATTATCCCGTATACTTGCGGGTTATCAAGACCTTTTTCTGGCGCCGTTGCCGGGGAGTCATAGCATGGGGTGAATATTCTCGTGTGTGCTTGTTTGCTTTATCACTAAGTAATTTTTATTTGCTGTTCTTAGTTGTTTTCTATCTTTATTTATGGGTAGGAAACGCAAAATACCAAAAATAATAGTTGTACCTACTACACCAATTGTTGAAGAACCACTCAAAATCTATCATACTCCTGAAGCTTTTTTACTTGGATCATCTTCGATCCCTTTGTGCTCGTGCTGAAACCCCAACTAGCTTAGTTGAGGGCAAATCTTTAGATGAGCATGCTTGTTATGTGCGACACCGTATATCTGAAAAAGGGAAACTTTTACTCGATCAAATTCATCGCTTGCAATGCTATGCTTGGAATTTATGTGAAATATATGATGTTACTTGTTGTTCTGAAAACCCTAAGAAACACCTCCCCTACCAATGTGAGTTTAATGCTGGAATCGTATCTTCGTATGCTAAGGGTGTTTATAATTACTATCATGTTCAACAAATTGAAGAATTTGTTGCTTTTAAGGGTTCATATGAAATTGCTTCTTTGATTGAAAAGTATGATGCCACTCTTTACAAATCTGAAAATTTTGCCATACTTTAATATTGTTATGATAATTATGCTTCTAATGCCTATGTTAAACTATATATTGAGGAATTCTCCACTGTCCAAGAAGAGACTAATATTTTGCAGGAAGCTATGGAAGAAGAAATTGATGAAACTGTGAGCTCATTGGATGAAAAAGATGATGAGGAGAGCGAAGAACAAAAGGAGGAAGAGCGGATTGATCACCCGTGCCCACCTTCTAATGAGAGTAACTCTCCAACTCATACAATATTTAATTCCCCTTCGTGCTTACCGAAGGATGATTGCTATGATCCCGTTGATTCTCATGAAATATCCCTTTTTGATGATGCTTGCTATGCTTGTGGCCAAGATGCCAATATGAATTATGCTTATGGAGATGAACTTGCTATAGTTCCTTATGTTAAACATGAAATTGTTGCTATTGCACCCACGCATGATAGTCCTATTATCTTTTTGAATTCTCCCGACTACACTATATCGGAGAAGTTTGCGCTTACTAAGGATTATATTGATGGGTTGCCTTTTACCATTTCACATGATGATTTTGATGAATGTAATATGCATGTGCTTGCTGCTTCTACTTGCAATTATTATGAGAGAGGAACTATATCTCCACCTCTCTATGTTTCCAATATGATAAAATTGCAAGAAACTGTTTATACTATGCATTGGCATTTACTATGTGTGCAGGAATTGTTCTTTTATGACACGCGATGCATAGGAAGAGGGTTAGACTTCGTCTTTACATGATATAGGTTATTTTGTGCTCACTACTAAATTACAAATCATTGTTAATTAAAATTGGCTTTGATATACCTTGGGATCCGGGTGGATCCATTACTTGAGCACTATAAGCCTAGCTTAATGGCTTTAAAGAAAGCACTGCCAGGGAGACAACCTGGAAGTTTTAGAGAGTCATTTATTTCTGTTGAGTGCTTTTATATAGTCTAAAAACAAAAAAAATAAAGAGGGGAAGACAAAACTTTTCAAAAAGGAAAGTGAAAGTGAGAAAGACAAGCATTGTTGAAGTGGGAGCTAGCCTTGGACTTTGTTCATGCTCACGGAAACTTTGTGAATCTTGATTACAGAAACTTTTCAAGAAAAAATTATCCCCTTGTACAATTCCATTGTATTATAAAAATAATGTGCCAAGGTTTGCCTTTAGAATATTTTACAATGCTTGTTGGTTTGTACGGTGCAGGACAGAAACTTGGGCTGTAGTGCTCTATTTTACATTTTTATCTAGAACGTCAAACGGTTCTGATACTTCTTGAAATGTCTTTATGTACAACTTGCTTATTTTTCCTAATTTTGGTAGAATTTTTGGAGTACCAGAAGTATGGTTAATGTTCAGATTTCTACAGATTGTTCTGTTTTTGACAGATTCTGTTTTGGATGTATAGTTTGCTTGTTTTGATGAAACTATCAATTTATATCGGTGGATTAATCCATGGAAAAGCTATATTACAGTAGACACAATTCAAAAACAAAATATGAATTGGTTTGCAACAGTACTTAGAGTAGTGATTTGCTTTATTATTCAAGGAGACTCAAGCTTGGGGTGATGAAGTGTCTAATCGAGGATGTCTCCACATGAGGAAAAGGAAGAGAGGCAAGAGCTCAAGATTGGGGATGCCCGAGGCACCCCAAGCAAATATTCAAGGAGACTCAAGCGTCTAAGCTTGGGGATGCCCCAGAAGGCATCCCCTCTTTCTTCAACAAGTATCGGTATGTTTTCGTATTCGTTTCGTCTTGGGGCGTCTTTTGCATTTAGTTTTCGCTTTTCTTTTATGCACCATGTTGATATGAGATAGTCCTTGGTTGATCTATAGAATGCTCATTGCACTTCACTTAAATCTTTTGAGTATGGCTTTATAGAATGCTTCATGTGCTTCACTTATATCATTTGAAGTTTGGATTGCCTGTTTCTCTTCACATAGAAAACCGCCATTTGTAGAATGCTCTTTTGCTTCACTTATATTTGTTAGAGCGTGCGCATATATTTTGTAGAAAGAATTAAACTCTCTTGCTTCACTTATATCTATTTAGAGAGATGACAGGAATTGGTCATTCACATGGTTAGTCATAAAATCCTACATAAACTTGTAGATCGCTGAATATGATATGTTTGATTCCTTGCAATAGTTTTGCGATATAAAGATGGTGATATTAGAGTCATGCTAGTGGGTAGTTGTGGATTGTAGAGACACTTGTGTTGAGGTTTGCAAGTCCCGTAGAATGCACGTATGGTAACCATTGTGTGACAAATTTGAAGCATGGGGTGTTTCTTTGATTGTCTTTGAGGGAGTCCTGGACTAGGGGGTGTTCGGACAGCCGGACTGTCATCGTCAGCCGGACTCCAAGACTATGAAGATACAAGATTGAAGACTTCGTCTCGTGTCCGGATGGGACTTTCCTTGGCGTGGAAGGCAAGCTTGGCAATACGAATATGTAGATCTCCTACCATTGTAACCAACTCTGTGTAACCCTAGCCCTCTCTGGTGTCTATATAAACCGGAAGGCTTTAGTCCGTAGGACGAACAACCATTACAACAATCATACCATAGGCTAGCTTCTAGGGTTTAGCCTCCTTGATCTCGTGGTATATCCACTCTTGTACTACCCATATCATCAATATCCACTAGTAGAAAACCAGCCATTAGTCCCGGTTCGTAAGGGCCTTTAGTCCCGGTTCATGAACCGGGACTAATGGGTCGTTACTAATACCTCCACCCATTAGTCCCGGTTCAAACCAGAACCGGGACCAATGTGCCTCCACGTGGCCCTGTGCGCCCACCCCAGTCAGGGGGCCTTTTGTCCCGGTTGGTGGCTCCAACCGGGACCAAAAGTCATTTTTTTAAAAGTGGCTGCTTAATTTAGGGGTTATTTTTAGGTTGTTATTACAGCTAGCTAATAGAGAGAAGTGTCCTCTCTTATATCTTCGTCCTTGGTTTATCAACGCTGCTGCTATGTTCATTGCACCCGCAGATATAAAATGCTCATGCATGCTTGCATCATACATCATCATATATATATATATATAATAACAAGTCCTACTAATCATGCATCATCATATACAACTTCTACTCATTATTAATAATAAGTCATACGATCATCATCCTCATAGTCATCGAACCCAACCCTACATAATTGTTCTTAGCACATGATCATCAGTATCAGGTAGGACCTAAACACCCTTAAGGTAAAATAGCATAAAACAATATAGACCCTGAATCTCCATTATGAAGAATGGCAATCATCCTGTCTCCAATTTTTGCCCTTCGCTGAATGTTGCTTCCAAGAAGCTCCTTACGACTGTCCATACATTTTTTCCATTCTTTGATTATCATGTCTCCACTTCTTTTAGAAACCCGGTATGGACAGTTGAGATTCGTAGGACGACCTGGGTGTATGTTCAAAACATGAAGGCTACCCCATGTATACATCAGATGAGGCACCCAATCATTTGGGATTATCTGTTGAAAAACATAGTAATAACTTTGTAGTTAGCAATGATATGATGTACTAGTTTTAGAAGTGTGCAAAAAGATGCACGAATGTTGTAATAGTAAAAAATCATACCAGGGTATCTCCATGGTAGTTACCGTAGTTCAACACGTGCACTAGTGGCACGTATTGACCATAATGTTGAGGAGTTCGATTGTAGACATTGTAATTCTCAAGATCAGTACGAAATCTGACCAGATGATTTTTCTCCTGATAAGTTAGTTCGGAGCCTTCTTTGAAGAAAGAAAATAAGCTGTCAATGGAGAATAAGTTGTCAACTATTTTCAAATAAACAATATAAATTACTTAATAACTATGTTAAGCTCACATGGGGGAATAATTGGAGGTGTATCCACAAGGACGAAAATCGTAGGTCTCTCTTGCTCGATTGTAGGATCACCAAGATCCATGGTAACAAGCATACCCTCATCAAAACCATACATCTTGCAAAGTGCTTCCCAATTTTTGCAACCAAATGGGTTACACTCTGAGCATTGTACAGCTTTACTTGAAAATCCACACCATGATGGGTACTTAGGATAATTTTTTTGGTTTCGAAACTTTCATGGTCTTCAAAACCCATCCTCTCCAAGACATAGCGTCTTGCAAAGCATGGGATAAGCTAGTCGAATTGGAAAAGATGAAAAATATTGTCATGATTAAAATAGTTGAAGTCATGAGTAATTACGAAAAAAAACTATTATCGTCGGTTGCGTACCGTATGAACATCGAAGGTCTCCTCGAGCTTAATGCTGAAGCGCCGATCTTCGTCCAGCACAATGAACCTGTCGCAGATACCTCGGTCGTCGTGGCACCAGTCGCACTCCCCCGGGCGGTTTTCGTCGTCCGATGAGTACGACATTTCCGGCCTATACGTTCATAATTCAAATATTAAACTAGATCATTATTATTAATCACGGTTTGACTATCGATGATCGATGTACGTAGCTCCTCCTTTCATTCCCGAATGCATTATTAATTATATCAAATTGTCTAGCACACGGGAATGAAGGAGAAATTATCCAATATGAGCATTCAATAAGCAAAACCAAATCATAAAATAAGCAAAACCAAATCAAAAAATAAAGTATAGTATTCAAATTAGCATGCATTCAATAATTATAAGCAAAAGTACATCATCTCTTGGTGTCCGTACATCGTCGAATATTATCACTAATACAACTAGAACCGTAGCTCCCGACGGGTATCGACGCGGGCGGTGGACACCCAAAGATAAGGAACCATCACAGGATCATAGCTCCAGTGAGATCCCTGAAGAACCTGCCAGGTATTGTCGAACCTCCCCTCCAATGCAACCATGTAGCGACGGACGTGCTCGTCCTCCTTGCTGACACGGTCACGTACCACCTCCTGTTGGAAATATGCCCTAGAGGCAATAATAAATTAGTTATTATTATATTTCCTTGTTCATGATAATCGTTTATTATCCATGCTATAATTGTATTGATAGGAAACTCAGATACATGTGTGGATACATAGACAACACCATGTCCGTAGTAAGCCTCTAGTTGACTAGCTCGTTGATCAATAGATGGTTATGGTTTCCTGACCATGGACATTGGATGTCATTGATAACGGGATCACATCATTAGGAGAATGATGTGATGGACAAGACCCAATCCTAAGCCTAGCATAGAGATCGTGTAGTTCGTATGCTAAAGCTTTTCTAATGTCAAGTATCTTTTCCTTAGACCATGAGATTGTGCAACTCCCGGATACCGTAGGAATGCTTTGGGTGTACCAAACGTCACAAGTAACTGGGTGGCTATAAAGGTGCACTACAGGTATCTCCGAAAGTGTCTGTTGGGTTGGCACGAATCGAGACTGGGATTTGTCACTCCATGTAAACGGACAGGTATGTCTGGGCCCACTCGGTAGGACATCATCAGAATGTGCACAATGTGACCAAGGGGTTGATCACGGGATGATGTGTTACGGAACGAGTAAAGAGACTTGCCGGTAACGAGATTGAACAAGGTATCGGTATACGGACGATCGAATCTCGGACAAGTATAATACCGCTGGACAAAGGGAATTGTATACGGGATTGATTGAGTCCTTGACATTGTGGTTCATCCGATGAGATCATTGTGGAACATGTGGGAGCCAACATGGGTATCCAGATCCCGCTGTTGGTTATTGACCGGAGAACGTCTTGGTCATGTCTGCATGGTTCTCGAACCCGTAGGGTCTACACACTTAAGGTTCGATGACGCTAGGGTTATAAAGGAAGTTTATATGTGGTTACTGAATGTTGTTCGGAGTCCCGGATGAGATCCCGGACGTCACAAGGAGTTCCGGAATGGTCCGGAGGTAAAGAATTATATATGGGAAGTCCTGTTTTGGTCGCCGAAAAAGTTTTGCACTTTATCGATATTGTACCGGGAGTGCCGAAAGGGGTCCGGGGGTCCACCGGGGGGTCCACCTGCCCCGGGGGGGCACATGGGCTGTAGGGGGTGCGCCTTGGCCTATATGTGCCAAGGGAACCAGCCCCAAGAGGCCCATGCGCCAAGGAAACTTGGGGAGGGAAGAGTCCTCAAGGGGGAAGGCACCTCCGAGGTGCCTTGGGGAGGATGGACTCCTCCCCCCCTCTTGGCCGCACCCCTTCCTTGGAGGAAGGGGCAAGGCTGCGCCTCCCCCCTCTCCCTTGCCCCTATATATAGTGGAGGGGAGGGAGGTCAGCCGTACCTGAAGCCCTGGCGCCTCCCTCCCTCCCGTGACACCTCCTCCTCTCCCGTAGGTGCTTGGCGAAGCCCTGCAGGATTGCCACGCTCCTCCACCACCACCACGCCGTCGTGCTGCTGCTGGACGGAGTCTTCCCCAACCTCTCCCTCTCTCCTTGGTGGATCAAGGCATGGGAGACGTCACCGGGCTGTACGTGTGTTGAACGCGGAGGTGCCGTCTGTTCGGCACTCGGATCTCCGGTGATTTCGATCACGACGAGTACGACTCCTTCAACCCCGTTCTCTTGAATGCTTCCGCTTAGCGATCTACGAGGGTATGTAGATGCACTCTCCTTCCCCTCGTTGCTGGTTTCTCCATAGATAGATCTTGGTGACACGTAGGAAAATTTTGAATTTCTGCTACGTTCCCCAACAGTGGCATCACGAGCTAGGTCTATTGCATAGATTCTTTGCACGAGTAGAACACAAAGTAGTTGTGGGCATTGATGTTGTTCAATATGCTTACCGTTACTAGTCCAATCTTGTTTCGACGGTATTGTGGGATGAAGCGGCCCGGACCGACCTTACATGTACGCTTACGTGAGACAGGTTCCACCGACTGACATGCACTTGGTGCATAAGGTGGCTAGCGGGTGCCAGTCTCTCCCACTTTTGTCGAAACGGATTCGATGAAAAGGGTCCTTATGAAGGGTAAATAGCAATTGGCATATCACGTTGTGGTTTTGCGTATGTAAGAAACGTTCTTGCTAGGAACCCATAGCAGCCACGTAAAACATGCAAACAACAATTAGAGGACGTCTAACTTGTTTTTGCAGGGTATGCTATGTGATGTGATATGGCCAAGAAGAATGTGATGAATGATATGTGATGTATGAGACTGATCATGTTCTTGTAATAGGAATCACGACTTGCATGTCGATGAGTATGACAACCGGCAGGAGCCATAGGAGTTATCTTAATTTATTGTATGACCTGCGTGTCATTAAACAACGCCATGTAATTACTTTACTTTATTGCTAATCGGTAGCCATAGTAGTAGAAGTAATAGTTGGCGAGACAACTTCATGAAGACACGATGATGGAGATCATGGTGTCATGCCGGTGACGATGATGATCATGGAGCCCCGAAGATGGAGATCAAAAGGAGCAAAATGATATTGGCCATATCATGTCACTATTTGATTGCATGTGATGTTTATCATGTTTATGCATCTTATTTGCTTAGAACGACGGTAGTAAATAAGATGATCCCTTACAACAATTTCAAGAAGTGTTCTCCCCTAACTGTGCACCGTTGCTAAAGTTCGTCGTTTCGAAGCACCACGTGATGATCGGGTGTGATAGATCCTTACGTTCACATACAACGGGTGTAAGACAGTTTTACACATGCAAAACACTTAGGGTTAACTTGACGAGCCTAGCATGTACAGACATGGCCTCGGAACATAGAGACCGAAAGGTTGAGCATGAGTCGTATAGTAGATACAATCAACATGAAGATGTTCACCGATGATGACTAGTCCGTCTCACGTGATGATCGGACACGGCCTAGTTGACTCGGATCTTGTAATCACTTAGATGACTAGAGGGATGTCTATCTGAGTGGGAGTTCATAAGATGAACTTAATTATCCTGAACATAGTCAAAAGATCTTTGCAAATTATGTCGTAAGCTCGCGCTTTAGTTCCACTGTTTAGATATGTTCCTAGAGAAAATATAGTTGAAAGTTGACAGTAGCGATTATGCGATCAGTAGAAAGCTTATGTCCTTAATGCACCGCTCAGTGTGCTGAACCCCAAACGTTGTTTGTGGATGTTGCGAACATCGGACATACACGTTTTGATAACTACGTGATAGTTCAGTTAAACGGTTTAGAGTTGAGGCACCAAAGACTTTTTCGAAACATCGCGGAACATATGAGATGTTTCAAGGGCTGAAATTGGGATTTCAGACTCGTGCCCACGTTAAGAGGTATAAGACCCCGATGATTTTCTTAGCCTACAAACTAAGGGAGAAAAGCTCAATCGTTGAGCTTGTGCTCAGATTGTCTGAGTGCAACAATCACTTGAATCGAGTGGGATTTGATCTTCCAGATGAGATAGTGATGTTTCTCCAAAGTCATTGCCACCAAGCTGCTAGAGCTTCGTGATGAACTATAACAAATCAGGGATAGATATGATGGTCCTTGAGATATTCGTGATGTTTGACAACGCGAAAGTAGAAATCAAGAAGGAGCATCAATTGTTAATGGTTGGTGAAACCACTAGTTTCAAGAAGGGCAAGGGCAAGAAGGGATACTTCATGAAATGGCAAATCAGCTGCTGCTCCAGTGAAGAAACCCGAGGTTGAACCCAAACCCGAGACTAAGTGCTTCTGTAATAAGGGGAATAGTCACTAGAGCGGAATTACCCTAGATACTTGGTAGATGAGAAGGTTGGCAAAGTCGATAGAAGTATATTTGATATACATTATGTTAATGTGTACTTTACTAGTACTCCTAGTAGCACCAGGGTATTAAGATACCGGTTCAGTTGCTAAGTGTTAGTAATTCGAAATAAATGAGCTACGGAATAAACGGACACTAGCTAAAAGTGAGCTGACGATATATGTTGGAAGTGTTTCCAAGTTTGATGTGATCAAACATCGCACGCTCCCTCTACCATCAAGATTAGTATTAAACCTGAATAATTGTCATTTGGTGTTTGCGTTGAGCATAGACATGATTGGATTATGTCTGTTGCAATACGGTTATTCATTTAAGGAGAATAATGGTTACTCTATTTATGTGAATAATACCTTCAGTGGTCTTGCACCTAAAGGAATGGTTTATTGAATCTCGATCGTAGTGATACACATTTTCATGCCAAAATATAAGATGGTAATGATAGTACCACTTACTTGTGGCACTGCCATGTAAGTCATATTGGTATAAGAATGCATGAAGAAGCTCCATGTTGATGGATCTTTGGACTCACTCATTTTTGAAAAGTTTGAGACATGCGAACCATGTCTATTGGTGTATACGCATGAAGAAACTCCATGCAGATGGATCATTTGGACTCACTTGATTTTGAATCACTTGAGATATGCAAATCATACCACATGGGCAAGATGACTGAAAAGCCTCGTTTTCAGTAAAATGGAACAAGATAGCAACTTGTTGGAAGCAACACATTTCGATGTGTGCAGTCCAATGAGTGCTGAGGCATGCAGTGAATATCGTTATGTTCTTACTTCATAGATGATTCGAGTAGATGTTGAGTATATTTACTTGATGAAACACAAGTCTGAATTATTGAATGTTCAAGTAATTTCAGAGTGAAGTTGAAGATCATCGTGACAAGAGGATAAAATGTCTATGATATGATCATAAAGATGAGTATCTGAGTTACAAGCTTTGGCAAACAATTATGACATTGTGGAAATTGTTTCACAATTAATACCGCCTGGAACACCATAGTGTGATGGTGTGTCCGAACATCATAGTTGCACCCTATTGGATATGATGCGTACCATGATGTCTCTTATTGAATTACCACTATCGTTCATGGGTTAGGAATTAGAGACAACCGCACTCACTTTAATAGGGTACCACGTAATTCCGTTGAGACGACACCGTTTGGAGAAACCTAAGTTGTCGTTTCTTAAAAGTTTGGGGCTGCGACGCTTATGTGAAAAAGTTTCAGGTTGATAAGCTCAAACCCAAAGCGGATAAAATGCATCTTCATAGGACACCCAAAACAGTTGGGTATACCTCCTAATTCAGATCCGAAAGCAATAGGGATTGTTTCTTGAATCAGGTCCTTTCTCGAGGAAAAGTTTCTCTTGAAAGAATTGAGTGGGATGATGGTGGAGACTTGATGAGGTTATTGAACCGTCACTTCAACAAGTGTGTAGCAGGGCACAGGAAGTTGTTCCTGTGGCACCTACACCAATTGAAGTAGAAGCTTATGATAGTGATCACGAAGTTTCGGATCAAGTCACTACCGTACCTCGTAGGGTGACAAGGATACGTACTACTTCAGAGTGGTACATTAATCCTGTCTTGAAGGTCATGTTGCTAGACAACAATGAACCTACGAGCTATGGAGAAGCGATGGTGGGCCCAAATTCCGACAAATGGTTAGAAACCATGAAATCCGAGGTAGTATCCATGTATCAGAACAAAGCATGGACTTTGGTGGACTTGCCCAATGATCGGCAAGCCATTGAGATAAATGGATCTTTAAGAAGAAGACGGACGTGGATGGTAATGTCACCATCTATGAAGCTCGACTTGTGGCGAAGAGTTTTTCACAAGTTCAAGGAGTTGACTACGATGAAATTTTCTCATCCATAGTGATGCTTAAGTCCATCGGATTCATGTTAGCATTAGCTGCATTTATGAAATCTGGCAGATGGATGTCAAAACGAGTTTCCTTACCAGTTTTCGTAAGGAAAGGTTGTATGTGATACAATCAGAAAAGTTTTTGTCGATCCTAAGGATGCTAAAAGGTATGCTAGCTCCAGCGATCCTTCCATGGACTGGAGTAAGCATCTCGGAGTTGGGATGTGCGCTTTGATGAGATGATCAAAGATTTTGGGTTTATACAAAGTTTATGAGAAACTTGTATTTCCAAAGAAGTGAGTGGGAGCACTATAGAATTTCTGATGAGTATATGTTGTTGACATATTGTTGATCAGAAATGATGTAGAATTTCTGGAAAGCATATAGGGTTATTTGAAAGGTGTTTTTCAATAAACCTGGATTAAGCTACTTAAACATTGAGCATGAAGACCTATGAGGATAGATCAAAATGCTTAATAATACTTTCAAATGAGCACATACCTTGACATGATCTTGAAGGTGTTCAAGATGGATCAGTCCAAGAAGGAGTTCTTGCCTGAGTTGTAAGGTACGAAGTTAAGACTTAAAGCTCGACCTCGGCAGAAAAGAGAGAAAGGACAAAGGTCGTCCCCTATGCTTTAGACGTAGGCTCTACAGTATGCTATGCTAAGTACCGCACCTGATGTGTGCCTTGCTACATACCTGGCAAGAGGGTACAAAGGTGATCAAGGAGTAGATCACCAGATAGCGGTCAAAATTATTGTTAGAAGAATAAGGATATGTTTCTCGGTTATGGAGGTGATAAAGAGTTCGACGTAAAGAGTTGCGTCGATGCAAGCTTAACACCTATCCGGATAGCTCTGAGTAGAGAAGCCGGATACGTATAGTGGAACAACCATTTGGAATAGCTCCAAGTGGAGCGTGGAAGCAGCATTTACAATATGACCTAAAGATTTGTGAAATACATACGGATCTGAATGTTGCAGACCCGTTGACTAAAACCTCTCTTACAAGCAAAACATGATCAAACCCCAGAACTCATTGAGTCTTAATCACATGATGATGTGAACTAGTTTAGTGACACTAGTAAACTCTTTGGATGTTGGTCGCATGGTGATGTGACCTGTGAATGTTAATCACATGGCGATGTGAACTAGATTATTGACTCTAGTGCAAGTGGGAGACTGTTGGAAATATGCCCTAGAGGCAATAATAAATTAGTTATTATGATATTTCCTTGTTCATGATAATCGTTTATTATCCATGCTATAATTGTATTGATAGGAAACTCAGATACATGTGTGGATACATAGACAACACCATGTCCCTAGTAAGCCTCTAGTTGACTAGCTCGTTGGTCAATAGATGGTTATGGTTTCCTGACCATGGACATTGGATGTCATTGATAACGGGATCACATCATTAGGAGAATGATGTGATGGACAAGACCCAATCCTAAGCCTAGCATACAGATCATGTAGTTCGTATGCTAAAGCTTTTCTAAGGTCAAGTATCTTTTCCTTAGACCATGAGATTGTGCAACTCCCGGATACCGTAGGAATGCTTTGGGTGTACCAAACGTCACAACGTAACTGGGTGGCTATAAAGGTGCACTACATGTATCTCCGAAAGTGTCTGTTGGGTTGGCACGAATCGAGACTGGGATTTGTCACTCCGTGTAAACGGAGAGGTATCTCTGGGCCCACTCGGTAGGACATCATCAGAATGTGCACAATCTGACCAAGGGGTTGATCACGGGATGATGTGTTACGGAACGAGTAAATAGACTTGCCGGTAACGAGATTGAACAAGGTATCGGTATACGGACGATCGAATCTCGGACAAGTATAATACCGCTGGACAAAGGGAATTGTATACGGGATTGATTGAGTCCTTGACATCGTGGTTCATCCGATGAGATCATCGTGGAATATGTGGGAGCCAACATGGGTATCCAGATCCCGCTGTTGGTTATTGACCGGAGAACGTCTCGGTCATGTCTGCATGGTTCCCGAACCCGTAGGGTCTACACACTTAAGGTTCGATAACGCTAGGGTTATAAAGGAAGTTTGTATGTGGTTACCGAATGTTGTTCGAAGTCCCGGATGAGATCCCGGACGTCACGAGGAGTTCCGGAATGGTCCGGAGGTAAATAATTATATATGGGAAGTCCTGTTTTGGTCGCCGGAAAAGTTCCGCACTTTATCGGTAATGTACCGGGAGTGCCAAAAGGGGTCCGGGGGTCCACCGGGGGGTCCACCTGCCCCGGGGGGCCACATGGGCTGTAGGGGGTGCGCCTTGGCCTATATGGGCCAAGGGCACCAGCCCCAAGAGGCCCATGCGCCAAGGAAACTTGGGGAGGGAAGAGTCCTGAAGGGGGAAGGCACCTCCGAGGTGCCTTGGGGAGGATGGACTCCTCCCCCCTCTTGGCCGCACCCCTTCCTTGGAGGAAGGGGCAAGGCTGCGCCTCCCCCCTCTCCCTTGCCCCTATATATAGTGGAGGGGAGGGAGGGCAGCCGTACCTGAAGCCCTGGCGCCTCCCTCCCTCCCGTGACACCTCCTCCTCTCCCGTAGGTGCTTGGCGAAGCCCTGCAGGATTGCCACGCTCCTCCACCACCACCACGCCGTCGTGCTGCTGCTGGACGGAGTCTTCCCCAACCTCTCCCTCTCTCCTTGCTGGATCAAGGCATGGGAGACGTCACCGGGCTGTACGTGTGTTGAACGCGGAGGTGCCGTCTGTTCGGCACTCGGATCTCCGGTGATTTGGATCACGACGAGTACGACTCCTTCAACCCCATTCTCTTGAACGCTTCCGCTTAGCGATCTACAAGGGTATGTAGATGCACTCTCCTTCCCCTCGTTGCTGGTTTCTCCATAGATAGATCTTGGTGACACGTAGGAAAATTTTGAATTTCTGCTACGTTCCCCAGCACCACCGCGGTGTCCGGATGCCTCACCACCATCACTGGCCCACGCGACCGCCACCAAACAAGGATCGGGTCAACAACGGGCTGCCTCCTCACCAACCTACGTCCCTCGGAAGGTAGCACCTCCCAATACCAACCCGGCGGAGCCCAGTCCCGAACATGGCCCTGATCAAGCAGGCCTCCACCGCCGAGTCGACGACGACGAGGATGCGGAACTACTTCTATATATAGTTAAATAAAAGTAGTTTTATTAATTAAATCAACTATGTAGTTCAACTATTAAAATTCTATGAACAAAATTCTATTAACAATAATATCACCAAACATTCATATTCAATAATAATATCACCAAAAAAATCTATTAACAGAAAAAAAATCTAACATAATATGAAGAAATTAATTACTACACATATCTAATCTAACAAAGAAAATCTAATTAATCTAACAAAAATATCTAACATAATATGAACAACTTAATTACTACACATGTAATCTAACAAAAAAATCTAATCTAACAAAAAAAATCTAATTAAATCAACTATCTAGTTCAACTACTAAGCACTTACTATAAATAAATAAGTAGTACTTACTAAAAACAAACTACTTCATTATATAGTAAAATAAATTAGTTTATTAAATCAACTAGCTAGTTCAACTATATATAAACTACTTCTTATTTTTTTCCTTTTTCTAAATACTATGAACAAAAAAATCTATTAACAGAAAAAAACTAACATAATATGAACAAATTAATTACTACACATATCTAGTCTAACAAAAAAAATCTATTAACAGAAAAAAAACTAACATAATATGAACAAATTAATTACTACACATATCTAGTCTAACAAAAAAAATCTAATTAATCTAACAAAAAAATCTAACATAATATGAACAAATTAATTACTACACATGTAATCTAACAAAAAAAATCTAATCTAACAAAAAAAATCTATGAACTACATATCTAAATTACTACACATCTAACCTAACAAAAAAAATCTATGAACTACAAAAAGAATCTAAAAAAATCTAACAAAAATAAAAAAACGCTCACGTCGGCGTCGAGGCGGCGCGGTGCAGGGGCGACGACGGGCTTGGGGCGGCGCGGGGCAGGGGCGACGAGGACAGCGGGCTCGGGGCCAGCGACGGGGACGGCGGGCTCGGGGCAGGGGCGACGGCTGGCGACGACGACGTCGGGGCGTGGCGGCGCGGGACGCGGGCGGTGACGACGGGGCGGCGCGGGACGCGGGCGGCGATGGGTGCAGCGATGGGGGCGGCGACGACGGCGGGCTCGGGGCGGCGACGGGGACGATGGGCTCGGGGCGGCGTGGGGCAGGCTCGGCGGCGACGGCGACGAGGAGCAGAGGCTCGGGGCAGGGGAGAAAGAGATGGGATTTGGCGAAAACTGCCAAGTCCAGTATATATAGCAAGAGCATTGGTCCCGGTTGGAGGCTCCAACCGGGACTAATGCCCCCTTTAGTCCCGGTTGGTGCCACCAACCGGGACCAAAGGCCTCATTTCAGCAGCGCAAAGGGCGGGAAACGAAGACCTTTGGTCCCGGTTAGTGGCTCCAACCGGGACCAAAGGGGGGGCATTGGTCCCGGTTGGTCCAACGAACCGGGACCAAAGATTTGCATTTGTACCGGTTGGTTCCATGAACCGGTACCAACGGACCCGTGTAACTACTTTTTTATTTTCTGCAGCTATTTTTTTGTTGATTCTTCCTGCAGCTATTTTTTTAGTCCCACCTCGCCAACCGAGAGGCAGTCGCAGTTGTTTATAAGCCCTGAGTGCAGAGACGATGGCGAAGAGGCTCAACGCTCCTGCACATTGGTTAGCTTCAAGCCTTGAGGAATACGGTAGACTGCACAGAGCTATGTGCAGTGCAGTTGACACTATTCTGAAAGGCTTGAAGCAAATTAACGAGCATTGCGCCTCTTTTTTATTTTTAATGACTTTACTAAAAAATAAATCTGACCGTTGCAGCCGGCGATGGTGGTCATCTCTTCAGTCAGAGGTGGTCGGCCTGAGGCTGGGTGTTCGGATCACGGGATCCGTCATCTGGTACCAGCTGCGAGTCGGGGAGACGTAGTTGCCGGTGAAAACCAAGCTAATGACGGGCGATGGCGGCGTTCCATGTCGTTACCATGATGAAGGCATCGTCGTGTGACTACCGTTGACCCACTCGTATTGCTCCGGAGGAAAACCCTAGGATCTTGTGTTCCAGACCGGACGATGACGGCACTATGGTGTTGTTTCTCTCTTGGGAGCATTGTTTTGTGGAGCAGCGCTGGAAGTCAGAGGAAGGAGGTGGAGCGGCTTCGTCTTAACGAGCATTGCACCTCTTTTTTATTTTTAATGACTTATTACAACTCAGAAATAAAAACAAAAGAATAAATATAACAGAAAAGAAAAAAAACTATATAGAAAACTACTCAGAAATAAATAGAAGCAAAAATAGTTGTGATTAACTGTACTAAGAAAGGAGCATATATCCTTATTTTTAATGGCTTATTACAACTCAGAAATAAAAAGAAAAAAATAAATAGCAGAAAAGAAAAAAACTATATAAAAACCCACTCAGAAATAAATAGAAGAAAAAATAATTTTGATTAACTTTACTAAAAAAATAGCATAGATGCTTATTTCTAATGAATTATTACAACTCAGAAATAAAAACAAAAGAATAAATATAACAGAAAAGAAAAAAAAACTATATAGAAAACTACTCAGAAATGAATAGAAGCAAAAAATAGTTGTGATTAACTGTACTAAAAAAGGAGCATATGTCCTTATTTTTAATGGCTTATTACAACTCAGAAATAAAAAAATGTAGCAGAAAAGAAAAAAAACTATATAAAAAACCACTCAGAAATAAATAGAAGAAAAAATAATTTTGATTAACTGTACTAAAAAAGGAGCATATATCCTTATTTTTAATGGCTTATTACAACTCAGAAATAAAAAGAAAAAAAAATAAATATAGCAGAAAAGCAAAAAAATATAAAAAACTACTCATAAATGAGCATAGATGCGCTTATAAAGGAAAATCAACTTAAATTCATAACGAATTTCAATCGAAATCCGTATGAATTTAGGCTAATTTCCCTATATAAGGGCATCTATTTTCATTTTCAGAGGAGCTCAATAAGGCAGAGAGGGAGGGGCTTATAAACTGGTCCGATTCCCCTTCGGTTGGCGAGGTGGGACTAAACTCTGGCCGCAACGAGGACCAACCCTTTAGTCCCGGTTGGTGGTATGAACCGAGACTAATGGGCATCCTTTAGTCCCGGTTCATGCCTCCAACCGGGACCAATAGTGGTGGGCCAGGAGCGAGGACCATTGGTCCCGGTTCGTCCCACCAACTGGGACCAATAGGTCCAGACGAACCGGGACCAATGGCCCACGTGGACCAGCCGGCCCCTGGGGCTCACGAACCGGGTCCAATGCCCCCATTGGTCCCGGTTCTGGATTGAACCGGGACTAATGGGCTGGACCGGCCCGGACCATTGGCCCCTTTTCTACTAGTGATCAATCAAGCAGGAGTAGGGTTTTACCTCCATCGAGAGGGCCCGAACCTGGGTAAAAACATCGCGTCCCTTGTCTCCTGTTACCATCCGCCTAGACGCACAGTTCGGGACCCCTACCCGAGATCCGCCGGTTTTGACACCGACATTGGTGCTTGTATAGAGAGTTCCTTTGTGTCGTCACCGATAGGCTTGATGGCTTCTTCAATCAATAACAACGCCATCCAGGGTGAGACTTTTCTCCCCGGATAGATCTTTGTATTCGGCGGCTTCGCACTGCGGGCCAATTCACTTGGCCATCTGGAGCAGATCGAAAGCTACGCCCCTGGCCGTCAGGTCAGATTTGGAAGCCTAAACTTCACGGCGGATATCCGCGGAGACTTGATCTTCGATGGATTCGATCCGCAGCCGAGCGTGCCGCACTATCACGACGGGTATGATCTAGCTCTGCCGCCGGACGGTAGTTTGGAGGCCGCACACGAATCCGCACCGATCCATAATTCGGAGCTGATCGCGCAGATCGAGGACGGGTGGCTAGACACCGCCTCGGGATCTGCAACTTCCACGGTGATGGAGCCGAACACTGACCTTGTCCCTTATAAAGCTCGTGACTCCGAGGTGCCGGACTCCCTGCCGGACTCCGAACCTCCTGCGCCCCTGCCAATCGAATCTGATTGGGCGCCGATCATGGAGTTCACCGCTGCGGACATCTTTCAGCACTCGCCCTTTGGCGACATCTTAAATTTGCTAAAGCATCTCTCGCTATCCGGAGAGCCCTGGCCGGATTATGGCCAGGATGGTTGGGATGCAGACGACGAAGAAATTCAAAGCCCACCCACCACCCACTTTGTAGCCACTGTCGACGATCTAACCGACATGCTAGACTACGACTCCGAAGACATCGACGGTATGTACGACGATGCCGGAGACGATCAAGAACCAGCGCTCACAGAGCACTGGAAGGACACCCCAAAAGGAAGTGATAACGAGGACCAACGGGGCGCGGCAAAGGATAATCCCGCCGACAAACAGCCAAAACGGTGACGCAGACGCCGCCCTAAGTCCCACCTCGACAACAATAGCGCTCCTAATGACCCAGCAATAGAGCAGGGCAAACCAGTGAACCACGAACATGCAACCAAGCAACCGTCCGAACAGGACGAATCGGATAATCAATCCATGCCCAGCGAAACCAACAGTCCAGACGACCTCACGCCGGACACACCACCAGAGAATAAGAGCCTTCGCAAAAGACTCGTCGCCACGGCAAGAAGTCTAAAGAAGGAAAAACGGAAGCTCAAAACAGCGGAAGACATACTCAGAATGAGGTGGAGCAAAGTGCTCAAAACCGCAGACAAATACAGGAATGGCCATCAATCAAAGAGCTACCCGAAGCGCAAGCTGCTGCCAGAATTTGACGAGGAAGCCATAGAGCCCCCACAGTCAAAAAACAAAGAGGCCGCCTGGCCGGATAGACGGCCAGATGACAGGCCAAAAACGACAAGCGGCACCACACACAAGCCGACTCATGATCCTGGGAAAACAGATGGCCCAGTCAGGTCCATCTACGGGCCAAAAAAGAGGGCCCCAGGAAGCAACACAACACGCCAAGTGTTCGAAGACAGTGGCACACCAAAATACAGGGGTGCCGCACACCCGCTATGTTTCACCAATGAGGTGCTGGATCATGAATTTCCAGCAGGGTTTAAACCCATAAACATAGAGGCCTACGACGGAACAACACACCCTGGAGTCTGGATAGAGGATTATATACTACACATACACATGGCTAGAGGAGATGATCTCCACGCCATAAAATATCTACCCCTCAAGCTCAAAGGGCCAGCTCGGCATTGGATCAAAAGCCTCCCAGAAAACACTGTTGGAAGTTGGGAAGAGCTTGAGGATGCGTTTAGAGAAAATTTTCAAGGGACTTATGTCCGCCCTCCAGATGCAGATGATCTAAGTCATATAACTCAACAGCCCGGAGAGTCAGCGCGCAAATTCTGGAACAGGTTCCTTACTAAAAAGAACCAAATAGTCGACTGTCTGGACGCTGAAGCCTTAGCAGCTTTTAAACACAACGTCCAAGACGAATGGCTCGCCAGACACCTCGGCCAAGAGAAGCCGAGGACAATGGCCGTGCTAACAAGCCTCATGACCCGCTTTTGCGCGGGGGAAGACAGCTGGCTAGCAAGATGCAGCACCAGCGACCCAAGTACATCCGAGATCAGAGATGGAAACGGGAGATCACGGCGCAGAAAAGATCAGCGCCGACATAAAGATAAAAGCCCAAAGAACACGGCGGTCAACGCCGGATTCAAAAGCTCGCGGCCAAACAACAAAACACTGCCTCTTAAGGACAACAGTGATGAGCTATCCAACTTAAACAAAATTTTGGATTGGATATGTCAAATCCACAGTACCTCCGGAAGGCCTGCAAACCACACCCACCGAGATTGTTGGGTTTTCAAACAGTCGGGCCGACTCAACGCCGAACACAAGGGGCTCGACGCACCAAGCGAGGATGATGATGAACCCCACCAGCAGAGCACCAGAAAACAAAAGACTTACCCACAAGAAGTCAAAGCAGTAAACTCACTTCATGTGATAGTACGGAAAAACAATGTGGCACCCGCTAAAATAAGTGCCGCACAGTCCACCCTAGCGGAACCTCGAAGTTGGATGTCAAAACCAATCACTTTCGACCACCTGGATTATTCCAGAAGCATTCGGAACGTAGGATTGACTGCTTTGATATTGGATCCTATAATCGACGGACTACAATGTAAACAAGTCCTGATGGACGGCGGCAGCGATTTAAACCTACTATATCCGAACACAATCCGCAAGTTGGGGATAGACCTTACTAAAATTCGACATAGCCGCACTTCCTTTAAAGGAGTGACGCCAGGCCCTTACGCCAAGTACACATGCTCCTTATTACTAGAAGTTGTGTTCAGGTCACCGGACAACTTCCGATGCGAAGCTAATCTTTCATGTCGCCCCATTCAAAAGTAGCTATCAAGCACTATTGGGGCGTGAAGCTTTTGTCCGCTTTAACGCAATACCACATTACGCGCCTCTTACACTTAAAATGCCCGGTCCACGTGGCATCATTTCATTAAGAGGGTCATTTAAAAGACCCCGGACATGGTTAGACGACTCCAGCATAAATAAGCTAGGAGCTCCCTAGCCGCACAGCCTTTTACAAGGGGCTGTGCATATAAGCAATAATGAGCTAACATAGACTCAGCTTTATTCATTTATTAATATTTTTTATGCACTTTTTCGCACGATTTCCTTTCAAACTAAGTTCCTCTCTTTTTACAGATGAACAACATGCACACCTGTCCAGGATAACGGCACAACGGAGACACAGGTGCAGACGTGCAGTAGGGACCCGTTGCAAGGATTCTTTTCAGATTAAGACCCTGCGTAAACCTTTTTTACTGTCTCTTGTTGCTATAATCCCCTGGTTTCTCATTATAACCAGAGTGGAGACTGACGTTTTGACATCGGCCGCGTCAGAGGACCTCGCCCGTACCTGGACACTAGGGGCTCAGGGCATTGTTCTGCCCATTATTACAAAGACCGAACACCTTAGGGAGTGTTCGGCGTCTCGAGTTAGACCTTATATGCATCAGCTCCGAATCATGTCTTTGGTCAAATGTTGGGTTTTCCCGGCTCCTGTGTTTTGCTGCCTTACATTCCGTATCATCGGCTAACACGGCACCAGGAGAACTACTGCGATTGTGCCCCAGTTCGGCTGGGCGAGCACCTCAGTAGAGAAAGCCGAAAACTGACTATCATGATACAGCGAGAGACTGGTCAACCACTCGATCGACCACCGGAATGTTTAGAATTCCTCCGCTTTGACGAAGGACCGTTTCCCGGTCAGGCACATATGCGCCCCGAATTCGGAGAGTGCGGTGCCCCCAGGGGCTATATCGTAGTCCCACCCTCGAACTCCAATGGCTAAGTGAAAGTGATAAAGCATTATAGTCTGGTTGCCTCGTTTGCCACGCTACCACCTCCTTAACAGGACCGAGACGTCGGATTAAGTGTGAAAATGCGCTATTTTTGCGAACACCCCCGCACCTTGTGCGTGGGGGCTGAAGCCGACGACTGCCATCTTTCAGGTTATACATACGTATACATAAACGGCCGCATAGGAGATATTTCAATACTTGAACGCATAAGTACAAAAAGCGCTTACATCATAAACATTATTTTATAAAATTAAACGTTCATTTGAACGTGACATTTTTTGAGCACTGCGACTCTATTGCACGAGCACCACGCATAACTTCCCCAAAATAGTGCTCGGCGGGTAACCGGCTCTCGTACGGACCCTGGGTCGCAATAGCGGTGGCATCCATCTCTGTCCAATGTGTCTTCACACGGGCGAGCGCCATCCGTGCACCCTCTATGCAGGCCGACCGCTTCATCGCCTTGATATGCGGCACCGCCCCAAGAAACTGCTGCAATAAGCCAAAATAACTCTTCGGCTTGGGCCTATCCGGCCAGACAATGAGTCACGATATCCGTCATGGCAAGTCCGGACAACCTATTTAGCTCAGCCCATTCGGCCAACCGATTGGTCAGCGGAAGTGAACGATCCGGACTATGGAATTGAGACCAAAACAGCTCTTCCGTCTTGTGATCCTTCTGACTTCGGAAGTGCACAACGGCATCCGCCGCACTTGCCGCTAAGTCCATATAAGGATCCCCCGGCCCTCACAGCTGGCCAAGCTGGGCATACTTTGGATCCGTAAATCTGTAGCGTAGCAGAAAAGGCTTGCCAGCCACAATGTCTCCGGCCTGGCGCAGCTCCTTCTTTATAGCCCGCATTGCAGAACGGGCATCCTTGGCTTCGGCGGTGGCCTTCCCCAGGTCTTCTCGCTCCGATAGGCGCTCCTTTTCAAGAGCCTCATTGCGGTCGGTAGCATCCTTCAACTTAACAGCCATTTCGGCCATCTCTTCCCTGCTTCGGCAGTGTGCAGCCCTTTCGGCTTCTAACTCCTCGGCCGCCCTCGAGGCAGCCGCATCACTCCTTCTGGCTTGCTCCTTGGCTTGAGCAAGTTCGGCCTGAAGGCTCTCCACAGTAGCGGCACCATCTGAGTCAAGCACAAATATTGTAAGAGGTGGGCTTTGGCTCCCTTAATAGGTGACTGCGGAGAAACAACTTACCTTGCGACTCGTCAAGTCGCTTGTTGATTAGCGCGATGTCCGCATCCGCAACATCGAGTTGCCGCTTTAATTCAGCAGCTCTATCAGTCCGGCTAGCCCCCGGACTATCCGCCACCTACATAGGAAAGGCGACACTCAATACCTGTGATTTTGATCCTCAGCACGCTGTCGCTTTCGACAACATACCGAGTCTCAGGGGCTACTATCTATACAGGGCGCACTTTATGTGCAAAACTGTCAAAAAGGGTGTCATTTTTACATACCTCAAACCCCGCCAGCAAACTCCTGATGGGATTATGCAATCCGCTTTCGGCGGATGAAATCCTCCCAACCACTGTACTCATCAATGTACGGTGATCTTCTGAGATGGACGCCTTCTCAAGCAGATCCTTCAGCTCCCCCGGCCGAACACTAGTCGGCGCCGAACTCTTCGGCTCTGCCGGGCTCGGGGATACCCTCCATGATGACACTTCAGGCTCGTCCGCCCTATCAGGCAGCGCAGCAGACGGAGGCGTCTCGCTCTCCATCATCTCCGGACAAAGGTCCCCCGAAGACGAGCTCATCTCAGAAGGTCGGAGATCCAAACTACAAGGAAATTTTTTTGGTTATCCTCAGAAGCACAAATAGGGATGTCTCTCATTACCGAACTCCCTTTTTTCTACTCATGGCTCGCTGGAGGGCTGATGCTTTAGGGGAAACTGTGCGGCCGGGGCCTCCCCGGACGCAGGACCCTCTGGTGAAGACTTCTTCCCCCGCTTAGGGGCTTTGGCCTCCGGGTCTCCAGAGGCGGTCCTCTTCTCCCCTTGGAGGGAGGGATTCTCGATCCCCCCTTTTTCAAGAGCCTCCTTGGGCGAGGCGGTAGCTCCCTTATTTTCCCCTCCACCTTCTTCTGAAGGCGCAACCTCCAGCATCTTGACCAGCACGGGATCCGGCGCGGTCTCTGGGAGGGGGCCGGACACCGTATCAGCTTTGCTTGCGCTAGCCATTCCTGTTGAAGGATAACGGGTTAAAAGGTGAATTGTAGAAAGGCAAACAGATGGTACGTCCGAACACTGAGCTACTTACTTGAGTATTCGGGTGATTGCAGCTTAGGCCGGCGTCCTCGGTCAATTCCGGACACACCGCCCGTGATCCGAAGAACAACTCGTACGTCTCCACGGGTGTCGTACCCATAAAGTGTTGGAGAATCCGTGGTCCCTCCGGATTGAACTCCCATAGCCGGAGAGGACGGCGTTTGCAGGGCAGGAGACGCCTAATCAGCATAACCTGTATCACTACGACCAGATCGATCTCCCTTGCCTGGAGGTCTCGAATCCGGCCCTGCAATAGGGGCACGTCTTTTGACGACCCCCAGTTGAGCCCTTGGTTGACCCACGACATCAACCGTCGAGGAGGTCCCGAGCGGAATACGGGCGGCGGCTTCTGCCTGCTGCCCTTCGGAGCGGTGATATAGAACCACTCCTGCTACCACAAGCCGTGCTCCTCTTGGAAGGAGCCCTCGGGCCACGGGGCATCGGCCCTCCTGCTTACGGCCGCCCCGCCGCACTCTGCTTGACGCCCCCCGATCATCTTCGGCTCCACATTAAAAGTCTTCAACCACATGCCGAAGTGGGGGGTGATGCGGAGGAAGGCTTCGCTGACAACAATAAACGCGGAAATATGGAGGATGGACTCCGGAGCCAAGTCGTGGAATTCCAACCCATAGTAGAACATGAGCCCTCTCACAAAAGGATCCATCGGGAAGCCTAAACCCCGACGGAGGTGGGATACAAAGACGACGTGCTCGCCGGGCTCAGGGGTAGGGATGGCCTGCCCTTCGGCAGGCAACCTGTGCGAAATCTCGTAGGACAAGTACTTGGCCTCTCGCAGCTTTAGCACGTCCTCCTCCGTAACGGAGGAGGGCATCCACCGGCCCTGAAGGCCGGAGCCGGACATTGTTGAAGGTCCGAAGCGCTCGAATCTGGGGCTCTGGATGTTTGAACTTGGAGCAAGGAGAAGATTCGATGGGGGATTGAAGAAAAGAAACGAGCCTTGGTCCTATTATAAACAGGGAGAATACCAAGAGCCGTCTCCGTGACCGTTCGGGACTCGCCTTCGATAGAGGGGGCGTGGCGACGGGCGCGGTTGGGTTACCCACGTCCGTATTGATGAGAATCCCGGAATAAGGAGAACACGATCTCCGCTTCGACAAGGCGTGCAAAGGAAACCGCTTTGCTAAACGCGCTGAGGTGGTATAATAAAAAACGATTCAAGGAAAGGCTTGGTAGTGGCGTGACGTCATGCCATAGAATATGTCAGCGGATTGAACTTGTGTACATATTATTCTCTCTACGGTGGAATGTGGAATTTATTTTGCAGATACGGACACTATCCTGGTGTTCAAAATCTTCTATGCATTATTCGAAGGAGGAACCCGCCTTGCAATGCCGAACAACATGCGCGCTGGACTCATCGTCATTGAAGCCTGGTTCAGGGGCTACTGAGGGAGTCCTGGACTAGGGGGTGTTCGGACAGCCGAACTATCATCGTCAGCCGGACTCCAAGACTATGAAGATACAAGATTGAAGACTTCGTCCCGTGTTCGGATAGGACTTTCCTTGGCGTGGAAGGCAAGCTTGGCAATACGGATATGTAGATCTCCTACCATTGTAACCGACTCTGTGTAACCCTAGCCCTCTCCGGTGTCTATATAAACCGGAAGGCTTTAGTCCGTAGGACGAACAACCATTACAACAATCATACCATAGGCTAGCTTCTAGGGTTTAGCCTCCTTGATCTCGTGGTAGATCCACTCTTGTACTACCCATATCATCAATATCAATCAAGCAGGAGTAGGGTTTTACCTCCATCGAGAGGGCCCGAACCTGGGTAAAAACATCGTGTCCCTTGTCTCCTGTTACCATCCGCCTAGACGCACAGTTCGGGACCCCCCTACCCGAGATCCGCCGATTTTGACACCGACAGTCTTCCTTATGAGTGGTGTTCGGGGACGAGCGATGGTCTTTTCCTACCAATCTATCCCCTAGGGGAATGCATAGTAGTACTTTGCTTCGAGGGCTAATAAGCTTTTGCAATAAGTATATGAGTTCTTTATGACTGATGTGAGTCCATGGATTATACGCACTTTTACCTTTCCATCATTGCTAGCCTCTTCGGTACCGTGCATTGCCCTTTCTCACCTTGAGAGTTGGTGCAAACTTTGCCAATGCATCCAAACCCCGTGATACGATACACTCTATCACACCTAAGCCTCCTTATATCTTCCTCAAAACAGCCACCATACCTACCTATCATGGCATTTCCATAGCCATTCCGAGATATATTGCCATGCAACTTCCATCATCATCATATACATGACTTGAGCATTTATTGTCATATTGCCTTGCATGATCGTAAGATAGCTAGCATGATGTTTTCATGGCTTGTCCGTTTTTTGATGTCATTGCTATGCTAGATTGTTGCATATCCCGCTACACCACCGGAGGCATTCATATAGAGTCATATCTTTGTTCTAGTATCGAGTTGTATTATTGAGTTGTAAGTAAATAAAAGTGTGATGATCATCATTATAGAGCATTGCCCCATGAAAAAAAAGAAAAAAAGGCCAAAGAAGCCTACATAAAAAAGGGGGCCAAAGAAGCCCACCCAAAAAAAGAAAAAAAAGAAAAAAAAGAAAAAGAAAAGGGGCAATGTTACTATCCTTTTACCACACTTGTGCTTCAGATTAGCACCATGTTCTTCATATAGAGGGTCTCCTATGTTATGACTTTCATATACTAGTGGGAATTTTCATTATAGAACTTGGCTTGTATATTCCAACGATGGGCTTCCTCAAATGACCTAGGTCTTCATGAGCAAGCAAGTTGGATGCACACCCACTTAGTTTCTTTTGTTGAGCTTTCATACACTTATAGCTCTTAGTGCATCCATTGCATGGCAATCCCTACTCATCGCATTGACATCAATTGATGGGCATCTCCATAGCCCATTGATTAGCCGCGTCGATGTGAGACTTTCTCCCCTTTTGTCTTCTCCACATAAACCTCCACCATCATATTCTATTCCACCTATAGTGCTATATCCATGGCTTGCGCTCATGTATTGCGTGAGGGTTGAAAAAGCTGAAGCGCATTAAAAAGTATGAACCAATTGCTCGGCTTGTCATCGGGGTTGTGCATGATGGGAGCATTTTGTGTGACGAAAATGAAGCATGGCCAAACTATATGATTTTGTAGGGATAAGCTTGCTTTGGGCTTGTTGGTTTGAAAAGACATAATTGCTTTATTAGTACGCTCGAAGTATTATGGTTTTTTATGTCAAATGATAGACTATTGCTTTGAATCACTCGTGTCTTAATATTCATGTCATGATTAGACATATGATCAAGATTATGCTAAGAAGCATTCCACGTCAAAAATTATCTTTTTTATCATTTACCTACTCGAGAACGAGTAGGAATTAAGCTTGGGGATGCTGATACGTCTCCATCGTATCTATAATTTTTGATTGTTCCATGCCAATATTCTACAACTTTCATATACTTTTGGCAACTTTTTATACTATTTTTGGGACTAACATATTGATCCAGTGCCTAGTGCCAGTTCCTGTCTATTGCATGTTTATGTTTCACAAAAAACCCATAACAAACGGAGTCTAAACGGGATAAAAACGGATGGAGAATTATTTTGGAATATTTATGATTTTTTGGAAGTAAAATCAATGCGAGACGGTCCCCGAGGGGGGCAGGAGATAGGGGGCGCGCCCCAGGGAGGCAGGCGCACCCTGGACTCTTCTGGGCCCCTCGTAAGGCAGTTGAAGCTCTTATTTTGCCGCAAGAAAGCTAATTTTATGAGAAAGATTTGGGCGAAAGATTCACCCCAATCGGAGTTACGGATCTCCGGATATAAAAGAAATGGTGAAGGGGCGGAATCAGGGAATGCAGAAACAGACAGAGGCAGAGATATAGATCCAATCTCGGAGGGGCTCTCGCCCCTCCCAGTCCGTGGGAGACAAGGACCAGAGGGGAAACCCTTCTCCCATCTAGGGAGAAGGTCAAGGAAGAAGAATAAGAAGGGGGGCTCTCTCCCCTTGCTTCCGGTGGCACCAGAATGCTGCCGGGGGCCATCATCATCACCACGATCTTCACCAACACCTCCGCCTTCTTCACCAACGTCTCCATCACCTTCCCCCTTCTATCTACAGCGGTCCACTCTCCCGCAACCCGCTGGACCCTCTACTTGAACATGGTGCTTTATGCTTCATATTATTATCCAATGATGTGTTGCCATCCTATGATGTCTGAGTAGATTTTTGTTGTCCTGCCGGTGATTGATGAATTGCTATGACTGGTTTGAATTGCACGTTTTATTATTGGTGCTGTCCTATTGTGCCCTCCATGTCGCTCAAGTGTGAGGGATCCCCGCTGTACGGTTTGCAATATGTTCATGATTTGCTTATGGTGGGTGGCGTGAGTGACAGAAGCACAGACCCGAGTAAGTAGGTTGTTTGCGTATGGGATAAAGGAGACTTGATGCTTTAATGCTATGGTTGGGTTTTACCGTAATGATCTTTAGTATTTGCGGATGCTTGCTAGAGTTCCAATCATGTGCATATGATCCAACTAGAGAATGTATGTTAGCTTATGCCTCTCCCTCAAATAGAATTGCAATAGTGATTACCGGTCTAGTAACGTAGTCAATTGCTTAGGGACAATTCAACAAATCCTACCACCACTTTTCCACACTCGCTATATTTACTTTATTGCTTCTTTATCTAAACAGCCCCTACTTTTTATTTACGGGTTCTTTATATTCTTGCAAACCTATCCAACAACACCTACAAAGTACTTCTAGTTTCATACTTGTTGTAGGTAAAGCAAACACTAAGCGTGCGTAGAGTCGTATCAGTGGTAGATAGGACTTGAGAGAGTATTTGTTCTACCTTTAGCTCCTCGTTGGTTTCGACACTCTTACTTATCGAAAGAGGCTACAATTATCCCGTATACTTGCGGGTTATCACCCGGCAGCTTCGATCCGCCCCGCCCCGCTGCCCCGCCTCGCCACCCCAGCCGCCCCACCATGTCGCGCCGGCCCAGCCGCCCCACCTCACCGCCCCGGCCGCCTGAGGGTGAGACATCCCTCTTCTTCTTTTTTTGCCTTTTTAGATTTAGTTTAATCAGGTTTAGTATAATTTAGTTTAGGTTTAGTTTATGTTTTGTTTTTGATTTTTAGGTTTAGGTTTAGATTTAGGTTAGTTTAGGTTAAGTTTAGGTTAAGAAGAAGGAAGAAAAAAGAAAGAAGAAAGTTTAAGTTTAGTTTAGTTTAGTTTAGGTTAAGTTTCTGGTATATTTTGAACATGTCACATTTGTTGTTATTTTTTAGCTAACATGCATTTATTCCCGCATGGACGTTGACGATGCCTATCCCGTATCTTCGTCATAGACTTGACGGAGGAGGCCTGCTTGATCAGAAAACCATGTCCGAGACTGGGCTCCGCTGGGCTGATACTGGGAGGTGCTACCTTCCGGGGGCAGAGCTTGGTGAGGAGCCAGCCCGTCATTGACCCGAACCTTCTTTGGTGGCGGTCGCATGGGCCAGTGCCGGTGCCGACGCTTTCGGACACCGCCAAGGTGGTATGTCGCTGTGTCTGCAAGGAGGACAAGCACATCCGCCGCTACATGGTTGCGTTGGAGGGTAGGTTCGACAATGCCTGGCAGGTTCTTCAGGGATCTCACTGGAGCTATGATCCTGTGATGGTTCCTTCTCTTTGGGTGTCTGCCGCTCGCGCCAATACCCGTTGTTCGCTAGGATTCTAGCTGTATTAGCAATGTTATAGGTATGATATGTTCGAGATATATTAGTGATAATATTTGATGATGTACGGACGCAAGAGATGATGTAGTTTTGCTTATTGAATGCATGCTAATTTAGGGTGCCCGGGGACGAGCGGGTTAGGGGGTTCCTCGGTGTCGACGGAACCCTAAATAGCAAGTATCGTCAGTGTGAGATACATGTGGCTGTCGATGTCGAACACTACATCCACGTCCCACAAGTTACACAGGCGTCCTGCGTCCCGCAGCAATAGTTCTCGGCGTCGATGGCGGTCGAACACCATTGCGAATTTGTCTGGCAACCTCTGAGATGACGATTAAAAGCCAAGTGTTAAAACTTGAAACACCCAAACTGACTCAAGTCGGTTTGGTTGTTTGAACTTTCAAAACTTGGCTTTAATCATCATTGCGAAGGTTGCTAGACAAATTTGCCAAGGTGTTCGACCGTCATCGGTCACCAGAACTATTGTTACGGGATGCCAGGCGCCGACGTCACTTGTGGGACGTGGATCTGTTGTTCAACACTGAGCGCCTCATGTATCTTGGATCGATGATACTTGCTATTTCGGGTTCTATCGACGCCGAGGAATCCCTAACCATCTCGCCCTATTGTAAATATTTAGTTAGGTTGACGAAAAAAAACAATATTGCTATCAAACTCATCTTTCGATTTAAATCTGCCGTTTTTTCGTCGCTCCGAGGGTCTAGTGTTCGACGAGCTCCGCCCTGCATATGTGGGTTAGGACAAATGACATTTCCTCCTCCCCCCTTGGTTTGCTCTGTTCCGTTCTTCTTGTCGATGAAACTTGCTAGCTATAGGTGTCTTCAATCATCAGTATGCGTGACCACTATGCGTCTCCCGTTCAAAAGGGTTACATCTATAAATATATATGTATTTGCATATTTATAACCATGATTCTTTTGAATTGTCCAACATTATCCATGGATAGCCCGAGTATGTGTAGATTGGGTTTGTTTTCCCATATGCTCTGCTCTGGATCTGATGAAGAATTTCTTCAGTGCCTCCCTATTGTTCTCCGGGTACACATCCTCTTTGCTTATTGCCGAGATGTGTATCAGGAGAACAACGGGGAGGTGCTGGCGAAATTTTGCATCGGATCTGGAGCAAAGCATGGGAAAATGAACCCAATCTACACATACTCGGGTGGGATTAGGACCTATCTTTACCTATTAGCATCTAGGTTGCATAGACGTAATAAAAGTGACAAACTCCATTAACTGATTAATATATACATGCTGATTAATATATATGTGTGTGTGTGTGTGTCTATATATATATATATATATATATATATATATATATATATATATATATATACTCTTATTTGTCCAGTAGCTAGGCAAGATGAGTGATCGTGCATGGATGTACACCGATCACACTAGTCAGAAAGACATGACCATTGAATGGTTAACAAAAATAGGGGTTTCTGAGAGCCGCATTTGCAAATGGCCAGAGGATAACCTGGTGCCCCTGTTCCGGGTGCAACAATTGGCAGAAGAGGACAGAGGATGAAATGGGAAAACACTTGCAGAAGAGGGGTTTTACGCCAGATTATACGGTGTGGACATTTCCTGGCGAGTCTGGCCAACGCGCCAGAGCTGAGGTACTTCGTCGTTGCACCGACGAGCTAGCATGGTAGCGGGATGCAAGACATGGTACAATACTTTGATGATGCTCGGGACTCGGACGATGAGATGGAGGAATCTGCAAAGCCCTTCAATGAAATGTTGGAGTCTTCAAAACGTCCTCTCCACGAGCACATTGAGCTTTGTGAGCTAGATGCCATCTCACAAATAATGGCTCTGAAGGCTCAGTTCAACTTGGGTAGAGAATTCTACGACGCGATGATGACAGTATTTGGACGTTTTCTACACAAAGGCCAGACAAAATCCTCCGTGCTCTTAAGATGCCCTATGAGAAGATACATACCTGTGAGAATGGATGTGCCTTATTTAGGTATGTTGTGGTAGACAACGGTATGGGTGAGAAGACACAGACCAAAATCCCCGTTTATGTTCTTCGGTATATGCCAATCGTACCAAGACTTCAACGTCTTTTCATGGTCGAAGATACGGCAAGACAGATGACATGGCACAAAACGGGCAAAAGAACCAAACTAGATGCAGATGGGAAGCTGATGATGGTGCACACATCGAACGGTGAAGCGTGGAATCGCTTCGATGCATTACATGACAACAAAGCGACAGATCCGAAGCATCCTCGAGTCGCCATCAGCACAGATGGGTTCTGTGTGTTTGGTCTAACGACAACCAATACAGTTGTTGGCCTGTATTTGTCATTCCATTCAATCCCCCCCCTCCGGACAGATTATGCAAAGAAAGAACATTTTCCTGATGTTGATAATTCTAGGGCCCAACTATCTGGGGAAGAATATAAATGTGTACATGCAACCGCTGAAGAATGAATTGCAAGAAGCCTGGGATAATGGGTTCAAGACATATGACGCCTTTAGCAAAAAGAACTTCATAATGCGTTTGTGGTACATGTACTCAATGCATGACTTGCCTGCATATGCGCTATTCGATGGCTGGTGTGTGCATGGAAGGTTCTCATGCCCCACATGCAAGGGAGCTCTTCAGTTTCGTTGGCTTAAGGCCAGTCACAAGTTTTCTAGCTTCGACATGCATAGACTGTTCCTGCATCCTCGCCATAAGTTAAGGAAAGACAAGCAGAATTTCATCAAAGGTAGAGTTGTGAAAGACTCCGCACCACCTCTGTTGACAGGCCAAGAGATCTTGGATCGGTTAAACACTCTTGAGCCAGATCCAGAGCATCCATGGTATTTCAAGGTGTATAATTCGCAACACGCCTAGACTCACAAGACATGCTTGTGGGATTTGCCTTGCTTCAAAGACCTCCTTTGCCAATACAACATCGACGTGATGCACACTGAGAAGAATATCGCCGAGGCACATTTAGTACATTGTTTGGCATAGATGGGAAGTCAAAGGATAATCCTAAGGCAAGAGTCAACCAGGAGGCGCTATGTCATAGACCGTTACAAAACATGCAACCACCAAAAGGAAAGAAGAAAAGGACAAAGCCAAAGGCATGGTTCAATCTTGGAAGGTCAGCTAGGAGGGAAATTATCTTGTGGGTGAATATGTAGAGTATGTTTCCTGATGGGTATGCAGCAAATCTAAAGAGGGTAGCGAGTCTTGAAAAATTGAAGATATCTGGTCTCAAGAGTCATGATTGGCACATATGGATTGAGCGAGTATGCCGGTGATGTTGCGTGGATTCATCCCTGAGGATGAACGGCTAGTATGGCAGCGTTGAGCTATTTCTTCTGTGTTGCTTGTGCTAAAGAACTATCGCCTAAACCGTAGAAGAAATGGAAGAGTTGGCGCCGGAGTTGATCTGCAAGTTAGAGAAGATATTTTCGTCTGGCTTGTTTAATCCAATACAACACTTGATTTTGCATCTCCCACCGAGGCAAGATTGGGGGGGGGGGGCTGTCCAGAATCATTGGTGCTACGCAACAGATAGGATGCAGAAGACACTTCAAGCAAAATGTAAAAATAAACATAGAATTGAAGCATCAATGGCCAAGGCATCCATTACTAAGGAAATGACAAACTTCGTGACAATACACTACGAAGCCAAAAATAATCATTTGCATAATCCAAAGCCTCGGTATAATGCTGGTTGTTGGTGTACAAAAGTGTGGTAGTTTTGTACCCCTTACTTGTGCATGGACGGTCGCAACCATGCCTATAGCAGGGCTTGGCAAAGCAGAGGAGGATGGCAGTAGGCAGGACAGGTACAAAGAATATCAAAACAGTCGCTCAAGGTAACAAGCAGTAGGAGGCGAGCAGGGCCACGCCCGGCAACAAGCCTTGCCGAGGCGACCTGCGAGGCCCCCGGCAAGCTCCTTGCCGGGGCAGCTTGCGAAGAGACCAGCAGGGTCACCACCCTTGGGGTTGAGAGCTCCGACACCATCGACAACGTTAAGACCAAGATTTGGAGAGCACATGCCTGGTAGCATGCAGCCCCTCATGAAGATTGGCAACCCACGAATCAATGTGGGATCAGAAGACGAAGACCCCCAGCAAGACCCTTGCCTACGGCGAATCCAAGGCCCCCGGCAAGCCTTGCCGGGGACGATCGTTGGGCCACGGCCAGACCCGCGCCCGGCAAGGTTTCGCCACTTCACCACCACTCCAGTGCGACGATAGGCATGCCAGCAAAGCAGGCGCCTGCGTGGTGGCATGCAGATCTTCATGGAAGTCTACCATTTCGCCAACACAGCAGCTGGTTGGCCAGTGTGGCGCTGCATGCCTCGTCGGCCCAGACGGGTGGCGACGCGAGGAGGAGCGGCGAAGGATGAGATGGCTTCTGTTGCTGTACCCAATAAAGCGAGAGGACACGTAGGCAATGCATTAAATGCGGTTGTCCTGCATTGACCGAGTGATAAGCTCGTGCCACTGTAGTTTGCCATCTCCTGTGTGCCATTGTGGCAACCCCTTTGTGTATAAAAGGAGGCCCGATGCACACAGAGAGGGGATTCGGACTTTTGGACAAAGCACGCATCATAGCTAGTTCAAAAACTCGAGAACACACATATAACCAGACAAAGCAGGACTAGGGTATTACACATTTCTGCAGCCCGGACCTGGATAAAAAATCCCCTGTGTGCTAATGGCTCGACCTGCTCTTCGTGCACCTCACCCCTCGTCGAACGTAGAAGGGATCCTTGTGACCCCATAAGTGATTGGTTTCCCCGACATCTTTGGCACGCCAGGTAGGGGGGGCATTAGTTGTGAGAATCTGGTCTATTAGTTAGTGCAGTAGTTTCTTCATCGCCATGGCACCGAAGAAGAAGCCGACCGCAGCGATCGGCCCGTCTGGGGCCGCTCCGCCCGCACCTGCGTGGACGGGCGACGTGGCAGGCACTAGTGGTGGAGGAGATCGAGATCATCCACACCGTTCGAATACAAGAAGCCAGGCGGCCGGGGCCCTCCGCAATGGCGACGGTTGTCTGCGTGCCGCCATGCATGCCCAGGGAGGGAGCCGTGCTACCTGCTGTGGTGCGGGGACCTTCAAGGGCAGGAGGTCAACCTCACCAACGTGCGTGCCGCAGTCCTCTCAGCTCATGCGCGACGAACCGTTCCACGATGCTGAAGACCCCGGGCGTCGCCACGGCAAGAGCCCTCAGCGTCACTCTCAAGACACACAGGGCCGACATGCACGCCATGATGCACACAAAAAGAGCACGCGGCCGCAGAATCATGATGGGACTCCTTCTAACATCGTTAGAAATCCAAGTTCCTCCCATTCCTCGCGCCTGTTGCTGCCACCCACGCGAGCGGAAGCGCTGTCGCGAGCCTAGCTGCTCCCCAACTCTCCTCCTGCCTTGGAGAAGCAAGAAGAGTGGAGAGCTGCTATCCAAAGCCTTATTGGCCATGCCAACGGGGATGGCCACCGGGGAGCAAGACCCTCGTGGCGCCGAAATGACGAGCCGATGCGTGCAGGCAGTGGAAGGGTCGAGGGCGCCGCAACCACGGTGCACTCCTCTCTGCCATGGTCGGCCCGTCGGGGCGACGCCCGAGACAACATGTCCATGGCGTCATCAGACCCACGGACACGCCATGACCAACATCAAGTTCTTCGAGAGCGGCTCAAGGAGGACGCCCAGACTACTATCGAGTGGTGATGGGAAGCACGTCACCAGTATGATAGGCATGCTAGACCCACTGAGTATAGCCCTGCGTCGGGGGATGCTAGCGACTTGTCATATGCAATCACTTGTCCAGCATTCACCCGTGAGCTGTGGCAGTTCTAGTGGCCCAACACCCGCACGTTCAAACCAGAGGTCCCAGAGAAGTACGACGGCAAGACTCACCCGTCTGAGTTCCTGAGCGTTTACACTATCGCAATGCAAGCTCCCGAAGCACGAGACGATAAGATACTCGCCAACTATTTCCCGTTGGCACTTAAGCCCAATGTCAGGTCATGGTTGATGCATCTCTCGATAGATTCATTGCTTCTTGGGCCGACCTGTGCCACGAGTTTGTTGGTGCCTTCACGGGCGACCACATAGCTCCTGGGCAGGCAAGTGACTTGCACGTGATCCCTCAAAGAGACGGTGAATCCTTGCACAAGTACATACAGAGGTTTAGCCGTGTGTAGTACACCATCCCCAATGTGCATCCTGCCGCCGTCATCCGCGCGTTCCAACAGAATGTGCGCAATCGAAAGATGTGTGAAGAGTTGGCCATGAACAAGGCCGCAGATGTTGCAGAACTATACGTTCTGGCTGACAGATGTGCCCGAGCGCAGGAAGGAAGGAAGTACCCCCGGCGAAGACGCTGATGCAGGAAGTGACTCTGAAGACGAAGACGTTGTCGCCCCAGCAAAGAAAGGCTGGCGGCGTAACAGGAAACGCAAGGGCAAGACTGTGCTTGCCGTCGAGGAATCCGGCGACCCCGACACCGCCAAGAAGGCCAAGGTTGATGACCCCGGCAAGGAGGTTGCCGGGTACGATGCCTACTGGGCCTTGGTGGCTACCGGCAAGCCAGAGGGTTCCAACAAGCAGTACTGCAAGATTCACCGTACCAAGGGCCACGACCTCCAGATTTGCCGCCAAGTGGAGCTACTGATGGAGAAGCAAAGGGCTGAGTACGAGAGACGAGATAAAGAGAAGGGCCAAGGAGGCACTAAGGATCCGGCAAGAAGCGCCGCGGCTAAGGAGGGCGCAGCGACAAGGGAAAGCAACAGGAGAGGCCTGCCCGAGGCCGTGACAAGAAAGAAGAGGATGACGATCATGACGATGATGATGACGAATCCATCGAGTATGAGTTCCAGAAGGCAATAGAAGTCATGTGTGTCGACGGAGGTGCTTCGTTGCATTCTTCCCACCGCCAGCTAAAACAGTGGGTGCGTGAGATTAATGCAATGGAACCAATGGTCGATGCCCAGAAGGCATTGAGGTGGTCCCACACGCCTATCGTCTTTGACGCCGAGGATCACCCTGATCGCACAACTGCGGTCGGGTGTTTTCCGTTGTTCGTATCCCCGACAATACGCAACCTCAAAGTGATGAAGATGTTAGTTGACGATGGGGCCGGCCTTAACTTGATCTCGCCCAACGTGGTCAAGAGGCTGTCGATCCCTGACGAAGATCTCGAAGAGACGAGCACGTTTCAAGATATCAATCCAGGGAGGTGTCAGCCCAAGGGAAAGGTCATACTACCAGTTACGTTTCTCGGCGACCGCAACTATAGGATGGAGAGGATCGTTTTCGATGTTGCCAAGATCCTGTTGCCATATAATGGGATCCTTGGCCGCTCAGTGCTGGCCAAGTTTATGGCGGCATCGCACTACGCATACAACACGTTGAAGATGCCTGGACCGATGAGCATCATCACCGGAGCTGTGATAACAAGGACGCGCTCATCTGCACAGATCAACTCTATCGAGAGCCGGTCGCAGCATCTACCGCCAAGGCACCTGCTCACGCAGCCGAGAAGAAGACTAGCAATTTCTCGGCCGCCGGCAAGACTCCTGGCTCCGGCAAGGGCTCATGTACTCTCTCCGGCAAGCGCACCTCTCCAGAGTGCTATGTTCTCGCTGGAGATGTACCAGAGAGCTCTACCAGCAAGAGCAAGAAGTCCAGGACAGCCCCGCCGGAAACCAAGAAGGTGTCCGTCAAGGATGATGGCATGGGTGGGGCCTTTACCATAAGCTCCACCCTCGACAGCAAATAGGAAAGCAAGATCATCACCTTCCTGCGGGCGAATGTCGACGTGTTTGCATGGTAAGGATCTGACATCCCCGACATTCCCAGGGAGGTGATTGAGAACCATCTTGCTATCTGTCCCCATGCACGGCCTGTCAAGCAGAAGGTCCGAAAGCAAGCGTTGGAACAATAAGAGTTTATCGTCGAAGAGATCAGGAAGTTGGAGGCGGTAGGCTTGGTCAAGGGAGTACTCCACCCGACGTGGTTGGCCAATAAGGTTGTGGTACGTAAGGCGAATGGATAGTGGAGGCTATGTATCGACTATACTGATGTCAATAAAGCCTGTCCAAAGGACCCTTTCCCATTGCCGCGTATCGACCAGATAGTGGACTCCACTGCTGGATGCGACCTGCTGTCATTCCTTAATGCTTACTCAGGGTATCATCAGATCTTCATGACGAAGGAAGACGAAGAGAAAACCGCGTTCATCACCCCATGTGGTACGTACTGTTTTGTACGGATGCCTTTCGGGTTGAAGAGCACTGGTTCAACATTCGCTCGAGCGGTCCAAATTAGTTTTGAGCCCCATCTCCATAGAAATATGGAAGCTTACATGGATGACATTGTGGTCAAAACCAAAGACAAGGCTACGCTCGTGGAGGACCTAGAAGAAACTTTTGCAAACTTGCACAGGATCAACCTCAAGCTCAACCTAGATAAGTGCGTGTTCGGTGTTCCGTCCGGCAAGCTTCTTGGGTTCTTTGTGTCTCAACACAGGATCGAAGCAAATCCCGACAAGATCGAAGCAATCGAGCAAATTGAGGCGCCAAGACGGGTCAAAGATGTCCGAAGGCTTGTCGGCTACATCGCCGCCCTAAGCAGGTTCATCTCTCAGTCTACTGAGCGTGCCCTCCCCTTTTTCAAGATTTTTAAAAAGGCGGGTCCAATGAAATGGACCCTAGAGGCAGAGGTAGCACTGCATGATTTGAAGAGATACTCTCCTCTCCACCAATACTGGTTGCACCCAAGCCACAAGAGTCGTTGTTGCTATACCTGGCGACGACAAATCAAGTGGTAAGTGCTGCGCTAGTGCCACAGAGAGAAGTTGAGGAAGAGGCGACAACAGTGGAAAGGCCCTTAGGAGAAGAGCTGGACCCGGCAAGATCCGATCCCGGCAAGGGAGAGCCCCCGGCAGGATTCGATCCCGGCAAGACAGCGTTTGTGCAAGCAAGCGAGGTAAAGCAGAAGAAGAAGGTGATGCAGCACCTAGTCTACTTTGTCATATCCATCTTGTAGGGGGCTAGGTCAAGGTATTCTAGGATGCAGAAGTTGCTTTTCGGCCTCCTTATGGCCTTGAGAAAGATGTGTCATTATTTCCAAGCACACGAGATCACCATCGTCACTCACCACCCATTGCAATGAATTTTGCACAATCCAGATGCAATGGGGAGGATTGTGGAGTGGGCAGTGGAGCTGTCAAGCTTTGGGCTCAGATTTGAAAGTACCTCGATGATCAAGAGTAGAGCCTTGGTAGAATTCATAGCAGAATGGACGTCCACGCCCGACGAAGAAGTCCAAGAGACCGCCCTTCACGGCAAAGAGGCAAGTAGTTATTGGATTATGTACTTTGATGGGGCTTTCTCATTACAAGGTGCCGGTGCCGGCGTGTTGCTCGTGGCGCCCACCGGAGAATGCCTCAAGTACGTCATCCAGAGGCACTTCCCCTGGGAGAGGTCGACCAACAACACCACAGAATACGAGGGGGTGCTTGCCGGCCTCAGGATCGCAGCGGACCTTAGGATCAGGAAGCTTATTATCAGAGGAGATTCACAACTTCTCGTCAGGCAAGTTAACAAGGATTATCAGAGCCTGCTGATGGAGGCTTACGTGGATGAAGTGAGGAAGTTGGAAGAGTGCTTTGACGGTCTGCAAGCGGAGCATGTTCCTCAGGCAGAGAACAGCATCGCTGATGACATGTCAAAAGTGCGCCGCCCTCAAGCTACCTGTGGAACCAGGTACCTTTGTGCTTCAATTGACTTAGCCATCCGTAGAACCCTCAGCAGGACAGAACAAGCGAAAGAAGGCGGGGCCCGACAAGTACTTTCCCGTAGAGCTCCCAGGAGCTGCCGGCAAAGAAGTTGCCGGGTACCCCAAGCTTGCCGAGGGGCAGCAGCCTCCGGCAGGGCTCCAGGCCCCGCCGTCAAAGCAGATGTCCCCACGGCAGAAGACACGCCTTTGGTCCTTGCCGTCGAGCCTCAGGCTCCAGCATGGGCACATCATACGGCCCGTTTCCTCCAAACAGGGGAGCTCCCTGAGGAGTAGGAAGAAGCGGAGAAAGTAGCCCGTCGGTCTAGCATGTACCAGTTTGTGGACGATGTACCTTACAGAAGAAAGTTGAACGGCATGAAATTGTAGTGTATTCCTCAGGAGGACGGACTGGAGCTGTTGGCAGAGATACACGGAGGCATATGTGGCTGCCACATAGGGTCAAGAGCCCTTGCTGGCAAGGCATTCCGGCAAGGTTTCTTCTGGCCCACTGCCCTCCATGATGCAACAGCACTAGTAACCAAGTGTGAAGCGTGCCAGTTTCATTCGAAGAAGCTTCATCAACCAGCTCAAGCCCTTCAAACAATCCCTCTCTCCTCGCCATTCTCGATCTAGGGGCTCGACATACTGGGCCCCTTTCCCTACGTTGTCGGGGGCTTTGATTACTAGTATGTCATGATTGAGAAGTTCACAAAGTGGCAAGAAGTGGAGCCTGTGAGAAAGGTGACATCGCAGTCAACTGTCAAGTTCTTAAAGGGACTCGTCTGCCGTTTTGGTGTGCCAAACAGAGTCATCACCGACAACGGCACACAGTTCACGAGCTGCACCTTCATGCAGCATTACCAGGACCTCGGTAGCAAGGTTTGCTTTGCTTCTATTGCTCATCCGAGGAGCAACGGCCAAGCGGAAAGGGTAAATGCTGAAGTGTTCGAGGCCTCAAAACAAGGACTTTCGACAGGCTGCGCAAATGTGGAAGGCGCTGGATTGATGAACTGCCAATGGTTCTTTGGTCAATCAGAATGACACCAAATCGAGCCACTGGCCAGACACCCTTTGCCCTGGTCTACGGGGCAGAAGCAGTTCTCCCCATTGAACTCATATACGGGTCACCTCGAGTGCTTGCTTATGATGAGCTTGAGCAAGAGCAGATGCGCCAAAATGATGTGATGCCCCTTGAGGAAGATTGTCTTCGAGCTGCTGTGCGAGCCGCTCGCTACCAGCAAGCCTTGCGCCGCTATAATAGCCGCAAGGTTCACGCCCGAAGCCTTGAGGAAGGCGACCTAGTTCTTCGGCGTGTTTAGTTCGCCAAGAATTCAAACAAGTTGACGCCAAAGTGGGAAGACACCTATTGGGTAATACGAGTCACTAGGCCCGGTGCAGTCCGCTTGGAGACCGAAGATGGCATTCCAGTGAGCAACTCCTGGAATATCGAACATCTTCGCAAGTTTTACCCATAGGGCGCGGTTGTCGGGTGCTCTGACAACCCCCTTTTGTAGTAGCCTTGCCGGCAAGGCATGTAACCCTATCTACAGAGCCAGGCGCAGATCCTGCGCGTAGCCAGATAGCTTTTAGCATGTACAGTTTCCTACTAGTTTCTCTATCTCTCTCTCTCTCTCTCTCTTATGTACATATATATATGTACATATGTATGCATGTGTACTTGCCCAGGATTTTGTGCTACATTAGATTCTAAACAGGTGCTGGGAAACCGCCAAGGCTCCATACCCCCGTCCTCTCCTCCTTCTGGCCATGATAACAACACCCCGGCAGGAAATTGAGAAGACTGCTTGGCGCGGCATCTTCACTGACAACTCAACCTGATAAAGTTCCTTGCCCATTCGTGTTCGTAACTTGTGACTTGCGCATTAGAAAACCTCGCCACTCTTTTTAAACTTTGGTGCCCCCATCCCTGACTCGGATGCTGCTTCGGTCGGGGTAGTTGCAAACCTTGGGTAAAAAGAGTCTGGCAAGGGGCTGGACCCTGCGCCCGTAACCCGGCAGATGTCATTCTCCGGCAAGCACAGGAGAGCCGGAAAGTCTGCTTGCTGAGGAGACTCATTTATTTTCATTGAAGAGGCATTTTGCCTCTGCATGAACACATACGTGCATGAGTTCCTGACAAAAGCTTATCTTTTTCATTGATATGCTGATGCAACTACAGATATTACAGAACATAAGCATGGGCTCGGTAGAGTACATTTCCTAGAAAGTTAAGATTTGGCAAGTGCCTACAAATTGAGGAAAAAAAGATAAGTGTCTCGTAATCCCCGTTCTTGCCCCATTCCTCACCAGGCACGGTAGGCCGCGCAAGGTGACGGGCATGGGGAACTGGGTGATGGAGTGCTTGACGAGGAAGCCCGCCAACCACTGTCACCAGGGATAGCAAGATGAGGCCCCTGGCAAGGCGTGTTCCTGGGGGGAGCGGGCCTGATGATGGTGCAGCCACTGGCAGTCAGCCGGAGTCGGAGTCATCGTCCTCCCACCCGTTGTCGTCATCGTCGTTGGCGCTGTCCTCCTCGCCGCCGTCGCTCGGGGAGGAGGTTTCTTCGTCAGTGGAGCTCTCCATGCAGCACCCTAGGCGAATTCTGGAGTTCCCGAAGATCTTGACGCAGAGCAGGCTGCTCTCCATTAACTTAAAATGGAGAATGTTCCCCTTCGTCAAGTTGTGGGCACGTGCAAAAGTCTTCCACCCCTGACGAAGATACATGAAGTGAGGGCGAGGAAAGTCAATGTCAGCCCATATGTTGCTATTCCCGCAGCCCCTCATGTGAAGCCGCAAGGACCGCGGGGCCTCCTGCTCAATCACCCAGGCGAACAGGGTCGGAAGCTGGAGGCAACTGCGCACAGGCCTATACAGCCTGATGAAGAACTCGTAGGGCTGGTTCTCGAGGTGGCCGCCCATCGGAGGGGGCCACCAGCGAAGGCGCGGCTGGAACACTGCCCCGTCCACCTCCTCCCCGAGCACCGCCATGACCTCGGCATCGTCCCCTTCCTCTTCCCCTCGCGGCGGGTTCTGCCACCGGAGGCTCCTGGGGAGGAGGGACGCGTTGTCGAGCAGAAGTCCTCTCGCCGCCACCGAAGTGCCAGCATGCCCTTTCACCATGATGAGTCAGAGGATGATGGCGAGTAAGACGGGGAAAGGAGGGCGAGTGTGGAGAAGCGTCGTCCCTCTCCCCTTTTAAAGAAGAGCAAGGCTGGAGCCTAGCCACCCAGCCCAAGGGGCGGCCGGCCCGCACAGCCAATGCGGCCTCTTGAAGCACGGGGAATCGGAACCGGCCTGCTCCCCCCAATCAACAAACTCCTAGTTTTCCGCCTCGGCATTAATGTCCACGTCCTCCGCGCCCGCCGCCTACCCTTCCCAACGGATGGAGGGTACGTGGCAAAGCAGAAGGGGGCGTGAGGACAAGTGGGACGACCGATTTCCACCCCGTGATCGTAGGGTGCGGCGCCATGCAAGCTGCGACCCGAGTCCACTTAGTAAATGAGTAGCGCCCCTGTAGATTCCTTCCTTTTTAATAAGGGAAGCACAGGCTGCCTCTTTGCTATGGACTGCAAGACGATGCAAGCATGCTGAGGCCATCCCACACACGACCCCCACGTCACGCACTCAATCCAGGTTGTGGGGAAGCACAACTGACAGAAAGATCGTGGTGGTTCGCCTCTGCCCCGCCCGCCCGCGCACTGCTTTGGGCCTGGCCCAACTACACCTTGCGCTTATGTGTGGCCCAGGCCTAGGGGCTCCTGTCGGTGTACAAAAGTGTGGGTACTTCTGTACCCCTTACTTGTGCAAGGACGGTCGCAGCCACGCCTACAGAAGGGCTTGGCAAAGCTGAGGAGGATGGCAGGAGGCAGGACAGGTACAAAGAATATCAAAGCACACGCTCAAGGTAACAAGCAGCAGGAGGTGAGCAGGGCCACGCCCGGCAACAAGCCTTGCCGAGGCGACCTGTGAGGCCCCCGGCAAGCTCCTTGTCGGGGCAGCTTGCAAAGAGACCAGTAGGGCTGAGGGAGTCCTGGATTAGGGGGTGTCCGGATAGCTGGATTACCATCATCGGCCGAACTATCATCGGCCGGACTATCATCATCGACCGGACTCCAAGACTATGAAGATACAAGATTGAAGACTTCGTCCCGTGTCCGGATGGGACTTTCCTTGGCGTGGGAGGCAAGCTTGGCGATACGGATATGTATATCTCCTACAATTGTAACCGACTCTATGTAACCCTAGCCCTCTCCGGTGTCTATATAAACCGGATGGCTCTAGTCCGTAGGCCAACCAATATCAACCCTTACAATCATACCATAGGCTAGCTTCTAGGGTTTAGCCTCCTTGATCTCGTGGTAGATCCACTCTTGTAAACATCCACAATATCAATATCAATCAAGCAGGACGTAGGGTTTTACCTCCATCAAGAGGGCCCAAACCTGGGTAAAACATCGTGTCCCTTGTCTCCTGTTACCATCCGCCTAGACGCACAGTTCGGGACCCCCTACCCGAGATCCGCCGGTTTTGACACCGACATTGGTGCTTTCATTGAGAGTTCCTCTGTGTCGTCACTGATAGGCTTGATGGCCTCTTCAATCAACAACGACGCGGTCCTGGGTGAGACTTTTCTCCTCGGACAGATCTTCGTATTCGGCGGCTTCGCACTGCAGGCCAACTCACTTGGCCATTTGGAGCATATCGAAAGCCATGCCCCTGGCCGTCAGGTCAGGTTTGGAAGTCTAAACTTCACGGCCGATATCCGCGGGGACTTGATCCTCGATGGATCCGAGCCACAGCCAAGTGTGTCCCACTGTCACGATGGGCACGACCTAACTCTGCCGCCGAACAGTGCTTTGGAGGCCGCACGCGAATCCGCTCTGATCCATAGTCCGGAGCCGATCGCACAGATCAAGGACGGGTGGCTGGACACCGCCTCGGGAGCTGCAACTTCCACGGCGATGGAGCCGAACACTGACCTTGTCCCGCTTATAGCTCATGACTCCGAGGTGCCGGACTCCCTACCGGACTCCGAACCTCCTGCGCCCTTGCCAGTCGAATCCGATTGGGCGCCGATCATGGAATTCACCGCTGCGGACATCTTTCAGCACTCACCCTTCGGCGACATATTAAATTCGCTGAAGCACCTCTCGCTATCCGGAGAGCCCTGGCCGTACTATGGCTAGGATGGTTGGGACGCGGACGACGAAGAAATTCAGAGCCCACCCACCACCCACTTCGTAGCCACCGTCAATGATCTAACCGACGTACTCGACTACGACTCCGAAGACATCGACGGTATGGACGACGATGCCGGGGACTATCAAGAACCAGTGCCTACGGGACACTGGAAGACCACCTCGTCATACGACATATACATGGTGGACGCCCCAAAAGATGGGGACGGCGAAGAAGCAGCGGAGGTAGATTCCTTAAAGAAACAGCCCAAGCGCAGGCGTCAGCGGCGCCGCTCTAAATCCCGCCACAGCAAGAATGGAGATTCCGGCACAGGAGATAATAACACCCCTGAAAGTGCCAAAGATAACCCCCTCTAGCAAGATTCAGCGCAGGAGGAGGCAGAAGCAAGCCCTCACGGGAGGGCGGCAGACGAAGAGGTCGAGGATGATAATTACATACCTCCCTCCGGAGACGAGGCAAGCCTCGACGACGACGAATTCGTCGTGCCTGAGGATCCCGTCGAACAAGAGCGTTTCAAATGCAGGCTAATGGCCACAGCAAACAGTCTAAAGAAAAAGCAGCAACAGCTTCAAGCTGATCAAGACCTGCTGGCCGACAAATGGACCGAGGTCCTCGTGGCCGAAGAGTATGAACTCGAACGCCCCTCCAAAAGCTACCCAAAACGCAAGTTGCTCCCCCGACTAGAGGAGGAAGCATACAAACCGGCAGCACTAGCGCACAATACGGCAGACCGACCACCTCGTGGCCGCGACAGAGAGGCATGTAAGCCCTCCACCAAAACCGTACCCCGGCACCGCTCAAAAAGCGCAAAGCCGCGGGGGAACGCGCCGGACTTGCGGGACATATTGGAGGACAAGGCAAGACAATCCAGATCTATCTATGGATCACGTGGGCGCCCCAAGACACACGATGAATACCGTCGCGCCGGATACAACTACTTCGGCCGGGCCGAACACAGCAGACAACGCTCTCTCGAGCTACGTCGCGATATTGCTCAATACAGAGGCGCCGCACACCCACTATGCTTCACTGACGAAGTAATGGATCATCAAATCCCTGAAGGGTTTAAACCCGTTAACATCGAATCCTACGATGGCACAACAGACCCCGCGGTTTGGATTGAGGATTATCTCCATCATATACACATGGCCCGCGGTGACGATCTTCACGCCATCAAATATCTCCCGCTCAAGCTTAAAGGACCAGCTCGGCATTGGCTTAACAGCCTGCCCGCAGAGTCAATTGGATGCTGGGAAGACCTGGAAGCCGCATTCCTCGACAACTTCCAGGGCACGTATGTGCGACCACGGGACGCAGATGACCTAAGCCACATAATCTAGCAGCCAGACGAATCGGCCAGGCAATTCTGGACACGGTTCTTAACAAAGAAAAATCAAATCGTCGACTGTCCGGATGCAGAGGCCCTCGCGGCCTTCAAACATAACATCCGCAACGAGTGGCTGACCCGGCACCTAGGACAGGAAAAGCCGAAATCCATGGCAGCCCTCACTTCACTCATGACCCGCTTCTGTGCGGGAGAGGATAGCTGGCTAGCTCGCAGCAACAACCTCAGCAAAAATGCTGGCAGTCCGGATACCAAGGACCGCAATGGTAGGTCGCGTCAAAACAAAAACAAACGTCGCATTAACAGCGACAGCAATGAGGATACGGCAGTCAACACCGGATTCCGAGGCGCCAAACCCGGTCAACGGAAGAAGCCATTTAAAAGAACTACTCCGGGCCCGTCCAATTTGGACCGAATACTCGACCGCTCTTGTCAAATACATGGAACCCCCGAAAGGCCAGCTAACCACACCAACAGAGATTGTTGGGTATTCAAGCAGGCAGGCAAATTAATTGCCGAAAACAATGACAAGGGGCTACACAGCGATGACGAGGAAGAGACCCGGCCGCCGAACAACAGAGGACAGAAGGGATTCCCCCCATAAGTTCGGACGGTAAATATGATATACGCAACGCATATACCTAAGAGGGAGCGGAAGCGTGCACTAAGGGACGTATACGCGATGGAGCCATTCGCCCCAAAATTCAACCCATGGTCCTCTTGCCCGATCACTTTCGATCGAAGAGACCATCCGACCAGTATCCGCCATGGCGGATTCGCCGCATTGGTTTTAGACCCAATCGTTGATGGTTTTCACCTCATGAGAGTCCTGATGGACGGCGGCAGTAGCCTGAACCTGCTTTATCAGGATACAGTGCGCAAGATGGGCATAGACCCTTCAAGGATTAAACCTACAAAGACGACCTTCAAAGGTGTCATACCAGGTGTTGAGGCCAATTGTACGGGCTCAGTCACACTGGAAGTGGTCTTCGGATCCCTGGATAATTTCCAAAGTGAGGAGTTAATCTTCGATATAGTCCCGTTCCGCAGTGGCTATCACGCTCTGCTCGGACGAACCGCGTTCGCAAAATTCAACGCGGTGCCGCATTATGCATACCTTAAGCTCAAGATGCCAGGCCCTCGTGGAGTCATCACGGTCAATGGAAACACAGAACGCTCCCTCCGAACGGAGGAACATACAGCGGCTCTCGCGGCAGAAGTACAGAGCAGCCTCTTAAGGCAATTCTCGAGTCCGGCCGTTAAACGATCGGACACAGCCAAACGCGCCCGGAGCAATATCAACTAAGACCACCTGGCACGTTCCGAGCACGCGTAGCAGTGCGGCCTCAACCCCAGCCCTCGCACAATTGCAAGGCAAACTCTCCGCGTACATAATTACGCCCTGGAGATACCATGGGCATAGGGGGAGAGGCATGACCACAACAGAACCAGAGTGCGGTTCGACCACACCAGGGGCTCCCAAGTGTGTCGCTCTTTTTATCTTTTATTTTTCTCTTTTTTATATACAGGACTCTGCCCGGCGGCGAACCTGTCGAACTCATGATGCAACAGCCAGGGAGGGACAAAGGCTGCGACGAACGCTCAGGTGGTCTCCATTACGAGCATTAAATTTTTTAAATACACCATTCCGCGGCCTACCCCTGGAGGGAGACGCCTTTAATTCGTCCAATCCCTTGCTTTCCGCACTATTTGTATCATTCCGCACTCATAGCAGACCTTCTTGAATAAAATGCAGCACTTTTTGCCCATAATTGCATTACTTTATATATATATGTTCGTTTACGACATGTCGCATCCGTATATTTTGGTACGGCCAAATACACCAGGGGCTTATGTTCCCCGCATTATGGTGTGATAAAGTCTGAACACTTTCACAAGTGCGGCACCCCGAACTTATAGCGTTATATGAATCGGCTCCGAATCATGTCTTGGGTCAATAGTTGGGTTTCCCCGGCTCCCATGTTTGGCACCTTACGTTCCGTTCTATCGGCTAAGGTAGCACTGGGAGAACCACTGCGATTGCGCCCCGGTTGAGCCGGGTTAACGCCTCAGTTGAGAAAGCTAAAACTGACCGTCATGATAAGGCGAGAGACTGGTCGCTGTTCGAGAGGTTTTTTCGGTTCCTTAAAGACCTATGCCGCTTCGAGCGAAGTTCCGGATAATGTCCGACGAAGGCGTGGATAGCGCCCCAAATTCGGTCTTCCAAATACTAGGGGCTTCACCGAAATTTAAAATTATAGAATTCTATGGCTAAGTGAGAGTGTTCAAGCATTATAAGTCCGGTTGCCTTGTTCGTCGTGTTGAGCGCCTCCCTAGATGGACCCCAAAATGGGAACAAGAGTGCTCAAGTTTATCCTGAACACCCCAGCACTAGTGGCATGGGGGCTGAAGCCAATGACTTGCCATCTCTCAGATTTTATAAACGGCCGCACAGAAGGTAATATTTTAAGTTAAACAAGCGTTGCTTAGCGCATATGAACAATGTTTTCAGCGCACAGGATAATACATAGCGAGTTTACTCAATAATTACATCTCGGGGGCACTCATCCGCAATCTTGCGGGCACCCTTCAGGACAGTCCTATAGTACATCTCGGGCATACGATATTCCTTGCCCGCTGGTGGCGCGTCAGTGATTAGCTTCTCCGCATCCAGCTTGCCCCAATGCACCTTTGCGCGGGCAAGGGCCCGACGAGCACCTTCAATACAGGCGGAGCGTTTGATGACCTCCACCCAGGGGCACGCATCCACCAGCCGCCGCACGAGGCCGAAGTAGCTCCCAGGCATGGCCTCTCCAGGCCACAGCCAGACTATGAGGCCCTTCATTGCCTCCTCAGCTACCTTGTGGAGTTCGACCAGCTGCTTCAGCTGGTCGCTAGGGGGCACCGGATGGCCGGCCTCAGCATACTGAGACCAGAAGACCTTCTCCGTTGAGCTTCCCTCCTCACCACGGTAGAATGCGGCGGCATCGGATACACTACGAGGCAAATCTGCAAACGCCCCTGGAGAGCTCCGAATTCGGGTAAGTGTCAGGTAGTTTACATTAGCATGCTTGCTTTGCATGAAAAATGCCTTACCCGCCGCTATTTTCTTCACATCTTCCACCTCCTGAAGGGCCTTATGGGCCTCGGCCTTGGCGGCTTTGGCACTTTCGAGAGCCGAGGCAAGCTCGGACTCTCGAGTCTTTGAGTCACGCTCCAAACCCTCATGCTTTTCCATGAGAGCCTGGAGCTCTAGCCGAACCGCCGCCACCTGCGCCTCCTGCTTTTCTCGCTCTGTCCGTTCCATGGCCGCACTGCATTCGGCCGCGGACACGGCCTCCTTCAGGGTTGCCACCTCATTCGTGGCCCCTGCAGTACCCATGTTATCCTTGTTATTCTTTTATTGCAACCTAAATCCTTTTCTGTAAGGTAACTATTCAAAGTGGTGTTACTCACCTTCTTTGTCCTCGAGCTGCTTCTTGGCACGGCCGAGCTCTTGCTCGGACCGCTCGAGATCCTGCTTCAACGCACCGACCTCCGCAGTCAGTGCGGCAGAGGTCAGCAGCGCAGTCTGCAACCCATATTGACATAACTTTTTAGCAACCCTGCGTATATCTTTTTAGATCCTCAGTCCGGCTTTTCTTTCCGAACACCGAACCGAGCATCAGTGGCTACTGTCTATGCAGTATTACATTACATAATTTTAACTTCTTACCTCAAAGCCTGTTAGAAGGCTACTGCAGGCTTCGGTCAGCCCGCTCTTGGCGAGCTGTACCTTCTGAATCACCGCACTCATGATAGTGCGGTGTTCTTCCTTGACGGAAGCACCTTGGAGCGCCTCCAATAAGTTGTCCAGCGCCTCCGGTTGGACAGAGGCCGCCGGCGTCACGGTCTTGCCCTTCTTGCGAAGGGGCCGCCGGCCGGACTCTGGAACCACTGCGGGTTCCAACGTGGAGTCCGGCGCAAAGTCCGGGAGGCCGCCTTGGGGCGCCTCTGGAGCCTCCCCCTGATGGGTCCCTTCTTGGGATCCCACCTCGGCGTCCTCAGTGGCGCGAGGGGTAGAGGCCGTCGGGATGGAGTCCACATCCGACGGAGCCAACGACCCGCTCGATGAAGCGGGGAGATCATCATCGGCCGGACTGCAGGCAGTATGCGGCATTAGAAGGACGCTATGTGACATAAAAAGAAATTATAAATCATTCAGGAATCCGGATACTTACGATCTCGCCGGAGGCCTGGCCCTTGAAGGCCATTCTTCCTCGCCAACGTTGATGTTGGCGGAGCTGTCCGGGGGAATAGTCCTTCCCCTCTTGGACCCTTCGGCCTCCCCTGTTGGGGAAGCCTTCCTCTTCCTCTCTCCCTCGTCTGGGAGAGAGTCCTCTTTCTCCTCTTCGTTTTCGGGGGAGGAGTCCGCCTCGGAGTCGTCAGACACCTGAAAACGGGAACTCTTTTGAGTACACGCGCCTCCTTCTTGGCCTTCTTCTCCGGCACAAGGTGTGGTGCCGGAACCAGCAGCCCCGCTAGACGGGCGTCCACTGGGTTTTCTGGCATGGGAGCCGGGCAGACGAGCTGCTCCGCCTTCTTCATCCAGTCCTTTCAAAGGAAAAGGGGAAATTAAAACCCGCATAGAGTCAAACTATGAAAAGCAAGTGTCTAGTCAAGGGGTAGAATCACTTGCCTCGTCAGCTTGGCGCTGCGAGCGAAATCCGCGATCTTCAGTCGCGGATGCGGGGGCTTCGACGCCCTTAAACAGCACCCTCCAGGCGCCTTCGTATGTCGTGTCGAAGAGCCCGCTCAACACCTGGTGTTGTTCCGGATCAAACTCCCACAGATTGAATGCCCGCTCTTGGCATGGGAGAATCCGGCGGACGAGCATGACTTGGACCATGTTAACCAGCCTAAGCTTCTTCACCAGCTTCTGGATACAGGCTTGGAGTCCCGTCACCTCCTCTGAACTACCCCACAGCAAGCCCTTCTTTTTCCAGGAGGTGAGCTGCGTGGGGATACCAGATCTGAACTCGGGGACCGCCGCCCATGAAGGGTCGTGCGGCTCGGTGATATAGAACCACCCCGATTGCCACCCCTTGACGGATTCCACGAAGGCCCCTTCGAACCAAAGGACGTTGGGCATCTTGCCCAACATGGCGCCTCCGCACTCCGCTTGAGTGCCCTTCACTACCTTCGGCTTGACATTGAAGGTCTTGAGCCACAAGCCGAAGTGGGGCTGGATGCAGAGGAAGGCCTCGCACACGACGATAAACGCCAAGATGTTGAGGATGAAGTTCGGCGCCAGATCATGGAAATCCAGGCCGTAGTAGAACATGAGCCCCCGTACAAAGGGGTGAAGTGGAAAGCCCAGTCCACGGAGGAAGTGGGGAAGAAAAACGACCCTCTCATGGGGCCTGGGAGTGGGGATGAGCTGCCCCTCGTCGGGCAGCCGGTGCGCGATGTCGCCGGACAGATACCCAGCGCCGCGCAGTCTTTCGATGTGCTCCTCCGTAACGGAGGAGGCCAACCATTTGCCTCCCGCTCCGGACATGGTCGGAGAAGGTTGAGATGAGATGCGCGAACTTGGGCGCTGGAGCTCGAGTGCGCAGAGATGGATAAGCAAAGGACGAAGAAGGCGTGGGTGAAAAGGTGAATCCTTATCCCTTATATAGGTCGATGAATGCGTCCCCCACCAGCCTGGTAAAACTCGCTTATCTCCCAAGCGCCACCATCAATGGCGCGGTTGGGTTACCCACGTCCGTATTGATGAGAATCCCGGATTAAGGGGGAACATGATCTCTGCTTCGACAAGACGTACCAAGGAAACCGCTTCGCTAAATGCGCTGAGGTGGTAAAGTAAAAAACAATTCAAGTAATAACTTGGTAGTGGTGTGACGTCATGCCGCAAAAAACGTCAGCAGATTGAACTTGTGTATATATTATTCTCTCTACGGTGGAATGTGGAAATTATTTTGCAGAGCCGGACACTATCCTAGTGTTCACAATCTTCTACGAATTATTCGGAGGAGGAACCCGCCTTGCAATGCCGAACAATACGCGCGCCGGACTCATCGTCATTGAAGCCTGGTTCAGGGGCTACTGAGGGAGTCCTGGATTAGGGGGTGTCCGGATAGCCGGATTACCATCATCGGCCGAACTATCATCGGCCGGACTATCATCATCGACCGGACTCCAAGACTATGAAGATACAAGATTGAAGACTTCGTCCCGTGTCCGGATGGGACTTTCCTTGGTGTGGGAGGCAAGCTTGGCGATACGGATATGTAGATCTCCTACAGTTGTAACCGACTCTATGTAACCCTAGCCCTCTCCGGTGTCTATATAAACTGGATGGCTCTAGTCCGTAGGCCAACCAACATCAACCCTTACAATCATACCATAGGCTAGCTTCTAGGGTTTAGCCTCCTTGATCTCGTGGTAGATCCACTCTTGTAAACATCCACAATATCAATATCAATCAAGCAGGACGTAGGGTTTTACCTCCATCAAGAGGGCCGGAACCTGGGTAAAACATCGTGTCCCTTGTCTCCTGTTACCATCCGCCTAGACGCACAGTTCGGGACCCCCTACCCGAGATCCGTCGGTTTTGACACCGACAAGGGCCACCACCCTTGGGGTTGAGATCTCTAACACCATCGACAATGTTAAGACCAAGATTTGGAGAGCACATGCCTGGTAGCATGCAGCCCCTCACGAAGATTGGCAACCCACAAATCCACGTGGGATCAGAAGATGAAGACCCTCGGCAAGACCCTTGCCGGGGATGACTCCAAGGCCCCCAGCAAGCCTTGCCGGGGACGATCGCTGGGCCACGGCCAGACCCTCGCCCGACAAGGTTTTTGCCACTTCACCACCACTCCAGTGCGATGATAGGCATGCCAGCTAAGCAGGCGCCTGCGTGGCAGCATGCAGATCTTCGTGGAAGCCTACCATTCTGCCAACACAAAAGCAGGTTGGCCAGCGTGGTGCTACATGCCTCGTCGGCCCAGACGCGTGGCGAGGCGAGGAGGAGCGGTGAAGGATGAGATGGCCTCTGTTGCCGTCCCCAATAAAGTGAGAGGACACGTAGGCAACGCGTTAAGTGCGCTTATCCTACGTTGATCGAGCGATAAGCTTGTACCACTGTAGTTTGCCACCTCTTGTGTGCCACTGTGGCAACCCCTTTGTGTATAAGAGGAGGCCTGAGGCACACAGAGAGGGGATTCGCACTTTTGGACAAAGCACACATCATAGCTAGTTCAAGAGCTCAAGAACACACATATAACCAGACAAAGCAGGACTAGGGTATTATGCATCTCTGCGGCCGAACCTGGATAAAAAATCCCATGTGTGCTAATGGCTCGACCTGATCTTCGTGCAACTAACCCCTCGCCAAAAATAGAAGGGATCCTTGTGACCCCATAGGTGATCGGTTTCCCCGTCACTGGCGACCCTAAAAAGGGTCAATCCAACCTTAGCCTATTCAAAGGGGATCTGGCACCAGCCGGTGCATCTAATTCTTAACTTTGGATTTCGCAGAATGGCAGACCATTTCATTGTATATCTTCAACAACCTAACAGAAGTGCAGCCGTACATCGAGTAAGGGCATGTTCTGATCTCATCCAACTTCACAAAACTTCCCAAAACCAGCTTCCCTAGCCAGCTTCTTGCTTCACCTGGCGATTCCCAATCGTTCGGTGTAGAGGGTAGCTTCTCCCAGTGCTGCAGCCCAGCTAGGAGCTACCTGGCCTGGTTGGGCTCCAGTTTGTGCCGGTTGGAGGCAGCCCAACTTGGCGGTTCAGCAAGAGAAGGAGCCCTCGTACCAATTCAATCGAGGGAGTAAGGGGCGATCTGTTACAGCAAATGTACCGGTTCGATCTGAATTGACTTAGCGGTGGCAGCCCCTTGTAAATTTGGTGAACATCTCCTTTTCCAAATCGGTGGAACTGGGCTTTTGGTGCTTCGCGTTTTTACACTGGAGTCCGGCTGAGCTTCTCGCTTCTAGCTTCTTGGCGGTAATTCATTCGGCTCAGCTCCCCTCCAGGAATTGGTGAAGCGTGGAGCTGGAGAGCCTCCGAACACGCCCTAAGTTCTCGGTACATTGTTTCGCAACTTCTAATTCCTTTGAAGTGCTCTTATTCCCGGATAAATTTGATATAATCGATACATCGCCAAATTCTCGTATGGAGCGGTGATCCAAAAGGATTCCGTGAAAGAGTATGAGCTTCTGACAAAGCATGGAGGCGGCTATCTCAGTTTCATCTCTTGGTTCAAACAAACGGTAATTTCCATTAGACCATTTCATTTCTTCGTATAATTTATGCCAAATGCAACAATCCCTTTCGTATTAAACTTGTAGGCTAATTCAGAGCTTATGGACGCCGAACTAAGACAAGTCGCTAAAGGTTTTGACTATAAGGTCCATTCATTTGACAAATATGACATCAACGGGTATCGCTTTCGTACCTATGGCAAAGAGCTATCTATGGCCGACCGAAAGTCTACAAATTGTTGTGTCTCTGCTATCGGCGAGGGAGATACCGAGTATTATGGAAGAGTTGAAGAAATTTATGAACTTCAATTCTTTGGTGCATGATACGTCTTCAACGTATCTACTTTTTCTCACGGTTTCCCTCTTGTTTTGGATTCTAATTTGCATAATTTGAATAAACTAACCCCGGACCGACGCAGTTTTCAGCAGAACTGCCATGGTGTTGTTTTTGTGCAGAAATAAAAGTTCTCGAAATGAAATGAAACTTTGCGAGGAATTTTTATGGAACAAAAGAGGATTTTTGGAGCCAAGACCCACCAGAGAGGGGCCCCTGGGTGGCACAACCCACCAGGGCGCGCCCCCTCTCCTGGAACGCCCAGGTGGGTTGTACCCACCTGGTGGCCCCGTAAACGATCCCCCTGATACTATAAAATCACATATTTCCAAAAAAATAAGGTAGAAATAATTATCACGATCCACGAGACGGAGCCACCGTCAAGCCCTGTTCTTCCTCGGGAGGGCAGATCTAGAGTCCGTTTGTGGCTCCGGAGAGGGGAATCTTCGTTCTTCGTCATCACCAACCCATCTCCATCGCCAATTCCATGATGCTCCCCACCGGGAGTGAGTAATTCCTTCGTAGGCTCGTTGGTCGGTGAGGAGTTGGATGAGATTCATCATGTAATCGAGTTAGTTTTGTTAGGGCCTGATCCCTTGTATCCACTATGTTCTTAGATTGATGTTGCTATGACTTTGCTATGCTTAATGCTCGTCACTTTGGGCTTGGGTGCCATGAAGTTAGATCTGATCCGTTTATGAATTCATCATTATATCCATGTTTTAGATCCGATCTTGCAAGTTATAGTCACCTACTACGGTTATGATCCGACAACCCCGGAGTGACAACAACCGGGCCCACTCTCGGTGATGATCGTAGTTTGAGGAGTTCATGTATTCACTATGTGTTAATGCTTTGTTCCGGTTCTCTTTTAAAAGGAGGCCTTCCCTTAGTTTTCAATATGGACCCCGCTACCACGGGAGGGTAGGACAAAAGATGACATGCAAGTTCTTTTAATAAAGCACATATGACTATTTAGGGAATACATGCTATATTATATCGATGAACTAGAGCTAGTGATGTATCGCCTGAGGTTATAACTGTCACATGATGAATATCATCCAACAAGTCACCGATCCAATGCTTATGAATTTACCTTATATTGTTCTTGCTAAGTTACTACCATTGCTACTACTATCGTTACTACTACAATATCACTGCTATCACTATTACTATTACTGTTACTACTGCTGCTATCATCAAAACTATCATACTACTATGGTACTAATCACTTTGCTGCAGATAATTAATCCCCAAGTGTTGTTGAATTGACAACTCAGCTGCTAATACCTTCAAATATTTTTTGGCTCCCCTTGTGTTGAATCTATAGATTTGGGTTGAATACTCTACCCTCGAAAACTGTTGCGATCCCTTATACTTGTGGGTTATCAAGACCTTTTTCTGGCGCCGTTGCCAGGGAGCATAGCTATATTTGTTGAGTCACTTGGGATTATTATCAATTTATCACTGTGAAGAATTTGAAGGATCCAAAGACTAAGATATTTCCCTCAAGTACGAGGGGAGGTAAGAAACTGCCATCCAGTTCTGCTTTAGATTCACCTTCTGTTATGAGTAAACTTGCGACACCACCACCACATGCTATTAATTATGATATGTCGCAATTTATTGATGATGCTACTTCTACTATGAATGATGATTATGATGATCCTAGTACCATGCTTGATAATGATGATGTGCCACTTGGTCAATTTCTTGATGAACAAATTAATACAACATGATGTTGTTGAATCTGATGATGAGCTTGAAACTGAAACTCCTGAAACACTTGCTAGAGCTAGCCCTCCTAGATATGAATTGCCTAAGGTATTGGAGGGCTATGTTATGAGTGAAGAGTCAACTAGAGATATTCTTGCTTGTAAGGATAGAGATGATCTAGAGAAATTATTACACAAGTATAAAGAAAAATCTTTGAATGCTAGAATGAAATGTGATCCTAGGTGTGCTACTTCGCCTATTTTTGTTGATGATAAGGATTATGAATTCTCTATTGACCCAGAGTTAATTACTTTGGTTGAATCTGATCCTTTCCATGGTTATGAAGCTGAAACTGTTGTGGCACATCTTACTAAGTTGAATAATATAGCCACCCTTTTTACTCATGATGAGAAAACTTGATACTACTTTATTCTCAAATTATTTCCTTTCTCATTAAAGGGTGATTCTAAAGCTTGGTACAATACTCTTGCTCCTGGTTGTGTGCGTAGTCCTCATGATATGATTTACTACTTCTCTGAAAAATATTTTCCTGCTCATAAGAAACAAGCTGCCTTACAGGAAATATTTAACTTTGTTAAAACTAAAGAAGAGAGTCTCCCACAAGCTTGGGGGAGGCTTTGCCAGTTACTTAATGCTTTGCCTGATCATACTCTTAAGAAAAATGAAATACTTGATATCTTCTATAATGGACTAACCGATGCTTCTAGGGACTTCCCAGATAGTTGTGCTGGTTGTGTTTTCAAGGAATGAACTATTGCTCAAGCTGAAGAATTATTGAATAACATATTGAAAATTTATGATGATTGGACTATTCCTGAACCACCGCCTAAACCCACTCCGAAGAAGAGGGATATATTATATCTCAGTCCTGAAGATATGCAAGAGGCAAAGAAATCTATGAAGGAAAATTATTGAATAACATATTGAATAACATATTGAAGGAAACTATTGCTCAAGCTGAAGAATTATTGAATAACATATTGAAAATTTATGATGATTGGACTATTCCTGAACCACCGCCTAAACCCACTCCGAAGAAGAGGGATATATTATATCTCAGTCCTGAAGATATGCAAGAGGCAAAGAAATCTATGAAGGAAAAATGTATTAAAGCTGAGGATGTTAAACATTTACCTCCTATTAAAGAAATAGATGGGCTTGATACCCCACCTCTGCCTAAGGTAGTAGAGGTAAATTCTCTTATGAAGTTTAATGAAAATGATAATCCTCACAATATGCATCCTAGCCAATGCCTTTGTGAGTTTGAAAACTACATTAGAAAACAAGACCACTTCAATGCAAATTTTATGAAACAAATGAAATATAATTCTGATATGATTGCTCGCTTGAGTGACTTATTATTTAGAATCTCAAATGATGTTAGATGTGTTGGAAAACATACTTCTATGGTTCAAACTCAGTTAGAACAAGTTGCTAAATCACAAAGAGAATTACTTGATGAAATGAATCATAATATACATGACTTTTTTGTTAGAGTTGCAACTAGAGGAGGTAAAATTACTCGGGAACCACTTTATACTGAGGGACACCCACAAAGGATTGAACGAGATTCACAAAGAAATAAGACTAGTGCACCTAGTCCTTCTATAAAGAAAAAAAATGATAGGACTTTGCATGCTTCTAGTGAACCTGAAATAGACAAACCTCCTAATAATGAAAATGAAACTTCTATCTCTGATGCTGAAACTCAATCTGGTAATGAACATCTACCTAGTGATAATGAAAAAGACAATGATGAGGTTCATGAAGACACTCAACCAAATAATGATAAGGAACCAGATAATGATGATGAGATAGAACCACCTGTTGATCTTGATAACCCACAACCTAAGAATAAAAGATATGATAAAAGGGACTTTGTTGCTAGAAAACACGGTAAATAAAGAGAACCGTGGGTTAGAAAACCTATGCCTTTTCCACCCAAGTCAACTAAAAATAATGATGATCAAGAATTTCAACGCTTTGCTGAAATGCTGAGGCCAGTCTTTCTGCGTACTCGCTTGAATGATATCCTTAAAATGCCTCCTTATGAAAACTATATGAAAGATATCATCACAAATAAGAGAAAAATACCAGAAGCTGAAATCTCCACTATGCTTGCTAACTATAGATTTAGAGATGGAGTACCTAAAAAAACTTGGAGATCCGGGTATATCCACTATACCTTGCTCTATCAAAAGGAACTATGTGAAAACTACTTTATGTGATTTAGGAGCTGGTGTTAGTGTTATGCCTTTCTATTTATATAAAAGACTTGACTTGAATAAACTCACACCTACTAAAATATCTTTGCAAATGGCTGACAAATCAACTGCCATACCTATCGGTATCTGTGAGAGAATGTGCCCGTTGTTGTTGCTGTTGTTACTATTTTGACTGACTTTGTTATACTTGAGATGCCCGAGGACGACAACATGTCGATTATCCTTGGTAGACCCTTCTTGAATACTGCAGGGGCTATTATTGATTGTAATAAAAGCAAGGTCACTTTTCATATTAATGGTAATGAGCATACAGTGCACTTTCCGAAGAAATAATTCCAAGTGAATGGTATTAATGTTACTGAAAAATCTCCGATAATCACTATTGGAAGTTTTCAAATACCTCCACCTACTATCAAAAAGAAATATGAAATGCTTATTGTTGGGGACATGCATATCCCCATTGAGGTAACTTAGTGATTTACGAAAGTTCTTCGGTTTCATGCTAATCGAAAGTGGTTGTTAATAAGACCTGATCAACCTTATTAATGATTCATTTTTGAGCGGTTTGAAGTTGATGAATTTAGTAAGCACTACCTTCTATCCCTACCTTTTCTTTTCTGTTTTTATTAGTTAAATAAAATAAAATGCCATGTTTTGTCTGTTTTGTGAATTTCCCATGCAATAAAAAAATGACCTAAAAATAAAAGTTCATAGAATGCCCTGAAAATTGAACATGAACTTTTTTCTGAATATTTAAGAATTCCTGGTGCAAATAATACCAGTGGGAGGTGCACCAGGTCGGCACAGCCCACCTGGGCGTGCCAGGAACCCTAGGCACGCACAGGTGGGTTGTGGTCCCCACGTGGGCCCACTCACTTATCTCTTTAGCCCACATCATCACTTACTTCCATAAAAATTCTCCATTGCTCTCTCTCTCTCTCGTGTTCTTGAGCTCAAACCCGCGGATTTTGATCTCTTTGCTCGAAGCTCCGTTTCTGAAACTGTTTCGGGGGATTGTTGCTTGGTATGTGACTCCGCCGTTTGTCCAATTAGTTTTTGTTTTAGTGGTTTATACTTTGAATAATTAGATACTCTTGGTGCTGCTGTAGATGAGCTTGCATGTTGAATTCTTAGTGTTCTAAGTAATTTGAATGCTTGCTATGGCCTCTATGTACCCCTATGAGTAGGTGCTATCAATTTTATAAAGTATTGCTGACAAATTTTTGTCACCCCAAAATTTTTATTTCCAGAAAATTGTATGCGGACATGATGAAACTATTTGGAAGGATCTCTTCGAGGAGACGATCCTCGGGGGCATCTTCTAGTGACAGTTCTGCTCGCTGGTCTTATGTTGAACCAAGTGAAAGTTCCACGTTAGATGCCGCCACCAAAAAATGTTTATGGCTTTGGGATGAATTTATGCTACGTATAGGCATTAAGGAGGAAATTGAGCAATATGTTCACAATGCCGGTCTCGGTCCCTACATTTCAGATAAGTGCGAACAACGCCACCTTCTTACTGAGTCGTTTGTCAAAGGATTTAAATTTTTCCCTCGTGAGTCTAGGGTGTCTTTTAAGCTTTATGATAATCCATTTACCATCTCACTGGGAAATTTTTCTTACCATTGCAAACTTCCATTTTGGGGTTCGTTGGACGAACCACCAAAGGCTGAGTTTGAAGCTTTTCTAATTAGTCTTTGCAACGGTGAAAGGAGGGGAGTGACACAAGGTAGAATAAAGAGTCTACATTTTTGCAAAATTCAGTACTTTGCATTATTCAACGGGAAATGTATAGTAGGCAAACAAGATTGTATTACACTTTGTTAAGGATGGCAATGGGTAGGGTATGGGCAGGGTAGAGCAATACCATACCCATACCCGTATAGTCAGTGGGTACAAAATTCTACCCATACCCGTACCCACGGGTATAAAACTTTACCCATACCCATACCCGACGGGTACCCATACCCATTGGGTACCCAACGGATAGAAAAAATAGTACACAAGTTGTTCACAATTTTACACTCATTCATAGCACATTTGAAAAAAATTTCAAATATCTTAGCTCAATAACAAGTAGATGGGTACAAGACTACTATTAAAATTTAGAAATCACAACATACTCATAAATCAATAGGAGTATACGAGTCACATGACAAATTAATAATTAATTGACAACAACTTAACATTATTTTTACAAGCGGGCAGGGTATGGGTATACCCGCGGGTACAAGGCTATACCCGTACCCTACCCTTGACTTAACGGGTAGGGTATGGGTACTACCCATGGGTATAAAAGTGTGCCCATACCCTACCCATGCGGGTACGGTACCCACGGGTACCCGTACCCATGGGTAAAATTGCCATCCTTACACTTTATGCTCCATACTTGAGCCTCATACGCACTGCCCTTACCAGTGAAAGGAATTATAACCTTGGGGCGATTGTTGCATGCAGACTTCAGCATAATGCTAACAGTGGCTAGTTCTATGGTGGAATTTATGCCGCACGTCTAGCACGAGGGCTGGGTGTTTCACCTTTGCCCTCTGATCCTGTGCTGCTCACTCGGTATTTAGATTTTGATGCTTTAAAAGATCATAAATTCCTTAGAGGAAAGATTCATGACTTCACCTACAATCTGTTGTTTAATCAATCATCTGTTGTGGAAACATATTTGCCTGTGCCTGCTCTTTTTGACTATCATAGCAGAGGAAGATATTTTGTCCTTGAGAGCGAGGATCAAGCTCACAATGCAGCAGTGAAGGTAGCACAGTAGGCTGAGGCCTCTACACCGAGAGCCTCCGTGATCTACCACGCCAACTACTATCTAGGCTACTGATCGACTAACAAGTTAGGCCAAAAGCCTAAGCTTGGTGGAGTATGTGTTTCTCACTGACATTACATTCATGTTCATGCATATCCTTCTATTTGTCGGTGTTCACACTTTTTCATTGTATCATCCATGCTTAGATTTATTTTCTTGCTTTCTTCTTGTGTGTTTGAAAAACTTTAGAAAAACAAAAAAAATCAGTTGTAGTCAATTTACTTTCTATGCATGCTTAGTAGTAATATTAAAAAGAAAATCCAAAAAGATTTCCTTGTTCTTCTTTTGCTTGTTGGGAGCTTTCCCGTGTAAATAGTTTTTCTCGTTTTTGCTTTTCCCTTTTATTTGCCCGTTCTACAAAACCAAAAACTCCAAAAATACTTCAGTATGTTTCTCTGAACTTCTTTTCTTTTTATTCGAGTCTTACCAAGGAGAATACCACGATGAAAATATTGAGTGGCTCTCATATGAATAATTGTGGAACTAATAAAGAGCACACTTTACCCTGTCTTCTCCTATTGAATAAAACGTTTGCAGATTCCAGCTTAGTCCACGGCATTCTTGCACTATTATTATTTTCATATCATTCGGTCGTGCAAGTGAAAGGCAATAATGATGACATCCAATGAACTGGCCGTGGCAGGGAGAAGCTGGTACGAACTCGACTTTTTCTGTTTGTGTAAATATGTTTAACCTAGTATTCATAATTCAACCCATTATGATTAAACATGTTTGCAATGACAATCAGAGATTATAGTTTCTCATGCCATGCATAAGTAGCTGGAAGTTGATAATGATTTATCTTGGATATCAACATAGCATTAAAATGATTTTGATGTAGTATGATGATATGGTATCCTCCTCTGAATGTTCGAGTGGCTTGTTGTGGCACATGTTCATGCATGTAGTTGAATCAAAACCAACATAGCCTCTATGATATTTATGTTCATGGTGTTCATATCCTACTCATGCTAGTGTCCAATGTTACTTATGCATAATGCATGGTTATGATCGTTGTTGCTCTCTAGCTGGCCGCTTCTCAATCTAAATTGCTAGCCTTTTCCTGTACTAAGTGGGAATTCTGCTTGGACATCAAAAACCTTGAACCCAAAGTTATTCCAGATGAGTCCACCATACCTACCAATATGCGGTACTACCCATGTGCCACCTCTAAATACTTCTAAAAATTATCCTTTTTGTGTGCCTGTATCGTTCGTGGAACGACAGGAGGTGGTCGGTATCTTCCATGCTAAGCGGGTTATTCTCAGGTCGAGTGTTTATTCACTAGCCATCGCACGAGAAAATGGGCGGTAATAGGGATGCCAGTCCCAAACTGCAAACATGAAAAAGAGTTCATCTATGAAATAATCAAACAAAAACTCCCAATGGAGTCAAAACCTTTACTTTTATTGCTTGGGAACCGCCACTAGCATGCTTAGCATGGAAGATATTGATAATTGATGGTTGTGAAGTGAATAAGAAGGGTGCATGTCTCAAAATATCATTTATCTCTGTTTTAAAAACTGAGCTCTGGCACCTCTACAAATCAATGCTTCCCTCTGCGAAAGGACTATCTATTTACTTTTATGTTGTGTCATCACCTTCTAAAACAAGCGCCAGAAACTAAGTAGAGCACAGTTGTCATGATTTATGGATTATGTGTAGCTAATGTTGGGTGCATCATGACTTGATCTTTTCTACCATGAATTACAATGTTTATCGCTGCTTGAACTTTGGAGGTGCTCTGCATTTATGTTTTGCGGTCTCAGAAAGGGCTAGCGAGATACCACTATTGACATACTATATCATGGTTGTTTTGACAACGTATTGTTGTTTGAGATATTTTATTATTGCTCGCTAGCTGACTATGTCATTGATATGAGTCATTGATACGTCTTCAATGTATCTACTTTACCAAACACTTTTGCCCTTGTTTTGGACTCTAACTTGCATGATTTGAATGAAAGTAACCCGGACTGACGCTGTTTTCAGCAGAACTGCCATGATGTTGTTTTATGTGTAGAAAAGAAAAGTTCTCGGAATGTCCTGAAAATCCACGGAGGCACTTTTTGGAATTAATAAGAATTTCTGGGCGAAAGAAATACACCAGGGGGCGCCCCCCTCCTGGGCGTGCCCCCTCTCTCGTGGGCCCCCTAAACCTCCACCGACCTCAACTCCAACTCCATATATTCACGTTCGGGGAGAAAAAAAATAAGAGACAAAGTTTCATTGCGTTTTACGACACGGAGCCGCCGCCAAACCCTAATCTCTCCCGGGAGGGCTGATGTGGAGTCCGTTCGGGGCTCCGGAGAGGGGGATTCGTCGCCGTCGTCATCATCAACCATCCTCCATCACCAATTTCATGAAGCTCACCGCCGTGCGTGAGTAGTTCCATCGTAGGCTTGCTGGACGGTGATGGGTTGGATGATATTTACCATGTAATCAAGTTAGTTTTGTTAGGGTTTGATCCCTAGTATCCACTATGTTCTGAGATTGATGTTGCTATGACTTTGCTATGCTTATTGCTTGTCACTAGGGCCCGACTGCCATGATTTCAGATCTAAACCTATTATGTTTTCATGAATATATGTGTGTTATTGATCCTATCTTGCAAGTCTATAGTCACCTATTATGTGTTATGATCCGACAACCCCGAAGTGACAATAATCGGGATACTTCTCGGTGATGACCGTAGTTTGAGGAGTTCATGTATTCACTATGTTCTAATGCTTTGTTCTGGTTCTCTATTAAAAGGAGGCCTTAATATCCCTTAGTTTCCTCTAGGACCCCGCTGCCACGGGAGGGTAGGACAAAAGATGTCATGCAAGTTCTTTTCCATAAGCACGTATGACTATTTACGGAATACATGCCTACATTACATTGATGAACTGGAGCTAGTTTTGTGTCACCCTATGTTATAGCTATTACATGAGGAATCACATCCGGCATAATTATCCATCACTGATCCATTGCCTACGAGCTTTTCACATATTGTTCTTCGCTTATTTACTTTTCTGTTGCTACTGTTACAACTACTACAAAAACCCAAAAACTATTATCTTTACTTTTGCTACCGTTACCTTTATTATCATACCACTTTTTCTACTAAATACTTTGCTGCAGATACTAAGTTATCCAGGTGTGGTTGAATTGACAACTCAACTGCTAATACTAAGTTATCCAGGTGTGGTCGAATCAATAAATTTGGGTTGAATACTTTACCCTCGAAAGCTGTTGCGATCCCCTACACTTGTGGGTTATCAAGACTAATTTCTGGCGCCGCTGCCGGGGAGCATAGCTCTATTCTCTGAGTCACTTGGGATTTATATCTGTTGATCACTATGAAGAACTTGAAAGACGACAGAACCAAGATTTTGCCCTCAACTACGAGGGGAGGTAAGGAACTGCCATCTAGCTCCGCACTAGATTCTCCTTCCGTTATTAGTAAGCTTGCGACACCTAAACCTGCTACTGCTGTGAATTCTGATATGTCACATGTTATTGATGATGCCACTTCTGCTATGCATGATGAAACTACTTCTGTGTGTGATACTACTTCGCCATTAGGTGAATTTCTTGATGAACAACTTGCTAGAGTTAGGGGAAGGAAATTATTGAAGATGCTATTATTGATGATAGTGATGATGAAAATTCTCCCAATGATTATGAATTGCCTATTGTTCCTGAGGGTTATGTTATGAATGAAGAAGTTGCTAGAGCTATCTTTGCTTGCAATGATAGATATGATCTTAAGAAATTATTAGCTAAATGGAAGCAGCAGCCTCTTAATGCTAGAATGAAACCTGACCCTGCTTTTGCTACTTCACTTATCTGTGTTACTGATAAGGATTATGAATTCTCTATTGATCTTGAAATTATTACTTTAGTTGAATCTGATCCTTTTTATGGCCTTGAATCTGAAACTGTTATGGCACATCTTACCAAGTTGAATGATATAGCTACCCTGTTTACTAATGATGAGAAGTCCCACTATTTTTATATCCTTAAGATATTTCCGTTCTTGTTAAAGGGTGATGCTAAGACTTGGTATAATTCTCTTGCTCCTGGTTGTGTGCGTAGTCCCCAGGATATGATTTATTACTTCTCTGCTAAATATTTCCCTGCTCATAAGAAACAAGCTGCCTTGCGGGAAATATATAATTTTGTGCAAATCAAAGAAGAGAGTCTCCCACAAGCTTGGGGGAGGCTTCTCCGGTTACTTAATGCTTTGCCTGATCATCCTCTCAAGAAAAATGAAATACTTGATATCTTTTATAATGGACTAACCGATGCTTCCAAGGACTACTTGGATAGTTGTGCTGGTTGTGTTTTCAGGGAAAGAACAGTCGACGAAGCTGAATTACTATTGAATAATATGTTAACTAATGAAAATAATTGGACTCTTCCTGAGCCAATTCCTGAGGCAATTCCTGAACCAATTAATCGAACTCCTGAGCCTATTCCTAAACCCACTCCGAAGAAGAGAGGTGTTTTATTTGTTAGTCCTGAAGATACGCAAGAGGCAAAGAAATCAATGAAAGAAAAAGGTATTAAAGCTGAAGATGTTAAGAATTTACCTCCTATTGAAGAAATACATGGTCTTAATATACCGCATGTTGAAGAACTACATTGTCTTGATAACCCGACACAGGTAGTAAAGGTAAATTCTCTCTATAGATATGATAAAGTTGAAATTCCCTCTACTAAATTTCATGGACCATGCTTAGATGAATTTGATGACTTTATGGCTAGACAAGAAATTTTTAATGCTTATGTTGGTAGAGAGTTAAAGAATAATGCTTTCGAGATAGGACGCGTGAGCGATAATATGGCTAGAGTTAAAGGTAAACTCCAACTCATTAGCAAATATACTTCTATGGTTGCTACCCAAGCTGAGCAAGTACTTAAAGCATAAAATGATTTGCTTGATGAATTAAATAATAAAAATGACTTTGTTGTTAGAGTGGCTACTAGAACTGGTAGAACGACTCAGGAACCTTTGTATCCTGAAGGCCACCCTAAGAGAATCGACCAAGATTCTCAGAGAAATAATGTAGAGGAACCTAGTTCTTCTAAAAAGAAGAAAAAGAAAAATGATAGAACTTTGCATGCTTCTAGTGAACCTACTGTAGACACACCTGAGAATCCCAATAATATTTCTATATCTGATGCTGAAACACAATCAGGTGATGAACATGAACCTAGTGATAATGTTAATGATAATGTTCATGTTGATGCTCAACCTAGCAAAAACAATGATGTAGAGATTGAACCTGCTGTTGATCTTGATAACCCACAATCAAAGAATCAACGTTATGATAAGAGAGATTTTGTTGCTAGGAAGCACGGTAGAGAAAGAGAACCATGGGTTCAGAAACCCATGCCCTTTCCTCCTAAACCATCCAAGACAAAGGATGATGAGGATTTTGAGCGCTTTGCTGAAATGATTAGACCTATCTTCTTATGTATGCGCTTAACTGATATGCTGAAAGTAAATCCTTATGCTAAGTATATGAAGGATATATATCATTACAAATAAAAGAAAGATACTGGAAGCTGAAATTTCCACCATGCTTGCTAATTACACCTTTAAGGGTGGAATACCAAAGAAACTTGGAGATCCCAGGGTACCAACTATACCATGCTCCATTAAAAGAAATTATAGAACTGCTTTATGTGATCTTGGAGCCGGTGTTAGTGTTATGCCTCTCTCTTTATGTCGTAGACTTGAATTGAATAAGTTAACACCTACTGAAATATCTTTGCAAATGGCTGATAAATCAACTGCTATACCTGTCGGTATTTGTTAGGATGTGCCTGTTGTGGTTGCAAATGTCACTATCTTAACGGACTTTGTCATTCTTGATATTCCCGAGGATGATAGTATGTCTATTATCCTTGGTAGACCTTTTCTTAATACTGCAGGGGCTGTTATTGATTGCAACAAAGGCAATGTCACTTTTCATGTTAATGGTAATGAGCATACGATACACTTTCCGAGGAAACAATCTCAAGTTCATAGCATCATTTCTATTGGAAAAGTTCCAACTATTATTATTGGAGGTTTTGAATTTCCTCTTCCTACTGTCAAGAAAAAATATGATATTCTTATTTTTGGGGATTTTCATATCCCCGTTGAGAAAAAGAATTATTTCTAGGGGAATGTACCAAGGTGGTTCCTCGGTGAAGAAAAGGCCCAGGATTGCTATACGTGAGCAAGATGTTGAATTGCCGAGGGACGCGGATGTACGAGCTTGTGAGTGGCCATCCGAGGATTTTATGGTCGAAGCAGGCTTCAAGGAGGAATTTGTCGCGTATGTGCGTAATGCCGAGCTGGAGGACTTCTTACAAGATAAGTGTCTGCAGTACTATCAATTGACTGATTCTTTGTGCGAAGGTTCAAATATAACTGTGCGCGTAATTCTCCTAGTGTCATATTTGATATTTATGATACATCTTATACCATGGATTTAGAGGATTTCACAACTGCTTGCAAACTCCCGCAGTGGGGTAATATTAATGATCCTCACAAATCTGAATTTAGAGATTTTCTTGCTAGTATTACCGTGGGAGAATCTAGGGACATAGCACAAGCTACTATACGGAGCATTCATTTTCCTACTATACATTATTTTGCTCTCTTTATTGGTAGATGCATTAACGGTAAAGACGAAGCATGTCACGTGTGTGTTCCTGATCTGTCCTCAAGAGTGTTGTGTTAGGTTAGAAAGGTTATAACTTGGGGGCAATAGTTGCACGTAGTGTCGGTGTACTAGAGTAGGGGTACCCTAGTATCCCGAACTTGTGCACGGGCAGTTGCAGCGCCCCGCGGCAAGGCTTGACGGGCGACCGCTAGGGTCCTCCGCTGGTTCCTTTGGAGCCATTCAAGAACAAAGTATTTAAGATGAGAAGACAAGGCCCCGACAAGAGGAGCTTGCCGGGAAGAGACAAGGCCCCGGCAAGAGGAGCTTGCCGGGAAGAGACAAGGCCCAGGCAAGAGGAGCTTGCCGGGAAGGCCAACCACGGCACCTCAAGAAACTTGCCGCGACGCACCGCGTGTCCCGGCATGGTCCGGCGAGCGACAAGCTTCCAGACGCGACAAGACGATGACCCCGACAAGGTACTTGCCGGGGGCCAGCTGCCACTCTATGCCCGCGCTCCAGCGCATCCACCCGCGTGTCGCCCTGAGGCTTTCTCAGGGGCGCGTGGCGGGAGCCTGTGCAGCCAGGGGTACGCGGTGGCCAGCGGAGATGAAGAGGAGGCCATCGTGGCAAACTGTGGCGCTCCTAACGGTCACTTTTTGCACTGTTTAGGCGACTCAGACAGGCATTCAATGACCTTGTCCCCTACCGTCAGAGTTAGGTAGGATACACTATGCTCACAGTAGCGGTAGCTGTACCTACCACATTCTTTTTCCATTTTTACCCCTCTAGTCTATGTTGCCACCTGTCGGTGACCCCTTGAGCGTATAAAAGGAGGCCCATGCGCAACGTAGAAAGGGGTCGGCTCATTCGAAACACCAAGAACACTCTCACGCTCGGTCTGGTAGCGTTCATCGCTCCTGAGCAAGAACTCAATACAATCAAGCAAGCAGCAGTAGGAGTGTTATCTCTCCGGAGAGCTCCGAAGCTGGGTAAACTGCTCGTGTGCACTGCCTCGATCCGCTCTTCGTGCGACCTCCGCCCCCCTCCGAACCGAAAGGGGCTCGGTCCGCCGGTCCCCATAGGTGTTCGTGGATCAGTTCCCCCCGACATCTTTGGCGCGCCAGGTAGGGGGCGTCGAGATCGTGTGAACCCGATCCGGCGTGCACGCGAGCTGAATCTTCATCGTCTTCATTGACATGCCACCGAAGAAGAAGGCTTCAGAGGCAGCTGTTCCGTCTGCGTCGCTTCCACCTCCTCCGGAGCAAACGGGTGGTGGAGTGGACGCCGGCGGAAGAACGGGCGTCTACGAGGGAGCTCACAATGCGGCCAAGTCCAAGGACAAGGCGGCACAGACCTCGGCGTCCGTACGCGCACCGCGCCCGTCTCAGGAGACGCAGGACCAGCAGCGTCATGGCGTTCGCAGCGCCATACGTCCGCTGGGCCAGGATCAAGCTGGTGGTTCTCGTGGCGTCCAAGACCAGCATGCACGTCAACATGCTGGCTCGAGCGAAGTACGGTCGCCTGGACGGGACACTGCTCCTTCTAACGTGGTTAGGAGTCCGAGCATGTCCCGCTCCTCGCACCGTTCACCTCTGCCGCCCACCACTCCAGCAGAAGCCTTGGCGCGAGCTCAACTGCTCCTAGATTACCCTCCGACGGCGGACAAGACCGACGAGTGGAGGGCCACTATCCAGAGCCTCATCGGCTTCGCCAACGGCGACACTGCGCGGCAACCAAGCACCTCGTTGCCGCGGCAGGACTGCCGGACACAAGCCGATGGCAACAAGACCGAGGGAGGTGCGACTTCCATGCACTCTCCACCACGAAGGCCAAGATCGCCGACTCGCCGGATCCACCCCGACAGCGGCTCCACCGCGTCGTCGGACCCACGAGCTCGTCGCGACCAGCGCCAAGTTCTCCACGAACGGCAACAAGAGGACGCTCGTACTCGCATCGAGCGCCAAAGAGAAGTGCGGCGTCGATCTGACCAGCGCGCTGGGCCCTCTGTCGACATGCACGCGCCGGGGGAGCCAGGCGACTTGCCGTACGCGGTAGGTTGCCCTGTGTTCACCCATGAGCTGCGGCAGGTCCAGTGGCCCAGCAAGAAAAACTTCAAACCAGACGTACCAGAGAAGTACGACGGCAAGTCGCATCCGTCGGAGTTCCTCAGCATCTACACCATCGCGGTGCAGGCTGCCGGGGGACGGGACGACAAGATCCTTGCCAACTACTTCCCGCTGGTGCTCAAGCCCAACGTCAGGTCCTGGCTCATGCACTTGCCGGACAACTCCATCTCCTCTTGGGCAGATCTATGCCATCAGTTTGTCGGCGCCTTTACAGGCGGCCACAAGCCACATGGCCAAGAGAGCGGTCTTCATCTGCTCGCCCAGAAGGAAGGAGAATCACTGCGCAAGTACATCCAGAGATTCAGCCGTGTACAGCACAACATCCCAGATGTCCACCCTGCCGCGATCATCAGCGCATTCCATCAGAATGTGTAAAACCGCAGGATGAGGGAGGAGATGGCGATGTGTAAGATCAGAGACGTCAGCGAGCTTTATGCCCTGGCCGACAAGTGTGCGCGCACTAAAGAGGGGAGGAGGCTCCCCGGAGAGAATACAGGAGCAGGAGGATCCGACAGTGAGGATGCCGCCCCGGCAAGGAAAGGCCGGCGGCGAAACAACAGAAGGAAAAAGGGCAAGGAAGTGCTAGCTGTCGAGCAGACCGGCAACGGAGGTGGCGCCAAGGAAGCTAAAGTTGGTGGCTCCGGCGAGGAGGCCCAGCCTGTGGCGGCCGCCGACAAGCAGGACAGCTCCGGCAAGCAGTATTGCAAGATCCACCGCACCAAGGGTCACGATCTCCAGAGCTGCAAGAAGGTCGAGCAGCTTGTTGAGCTGCAAAAAGCTGAGTACGAGCGACGCGACAAGGAGAAGGCCCAGGAAGGTGCCGGAGGAGCCGGCAAGAAACGCCCCGGCCGGGGAGGACGCCGCGGCAAGGCCAAGCAGCGGCAAGGAGACAGACCTCCCCGCGGCCGCGACAAGGATGAAGACGACGACGACGATGAAGATATGGATGATGACGAGGCCGATGAGCAGGAATTTCAGAAAGCCACAGAGGTCCTGTGCGTTGACGGTGGCGCCTCTCTGCATACTTCGCACCGCCAACTCAAGCAGTGGATGCGGGAAGTAAATGCAGCAGAGCCATCCGTAGAGTCACGCAAGCCCCTGAAATGGTCCAGCACGCCAATCATCTTTGATATTGAGGACCACCCTGATCGCGTAACTGCGGTCGGGTGCTTGCCGATGTTGGTTTCTCCAACTATCCGCAACCTCAAGGTCACGAAGATGCTAGTTGAAGGCGGGGCCGGCTTGAACCTGATATCCTTCGTGGTCCTCCAGAAACTCCAGATCCCTGACAGCGAGCTCGAAGAGACCGGCACATTCCAAGGGGTCAACCCGGGAAGGAGCAAGCCGAAGGGAAAGATCACGCTGCCGGTCACATTTGGTAGCGAGCTGAACTTTAGAACTGAGAGGGTCATTTTTGACGTTGCTGACTTTCCATTACCCTACAATGGGATCCTTGGCCGTCCAGCGCTCGCCAAGTTCATGGCAGCCTCTCACTATGCATACAACATGCTCAAGATGCTAGGCCCGATAAGTGTCATTTCTGTCCCTGGCGACAAGAAAGATGCACTTATCTGCGCCGACAAGATTTACCGGGAGGCAGCAGCCGCAGCCGATCGCAAGTCACTTGCCGCTGAAGCTCCCGGGGGGAAGAAGAAGACCAAGTCCGGCAAGAGCTCTGATGCCCACTCCGGCAAGCGCACCTCTTCGGAGTGCTGCGCTACCGTCGAGGACGCACCATTGAGCTCCACCGGCAAGTTTAAGAAGACGATGGCAGCTCCACCAGAGACCAAGAAGGTGTCTGCCAAGGAGGACGGCACTGGTGGTACCTTCACCATCAGTGCCACTCTCGATCCCAAATAGGAAAGCGCGCTCGTTGCTTTCCTGCGGGCGAATGTCGACGTGTTTGCATGGCAACCGTCTGACATCCCCGGTGTTCCCAGGAAATTGATTGAGCACCACCTAGCCGTTTGTCCTCATGCGCGGCCCGTCAAGCAGAAAGTCAGGAAGCAAGCAGTGGAGCGCCAAGAGTTTATTGCAGAAGAAATCAAGAAGCTGGAAGCAGCAGGCCTTGTCAGAGGAGTGCTCCATCCCACGTGGTTGGCCAATCCTGTAGTCGTGCGCAAGGCCAACGGGAAATGGAGGCTTTGTATAGACTTCACTGATGTCAATAAAGCTTGTCCCAAAGACCCATTTCCCTTGCCGCGCATTGACCAGATTGTTGACTCCACAGCCGGATGTGATTTGCTTTCATTTCTTGATGCATACTCAGGATACCATCAGATCTTCATGGCAGAAGAAGATGAGGATAAAACCGTGTTCATCACCCCATGTGGCACATACTGTTTCGTACAGATGCCCTTCGGGTTGAAGAATGCTGGATCAACATTTGCAAGGGTAGTCCACGTCGCTTTTGAACCCCAGATACACAGAAATGTGGAAGCCTACATGGATGATATAGTGGTCAAGAGCAAGGACAAGGCTACTCTGATTCAAGATCTAGATGAAACTTTTGCAAATCTGCGCAAGATCAACCTCAAGCTCAATCCCGAGAAGTGCGTGTTTGGAGTCCCTTCCGGCAAGCTTCTCGGGTTCTTTGTGTCACAGCGGGGGATTGAAGCCAATCCCGACAAGATCAAAGCCATCGAGCAGATTGAAGCACCAAAGCGCGTCAAGGATGTACGAAGGCTTGCCGGTTGCGTGGCTGCTCTCAGCAGGTTTATCTCTAAGTCCGCAGAGCGCGCCTTGCCGTTTTTCAAAATATTGAAAAAGGAAGGTCCGATGAAATGGACTCCGGAAGCGGAGGCTGCGCTGCAGGACTTGAAGAGGTACCTGTCCTCCACTCCAATACTTGTCGCACCTAAGCCACAAGAGAAGTTGCTGCTGTATCTAGCAGCAACCAATCAAGTGGTTAGTGCTGCGTTAGTAGCGGAGAGGGAGGCGGACGATGAGCCAGCAACCACAGCAAGTGAATCCAGCGACAAGCAGCAGGCTTCTCCGACAAGCTCTAGTCCCGACAAAGATGGATCTGCGCAGGCATGCAAGGAGGTGCAGAAGAAAATGGTGCAGCGCCCAGTTTACTTTGTCAGTTCCCTTCTGCAGGGGGCTAGGTCGAGGTACTCTGGCGTGCAGAAATTGCTTTTCGGCCTTCTCATGGCCTCGGGAAAGCTGCGCCATTACTTCCAGGCACATGAGATAACAGTTGTCACTCGCTTTCTGTTGAAGAGGATATTGCAGAATCCAGAAGCAACAGGCAGGATTGTCGAGTGGGCACTGGAACTGTCAAGCTTTGGCCTCAAGTTTGAGAGCGCCTCAACTATACAGAGCAGAGCATTGGCAGAATTCATAGCGGAGTGGACGCCAACACCAGATGAAGAAACTCCAAAAACGAGCATCCCCGTCAAAGAGGCAAGCAAAGAATGGTTGATGTACTTTGATGGTGCCTTCTCGTTGCAAAGCGCCGGTGCTGGCGTGCTGCTTATCGCACCCACCGGAGAGCACCTCAAGTACGTAGTCCAGATGCACTTTCCCAAGGAGCAAGCAACGAACAATACCGCAGAGTATGAGGGTTTGCTTGCCGGCCTCAGAATCGCAGCAGACCTTGGGATCAACAAGCTCATTGTCAGGGGTGACTCGCAGTTGGTCGTCCGCCAAGTAAACAAAAACTATCAGTCCGTTGATGGAAGCATATGTTGATGAAGTGAGGAAGCTAGAAGAACACTTTGACGGCCTGCAAATGGAGCATGTTCCACGAGCTCAGAACGATATTGCTGATAGCCTGTCAAAGTGCGCCGCACTAAAGTTACCTGTGGAACCAGGGATCTTTGTGCTCAAGCTGACTCAACCATCCGTAACACCATCGACTGGACAGAGTAAGAAGAGGAAGTTGGTTTTTGGTGACTACTTTCCGGCAGAGCTTCCCGAAGCCGCTTCCAAGAAGGTCCCCAAGATCGACACCAAGAGTGCTGAGGAGCAGTCTGCTCCGGCGAACCTCTCGGTTTGTTCTGTTGAAGCAGACACTCCCGACAAGTTTTGCTTCGGCAAGCTTGCCGGGGAGCATCACGCTCCGGCCGAACCACAGGTTCTTGCCATAGAAGCGGATGTTCCCACAGCAACAGATATGCCTTTAGTCCTTGTTGTCGAGCCGCAAGCTCCAGCATGGGCACAGCAGATTGTCCGTTTTCTTCAGACAGGAGAGCTTCCTGAAGAGCAAGAAGAAGCGAAAAGAGTAGCCCGGCAGTCAAGTATGTACAAGTTTGTCGACAACACACTGTACAGAATAAGACTCAACGGTGTGAAATTGAAGTGCATTCGCCGGGAAGATGGACAACAGCTGTTGGCAGAGATACATGGAGGCATATGTGGTCACCACATTGGCGCAAGAGCACTTGCCGGCAAAGTGTTCCGACAAGGTTTCTTCTGGCCGACTGCCCTCCAGGATGTGACTGCACAAGTAACCAAGTGTGAAGCGTGCCAGTTCCATTCCAAACAGATACACCAGCCAGCTCAAGCTCTCCAGACGATCCCTTTATCCTGGCCATTTTCGGTCTGGGGGCTCGACATCCTCGGCCCCTTCCCCCGAGCTATCGGGGGCTTTGAGTTCTTGTACGTCGCCATCAACAAGTCTACAAAGTGGCCGGAAGTGGAACCAGTGAGGAAGGTGACAGCACAGTCAGCAGTCAAGTTCTTCAGGTCGAGTGTTTGCCGTTTCGGGATCCCTAACAGGATCATCACCGATAACGGCACGCAATTTATGAGCCGCACCTTCATGCAGTACGTCCAAGATCTTGGCGCCAAGGTCTGCTTCGCTTCTATTGCTCATCCGAGAAGCAACGATCAAGCGGAGAGGGCAAATGCTGAAGTGCTGTGAGGCCTCAAGACCAGAACTTTCGACAGGCTGCACAAGTGCGGAAGAAACTGGATCAAGGAGCTGCCGGTGCTTCTTTGGTCGATTAGGACGACGCCAAATCGAGCCACTGGCCAGACTACCTTTCGCTCTAGTCTACGGAGCAGAGGCAGTTCTTCCCACGGAACTCGTTTACGGGTCGCCTCGAGTGCTCGCTTATGATGAGCTCGAGCAAGAGCAGCTGCGGCAAGATGACGCGCTGCTCCTTGAGGAAGACCGTCTTCAGGCTGCTGTGCGAGGCGCTCGCTACCAGCAAGCTTTGCGTCGCTACCATAGCCGCAAAGTTAAAGCCAGAAGCTTCGAGGAAGGCGACCTTGTTCTTCGGCGTGTTCGGTCCGCCAAGAATTCCAACAAGTTGACGCCAAAGTGGGAAGGCCCTTATCGGGTGAAACGAGTCACTAGGCCCGGCGCTGTCCGCCTTGAGACCGAAGATGGCATTTCGGTGAGAAACTCCTGGAACATTGAACATCTTCGTAAGTTTTACCCATAGGGCGCGGTTGCCGGAAGCTTTTCCGGCAACCACCTTTTGTACAAGTCTTGCCGCTGTTGCATGTAATCCTTGGTACAAAGCCGGGCGCAGACCCCGTGCGTATATAAAGTTCATGTGCCCCGCACATCTTGTCAATTTCATGCTGTAATCCTTTTTGCATATGTTATCTGACACTTTGTGCAGCACCAGGCCCCGGTAAGCAATGACGAGCCGTAAGGCTCCATATCATTACTTTCTTTTTCTGTCTCTTTCTCAAAAGAAGGAAGGTTCCCTCGCCCACAAGGTTTGCCGGGGGGGGGGGGGGAAGGAGAAGATAATGGTGTGGACCGGGCCGTTCAAGAAGAGTTTCTCCTTGCCGGGAAGCAGATGACAGAAAAGCTAAGTTGCTAAAGTTTGAGCAATCAGTTTTTAAGTTTTTAAGTTATTTTCCTTGAACGACCGTGCTTTGTATGAAAAACCTGTGCGCGGAGGAACCAACTCGTAGCTAGTTGCGCCCTTACTTTGTTTCGAGTCCGCTCAACAACTTAAGTGAGCTGCGACTAGTTGCGACAAGGTTGCTTGTCGGTAGCGGCCCCGCCAGCAGGCTGCTGAAGTTCCGCACTCGGCGCTCGCGGCAAGGGTGCCTGCGCCGGCAAGTTTCCCTAGAAAGCGTAGGGCAGAAACATACAAAGCCAAGAGTCAACTAAAGGAAGTAACATAGCAATTTTTACCTAAGATAGAGTTATATTACAAAAATAACTTGTCGCGCCTCTAATAAAGTGTTCTCGTGACATGACTGGCAGCGGCAAGAAAAGAAGAAAACGGACGGCCTTCACCAGCACCTTCTCCAGAACTCCGGCACAAATCGTGCGCGACTCGTCGGCCAGCTGCTTTGGGATCCGTTCCCGGAGCTGCTGGAGGGCCGTCACCACGCCTTTGAAGAACAGAGTGAGCTTGATGCTAGGTTGGAGGTTCTCGTCGGAGGAGTACCCGAAGCCCTCCACCCCGAATTTCACTAGCTCCTCTTCAATGACTGCAACAATGTTCACGAGGCCCTCCGTCCAGAGCTCCACAGTATTTCTGAGGAGATTCTGGGTTTTGGCGGCCCTCGCCAGCAGCGCCTCGTTAGCCTTGATATCCTTCTTCAAGTCTGCCTCCCGTTTCTTGGCGCCGTCCAACGTCTCCGTCAAGGTGGCCAGCTTCAGCTTCAGAACGGCGTTGGGGGTGAAATCAAGGAGGTGCAACCCGTAGGTGTTCATGATGTCGCAAAAGAAATCGGAGAAGGGCGGGCAGAGCCCGCAGTAGAAGAACAAGGCAAAGAAAGGGTACCCGCCAACTGGAGCTTCTTGCGAGGCAACGGCGGAGAGTACCTTCGTGCGCGGATGCGCCCGCGTCTCCGTCGACCAGAAGAGATAGTACCACTCCCTCAGCTCCTTTGCGGAGAGCTCAGGGGGAAGGTGGCCCGCTCCTTCCGCAGTGCCTCAAGCCGCTGCGCTTCAGTAGACTTCACAGCTTTCGCGGCCACAGTCTTCGCGGCCTTCCCCTTCCCGGCTTTCGGAGCATGGCGGAGGCGGTGGGGAAGATCGACGGCGCTGGTGGTGGCGGCGGCGACGGGGGCGGAGCACTGCTCTCTTTCGACTTTGGAAGCGGAGGGGAGCGGCGGAGATTTCTGAGATTGCAGCAGCAAATGGCGAAGGTGGGGGAACTACCCCTGTTTCCCCTGCTTATAAAGAGGAGGAGGGGAACGTTGCGCTTTTTCCGAATAAAGAACCACCCACGATCTCTCCCACGACGCCGCAATCAACGGCTGCCGTTATGGGGGGCGCGGTGGATACGGAGTTAGATTCGGCATAACCCAGGCCCGCGCGTGCCCGTGCCCTGTTTTGGGCCTGGCCCAACAGCGCTCAGCACCGTGTGTGGCCCAGGCCCGGGGGCTCCTGTCGGTGTACTAGAGTAGGGGTACCCTAGTATCCCGAACTTGTGCATGGACAGTTGCAGCACCCCGCGGCAAGGCTTGACGGGCGACCGCCAGGGTCCTCCGCGGGTTCCTTTGGAGCTGTTCAAGAACAAAGTATTTAAGATGAGAAGACAAGGCCCCGGCAAGAGGAGCTTGCCGGGAAGAGACAAGGCCCCGGCAAGAGGAGCTTGCCGGGAAGAGACAAGGCCCCGGCAAGAGGAGCTTGCCGGGAAGGCCAACCACGGCACCTCAAGAAACTTGCCGCGATGCACCGCGCGTCCCGGCAAGGTCCGGCGAGCGACAAGCTTCCGGACGCGACAAGACGACGACCCCGACAAGGTACTTGCCGGGGGCCAGCTGCCACTCTATGCCCGCGCTCCAGCGCATCCACCCGCGTGTCGCCCTGAGGCTTTCTCAGGGGCGCATGGCGGGAGCCTGTGCAGCCAGGGGTACGCGGTGGCCAGCGGAGATGAAGAGGAGGCCATCGTGGCAAACGGTGGCGCTCCTAACGGTCACTTTTTGCACTGTTTAGGTGACTCAGATGGGTATTCAATGACCTTGTCCCCTGCCGTCAGAGTTAGGTAGGATACACTGTGCTCACAATAGTGGTAGTTGTACCTACCACATTCTTTTTCCATTTTTACCCCTCTAGTCTACGTTGCCACCTGTCGGTGACCCCTTGAGCGTATAAAAGGAGGCCCATGCGCAGCGTCGAAAGGGTTCGGCTCATTCGAAACACCAAGAACACTCTCACGCTCGGTCTGGTAGCGTTCATCGCTCTTGAGCAAGAACTCAATACAATCAAGCAAGCAGCAGTAGGAGTGTTATCTCTCCGGAGAGCTCCGAAGCTGGGTAAACTGCTCGTGTGCACTGCCTCGATCCGCTCTTCGTGCGACCTCCGCCCCCCTCCAAACTGAAAGGGGCTCAGTCTGCCGGTCCCAAAGGTGTTCGTGGATCAGTTCCCCCCGACACGTAGGTTGCAGAATAATAGTAGAAAGGGAAATTTATTTGGAGGAATTTAAGCAACCTGTGTGTCTAATTATCTTGGTATAGCCCCACGAGAGGGAGATATGATAATACCTCCTGTTTATTTGGATTCTGAAGCTATGGTCAATCATCACTTTCTTGGGAGGCATGAACAATTCTTCCAATATCGACTAACCTATGACAGACGCAACGTCGTCCCTGTTACTCTTCCTGCTCCCTACCTTTTTGATTATCAGGCAAAAGGAAGATATGTTGTCACTAGGGAGGAAGCAGTTGAACACGAGAGGAGAGCGGAGGCAGCTCGCCAACACGCTGCAGCTCAGGAGGCGGTTGCCACTGCATCTCAGTATGACCCCGGATTCACTTATGGATATCAGCCAGGCGGTCCTTGGTACTAGACCAACTTAGGCCAAAAGCCTAAGCTTGGGGGAGTACGTATTTCTCACCGACTTTACATTCATGTTTACACACTAGTCGTCGGTGCTCATACGCTTTCATTGTATTATCCATGCTAGTTTAAATTTCTTTTTCTAGTTTTCTTCTTGTGTGTTTGATAAACCTTAAGAAAAACAAAAAAATTAGTTATTTTAATTTTCATGCTTGTAGTAGAAATTAAAATGAAAACCCAAAAAGATATCTTGTTCTTCTTCTTATTTGTTGGGAGCTTTCCCGTGTAAATAGTTTTATTTTTTCTTTTCTTTCCTTTGGGGGTCGAGAAGACCATATTGAAAATGCTTAGTGGCTCTCATATGCATGATAGTTTATTTAACTTAGAGCCCATATTACCTGTCTTCTCTCTTGAGTTGAATGCTTGCAGATTCCAGCTTAGTCCAATGCATGTGCACTATTATTATTATACACATCGTTCGGTCGTGCAAGTGAAAGGCAATAATGACGATATATGATGGACTTACTGGGATAAGAAAAGTTGGTATGAACTCGACCTCTCTTGTTTTTGTAAATATGATGAGTTCATCGTTTCTGATTCAGCTTATTATGAAGTAAACATATTTGCAATGACATTTAGAGATTATAGTTGCTTGTGCCATGCTTGATTAGCTACAAGTTATAATGGTTTACCTTGCGTGCCAACATGCAATTAGAATGATTATGATGTGGTATGATGGGATGGTATCCTCCTTTGAATGAATTGAGTGACTCGACTTGGCACATGTTCACGCATGTAGTTGAAGCAAATCAATATAGCCTTCATGATATTTATGTTCGTGGTGAATTATATCCTACTCATGCTTGTACTCGGTGTGAATTAATTTTAATGCATGTTTATGACTGTTGTCTCTCTCTTAGTTGGTCGCTTCCCAGTCTTTTGCTAGCCTTCGCCTGTACTAAGCGGGAATACTGCTTGTGCATCCAAACTCCTTAAACCCCAAAGTTGTTCCATATGAGTCCACTATACCTTCCTATATGCGGTATTTACCTGCCGTTCCAAGTAAATTTGTATGTGCCAAACTCCAAACCTTCAAATGAAATTTTGTTTTGTATGCTCGAGCAGCTCATGTTTCAACTAGGGCTGCCTATATCTTCCGTGCTAGGTGGGTTATTCTCAAGAGGAGTGGACTCCGCTCCTCATTCACGGGAAAGGGTTGGTAACCGGGATGACTAGTCCCATGATCCAAAAAGATCAAAGCAAATCAAAATAATTAAACAAAAATCCCCCAGGGCTGTTGCTAGTTGGAGGCACTCGTTGTTTCGAGCAAGCCATGGATTGATGCTTGTTGGTGGTTGGGGGAGTATAAACCTTTACCATTCTATTTGGGAACTGCCTATAATACATGTAGTATGGAAGATATAGCCATCTCATAGTTGTTGCGTTGACAGCGAAAGTATGCCGCTCAAAATGTTATTCAATCTCTATTTTAAAATCGAGCTCTGGCACCTCTACAAATCCCTGCTTCCCTCTGCGAAGGGCCTATCTATTTACTTTTATGTTGAGTCATCACCCTTCTTATTAAAAGCACCCGCTAGAGAGCACACTGTCATTTGCATTCATTACTATTGGTTTATATTGGGTATGACTTGACTGGATCTCTTTTACCATGAATTACAATGTTTATTCAGTCCTTGATATTTAAAGGTGCTCTGCATTTATGTTTTGCAGTCTCATAAAGGGCTAGCGAGATACCATTTTGTTATATCATGTTATGATTGTTTTGAGAAAGTGTTGTCATCCGAGTTTTATTATTATGGCTCGCTAGCTGATTATGCTATTGATATGAGTAATTGTGACACCTAAGTGTTATTGTGAGTATGGTTAGTTCATAATATTTGCTGAAACTTGAGTGCTGGCTTACAACAACAAGAGCAAACAGAGTTTGTAAAAGTTTTTTTATCACTTTTAGTTTATCAACTGAATTGCTTGAGGACAAGCAAGGGTTTAAGCTTGGGGGAGTTGATACGTCTTCAACGTATCTACTTTTCCAAACACTTTTGCCCTTGTTTTAGACTCTAACTTGCATGATTTGAATGAAACTAACCCGGATTGATGTTGTTTTCAGCAAAACTGCCATGATGGTGTTTTATGTGTAGAAAAGAAAAGTTCTCAGAATGTCCTGAAAACCCACAGAGGCACTTTTTGGAATTAATAAGAATTTCTGGGCGAAAGAAATACACCAGGGGCCCCACACCCTGTCCACGAGACAGGGGGCCACCCCCCCTCCTGGGTGTGCCCACCTATCTCGTGGGCCCCCTGGACCTCCACCGACCTCAACTCCAACTCCATATATTCACGTTCGGGGAGAAAAAAATCAGAGAGAAAGTTTCATCGCGTTTTATGACACGGAGCCGCCGCCAAGCCCTAATCTCTCTCGGGAGGGCTAATCTGGAGTCCGTTCGGGCTCCGGAGAGGGGGATTCGTCGCCATTGTCATCATCAACCATCCTCCATCACCAATTTCATGATGCTCACCGCCGTGCGTGAGTAATTCCATCATAGGCTTGCTGGATGGTGATGCGTTGGATGAGATTTACCATGTAATCAAGTTAGTTTTGTTAGGGTTTGATCCCTAGTATCCACTATGTTCTGAGATTGATGTTGCTATGACTTTGCTATGCTTAATGCTTGTCACTAGGGCCCGAGTGCCATGATTTTAGATCTGAACCTATTATGTTTTCATGAATATATGTGTGTTCTTGATCCTATGTTGCAAGTCTATAGTCACCTATTATGTGTTATGATCCAACAACCCCGAAGTGACAATAATCGGGATACTTCTCGGTGATGACCGTAGTTTGAGGAGTTCATGTATTCACTATGTGATAATGCTTTGTTCTAGTTCTCTATTAAAAGGAGGCCTTAATATCCCTTAGTTTCCGCTAGGACCCCGCTGCCACGAGAGGGTAGGACAAAAGATGTCATGCAAGTTCTTTTCCATAAGCACGTATGACTATTTACGGAATACATGCCTACATTACATTGATGAACTAGAGCTAGTTCTGTGTCACCCTATGTTATAGCTATTACATGAGTAATCACATCCGGCATAATTATCGATCACTGATCCATTGCCTATGAGCTTTTCACATATTGTTCTTTGCTTATTTACTTTGCCGTTGCTACTGTTACAACTACTACAAACACCCAAAAACTATTATCTTTACTTTTGCTACCGTTACCTTTATTATCATACCACTTTTGCTACTAATTACTTTGCTGCAGATACTAAGTTATCCAGGTGTGGTTGAATTGACAACTCAACTGCTAATACTCAAGAATATTCTTTGGCTCCCCTTGTGTCGAATCAATAAATTTGTGTTGAATACTTTACCCTCGAAAGATGTTGCGACCCCCTACACATGTGGGTTATCAGTCATTATAATCTTTAAATGTTATTGTTGACATGGTTAGTTATAATGTTGGCTGAAAACCTGGGTGCTGTTTAAGCTTATTTATGCAAACAAGAGCAAAAGAATTCGTAAAAGTTTTTCTTTCTCACTTTCAGTTTATAAACTGAATTTCTTGAGCATAAGCAAAGGTTTAAGCTTGGTGGAGTTGATATGTCTCCAACGTATCTACTTTTTCTCATGCTTTTCCTCTTGTTTTGGACTCTAATTTGCATGATATGAATGAAACTAACCCCGGACTGACGTTGTTTTCAGCAGAACTACCATGGTGTTGTTTTTGTGTAGAAATAAAAGTTCTTGGAATGAAATGAAACTTTGCGAAGAATTTTTAAGGAATAAAGTAGGATTTTTGGAGCCAAGACCCACCAGAGAGGGGCCCCTGGATGGGCACAACCCACCAGGGCGTGCTCCCCTCTCCTGGTGCGCCCAGGTGGGTTGTACCTACCTGGTGGCCCCGCAGACGATCCCCCTAATACTATAAAATCACATATTTCCAGAAAAAAATAAGGGAGAAAGAATTATTGCGATCCATGAGACAGAGCCGCCGCCAAGCCCTGTTCTTCCTCGGGAGGGCAGATCTGGAGTCCGTTTGTGGCTCCGGAGAGGGGGATCTTCGTTCTTTGTCATCACCAACCCATCTCCATCGCCAACTCCATGATGCTCCCCACCGGGAGTGAGTAATTCCTTCATAGGCTCGCTGGTCGGTGAGGAGTTGGATGAGATTCATCATGTAATCGTGTTAGTTTTGTTAGGTCTTGATCCCTAGTATCCACTATGTTCTTAGATTGATGTTGCTATGACTTTGCTATGCTTAATGCTTGTCACTTTGGGCCCGAGTGCCATGAACTGAGATCTGAACCGTTTATGAATTCATCATTATATCCATGCTTTTGATCCGATCTTGCAAGTTATAGTCACCTACTATGGTTATGATCCGACAACCCCGGAGTGACAACAACCGGGCCCACTCTCGGTGATGACCGTAGTTTGATGAGTTCATGTATTCACTATGTGTTAATGCTTTGATCTGGTTCTCTATTAAAAGGAGGCCTTAATATCCCTTAGTTTCCAATATGGACCCCGCTGCCATGGGAGGGTAGGACAAAAGATGTCATGCAAGTTCTTTTAATAAAGCATGTATGACTATTTACGGAATACATGCCTACATTAATTATATCGATGAACTGTAGCTAGTGTCGTATTGCCCTAGGTTATAACTGTCACATAGTGAATATCATCCAACAAGTCACTGATCCAATGCCTACGAATTTACCTTATATTGTTCTTGCTAAGTTACTACCGTTGCTACTGCTATCGTTACTACTACAATATCACTGCTATCACTATTACTGTTACTGTTACTACTGTTGCTATCATCAAAACTATCGTACTACTGTGGTACTAATCACTTTGCTGCAGATAACTAATCTCCAGGTGTGGTTGAATTGACAACTCAGCTGCTAATACCTTCAAATATTCTTTGGCTCCCCTTGTGTCAAATCTAGAAATTTGGGTTGAATACTCTACCCTCAAAAACTGTTGTGATCCCCTATACTTGTGGGTTATCAGTGCAAACCCACCAAACATCGTAGTCTTCAAATGTTATTGGTTCGAGCCGAAGGAGACTAGAAGGACTCATGAACATATAGCGCTAGTGGAAATCAAACAAAGCACCCATTTGGATGTTCCCGAGGTCTATATTATGGCTCAACAGGCAACCCAAGTTTTCTATCTACCATGGGCCTGTCAAAGTGATCCTAATCTCAATGGTTGGGATGTCATTTATGAAGTGCCGCCACGTGTTAGACCATCACCCCCAAATGAAAAGGATTATGAACCTCACATTAACCCAGACACATATGAAGGAGAATTCTTCCAAGAAACACGTCTTTCCAAAAAATGTTTCAAGAACCGCTCTGCTTCACCCTAGAACATTGATGTAGACAGCGAAAGTGAACCCGACTTCACCCCTCAGCCGGAACAAGAAGAGCCTGAACTAGAAGAGGTTATTGTTGCGGATGACCTGTCAATACTTGATCGATTACATAGAGGCGGCCTTCCACGTGATGATGCATTTATTAATGATGATGATGAGCACGTCATTACTGATAGTGATGATGATGATCCATTTATTGATCCCGAAGCATTTATTGAACCCGACAATCCAGATTATTACTAGGTATTAAATTTTTTATGTTGTACTTGATTTATATAGTTAATTACTTGTATGATAGTATGATTTATATAGTTACTTGTATAATTTTCTTACTTTGTATAATTGTTTGTTATACATAGTGCCATGGTCTTGATATCCGTCCTTGTCGATCCTCGCCCGCTTTATGATTCAGATGTGGTAAATCCTCTTTTATAACTATTTGTTGCATTTCGCATTTATGACAATTATGGCCATCAAGTTGGCATAGAGATATTTTAATCTAGGAGCTATGTGAACCAGAATTTGCAACCGACCCTCTTGTTGAGAAGTTAAATTTAGTTGAAAAAGAAAATGCGTATTTGAAAGAAAAAATTAAAAGAATTGAAGAAGAGAAGATGAAATTGGAGTTGTATGTTGTCGATGTGGTCGATGATCACAAGATGAAGATGAATGCAATGCGCTTGAAGAAGGATGCAATGCGCTTGAAGATTAAGAAGATTAGAAAACATGCCATTGATAATGAGGCTTGGAGTCATTATGCCGTTGGATCAATTGTTACCTTAGTTGCGATCTTCATCGCATTTTTTGTGATGTGGGTAAGCTTTCTCTAGTGTTTTGCTTAACAGATGCATACTTAGTTTACTTTCCTCCTAAATGTCATAACTACCTAAGTTAGACAAAAAATGAGCTATACTTAGCTTACTTTCCTCAAAAATTTCATAATAATCTTTGTTACCTCCAAAATGATATAGAATTACCTTACTTTCCTCGAAAATGACATAATAACCTTAGAAAGCTCCAAAATGACCTATTTACCTAGCTTAGCTCTAAAATGACCTATACATAGCATTTTCACCTAGCTTAGCAATAAAATGCCATTTTTACCTACCTTTTATTATTCTTCTTCTTCTTCCTTTTCTTCTTCTTCTTCTTCTTCTTCTTCTTCTTCTTCTTTCTCTAGCTAGTCTTCTTCTTCTTCTTCTTCTTCTAACTTGCTTCGTTCCCAATTTGCAGATTTGCTTTAGATGAGGAAGCTTGCATTGATGGGGTCTACTCTTCTCTTTGTGCTTCCTTCTTGTTTTGATTTTGTAGGATGAACAATGTCAAACTTGCTACCTATATATGTATGTATGGTGACACCATTGTATGCTTGTTGTTGGATATGTTGGCTATGTATATGTGTTGGATGAAACCATTTGCTATGTATATGTGTTGGATGATCATATCCATATGGCAGGGATATGATTTGGTATGTATATGTGTTGGTATGCTTGTCGAAAGTATTTTCATCTGTGTGTGTGTGTGTGTGTGTGTGAAATTCTGTGAAATTGAATGAATTTAAGAAAAAACAGGGGCTATACAAGTTCTTTGCCATCTGCTGGGAGACGGCAAAGAGCTTTGCCATCAGCCAGCAGACGGCAAATATGACACGTGTCAGCTACCTCTGCAACCTGGGGCACTAGGCTGACTATTTGGATGTTTTGCCGTTCGCTGGCAGACGGCAAGGACCATTGCATCTTTGTCGTCTGCCAGCGGACGACCAAGCAACCAAATATGCTAGGCACCCATGTGCTGCCAGATGGCGTGCTATGTCGTCTGCTAGCAGACGGGAAAGCAACCAAATACGTAAAGGTCTTTGCCCTCCGCTGGCGGATGGCAAAGCACACCGTTAACCCCTTAACGGATGTAAGCTGACACATGTGCCGTCGAGGCTCTTTGTCGTCTACTGGCGGACGGCAAAGACCTTTGCATCTTTGCCGTCCGCCAGCAGACGGCAAAGACGCCTTTGCCATAGTGTGTTCAGTCAGACGTGTTGCCGTCTGTTGGCTGACGGCAAAGGCCTTTGTCGTCCGTCGTGCATGCCTTTGCTGTCAACCATGGCTGACGATAAAGTTCCTGATTCTTGTAGTGACATCTGTATGTGTATGATATGCTAAAGATTATTGTATAAAGCCTATTCAAATACAAAACAAATATGCAAAAAAACTAATAAAACTAATAGTAGCGAGGGGAGTAGAGTTAGCAGCAGCGCGCCCTAGATAGAAGCGCTACAGATATTAGCAGTAGCGCGTTGCGCTAAAGCTCGCGGCTGCTAGCCATGTATAGCAGTAGCGTGGGTCAACACGCGCTACTGATGCATGTTAGCTGTAGCGTTGTATCAGTAGTGCGGTGCCCCACGCAACTGATACACCTAATACGCGCGCTACTGCTAGGCTTTTCCCTAGTAGTGTCATCAACAACTTGCGACATATTAGAATTAATAGCATATGTTGTGGTGTTGCAAGTTTACTTATAATAGAAGGTGAATCTAAAGCCGAGTTGCATGGCAGTTGCTTACCTCCCCTCGTCTTTGAGCGAAAAATCTTAGTCTTAGCATCCTTCAGATTCTTCAAAGGGAAAATATGATAATAATCCCAAGTGACTCAACAAATATAGCTATGCTCCCCGGCAATGGCACCAGAAAAAGGTCTTGATAACCCACAAGTATAGTGGATCGCAACAGTTTTCGAGTGTAGAGTATTCAACCCAAATTTATAGATTCAACACAAGGGGAGCCAAAGAATATTTGAAGGTATTAGCAGCTGAGTTGGCAATTCAACCACACCTGAAGATTAATTATCTCCAGCAAAGTGATTAGTAGCACAGTAACATGACAATTTTGATGATAGCTTAGCAGAAACAATATAAGACAAATTCGTAGGCATTGGATCGGTGACTCGTTGGATGATATCCATCATGAGATAGTTATAACCTAGGGCGATACCGCACTAGCTCCAGTTCATAAATATAATGTAGGCATGTATTCCATAAATAGTCATACATGCTACTGGAAAGAACTTGCATGACATCTTTTGTCCTGCCCTCCCGTGGCAGCGGGGTCCTATTTGAAACTAAGGGATATTAAGGCCTCCTTTTAATAGAGAATCGAAACAAAGCATTAGCACATGGTGAATACATGAACTCCTCAAACTACGGTCATCACTGGGAGTGGTCCCGACTATTGTCACTCTGGGGTTGCTGGATCATAACACGTAGTAGGTGAGTATAACTTGCAAGATCGGATCTAGAACATGGATATAATGGTGATAACATAAATGGTTCAGATCTGAAATCATGGCACCCGGGCCCGAAGTGACAAGCATTAAGCATGGCAAAGTCATAGAAACATCAATCTCAGAACATAGTGGATACTAGGGATCAGGCCCAAACAAAACTAACTTGATTACACGATGAATCTCATCCAAGTCCTCACCGACCAGTGAGCCTACGAAGGAATTACTCACTCCCGGTGGGGAGCATCATGGAATTGGCAATGGAGATGTGTTGGTGATGATGAAGATCGAAGATCCCCCTCTCCGGAGCCCCCAAACGGACTCTTGATCTAGCCTCCCGATGAAGAACAAGAGACGGCAGCGGCTCTGTCTCGTGAAACGCAATAATTCTTTCTCCCCAATTTTTTTCTGGAATAATGTGATTTTATAGCGTTGGTTTCACGGTCATCGGGGCCACCAGGTGGGGACAACCCACCGGGGCGCGCCTGCCAATGTGATTTTATAGCATTGGTTTCAGGGTCATCGGGGCCACCAGGTGGGGACAACCCACCGGGGCGCGCCTGGGGCCCTGTCGGGGGATGGACCCCTGGCAGGCAACAGAACCCGGATCCTCTTCAAAAACAACAGGGCTGGCTGGCACCGCCCCTCAATACCAGCTCGCGCTTGGCCGGGTCGCTCGACCCGGCCAGGTCCCGCGACCTGGCCGTACTCCCCGACCTGGCAGGACACGTCGACTCGGACCCAACGACTAGCGCAAGACAGCCAAACTTGGCACGACCAAAGCTTCTTCAACAAGTCAGCACCACCCGCGGCATGCTCCGCAATCCGGCCACGGGTCAGCTCCCATCCCATCTAGGCCGTACGACGTCACGAGTCTTCAATCACCGATGACCAAGGCAATAGTGCCCTTCCCATGCCTCTGGTCAGCCGGAGCGTGGCAACAGTGCCCCTCGCCTACCCACTGACCAGGGCCGGCGTGGCTACAGTGCTCCCGCCCTCATCGTTGACGACAGCAAGCGACACCCTGACGAAGAGCACTGTACAAGACTCGACTCGGCCACGCCCTAACGATCGACAAGACGGTGCATAGTTTCCCTGGGCATGCAGGGCCTGCACCTAGGGGAACCCGGCGAACCACAAGACCTCAGCGGGACCCAGCCCGGGTCCCCGGACACCGACAATACGGACCCACCGACCTGTAACATTACCATTGTACCCCTAGGGGGTTGATCTATAAAACCCCCCAGAAGCCCGTGATTAGAAAACCAGGCAGAAAGTAGAGAACGCATACGAGAGAAAAGCAAGTAAACATAGGACTAGCCACCAAACAGCAACATTGGGAGAAGGAGCAGCCCAAGCCTTGGCCAGCTTCCTTCCCCCTCCATACAGCTCGAGGAGCGACATTGTACTATCGATCATCCAACCACACTCGGCAGGACTAGGGGTATTATCTCTCTGGAGAGCCTCGAACCTGGGTATGTCCGGCGTCCCGCACCCGCTCATGCCAACCTCGCCTCTGGAGTCCACCAGCGCCCTCAAGCCTCCTCCTCTCTTTAGCCATCCCTTGGCATCTGTCGTGCACCCACCACGAAAGTTGGCGCCCACGGTGGGGCAGCTCGAGGAGCTAGCCGGGAGCATGCTTCAGACGGGGCCCTTCTCCTACACCGACGAATCCGTCACGCTGGCGGACGATGTTGCCGGCGCGCTTGCCGCCTCCTTCACCGTGTTGCGCATCACTGATGCGTTCGCGGCCGATGAGTACCCCAGCGAGGTGCTCAGCTACTCCGACTCTCCTCTCTCCCTCGACGGCGGCGTTTCCGCTAGGGAAATGGACATCCACGTGGAGGTCTTCGTCACCAGCGACGGCGCCTCCTCCTCGTCGAGCAAGACGAGGAAGGCTGCCGAAGCCAGGGCCGCGGCGGAACGGGCCGAGCCATCCGACCCGCTGCGCGCCGCGATGCAGAGCCTCCGCATCCCCATCGGCACCGACGTCGACGCCACCAACCCATCTCGAGGAAAGGCTCCAGTAGATGCTAGACCTGTCTGAGATGCTCGCCGCCACTCAGCATCGCCTCGATGCCGCTCAGCTGGAGCGCAATGCCGCCTACGGGTTCACGCCCGCCGAGCCAAGCCGGGTCGCCGACGTGCGTGCCCGGGGAGGCGCGATCGGCCGGGCCCTTGGCGCTGTCCCAGGCGTCTACGAGACTCCTGCGAGGCAGCCGCAGCCGGCCTGGACCAGCTCACGGGCGAGGAGCTGAAAGAGCGCATCGGGCGGATGCGCGAGCTCCTCCACGCCGCCAACACCCAGCAGGACCGCCTCAACTAGCTCGCCAAGCTGGCGGGATCCGGCTCCGCCTGCCTTGGCGGGCCTGGCGAACTCCTGCACACCGCCTCCTCGCCACCCGACGAGGCGCACTCCGGCCGAGTCTAGACTCAGCGCGATCCTGCCGCTATCGCCACCGGCGGTCTGGGTGATGAGCCCATCCCAAAGATCTAGCGCGGACCCGGCCAGCATGGCCGTCGTCTGGCTCCAACCAACCCGGCCCCCCATGGCCTGGCCGCATGTCGACTCGGCCCGCGCGCCATCGATGACGATGACGCTTGCCACTGCCTCGATCAGCTCGCTCGCTCCCTCGAGGTGGAGGAGAGCGGTGCTATCGGGCCGGCGTGCTTCAGCCCATGCATCCGGGAAGAGCCCTTCCCCAAAGGGTTCATGCTCCCCCGCGAAACCCCCAAGTACAATGGGACCGTGAAGCCAGAAGACTGGCTCACCGACTACACCATGGCCATTGGCATCACCGGTGCCAATCATCGTCTCGCCATGTGCTATGCACCGCTCATGCTCCAAGGGTTGGCCCGCACGTGGTTGAACAGACTGCCGACGGGCAACATCAACACGTGGGTGGACTTCGAGCAAGCCTTCGTCCGCAACTTCACGGGGACCTACAAGCAGCCCGACCGCCCTAGCCAGCTCGCCATGTGCGTGCAATGGCCTACGGAGACCGGTCGCGAGTACCTCGCACCCTGGACCGAGCTCCGGAACAGCTCCGAGGGCGTCCATGAAGTCCAGGCGATCCAGTACTTCGTCAGCGGGTGCCGAGACGGCACCCTCCTCAAGCACAAGCTCTTACGCTCTGAGCCGGCCCCCATGGCCACGCTCATGGTGACGGTGGACAAGTACGCCAACGCCGACTCCACCATGAAGATCCAAGTGGCGCTGGATGAAGCCGGCAAGGCAAAGCCGGTTCCCCCTCCGAAGCCGGCCGGCGAAAGCAGCCGGCAGCAGCATTATCAGAACAACAAGCGCAAGACCGACCAACCAGCACAGCGTCACGACAACCGGCTTGTCGTGGTCACTGAGCCCGCGGCGGACCCGGCGGCGAAGCGCCGGCAAACTGGCAAGATGGCATGGCAGCCCGCCATGAGCTTCGAGCAAATGCTCGACACCCCCTACAAGCACCACAGCGGCGCAAGGCCCTCTACGCACACGCTTCGGCAGTGCGCCATCACCAAGCGCATCATGAGGGGCGACGTCCCGCCTCCTCCAGCTCTGGCTCCAGGCGCAGGGCAGCCACCTCCACCTCCGCCGCCGCCTCCAGCTGGCGGTGCGATGCGCGACCACGCCTACCCGGATGAGAACGCGGCCTACATCGTCTTCACCAGCCTCGGCAACGACAAGCGCAGCGAGCGCCTCCTTCAGCGGGAGGTGAACACCGTTGTCCCGGCCAAGCCGGAGTTCATGGATTGGTCGGATCGCCCGATCACCTGGACCCGAGAGGATCACCTGGAAGTCATGCCGAGTCCGGGTGGTTATGCCCTCGTCCTCAACCCAACCATCGTCGCGTGGCGCACATGCAAGTTCCTCCGAGTCCTCAGCAACGGCGACGGCAGCATCAAGATCCTCTACCACGACACAATGACCAAGCTCGGCCTCAAGGCCGAGGACCCGGAGCCAACCCGGACGATCATACATGGCCACGCGCCCGGCCTCTCCGGCTCCCCCATTGGCCGGGTCCGGCTCGATATCCTGTTTGGTGATAGCAGCCACTTCCGATGCGAACAGATCTAGTTCGAGGTGGTGGACCTATCCAGCGCGTATCACGCGTTGCTGGGCCGGCTGCTACGTCTTGAGCTTGCGTTGGTTTTCCTCGAAGAGGAGAGGGTGATGCAGCAAGTGTAGCGTAAGTATTTCCCTCAGTTTTGAGAAACAAGGTATCAATCCAGTAGGAGGCTCCTCAAAAGTCCCACGCACCTACACAAACAAACTGAGAACTCGCAACCAATGCAATAAAGGGGGTGTCAATCCCTTCACGGCCACTTGCGAAACTGAGATCTAATAAAGATAGTATGATAAGATGAATATATTTTTGGTATTTTTTAATATAGATGCAAAAAGTAAAGATGCAAATAAAGGTAGATTGAAAGCAAATATGATAAGAGATAGACCCGGGGGCCATAGGTTTCACTAGAGGCTTCTCTCAAGATAGCATAAATATTACGGTGGGTGAACAAATTACTGTCGAACAATTGATAGAAAAGCGCATAGTTATGAGATTATCTAGGCATGATCATGTATATAGGCATCACGTGCATAACAAGTAGACCGACTCCTGCCTGCATCTACTACTATTACTCCACACATCGACCGACTCCTGCCTGCATCTAGTGTATTAAGTTCATAAGAACAGACCAACGCATTAAGCAAGATGACATGATGTACATGGATAAACTCATGCAATATGATATAAACCCCATCTTGTTATCCTTGATGGCAACAATACAATACGTGCCTTGCAACCCTTTTTGTCACTGGGTAAGGACACCGCAAGATTGAACCCAAAGCTAAGCACTTCTCCCATGGCAAGAAAGAATAACCTAGTAGGCCAAACCAAACTGATAATTCGAAGAGACTTGCAAAGATAACTCAATCATACATAAAAGAATTCAGAGAAGATTCAAATATTATTCATAGATAAACTTGATCATAAACCCACAATTCATAGGATCTCGACAAATACACCGCAAAAAGAGTTTACATCAAATAGATCTCCATAAGAGAGGGGGAGATCATTGTATTGAGATCCAAAAAGAGAGAAGAAGCCATCTAGCTAATAACTATATATGGACCCGTAGGTCTGTGGTAAACTACTCACAACTCATCCGAGGGGCAAGGATGTTGATGTCGAGGCCCTCCGTGGTTGATTCCCCCTCCGGCAGAGTGCCGGCGAAAGCTCCAAGATGAGATCTCGCGGATACAGAAGGTTACGGCGGTGGAAATTGTGTTTCGTGGTGCCCCGTGATGTTTTCGGGGTACGTAGGTATATATAGGAGGAGGAAGTACGTCGGTGGCCGCCCGAGGGGCCCACGAGACAGGGGGGCGCACCCTACAGGGGGTGGCGCGGCCCCCTATCTCGTGGGGCCCTCGGGAGCTTCTTGACTTGCACTCCAAGCTCTCCGGATCACGTTCGTTCCAAAAATCACGCTCCTGAAGGTTTCATTCCGTTTGGACTCCATTTGATATTCCTTTTTTGCAAAATACTGAAATAGGTAAAAAAAACAGCAATATGGGCTGGGCCTCCGGTTACTAGGTTAGTCCCAAAAATGATATAAATGTGTAAAATAAAGCCCATAAACATCCAAAAGGGGTAATATAATAGCATGGAACAATCAAAAATTATAGATACGTTGGAGACGTATCAAGCATCCCCAAGCTTAATTCCTGCTCGTCCTCGAGTAGGTAAATGATAAAAAAAGAATTTTTGATGTGGAATGCTACCTAGCATAATTCATAATGTAATTTTCTTTATTGTGGCATGAATGTTCAGATCCAAATGATTCAAAATAAAAGTTCATATTGATAAAAGAAATAGTAACACTTCAAGCATACTAATCAAAGTAATCATGTTATCTCTAAATAACATGGCAAAAGAAAGTTCATCCCTACAAAATCATATAGTTAGGCTATGCTTCATTTTCGTCACACAAAGATGTTCCCAACTTCTATACCCCCGATGACAAGCCAAGCAATTGTTTCATACTTAAATATCTCAAACTTTTTCAACCTTCACGCAATACATGAGCGTGAGCCATGGATATAGCACTATGGGTGGAATAGAATATGATGATGGGGATTGTGTGTATAAGACAAAAAAGGAAAAAGTCTCACATTGATGAGGATAATCAACGTGCTATGGAGATGCCCATCAATTGATGTCAACATGAGGATTAGGGATTGCCATGCAACGGATGCACTAGAGCTATAAATGAATGCTCAACAAAAGAAAACTAGTGGGTGTGCATCCAACTTGCTTGATCACAAAGACCTGGGGCATTTGAGGAAGCCCATCGTAGGAATATACAAGCCAAGTTCTATAATGAAAAATTCCCACTAGTATGAAAAAGACAACTTATGAGACTCACTATATGTAAAACATGGTGCTACTTTGAAGCACAATATATGAACTCACTACATGAAGAACAAGGTGCTACTTTGAAGCACAAGTGTGGAAAAAGAGATAGTAACATTGCCCTTTTTATTTATTTTCTTTTTTTTGGCCTTTCTTTTCTTTCTTTTGGCCTTTCTTCTTTTTTTTTAATTTTTTTCTTCGGGCAATATTCTAATAATGATGATCGTCACACTTCTATTGACTACAACATAAGAATTACAACTCAAAATTAGAACAAGTTATGACTCTATATGAATGCCTCCGGCGGTGTACCGGGATGGTGCAATGAATCAAGGGTGACATGTATGAAAAATAATGCATGGTGGCTTTGCCACAAATACGATGTCAACTACATGATCACGCAATGGCAATATGACAAAAGTAAAGTATGTCATGATGATGATGAACGGAATGGTGGAAAGTTGCATGGCAATATATCTCGGAATGGCTATGGAAATGCCATAATAGGTAGGTATGGTGGCTGTTTTGAGGAAGATATAAGGAGGTTTATGTGTGATAGAGCGTATCGTATCACGGGGTTTGGATGCACCGGCGAAGTTTGCACCAACTCTCAAGGTGAGAAAGGGTAATACACGGTACTGAAGAGGCTAGCAAAGGCGGAAAGGTAAAAGTGCGTATAATCCATGGACTCAACATTAGTCAAAAGAACTCATATACTTATTGCAAAAATTTAGAAGTCATCAAAAATCAAGTACTACGCGCATGCACCTAGGGGGATAGATTGGTACGAAAAGACCATCGCTCGTCCCTGACCGCCACTCATAAGGATGCACAAGCCAGGTACACTTCATGTTTCAAATTTATTACACAACTTTAACCATACGTGCATGCTATGGGACTTGCTAACTTAAACACAAGCATTCTTTAAATTCATAATCACCCAACTAGCATGACTTTAATATCACTACCTCCATATCTCAAAACAATTATCAAGTATCAAATTGATCATAACATCCAATTCACTTCCTATGATAGTTTTTATTATACCCAACTTGGATGCCTACCATTCTAGGACCAATTTTATGACCATAGCAAATACCATGCTGTTCTAAAAGACTCTCAAAATAATATAAGTGAAGCATGAGAGACTAGCAATTTCTTCAAAATTAAGACACCACCGTGCTCCAAAAGATATAAGTGAAGCACTAGAGCAAAAACTATCAAGCTCAAAAGATATAAGTGAAGCACATAGAGTATTCTAGCAAATTCTAATCAAATAGGCTTCTCCCCAAAGGTGTGTACAGCAAGGATGATTGTGGTAAACTGAAAAGTAAATACTAATATAATACACGACGCTCCAAGCAAAACACATATGTTGTGGCGAATAAAAATATAGCTCCAAGTAAAGTTACCAATGAACGAAGACGAAAGAGGGGATGCCTTCCCGGGGCATCCCCAAGCTTAGGCTTTTGGATATTCTTGAATATCTTGGGGTTCCATAAGCATCTCCAAGCTTAGACTCTTGCCACCCTTTATTCCATAGTCCATAAAAGCTTTACCCAAAACTTGAAAACTTCACAACACAAAACTCAACAGGAAATCTTATAAGCTCCGTTAGTGAAAGAAAACAAAACCACCACATAAGGTACTGAAATGAACTCATTCTTTATTTATTTTGGTGTTAAACCTACTGTATTCCAACTTCTTTATGGTTTATAAACTAATTTACAAGCCATAGATTCATTGAAATAAGCAAACAACACACGAAAAACAGAATCTGTCAAAAACAGAATAGTCTGAAGCATTCTGTAACTAACGCAAACTTATGGCACTCTACAAATCCTACAAAAATAGGAAGTCCTGGAAAATTTGTTTATTGAACATCATCAAAAAGAATCAACGCAAAAGCCCTTTTCTGTTATTTAACAAAATTATATTCATGCGCGCAAAGTTTCTGTTTTTCAGCAGAATCAAATCAACTATCATCGTAGGTTATCCTATAGGTTCTACTTGGCACAAACACTAATTAAAAGATGAAAACACGTCTAAATAGAAGGTAGATGCAAGATTTATTACTAAACAGGAGCAAAAACAAAAAACATAAAGAAAATTGGGTTGCCTCCCAACTAGCGCTATTGTTTAACGCCCCTAGCTAGGCATAAAAGCAAGGATAGATCTAACGAGTGCCATCTTTGGCACTAAATTTATCAATAGAGCGCTTGTGATCTCTAGGGATTTCTCCCCTTTTAGCAATGGCTAAACCTTTAGGCAAAAATTCAACAAATTCGTTGGTAGCAAAAGGTTCCTTAACGATAGAGAGACAATTTGGAAGGACACTTATGAATTTGAGATCCGCGTCTCCCTTACTAGAAGATTCACCCTTATTTTTAGGAACATAAATAAACTTGGAAATTTTAGTAGGGGATTTTGGAGTGTTTTTCATGGGGGAAAACGCGGAACCTAAGGTTGTAATGATATCCTCAAGTTTACTGATTCTAGCAGAGTCTATATCTATTTTTTCATTGACTATAGGTTCTTCTTCTTTAAGATTTTTCAAAGTGACTCCAACCCTAGATCCAAATTGGGTAATGTGATTATGAATCCTTTTATCCAAATTTTCAATCAACTCAACAGTGGCAATTTTATTTTCAATAATATCAAGCCGTTGCATCACATGTTCTAGAGTTAAAACCGTTCCATTAACCAAAGAGGTGGTGGGCCAAACAAATCTAACATAGCATTATAAGCATCAAAAGTATGGCTAGTCATAAAATCACCTCCAGTAGCAATATCGAGAACACATCTATTCCAAGGAGTAATGCCTACATAAAAATTGCGGAGAAGAACGGGAGTAGCAAGCTTCCTAGTAGCTTTATATTGGGCATTGCGAATTCTATGCCAAGCATCTTTTAAACTTTCCCTCTCCCTTTGCTTAAAATTGTGAATTTCTTGTTCGGGAGTGAGAATAAGGATAGGAGGACTAGCCATGACGAAAAGGTAAACGAACTAACACACGAGCAAACAGAAAAAGGCAAGAGAAAAAGAGAGGAGGAGATTGGGAAAGAGAGGGCGAATAAAACGGCAAGGGTGAAGTGGGGGAGAGGAAAACGAGAGGCAAATGGCAAATAATGTAAATGCGAGGGAGATGAGTTTGTTATGGGTACTTGGTATGTCTTGACTTGAGTGTAAACCTCCCCGACAACGGCGCTAGAAATCTTTCTTGCTACGTGTTGAGCTTGCGTTGGTTTTCCTCGAAGAGGAGAGGGTGATGCAGCAAGTGTAGCGTAAGTATTTCCCTCAGTTTTGAGAACCAAGGTATCAATCCAGTAGGAGGCTCCTCAAAAGTCCCACGCACCTACACAAACAAACTGAGAACTCGCAACCAAAGCAATAAAGGGGTTGTCAATCCCTTCACAGCCACTTGCGAAAGTGAGATCTAATAAAGATAGTATGATAAGATAAATATATTTTTGGTATTTTTTAATATAGATGCAAAAAGTAAAGATGCAAATAAAGGTAGATTGAAAGCAAATATGATAAGAGATAGACCCGGGGGCCATAGGTTTCACTAGAGGCTTCTCTCAAGATAGCATAAGTATTACGGTGGGTGAACAAATTACTGTCGAGCAATTGATAGAAAAGCGCATAGTTATGAGATTATCTAGGCATGATCATGTATATAGGCATCACGTCCATAACAAGTAGACCGACTCCTGCCTGCATCTACTACTATTACTCCACACATCGATCGACTCCTGCCTGCATCTAGTGTATTAAGTTCATAAGAACAGAGCAACGCATTAAGCAAGATGACATGATGTATAGGGATAAACTCATGCAATATGATATAAACCCCATCTTGTTATCCTCGATGGCAACAATACAATACATGCCTTGCAACCCTTTTGGTCACTATGTAAGGACACCGCAAGATTGAACCCAAAGCTAAGCACTTATCCCATGGCAAGAAAGACCAATCTAGTAGGCCAAACCAAACTGATAATTCGAAGAGACTTGCAAAGATAACTCAATCATACATAAAAGAATTCAGAGAAGATTTAAATATTATTCATAGATAAACTTGATCATAAACCCACAATTCATCGCATCTCGACAAACACACCGCAAAAAGAGTTTACATCGAATAGATCTCCACAAGAGAGGGGGAGAACATTGTATTGAGATCCAAAAAGAGAGAAGAAGCCATCTAGCTAATAACTATGGACCCGTAGGTCTACGGTAAACTACTCACAACTCATCGGAGGGGCAAGGATGTTGATGTAGAGGCCCTCCGTGATCGATTCCCCCTCCGGCAGAGTGCCGGCGAAGGCTCCAAGATGGGATCTCGCGGATACAGAAGGTTACAGCGGTGGAAATTTTGTTTCGTGGTGCCCCTGGATGTTTTCGGGGTACGTAGGTATATATAGGAGGAAGAAGTACGTCGGTGGTCGCCCGAGGGGCCCACGAGATAGGGGCGCGGCCCCCTATCTCGTGGGTCCCTTGGGAGATACTTGACTTGCACTCCTAGCTCTCCGGATCATGTTCGTTCCAAAAATCACGCTCCCGAAGGTTTCATTCCATTTGGACTACGTTTGATATTCCTTTTCTTCCAAATACTGAAATAGGCAAAAAACAGCAATATGGGTTGGGCCTCCGGTTAGTAGGTTTGTCACAAAAAAGATATAAATGTGTAAAATAAAGCCCATAAACATCCAAAAGGGGTAATATAATAGCATGGAACAATCAAAAATTATAGATACATTGGAGATGTATCACCGGCCCGCGCTCGCCAAGTTCATGGCGGTTCCCCACTACGCGTATCTGAAGATGAAGATACTGGGTCCCAAGGGCCTGATCACAATCACCGGCGATTACCGCAAGTCCCTGGAGTGCGCCCGAGACGGCGCCAAGTTGGCCGAGTCGCTGTTCATTGCCGAGGAGCGGCGCCAGCTCGACTGGATCGTCGCCTTGGCAGGCGAGGCCTCCGCTGCATCAATCCCGACCCTGGACCCGGCCGACAAGGCCCCCTTCAAGCCCTCCAAGGAGACCAAGAAAGTGAAGCTCAACCCGGAAGACCCCAGCTGCAGCAAGTACGTTGTTGTAGGCGCCCGCCTCGACAGCAAATAGGAAGGCGAGCTCGTCGACTTCCTCCGTGAGAATCGGGATTTCATTGGATGGACCCCCAAGGACATGCCGGGTATCCTGAGGAAGTACACCGAGCACAAACTCCACGTCCGCAAGGACGCCAAGCCTGTCTGTCAACCCCTGCGACGATTTTCTGAAGAGAAGAGAAGAACCATTGGTGAAGAGGTCGCCAAGCTTTTGGCGGCCGGCTTCATAATGGAGGTGTTCCACCCCGAGTGGCTGGCCAACCCAGTCCTCGTCCTGAAGAACAACAAGACATGGCGCATGTGTATCGACTACACCAGCCTCAACAAGGCCTGTCCCAAGGATCTGTTCGCTCTACCGCTGATCGACCAAGTCATCGACTCGACCACCGGGTGCGAGCTCCTGTCCTTCCTGGACGCTTACTCCAGCTACCACCAGATCAAGCTAGACCCGGCTGATGCCCTGAAGACGTCCTTCATCACGCCCTTTGGGGCGTATTGCTACATCACCATGTTGTTCCTCTTGAAGAACACCGGCGCTACCTTCCAACGCTACATGCAGAAATGCCTGCTGCCGCAACTCTGCCACAATATCCACGTGTACGTGGACAACATCGTGGTGAAGACCAAGCGGCACCTCACGCTCCTCGACGATTTGAAGGAAACATTCGCCAACCTAAGGTCAAGCTCTACCCGTAAAAATGTGTCTTCGGCGTCCCAGCCGGAAAGCTACTCGGCTTCCTTGTCTCGGAACGCGGCATTGAGGCAAACCCGAAGATGATCAAGGCCATCGAGCGCATGCGCAAGCCGGCTCGGTTGCGCGATGTCCAGAAGTTCACCGGATGCTTGGCCTCGGTCAATCGGTTTCTAAGCCGGCTGGGCGAGAGGGCGCTACCCCTGTACCAGCTGATGAAGAAGACGAGCCCGTTCGAATGGAACGGCAAGGCAGACGAGGCCTTCCAAGACCTCAAGCGCATGCTCTCCATCGCACGAGTCCTGGCCGCACTGACCGACAAGGAGCCGCTATTGCTCTACATAGTCGCGACCTTGCGGGTGGTCAGCACGGTGCTGGTGGTCGAGCGACTAGAGAAGGGCAAGATCCAAGCCGTCCAGCGCACAGTCTACTACTTGAGCGAGGTGCTCTACATCTCCAAGAAGAACTACCCGCACTACCAGAAGATGTGTTACGGCGTGTATTTCACCGCCAAGAAGCAGAAGCAGTATTTCCAAGAGCACGTTCTCACCGTGGTTAGCATGGCGCCTATCGAAGAAATCATCGGGTGTCGGGATGCCTCTGGCCGGGTCGCCAAGTGGGCGATCCAGCTAGCCGTCCACACCATCCTCTACGAGAGCCGCACCACGATCAAGTCTCAAGCCCTGGCCGACTTCCTCGTCGACTGGACCGAGACCCAGTACTTGCCACCGCCCCCCGACTTGACGCATTGGCGCATGCACTTCGACGGGTCGAAGACGCGACTCGGCTTGGGGGCCGGCATCATACTGTCGTCCCCGAAGGGCGACCGACTCCGCTACGCGCTCCAGAACCACTTCGCCGCCTCCAACAACGTCGGCGAGCACGTGTGCACGGCCTCCGGCTTGCCAAGGAACTCGGCATCTGGCGCATCCTGTGCTACGGCGACTCGGACCTAGTGGTGCAGCAGTGCTCCGGCGAGTGGGACGCCCACGACTCAAACATGGCAAGCTACTGTTTCCTCGTCCAGAAGCTGTCCGGATCCTTCGAGGGTTGTAAGTTCCTCCACGTCCCGCGTGCGGAGAACAAAGCAGCCGACCCGCTCACCAAGATCGCGTCATCACGACAAGCCATCTCATCCGACGTCTCCCTCGAGCACCTGCGCAAGCCGTCCGTCAAGCCATCGCTGGACTCTGAGTCCATCCACGTTCCATACGACCCGGCCGCACCTCAACCCAGCCGGGGGCTGCTGAACCCGGCCCGAGGGCTGCGAAACCCGGCCCGGGGGCTGCTCAGCTCGACCCAGCCACCATCGTCCCGGACCCGGCCGTTGCCATCCTGTAGGACCTTGAGAAGAGGTGTCTAGAGGGGGGGTGATTAGACACTAAGTACCAAAGTTGCAGTTTTTAAGTTTCTTTAAGTTTAAGTGGAGTTTAGGCATAATTTCATCAATCACAATACATATCAAGCAAGCATGCAAAGAGTATATGAGCGGCGGAAAGTAAAGCATGCAACTTGCAAGAAAGTAAAGGGAAGGGTTTGGAAGATTCAAACGCAATTGGAGACACGGATGTTTTTGCCGTGGTTCCGATAGGTGGTGCTATCGTACATCCACGTTGATGGAGACTTCAACCCACGAAGGGTAACGGCTGCGCGAGTCCACGGAGGACTCCACCCAAGAAGGGTCCACGAAGAAGCAACCTTGTCTATCCCACCATGGCCGTCGCCCACGAAGGACTTGCCTCACTAGCGGTAGATCTTCACGAAGTAGGCGATCTCCTTGCCCTTACAAACTCCTTGGTTCAACTGCACTATCTTGTTGGAGGCTCCCAAGTGACACCTAGCCAATCTAGGAGACACCACTCTCCAAGAAGTAACAAATGGTGCGTTGATGATGAACTCCTTGCTCTTGTGCTTCAAATGATAGTCTCCCCAACACTCAACTCTCTCTCAATGGGTTTAGATCTGGTGGAAATTAGATTTGAGTGGAAAGCAACTTGGGGAAGGCTAGAGATCAAGATTCATATGGTAGGAATGGAATATCTTGGCCTCAACACATGAGTAGGTAGTTCTCTCTTAGAAAATGTATGTTGGAAGTGTAGGTTCAGTCTGATGGCTCTCTCCACGAATAAAGAGGAGGTAGAGGGGTATATATAGCCTCCACACAAAATCTAACCGTTACACACAATCTGCCAAACTCGGTGGGACCGAATCGTTAAACTCGGTCCTACCGATTTAGCAAATAATGTGACCGTTAGGGTTTTCGGTGGGACCGAAATGCAACTCGGTGAGACCGATATGGTTAGGGTTAGGGTATAACGTAATCTCAGTTGGACCGATTACACAAACTCGGTGAGACCGATTTGGTAATAAGCTCTCCAGAGAGTTGGTCAGGCAAACTCGGTGGGACCGATTACTCAAACTCGGTGGGACCGATTTTGGTAATAAGTTTCTAGAGAGTTTGCATTGTAATCTCGGTAGTACCGATTGCTCAAACTCGGTGAGACCGATTTGATAATGTACATACACAGAGAGATTACAATCCCATCTTGGTGAGACCGAGATCCCTATCGGTAGGACTGATTTGCTTAGGGTTTGTGGCAGTGGCTATGACCTTTGGAATCGGTGGCGCCGAATAGGAAGAATCGGTGTGACCGATTTTGGCTTTAGGTTTAGGTCATTTGTGGAAGTGGGAAAGTAGCTGAGGGTTTTGGAGCATATCACTAAGCACATGAAGCAAGAGGCTCATCAAGCAACACCTCATCCCTCCTTGATAGTATTGGCTTTTCCTATAGACTCAATGTGATCTTGGATCACTAAAATGTCAAATAAAGAGTCTTGAGCTTGAAGCTTGAGCCAATCCTTTGTCCTTAGCATCTTGAAGGAGTTCCCACATCCTTTAGTCCCTTCCACTCCATTGTTGAACTTATCTGAAATATACTAGATAAAAGTGTTAGTCCAACAAGAGATATGTTGACATTAATTACCAAAACCACCTAGGGAGCACTTGTGCTTTCACATCCCTGACCCGGGGACTGCTCAGCCCAGCTCGGGGGCTGCCGACTCGGAACCCACCCTAGTGGCTGATGACCCACAAGTATAGGGGATCTATCGTAGTCCTTTCGATAAATAAGAGTGTCGAACCCAACGAGGAGCAGAAGGAAATGATAAGCGGTTTTCAGCAAGGTATTCTCTGCAAGTACTGAAATAAGGGGTAACAGATAGTTTTGTGATAAGATAAATTGTAACGAGCAACAAGTAACAAAAGTAAATAAAGTGCAGCAAGGTGGCCCAATCCTTTTTGTAGCAAAGGACAAGCCTGGATGAACTCTTATAATAGGAAAAGCGCTCCCGAGGACACATGGGAATATCGTCAAGCTAGTTTTCATCACGCTCATATGATTCGTGTTCGGTACTTTGATAAATTGATATGTGGGTAGACCGGTGCTTGGGTACTGACCTCACTTGGACAAGCATTCCACTTATGATTAACCTCTATTGCAAGCATCCGCAACTACAACAAAAGTATTAAGGTAAACCTAACCATAGCATGAAACATATGGATCCAAATCAACCCCTTACGAAGCAACACATAAACTAGGATTTAAGCTTCCGTCACTCTAGCAACCCATCATCTCCTTATTACTTCCCAGTGCCTTCCTCAAGGCCCAAATAATGGTGAAGTATTATGTAGTCGACGTTCACATAACACCACTAGAGGTTAGACAACATACATCTTATCAAAATATCGAACGAATACCAAATTCACATGACTACTAATAGCAAGACTTCTCCCTTGTCCTCAGGAACAAACGTAACTACTCACAAAGCATATTCATGTTCATGATCAGAGGGGTAATAATGTGCATAAAGGATCTGAACGTATGATCTTCCACCAAATAAACCAACTAGCATCAACTACAAGGAGTAATCAACACTACTAGCAACCTACTAGCACCAATCCCGGACTTGGAGACAAGAATTGGATACAAGAGATGAACTAGGGTTTGGAGATGAGATGGTGCTGGTGAAGATGTTGATGGAGATTGCCCTCTCCCGATGAGAGGAGCGTTGGTGATGACGATGATGATGATTTCCCCCTCCCGGAGGGAAGTGTCCCCGGCAGAACAGCTCTGCCGGAGCCCTAGATTGGTTCCGCCAAGGTTCCGCCTCGTGGCGGCAGAGTCTCATCCCGAAAGGTTCTCTTCTATTTTTTTCTCATCGAAAGACTTCATATGGGAGAAGATGGGCGTCCGAGAGCGACCAGGGGCCCCACGAGGTAGGGGGCGCGCCCAGGGGGGCGCGCCCTCCACCCTCATGAGCAGGGTGTGGGCCCCCTGGCCTTCATCTTTGGCGACGATTTTTCTTTATTTATTTTAAGGTATTCCGTGGAGTTTCAGGACTTTTGGAGTTGCGCAGAATAGTCCTTCAATATTTGCTACTTTTCCAGCCCAGAATTCTAGCTGCCGGCATTCTCCCTCTTCATGTAAATCTTGTAAAATAAGAGAGAATAGCCATAAGTATTATAACATAACATGAAATAACAGCCCATAATGCAATAAATATTGACATAAAAGCATGATGCAAAATGGACGTATCAGTGGCCGTCTTCGTCGTGGTTACGGCCCCATCTTGGGCCCTCCCGAAATCAGAATTTTTGGAGAATGGGGTTCTTCCCATGGACGAGATCGAAGCTCGGCAAATACAGCGCCGGGCGTCCGCCTACAGCTTCATCAACAACGAGCTCGTCAAGCGCAGCTCCACCGGCGTGTTACCAGCGCTGCGTCGAGCAGGAAAAGGGCATCGACATCCTCCTCGTCATACACCAGGGCGAGTGCGCGCACCACGCCGCATCACGATCCCAGGTGGCCAAGGCGTTCCGCCATGGTTTCTACTGGCCCACGGCCCTCCAAGATGCCGAGTCGCTCGTCCTCAAGTGTGAGGGATGCTAGCGCTTCAGCAAACGCAGCCACCAGCCGGTGTCAGCACTCCACACCATACCGATCGCCTGGCCCTTCGCGGTCTGGGGACTCAACATGGTGGGACCCTTCAAAACCTCTCGAGGCGGCATGACGCACTTGCTAGTGGCAGTGGATAAATTCTCCAAGTGGACCGAGGCAAGAACAATCAAGAAACTGGACGGGCCAATAGCCATCCGGTTCATCAAGGACATAGCGGTGCGCTACGGCATGCCGAACAGCATCATCACCGACAATGGCACCAACTTCCCAAGGGCGCGCTCGAGCAATACTGCTTTGTCTCCGGCATCTGGCTCGACCTGGCCTCCGTTGCGCATCCGCAGTCCAACGGACAGGTCGAGCGGGCCAATGGACTCATCCTATCCGACGTCAAGCCACGACTTGTCGAGCCACTCATCCGCTCACCCGGCAGCTGGCTTGACGAGTTGCCGGCTGTTCTCTGGAGTCTACGCACCACGCCGAATCGGTCGACCGGGTTCACCCTGTTCTTCCTCGTCTACGGAGCCGAAGCCATCATCCCGACCGACGTCGAGTTCGACTCGCCGCGCGTCGCGATGTACACTGAAGCTGAAGCCAGAGAAGCCCGTGAATATGGCGTCGACCTGCTCGAAGAAGCATGCCTCCTGGCGCTGAGTCGCTTGGCCATCTACCAGCAAGGCCTAAGGCACTACCACAACAAGAAGATCAAGCCCCTCATGTTCCGCCAGGGTGTCCTCGTCCTCCGACTCGTCCAAGAGAAGGAAGGCCAGCACAAGTTGTCCCCTCCATGGGAGGGCCCATTCATCGTGAGCAGGGCCTTGCGCGACCGCAACGCCTACTACCTCATCGATGCTCGGAAGTCAAGGAAGTGCAAGAAGGACACCGCCAGTGAAGAAACAACCCGGCCGTGGAATGCGGAACTCCTCCGCCCATTTTACAGTTAGCCACATGAGTGTATGTGTAGTTGCCTTTTGTAAACGCATGAACCTATGGGGTCCCCGAACGAGACTCGGGGGCTGCCTTTTATCGACAAATTTATTGCGTCCTTATTTTTCTACATCACTATACCACTGAACCCGGCCACCCGTCTGACTCGCTCGACCCGGGGGCTCGGGAGCTGGCCACCTCGATCACCACCCCGCCGCCTTACTTGGTGGTTCCTGATAAAAGTTAGGATGCCGCGGTCCTCACTTCGCCCTAAAGCCACAGATCCAGCTTTGGCTGTCGGCTGGCAAGCACAACGGGCCAAAGCTCCTTTACGCTTCATACACTAAGTCAAAGGTTGCCGGGTCAATCAACCCGGATCGCCATTCATCAAATAAACAACAGCACGACCGGCTGCTCGCCAACCGGCTCCGCTGGATTGCCGCCAGTCGGCCCAGTGGGTGTTTTGCTCGCGCTTAACGTTTCGAGGAACCCAAGTCCTGCACGCTCCTCTCGAAAAACTGAACTCCTTGTCACGGACCGGAGCCTCGGCCGTCTGACTCGCGGGGGGGGGAGGTTCGACAAAGGAAAAGCGCATGAAATCGGTCCAAAAAACGGAAGGCAAAAGTAAAAGCACCCACGACATTTACACAAATATTTAAAGGCCCACGGCCCGAGTTCATTACACCCTAAAACCCCAGTGGGTTGGTGGACCTGCTACTTAACAAATTTTACAAAGTGTCTCACGCATCTCCAGCACCGCGTCGTGACATCGACGGCTCTTCCCTGGCAGCCTCCGGGTCCAGCGAGGTGCCGGTGTCCTCCTCGGCATTCGCGTCGCGGTAGAAGCCCGTCTCCTCCGAGCTCCCCATCGAATCGCGGAGGAGCAAGCCGTAGTCGTCGCATTCTACGGCCTTGCCATCTTCCGTCCGCTCCGGATGGAACTCGTCGTGGAAGGCGAACTCGGCGATGTAGCTGGCCCGGGAGGCGATCCAGCCGGCTTGCTCCTACAGAAGCTGCTCTGAACCAGCCCGCTGGCCCATCAACGCATCCAGCTGCAGGTCTGAATGCCAGGACAGCGCGAATCGGAGCGCCATCTTAGCTCTAGCACGAATGGCGGAGAGGCGCCACTCGCCAAGACGGTCCGGGCCCGTCTCCAACCAACGCGCCAGGCGCGAGAAGCTGCTTGGTTGGACGGAGCCTGGCCACAGGGCCGCCGTCATTGCGGTGCCGGCTCGGGACAGCCGCTCCATCTGCGTTCCCAGGACCCGCATACGGGCCTCAGCGGCAGCGATGATCTCCGGGAAGGACCAGGCCGCCTGCGGATCCGTCCTGGACCCAACGGTGCCGGTCGGGTCGCGCTGATAGTGGACGGCTTCCTCCGCCAGCTGCTGCGTCTCCGGGAAGGCCCCTGTCGCAAGGAAGAAGCAAGTCAGAAGAAGAACAACAAGGAAGAAAGGCCGGATCCCGACCCGGTAAACTACAAGAAACAACACTTACTGGAGAAGGACTCTTCCAGGTGCTGTGCCTCAAGCAACGTACCGCGCCGCTCCCGCTCAATGGCGCGGTCGTGCTCCTCGAGAGCCTTCACCAGGTTGGCCGCCTTAGCAAGGGCCGCCTTCAGCTCGGCGTCCTTGTCCTCGGCCGCCTCGCGGCGACGGGCCTCGTCCTCACGGGCCCCCTCAGCCGTGGTGACCCGCCCCCGCAGGCGTTCCACCTCGGCCTGGAGCCAGCCCTTATCGTTGGCCAGCTGGCCGCGCTGTTGGTCCGCCTCCACCACGGCCCGCTGCGCCTCCGCGACCTTGGCGGCCTCTGCCTTGAGGTGTCTCTTGTGACCCGCCAGCTGCTCACACAGTCGGTTGGCCTCATCGAGAGACCTCCGAGCCGCGGCCGCCTCCGCCCTTGCCTGCGCCGCCTTGATGCTAAAATGGCCGGTGTAGGCAATGAGCCGGTCGTAGTGATGACCGGCCCAGAGCAGACGAGTCTGCCAGGACAGCACCTCAGCAGCGAAAAAGAAGAATTCAGCAGAAGAAAAAAGCAAGACTAAAGATTTGGCCCAACTGTTACACAGTTGGCCCGAATCTCAGGGGCTACACCCAGTGGGTGCGCTAGCGCGCCCCCACTAGAAAAGAGCACGACAGTACCTGCGGCGATGCAGAGCTCCTCCTCTTTGGTGGCGAGCTGCTCCATGAGCTCCCGGTGCTTGCCCAGAAGACAATTGTAGGCGGCGACCTGGAAGGCGTCGAGATGCTGAAGAAAGCAGAAGTCAGAACAAGGTCAAAAGCTCTAAAGATTCGACCCAACTACTACATAGTTGGCCCGAACCTCGGGGGCTACACCCAGTGAGTGCGCTGCCACGCCCCCACAAAGAAGAAATTGCAAGAAAAAGAAGACTTACTAGGAATGCGCGCTCCAGGTCACGCGTCCGCTCCACCTCGGCCTGGGCGAAGGCCTCGAGCCGTTCCGTCCGGCCTCGCAGGCGGCGGCTGACGGCGTCCAGCGCCACCTCCTCCTGGGTCTGAGGCCCGAAGACGACGGTGCCCCCGCTTTGCACCAGCTGTGGCACGGCAGCTCAGCGCCCTTCCTGCCGGGGCACCAAGACGTGCTCCCCGCTGGCCGCTCGCGACGCGGCCAGCACCTCCTCCGACGCCCCTCCCGGCGCCGACGATGACCCGGGCATCGGGACGCCCTGCGATGCCGCCTCCGGACCGGACGCCGGGACGGTCTGTTGTGCCACCTCCGGCCCAGCTGCCAGGGTGGCCTCGGCGGTGCCTCCTCCAAAACCGGCGGCGCCTCTGGCACCGCCACCCGCAGCGCCTCCTCCAAGACGATGCCACCTCCATCACCATCAGCCCCCGCTCGCGCGGCCATGTTGGCCCATGGCGGGGTGTCATCTGCCACCTCCACGACTTCCCGGTCGAGGACCACCACCTCAGCCCGGCCTCTGCGACCGCGCTCCCTCACCGACGACGGCTCAAAGACCGTCGCTGCCACCACTGTGCCCTCCGGCATCTCGTGCCAGGCCGGCTTCGCGGCTCGCGCCCATGCCTCCGCCATGTCGGTCCAAGCACGGACCAACGCCGCCTCCAGCTCCGCCTCGGCCCGGTTCATGTCCCGCCAGGCCAAGGCCTCGGCGTCCTTCCGGTCCAGGCCGAGGTCCGAGTCGCCCTGCCCCTCCACCTCGCCCTGTTCGGTGAGGTCGGACTGGCTCCTGCGGAACGCGGCCCTTCAGCGGTCGCGGCTTCTGCCGCTGCCCTTGCCAGCGCGATTGGTGACCTGAAGAAGAAGACAGAATGAGCAAGAAAGAAAGAAGACAAGCTCAAGAAATCCGGGCGCAAACAAGATATGAAGCTTACCCCGTCAAGACCGGGACCGGGGTCGACGGCCCGTGCCCGCTACCGCGCTTCCTCTTAGCCGGCCTACCGGCCCCGGCCGGGTCCGCCATGCGCTTCAGGGGCTGGGGTCGCGGCGCGACGCTGTCCTTCCCATGCAGGCGGCTCGGCGCCGCCCCGTGCGAGGACCCGTCTCCGCCCGCGTCGTCGCCTCCCCCACCCAGCGCCACTACACCAAGAAGCCGGCGTCAGCATTGGTCGCTCCGTGCCGTGATCAGCAATTCAAGACACATAAAGAAAGAAACGAGACTTACCCGCACGACGCCCAGCGTCGGCGTCGGACTCGGCTTCCTCCTCACCACCATGGGCCGCGGGCTCCTCTGGCGGCACCGGCGCCACCTGCGGCAGAGCACGGGTGTAAGGATGCCGAATCGCGTTCAGAAGTATCTCCCGCGTCGCGTCAGGACGGAAGAGGAGGTGCGCAGTAGGAACGTAGGAAGACCAAACACTCACCTGTGGCGCCGGGTCGGACTCGTTGTACGGCGCCTTGCCGAACCGCCAGTCCTCTCCAAGGTTGGCCCTGGAGATGCCGTTCACGCCGCGCGTGTTCTGCTCCGCCGACAGCCGCGTCGACCCCATACGGTTGGGGTCTTGAAGGCCGGCCATCTCGCCGATGAGGCAGGAGCGCCCCTGAAGCGGAAGGACCTGGCGCATGATGAAAGCAGCGAGGAGGTCGGTGCCGGTGAGCCCCTTCTGCGTCTGCATCACCGTCACCCGCTTGTAGAGGTTGACGATCTCCTGCGACGGGCGCCTGGGCGAGTAGCCCCAGTTCGTCTTCGCCCCATGGTTGCAGATGTAGAAGCAGTTCTGCCACTTCTTGGCAGAGTCCTCCAGCGGGATCTTGGGGAAATCCCTCCCCGATCGCTTCAAGATAACGGCGGCGCCGCAATCGGCGAACTCCCTGGCCGACGGCCCCTGCTGCTTCAAGGAGAAGAAGCGCACCCAGAGGTCGATCGTGGGCTCGACCCCCAGGTACCCCTCGCAGAGCATGATGAAGCCGGAGAGCTGTACGATGGCGCCGGCGCCAAGATGATGCGGCTGGAGCCCGAAGAACTCTAGGAACACGCGGAAGAAGATGCTCGCCGGTAGCCCGAACCCGCGCTCGAATTGCGTGAGGAAGACCACGCGCTCCTGCCCCTCGGGAAAAGCCCTCTGCTCACCACGCGGCAGGCGGATACCAATGTCCGTCTCCCGCGGCAGGCGCCGTGTCGCCCGGAGCTGGGTGATGTCCTCGGGGGTGACATTCGAGCCCATCCAGGAGCCCGATGGCAGCGACATGGTCGAAGGAAGAAAAAGAAAGATGAACGGAGAAGGAGTTCTGCTCGGAGCAGTGGGTGCCGCAGTGCGTCGGTTGCAAAGAGCGGAGCGAGAGCAAAGGGACAGGAGGGCGCGAGCGAGAATAATGTCCGCCGCCGCCCTGCCCCCCAATTTATAACCCTCAGTTTGAACGTAGGAAAGTGAGGAAGTGGGATCGTCTGCACGCACCCGTTCCAGTACCCCGCAATAAATGCGCACGTACACGCGCAGTAACTACCTGGGGAAGAGCAACCGACCCCCGGACGCCGCAATAAATTCGCGCACGTGGGCCAAGGGCGCACGGCGGCAGGCCTCAGCCCGTCGCCCAGTCCCGTCCCGCGCATGGCCTGTCAGGCCCCTCCGTCTTCCGGGCACCACGTGGCACCCGCGCAAAGGCCAAGGATTGCCCCAAGATTTGACGGACTCCTCGGTTCCTGCCACGGCCGGGGTGCCGTGATCCGGTTTCTGAGAAAACCGGCAGACAGTGGGTGTTGCCGGACCCGGCGCTCGCAGAATCCGCCTTGCTTAAGGGGGAAACTGCGAAGGCCCACTCGTCCGAAGACGGTGGACCTTCACAGCTTCGGGGACTACTGTCGGGGGGATGGAACCCGGGCAGGCAACAGAACCCGGATCCTCTTCAAAAACAACAGGGCTGGCACCGCCCCACAATACCGGCTCGCACTTGGCTGGGTCGCTCGACCCGGCCAGGTCCCGTGACCCAGCAGGACACGTCGACTCGACCCCAACGACTAGCGCAAGATAGCCAAACTCGGCATGACCAAAGCTTCCTCAACAAGTCAGCACCACCTGTGGCATGCTCCGCAATCCGTCCACGGGTCAGCTCCCGTCCCATCCAGGCCGTATGATGGGACGAGTCTTCAATCAGCGATGACCGAGGCAATAGTGCCCCGCCCATGCCTCTCGTCAGCCGGATTGTGGCAACAGTGCCCCTCACCTACCCGCTGACCAGGGCCGGCGTGGCTACAGTGCTCCCGCCCTCACCGCTGACGACAGCAAGCGGCAGCCTGACGAAGAGCACTGTACACGACTCGTCTCGGCCACGCCCTAACGATCGACAAGACGGCGCATAGTTCCCCTAGGCATGTGGGGCCCGCACCTAGAGGAACCCAGGGAACCACAAGACCTCAGCGGGACCCTGCCCGGGTCCCCGGACACCGACAAAACGGACCCACCGACCTGTAACATTACCATTGTACCCCTGGGGGTTGGTCTATAAAAACCCCTAGGAGCCCGCGATCAGAAAAGCAGGCAGAAAGTAGAGAACGCATACGAGAGAAAAGCAAGTAAACATAGGGCTAGCCACCAAACAGCAACACCGGGGAGAAGGAGCAGCCCAAGCCTTGGCCAGCTTCCTTCCCCCTCCAAACAGCTCTAGGAGCGACATTGTATTATCGATCATCCAACCACACTTGGCAGGACTAGGGGTATTATCTCTCCGGAGAGCCCCGAACCTGGGTATGTCCGACGTCCCGCGCCCGCTCATGCCAACCTCGCCACTGGAGTCCACTAGCACCCTCGAGGCTCCTCCTCTCTTTAGCCATCCCCTGGCATCTGTCGTGCGCCCACCACGACAGGCCTATAGAACAACTGATAGAAATTCTATGGGTATGTCTCCTTATAAGCTGGTTTATGGAAAAGCTTGTCATTTACCTCTTGAGTTAGAACATAAAGCATATTGGGCAATAAAAGAACTCAACTATGACTTCAAACTTGCCGGAGAAAAAATGTTATTTGATATTAGCTCATTAGATGAATGGAGAATGCAAGCTTATGAAAATGCCAAATTGTTTAAAGAAAAATTTAAAACATGGCATGATAAAAGAATCCAAAAGAGGGAATTCAAAGTTGGAGAATATGTTCTTTTGTACAACTCTCATTTCAGATTCTTTGCAGGAAAACTTCTCCCCAAATGGGAAGGACCGTATGTTATTGAAGAGGTTTATCGCTCTGGAGCTATCAAGATCAATAATGCCAAAGGTACAGACCCGAAGGTGGTCAATGAACAAAGAATTGAACACTATATTTCAGGTACGCCTATTAATGCTGAAAGCAATATTATCCAAACCATGACACCGGAGGAACACATAAAAGAAACCTTCCGGAGCACTCTAGTATAACTAAAAAAGAGGAGCTATGTGATACGGTAAGTAAACGGACTCTGAAAAATCTGCAAAAATATTTTCTATCAGCTTTGGAATATTACAAAAATTAGGAAATAAGAAATAGCCAGGAACGCACCCGAGGGGGGCACAAGACACTAGGAGGCGCCAGGGGCCCCTGGCGCACCCAGGTGGATTGTGCCCACCTCGGGAACCTTCCTAACTCCACTTTTCTTCCGTTCGCTTGTTTCCAAGATAAAATATCTTTATATACCCCCCAAATGTATTGACCACCGTATCACGGAGAAATCTTATATTCTTCTTTCTTGATGTTTTCTGTCAGATCTAGATCTCCATCGCCTCTTCGAGCTCCTCCAAGGACAAGTTCTTCGAGAATTTCATCAACCCATATTTGTGGGAAGTGATGCAACACCCTGAAGCTATTGAAATGCATGACAGGGTGCGACACATTCGGCACGTCCAGGGGCCCAAGAGGACGGGAACTGTGGAGGCTAGGCTGGAAGCTATGGAGCAAGAGGTCTTCAAGTGCACGGGGATGGTGGAGCGCGGACTCAATGCCAATCACCTCAAGAGTACGGATTTTACCCGTGATCTCAAGGTGGATGGTCGGTCCATGAAGGACGTCGTCTTCACCCTCAACGAGCAAATCAACTTTCTGCAAAGCCAAATCTATGATCTCCAAAACCAAGTCTTTGAATATGAGGCAAGGCTTAAAGGTATGAGTTTGGCTACCAGTTGCAGGACTCGTGATTCTCGTTCTTCCTCGTATGATGGTCAACCACTTCCATGGAAACCGGAGGATAAGCTCGCTAATACCTCATCACCACCACCATCATCTTCATCACCAAAGGAGAATTAAGTTCATGATATGGGTGAGGGAGTCCTAGATTAGGGGGTCCTCGGGTCTCTGGTCTATTCGATATGGGTCGGACTGATGGGCCGTGAATATAAAGCAGAAGACCATCCCCCATGTCCGGGTAGCACTCCTATATGCGTGGACGACAAGATTGGTGTCTGGATATTCTATTTCCCTTCCTTGTAAGTCGGCCATGTACAACCCTAGGTCCCTCTGGTGCCTATATAAATCAGAGGGTTTAGTCCGTAGATAAAAATAGAAGAATCATAGGCTAGACAGCTAGGATTATCCATTACAATCTCGAGGTAGATCAACTCTTGTAACCCCTATACTCATCGAATACAATCAAGCAGGACATAGGGTTTTACCTCCTTAAAGAGGGCCCGAACCTGGGTAAACATTGTGTCCCTTTGTCCCTTGTTACCATTGATCCTCAGACGCACGGCTTGGGCCCCCTACCTGAGATCTGCTAGTTTTGACACCTACATTGGTACTTTCATTGAGAGCTCTGCTGTGTTGTCAACTGAGGAATCAATGGCTCGCCTCATCATCAACGACGATGTTGTGTACGAGGAGACCTTTCTCCCTGGTTAGCTCTTTGTGTTCGGCGGCTTCATGCTATGTGCCAACTCGACTGACCACCTTGAGCAGGTCGACAGCTATGCCCCCGGTCACCAGATCAAGTTTGGAAGCCTAAACTACACTGGTGATATCCGAGGACACCTGATCTATGAGGGGTTCACGGCCCCGGCCACCGCTCTCCACCCATATGAAGAAGGTCCTTCGGATTCACTATCAGATCCCGTCCAAGGGTCGATGATCGTACCTTCCTCGGCCTTAGATCCAGGGCAGACCACATGTCCGAAGACGGAAGGATTTAACCCCGCCGGACCTGTAACAGAGCTCCCAACCGGAAACCCAGATGCGACAACACCGTTTGCGAACCCACAGTCCAACAGGACTGTCCCTGTTATCGGGAAGCCGAGCTCGCCTCTGGGCATTGTCGTGGTTCTAAGTCTGACAGTAGAATGGGGGTAGGTATGGAGAGGCAAGATCCTAGCTATGGAGCAGTTGACAAGGGATGTACGAGTTCAGGCCCTTCTCAGAGGAAGTAATAGCCCTACGTCTCGGAGCCCGGAGGCGGTCGACTAGATTATGTGTGTATAGATTACAGGGGTGCGAACCCTTTACACTAAGGAGGGGGTGGCTTATATAGTGTCTGCAGACCCCTCCGGCCCTCATTTATGCAGGGTTTAAAGTACATTAAGGTCTGGCGTTTCTGGTAACGCCTTACATAAAGTGTCATTATGGCCATAAAGACTACTTAATTACAGACCGTTGAATGCGGGGTGCCTCTTGATCTCCTGGTGGTCGAGTGAGTCTTCATGGTCGAGTCCTTTGCGTCCGTCGAGGGTGTCCTTGGGAAGGGTACTTAAGACAGGTCTGTGACCCTACCCTAGGTACATGACTTCATTATTAGCCCCCGAATGGATCGAGGTTTGAGTGAGGAAGGAGTTGATAATATTTCTGACCTGCTTTTGTGTCCTGAACACGTCTCATCTTGGACCAATAATCTTTTGTTGATGGCAGCAACTTTTCTTTCAGTCCCCTTGATCCATTCTTTTCTCCCGTCGAGTGAACTTTTGAACTTAGTAAACTTCCGAGCGACGGATCGCAGGAAATCTACCGTCTGACAGATTGATCTGCTGTTAGCGGATTCCGTGGGATCCGAATTTTGGGAAGCGCGCGAAGCGGGGCGGACCGCGGCGCTCGAATGGGATAGGGCATGGACGCCTCGATTTCCGTGCCGCCTTTTTCGCCACGTATCACGCGTGCGCGACTCTTTCTGGATGTGATAGGATTGCCTGGGCCCACTCGTCAGCCACTCGGAAGCGTCCTTATAAAATGCGTCGGGCGAGAGTTTTTGAACAGTACCCCCCCATTTCTCCTTCTTCCCTCTCCATCTCCGCCCGCCGTGCCCGCTCTCGCCCCCGCTCATCCACTCTTCGTGCGCTTCGCTGGCGACAATGGTGAAGGAGAAGACGGCGGCCTTGGAGCGCGCGAAGAAGGCGACGGTGACGGGGAAGGCGAAAGGGAGAGCGTCCAGTCGGGGCGGATCCTCGTCAAGGTCCCGCCTGCCGCAAGGTTGGGTCCAAGGGGATTGGATCCGCTCGACCATCACCGAGACGGATCTCAACGACTTGGCCAATGAGGGCCTGATCCCTCACGGGGCAGCGAGGCTCCCGGGGAATGAGTGGCAACCGCAGCCGCAGGAGGGTGAGTGCGTTCTTCTAGCTACTCACGTAGACCGTGGGGTCTCCCTGCCTCCGAGTGTTTTCTTGGGATTCAGTTGAGGAGCAAGAGTACTTTTCCGACCATGACCCTTCCTGAGTCGGTCAGAGGATGGCAGTCGACTTGGTTCTACTGCCAAGACGAGTCGACGCCGGGGCAGTCGACTGGTCTCCCTCCGTTTTCCATGGACCGAGTGAACAAGCCCTCTTCTCTGAAGGTGCTCCCTGAGGAGAAAGCTCAAGTAAAAATGTTAATGGAGCATGTAGTCCAGCTAGTTCGGGAAGGAGTGACGGGTATGGACCTTCTGGAGGTCTTCCTTAGGCGGCGCATCCAACCACTTCAGTACCGAGGCCACCCGATGTGGCTGTACTGTGGAACCGAGGATGAAACTTGGGTCCATCCAGAAGCAGTCGACGACGCCACACTGGAGAGGTGGATGACCGCGATCACAGGGAATAAGGACAACCCTCGATGGGCCAGGAGGATTCCGCCACTCGACCATACCTATACTCCGGACACGGTATGCCCATTTTATCCTTAATTGTAATCTTGCTTTATCCATTCTGCTTTGTTGCAAATTGGTCGATTGACCTTTGTTTTGTTGTCTGTCAGGCCACCACTGAATTATACTCGATGCCCAATGGAGTATAGACGCCGACTGAGGAGGAGGAAGGAAGTGGGGGCGAAAGTCAGGAGGAGTGGGATTCGGATGCTATCGATGATGATGAGGGTGATGACTCTGGTGAGGAGGAAGAGGAGGAGGAGGACGAGGAAGTTGCGCCTCCTCGCTCGGAAAGACGCTCGAAGCTTGTCCATGATCCTGCGACCGAGCGTGGTAAGGGGGTCGCGACTGTCACTCAGTCGACCAAGCGCCCTCGAACCACTTCTCTGGTGCCGACCGAGAAAGCTCCGAAGCAATCCAGAGTGGCGCCGTCGAAGCCGGCTAAGGTCTTGCCGAAGATGCAGATGGTGATCCCCACTATCTCAGGGTAATGATGCTACTTGATTTTTTCTGTTCCATATGAACTTATTCTTGGTCGACTCATGAATCAACCGACTGACTTCTGGAACTGCAGCGCTACTACTTCTGATACCTCAGCCAGGGCTGAAGATCATGAGATGGAAGACGCGGCCACTTCAAAACCTGGTATGACTTTCGTAGTTCCGTCTTCAGTCGATTGGCCCTTTGTCTCTAATTTTGATTCTTTTCTGTAGCTCCGTCTAATGTCGTTATTAACCTTCCTGATGACGACGATGAGGAACCACTCAGGCAAAGGAGGAGCAGGAAAGCGTCTGCTGGCAAGGCGACTCAGGATGTGCCAGCACCCGAGACACTGGTCGCGGAGGGAGAGAACATCACTTGGCCTACCGTATCTTTTGCGGTGTCGTTGACGAGTGCTTGCCTCTCGTTGTCGAGTGCTGCACAGCCTTCACTTTTCTCGACCCACTATGTCCCAGAGGACCAAGCCAGTTCTGCGAAAGAAGCAATACGCCAGGTGGGAGTCATGATGGAGAAAGTGAAGGCCATCCGAGAAGCCAGCCAGGCAGCCTATGACGCCAGTTCAGCTCTTCAGAGTAACGTTTAGGTCAGTCGGTCACCGCCTGTTCTGTTAGGATATGATTCTGAAGATTCTTCTTTCTAAAATTCCTAGTGATTGTCCTACACCCACTGGGTGTGTCGATTGAAATTCCGAGTTAGTGGGGGCACGCTGAGTGCACCCACTGGGTGTAGTCCCCAAGGCTATGGTGGACTGCTGGCAGTCGACCATAGTCTTTATGTCTTAAGTTTTTCCTTTATTCGACTAGGTCGAATGGATTCATAAACCGGTGGGGGCACGCTGAGTGCACCCACTGGGTGTAGTCCCCGAGACTGTGGTCGACTGCTGGCAGTGGACTACAGTCTGAAGAACATCTCCCGTTTTTTTTGTTGTTGGTCGACTGGTCGACTCTAACTTGATAGAACTAGTGGGGGCACCCTGAGTGCACCCACTGGGTGTAGTCCCCGAGACTGTGGTCGAATGTTTGTATTCGGCCGTAGTCTTAGAAACGTATGATTTTTCCTTAGTCACTCGGAAGTGAATTTTCTTTGACATCTATCGATTGGTTCTTCGTAGAAATGCTGCGACCTTGCAGCTCGTTATACTGAGTTGGAGAACAAACACATCCAGCTCGAGCTTGATCTGAAGCTGGCCCAGGAGAATTTAACGAAGGCGAAGGAGGAAGATAAAGGTATGTTTGGTGAGGCTTTCGACGACTGCCTTTGCCCCTCCTTTGTTTCAAAGTCTGATCTTGCTGTAACTTTGTAGGCAAAGTGAAGGATGCCCTGAAGAAAAAAGACCTTGAGTTGGCTGAAATGCAGAAAGCGGCTTTAGAGAAAACCAAGCTCGCAAATGAGAAGTTGGCTTCGGTCACCAAGCTTGAAGAAGAAAACACCAATCTGAAAGCTGCTCTTGATGCTGCCAACAAAGAGGTCAGTCGACTGAAAAGTGATAAGATCGCCCTGAGTGACAAGGCCAGTGAGTTGGTGGGAAAGAAGAACGATCTGGAGGCTTATCTGGGCGGACTCGCCAAGAAGCTATTCCTCATGCTCGAAGGTAATCATTTGCACCAAACAGGTATTTTAACTATGATTTTTCCATTCGACTGTTGTCTTGACTCGGTGGTTGTGCTTGCAGAATTTTGCCAGAACTTTGAAGAGGAGACTGGTCGACTGGAAGTAAACCTGGATCCCATCAACTCTCCTGTGAAGGATGAATTCGCCATGAAAGTGCTTCGGCTCGAATCTCGTGTTGCTGCCGTCATTGATTATCTCGCAAGGCTGAAGGTCGCCACTTCCCGCATCGAAACCACGCTCTGGCCCAGAGAAACACTCCAGAATGACCTCGAGTCTCTGATGACTCGACTGAACACAGTCCCAAGTCGAGTGCAGGAGTGGAAGAAGTCTTCTGCCAGGTGTGGCGCAGGCGTTGCTCTATCTCTGGCCCAAGTTCATTGCAAGGATGCACGAGAGGACAAGCTGGCGGCCCTTAGGGTGGCCAACACCAAGAAGCACGATTTCCGGTCTTTCATGGAGACCTTCATCGCCGCTGCCACTCGGATTGCTGATGGAATCGACCTGGACGAGTTTGTTGCATGTTCTAGCCCTCCAGAGGAGGGGTAAAAAACTTCTGAGCTTGATTCTTTAAATTTGCCTTGGTATGCCGAGTGATTTTTGTAACCGACAAACCTTAACAGGCTTAGCGCCTGAGCACTTTCGGTTCCGTTAGGTGTTATCCGAACTTGGATTCGACGTTTAAATACGCTTGCATTTGGTTTGAGGTATCTTTTGCAGGTTACAGCGAGGTGCTTATTGCAATCGACTTGTTCCCCAATTCACTTAGGCAGGCACTGGGCTGCAGCTAAGCCTCCGAGTGTGAGGTCTGCTCTCCACTCGGTAGGATTTTCAAAACTTAGGCGAGCACTGGGCTGCAGCTAAGCCCCCGAGTGGGAGGTCTGCTCTCCACTCGGTAGGATTTTCAAAACTTAGGCGAGCACTGGGCTGCAGCTAAGCCCCCGAGTGGGAGGTCTGCTCTCCACTCGGTAGGATTTTCAAAACTTAGGCGAGCACGGGGCTGCAGCTAAGCCCCCCGAGTGGGAGGTCTGCTCTCCACTCGGTAGGATTTTCAAAACTTAGGTGAGCACTGGGCTGCAGCTAAGCCCCCGAGTGGGAGGTCTGCTCTCCACTCGGTAGGATTTTCAAAACTTAGGCGAGCACTGGGCTGCAGCTAAGCCCCCGAGTGGGAGGTTCGCTCTCCACTCGGTAGGATTTTTACGGCGTCTCTCTGAAAAATAAGGTGTTAATTGACCTTATCCTTCTTATGGAGAACACATTATACTTGTGGCGTAGCTCGGAAGGAGAGGGTGGCGGTCAGCCTACCCCTCGTCCTCCTTGCGGAGCGCACATTGTACTTGTGGCGTAGCTCAGAGGAGAGGGTAGCAGTCAACCCGCATCTCGCCCTCCTTGCAGAGAACACGTTGTACTTGTGGCGTAGCTCGGAGGAGAGAGTAGCAGTCGACCCGCACCTCGCCCTCCTTGCAGAGCGCACGTTGTAATTGTGGCATAGCTCGGAGGAGAGGGTAGCAGTCGACCTGCACCTCGTCCCCCTTGCGGAGCGCACGTTTGAATTTGAACTTAGGCGAGTGTTTAGACTGCAGCTAAGCCCCCGAGTGGGAGGCTGGCTCACCACTCGGTAGGATTTTATTTAACTCAGGCGAGTACTTGGACTGCAGCTAAGCCTCCGAGTGGGAGGCTGGCTCACCACTCGGTAGGATTTTATTGAAACTTAAGCGAGTGCTTGGACTGCAGCTAAGCCCCCGAGTGGGAGGCTGGCTCACCACTCGGTAGGATTTTATTGAACTTAGGCGAAACGGATTCGCAGCTAAGCCCCCGAGTGAGAGGCTAGCTCTCCACTCGGCAAGGATTTTCAAAACTTAGGCGAGCACTGGGCTGCAGCTAAGCCCCCGAGTGGGAGGTCCGCTCTCCACTCGGTAGGATTTTTACGGCGTCTCTCTAAAAAATAAGGTGTTAATTGACCTTATCCTTCTTATGGAGAACACATTATACTTGTGGCATAGCTCGGAAGGAGAGGGTGGCGGTCAGCCTACCCCTCGTCCTCCTTGCGGAGCGCACATTGTACTTGTGGCATAGCTCGGAAGAGAGGGTAGCAGTCAACCCGCATCTCGCCCTCCTTGCAGAGCACACGTTGTACTTGTGGCGTAGCTCGGAGGAGAGAGTAGCAGTCGAGCCGCACCTCGCCCTCCTTGCAGAGCGCACGTTGGAATTGTGGCGTAGCTCGGAGGAGAGGGTAGCAGTTGACCTGCACCTCGTCCCCCTTGCAGAGCGCACATTTGAATTTGAACTTAGGCGAGTGTTTAGACTACAGCTAAGCCCCCGAGTGGGAGGCTGGCTCACCACTCGGTAGGATTTTATTTAACTTAGGCGAGTACTTGGACTGCAGCTAAGCCTCCGAGTGGGAGGCTGGCTCACCACTCGGTAGGATTTTATTGAAACTTAGGCGAGTACTTGGACTGCAGCTAAGCCTCCGAGTGGGAGGCTGGCTCACCACTCGGTAGGATTTTATTGAAACTTAGGCGAGTGCTTTGACTGCAGCTAAGCCCCCGAGTGGGAGGCTGGCTCACCACTGGGTAGGATTTTATTGAACTTAGGCGAAACAGATTCGCAGCTAAGCCCCCGAGTGAGAGGCTAGCTCTCCACTCGGCAAGGATTTTCAAAACTTAGGCGAGCACTGGGCTGCAGCTAAGCCCCCGAGTGGGAGGTCCGCTCTCCACTCGGTAGGATTTTTACAGCGTCTCTCTGAAAAATAAGGTGTTAATTGACCTTATCCTTCTTATGGAGAACACATTATACTAGTACCGTAGCTCAGAAGGAGAGGGTGGCGGTCAGCCTACCCCTCGTCCTCCTTGCGGAGCGCACATTGTACTTGTGGCGTAGCTCGGAGGAGAGGGTAGCAGTCGACCCACATCTCGCCCTCCTTGCAGAGCACACGTTATACTTGTGGCGTAGCTCGGAGGAGAGAGTAGCAGTTGACCCGCACCTCGCCCTCCTTGTAGAGCGCACATTGTACTTGTGGCGTAGCTCGGAGCAGTGGGTAGCAGTCGACCTGCACCTCGTCCCCCTTGCAGAGCGCACGTTTGAATTTGAACTTAGGCCAGTGTTTAGATTGCAGCTAAGCCTCCGAGTGGGAGGCTGGCTCACCACTCGGTAGGATTTTATTTAACTTAGGCTAGTACTTGGACTGCAGCTAAGCCTCCGAGTGGGAGGCTGGCTCACCACTCGGTAGGATTTTATTGAAACTTAGGCGAGTACTTGGACTGCAGCTAAGCCTCCGAGTGGGAGGCTGGCTCACCACTCGGTAGGATTTTATTGAAACTTAGGTGAGTGCTTGGACTGCAGCTAAGCCCCCGAGTGGGAGGCTGGCTCACCACTCGGTAGGATTTCCTTGAACTTAGGTGAAACGGATTTGCAGCTAAGCCCCGAGTGGGAGGCTGGCTCTCCACTCGGCAAGGATTTTTTTTACAAACTTAGGCGAAACGGATTCGCAGCTAAGCCACCCACTGAGGGGGAATTTTATTGAATAAATAAAAATGACATCGATCATTAGGGAAATTATGACACTATTATTTTGTGAAACATGAACTACAGGAGTACTTTTATTACAACTCATCCGAGTGAATACTTAGGTGTAAAAGGGGCGGAGCAACTCCGCGTTCCAAGCTCGGGGCTCGTCGATGTTGTGCTCGACGTTGTAGAGACGGTACGCTCCATTGTGGAGAACCATGGTGACGATGAAGGGACCTTCCCAAGAAGGAGCAAGCTTGTGTGGTTTCTGCTGATCCACTCAAAGAACCAAATCTCCTTCCTGGAAGGCTCGACTCTTCACATTTTTGGCGTGGAAGCGACGCAAGTCTTGTTGGTAAATGGTCGATCGGATCAGAGCCATCTCCCTTTCTTCCTCTAAAAGGTCGACTGCATCCTGCCGCGCTTGTTCTGCTTCGGCTTCGGTGTAGAGCTTGACCCGAGGAGCGTTGTGGAGCAGGTCACTCGGCAAGACCGCTTCAGCTCCATAGACCAAGAAGAATGGAGTTCTTCCAGTCGACCGGTTAGGCGTGGTCCTTAGACCCCAAAGCACCGAGGGAAGTTCGTCGACCCATGCTCCAGCCGCATGCTTGAGATCACGCATCAGTCGGGGTTTCAACCCTTTAAGAATCAAGCCATTGGCCCGCTCCGCTTGTCCATTCGACTGGGGATGGGCGACTGAAGCATAGTCGACTCGTGTGCCCTGAGATGTGCAGAACCCCTGAATTCTTCCGAATCGAAGTTTGATCCATTGTCAGTGATCATGCTGTGTGGGACTCCATATCTGAATATCAGTTCTCTGATGAAGCTGACAGCGGTACTGGCGTCAAGGTTCTTGATGGGTTTGGCCTCGATCCACTTGGTCAACTTGTCGACTGCTACCAGTACATGTGTGAAACCGCTTCGGCCTGTTCTCAAGGGTCCAACCATATCTAATCCCCATACTACGAAGGGCCAGACGAGTGGTATGGTCTTCAGAGTCGATGCAGGCTTGTGTGACATGTTGGAATAAAACTGACATCCCTCACACTTGTCGACTATCTCCTTTGCCATTTCATTCGCCCTTGGCCAGTAAAATCCGGCTCGGTATGCTTTGGCCACGATGGTCCGAGAGGACGCATGATGGCCATAGGTCCCCGAGTGGATGTCATCAAGGATTATCTGACCTTCTTCTGGCGTTATGCACTTCTGGCCAACTCCAGTCGCGCTCTCTCTGTACAGCTGTCCCTTGATCACAGTAAAGGCCTTGGATCGGCGGACGATCTGTCGAGCCTCTTCCTCGTCCTCTGGGATCTCTTTTCTCAAGATATACGCGATATATGGTACTGTCCAATCGGGAGTGATCACTAAAGCCTCCATGACCAAGTCGACCACTACTGGGACTTCAACCTCAGTCGGATCTGTGGCACTCTTGGGCTGCGGAGCTTCTTCGGTAAAAGGATCTTCTTTGACTGATGGAGTATGGATATGCTCCAAGAACACATCACTGGGAATGGCTTCTCTCTTGGAAACTATTTTCACCAAATCATCAGCCACTTGATTTTTCAGTCGGGGTATATGATGGATCTCTAGCCTCTCGAACTTCTTTTCAAGTTTCCTCACTGCATTACAGTATCCAGTCATGGCTGGGCTTCTAACGTCCCACTCCTTCATCACTTGGTTGACCACCAAATCTGAGTCGCCATAAACCATAAGGCGACGGACGCCGAGTGAAATGGCCATGCGCAAACCATACAAAAGGGCCTTGTATTCTGCTTCATTGTTGGAGGAATCAAAGTGAATCTGGAGCACATATCTGAGCTTATCTCCTCTGGGGGAAACCAAAACTACCCTAGCACCGGAACCATTTAACATCTTAGAACCATCAAAGAACATTGTCTAATGCTCCGAGTGAACTTGAGTCGGCTGCTGCTGTTCAATCCACTCGGCAAGGAAATCTGCTATTGCTTGGGACTTAATGGCTTTCTTTGCCTCAAACTTGATATCAAGGGGAAGGAGTTCAATCGCCCATTTCGCCACTTGACCGGTTGCATCTCTGTTGTGCAGAATCTCTGAAAGTGGAGCGTCGTTGACGACTGTATTGGAATGATCAGAGAAATAATGAGCAACCTTCTTCGTCGTCATGTAGATCCCATACAAAAGCTTCTGATAATGAGGATATCTTTGCTTTGATGGAGTCAAAACTTCAGATAGATAGTACACTGGGCGCTGAACTTTGAAGGCTTTCCCTTCTTCTTCCCGCTCGACCGTAAGTACTGTACTGACGACTTGTCCTGTGGCTGCAATATAAAGCAACAGAGGCTCTTTGCTGATTGGAGCAGCAAGCACCGGCTGGGTGGAGAGCAGAGCTTTTAGCTCGGCAAACGCTGCATCAGCTTCTGGAGTCCACTCGAACTTGTCTGCCTTCTTCATCAGTCGTTAAAGAGGCAATGCCTTTTCACCGAGTCGAGAGATGAATAGACTTAACGCGGCCAAGCATCCAGTAAGCTTCTGGACATCGTGCACCCGCACAGGGCGTTTCATTTGGAGTATAGTGCCAACTTTTTCTAGGTTAGCGTTGATTCCTCGTTCGGAAACAAGAAAACCGAGTAACTTTCCACCAGGAACTCCGAATGTGCACTTTGATGGATTGAGCTTGATACCATACCTCCTGAGATTGGCAAATGTTTCAGCGAGGTCAATCAACAGGTCGGAACCCTTTCGTGATTTGACCACAATATCATCCATGTACGCTTCAACGTTCCGACTGATTTGAGTGAGTAAACACTTCTGAATCATCCTCATGAATGTGGCTCCGGCATTCTTGAGGCCGAATGGCATGGTGACATAGCAGAAGCACCCGAATGGAGTGATGAAAGCTGTTTTGATCTCATCTGGTCCATACAGATGGATCTGATGGTACCCGGAATAGGCGTCTAGAAAAGACAATCTCTCACATCCCGCAGTCGAGTCGACAATTTGATCGATGCGAGAGAGAGGAAAATGATCTTTCGGGCAGGCCCGATTGATGTGTTTGAAATCAATGCACATGCGGAGTGACTTGTCCTTCTTGGGAACCATGACGACATTGGCAAGCCACTCGGAGTGGTATATCTCTCGGATAAACTCTGCCGCCAACAGTCGAGCCACCTCCTCGCCAATGGCCTTTCTCTTCTGGACGGCGGACCGTCGAAGATGTTCTTTGACTGGTTTTGCTGTTGAGTCGACTCTAAGGCGATGCTCAGCCAGCCCCCTGGGAACACCCGGCATGTCAGTAGGCTTCCAAGCAAAGATGTCCCAGTTCTCACGGAGGAACTAGATGAGCGCTTCTTCCTATTTAGGGTCGAGTGTTGTGGAAATATGGGTCGGAGCTGCATTGGGGTCGGTCGGGTGAATGTGAAGAGGCTTCGTCTCACCGGACGACTGAAATGCTGATTCTGTGGCAGGCTTCTTGGCCCGCAACAAATCACTCTGGTCTGCATTCTTCTTGTACCCCTCCAGCTCTACCATCGTTATCTGGGAATTGGCAATTTTCGAGCCTTTCTGAAAACACTCTTCTGCCTTCTTCCGATTACCAGTGATAGTGATCACACCCTTGGGGCCGGGCATCTTTAGTTTGAGGTACACGTAACATGGTCGAGCCATGAACCATGCGTAAGCTGGTCGCCCCAAAATGGCGTGGTAAGCGCTCTGAAAATCCACGACTTAAAATGTCAGCTTCTCCTCGCGGAAATGCTTCGAGTCACCGAACACCATGTCCAGAGCTATTTGGCCGAGTGACTCAGCCTTCTTTCCAGGTATAACTCCATGAAAACTCATGTTGTTGGCGCTCAGTCTGGACATCGGAATGCCCATTCCTTTCAGCGTCTCCGCATACATATGTTCAGTCCGCTACCACCATCCATTAGCATCTTCGTCAGTCGAGTGCCCTCAACGACCGGGTCGACCACCAAAGCTTGCCTCCCAGGAGTGGCTATATCAGTCGGGTGATCGGACTGGTCGAATGTAATGGGAGTTTGGGACCATCTCAGATAACTTGGCGTCGCCGAGGCGACCATATTGACCTCTCGGTTGATAACCTTCAATAGGCTTTTGCTTTCGACATCAGCAAAGATCATCATAGTGGAATTAACATGAGGATATCCTCCATCACTGTCCTCCTTGTCCTCAACTTTGTCCGACTCCTTTTCCTTGTCCTTGGGATGTTTTCCTTGGAACTGCTGGATCAAGAGCCAGCACTGGCGAGTGGTATGCTTCGGGTAGATGAAATTACCCTCTTCATCTTTCTTCGTGTGGATGTCACCTTCTTGGGGTTCCAGGATCCTTTGGGTTTTCCCTTGAACTTGCCCTGAGTCACGGCCAGAGCCTCTCCAGGAGCCGCTGGCTCGGCCTTCCGCTTCTGCTTCCGACTGGAGTTTCCTTTCTCCGACTGACTCGGCTTGTACTTGCCGCTCCGGAGTCGGTCCTCCTCTTCGCCATTGGCGTACTTGGTGGCAATTTCCATCATCTGACTCAGGGTCATATCTCCGGTCCGCCCAAACTTCAAACTTAACTCTCTGTTCTTAACACCATCCTTGAAAGCACAGACTGCCTGATGATCAGACACGTTCTCCACGGTATGATGCAAAGTGATCCATCTCTGAATGTAATCCCTTAAGGTTTCATTCGACTTCTGCACACAGACTTGCAGCTCTGTCAATCCAGCTGGTCGCTTGCAGGTTCCCTCAAATGTCCTGACCAACACTCGGGAAAGATCTTCCTAAGTGTAAATGTTGCTTGGAGCTAACTGATTCAACCACGCCCTGGCCGAACCTTCCAACATGAGTGGTAAATGCTTCATAGCCACTTCATCATTTCCGCCGCCAATCTGCACCGCCACTCGGTAGTCTTCAAGCCAAGTTTCAGGCTTAGACTCACCGGTGAACTTACTTACTCCAGTCGCCAACCTGAAGTTGGGGGGAATCACCGCGGCTCTGATAGCTCTGCTGAAACATTCCGGACCTGAAACATGTACTCGGCTGCTAGTGGGCGCATCTCTGTCGTGGCCACCTCGATGAGCCCTGTTCTAATCGACCAGGCCTTGCACGATGATGGATCGCGCGTCAAAGCCTGGTTCCCTGGGGTCGACCGGAGCTCTTCGCCCCACACTGAGCTGGCGCCTGTCATCTTGCTGCCGATGAGCGTAAGACCCACCTCTTGGGGGAGGAGTGGGCACTCGACGCCTATCATCACGATCGTAGCGGTCACCATATTGGTCACGTCGATTCTCGTGTCCCTCACGCCGCAGAGGCGATCTAGGGCTGTGAGCCAACTGAACCGTATTCACAGCGACGGGTCGACTGTGAATCCTGTTGCGTGACTGTGACACGGCTGAATTCTGATCTCCTGCTGCTCGGAGCAAATCTCTAATCTGCATCAAGCCTCTGCCAGCCTCCGACTGAGAGGGCTGATTTGACTCTGCTATACGGGCTGCAGATGCTAAATTCTGAATCGGGGTTCAATATACCTGAGTCGGCTGCGGGAAGAGTTGACGTCGATTGGAGTCGGGTACTCGTTGCCGCGCGCGCTCGTCGAGTGCTCGCTGGAGGTTCTCCAGACGAGTGCGTTCAGCCAAGTTAGCCAAATGTGCCTCCTCCAAGGCGCGAGCCTCGGGGGTTTCTCCTGCGATGGGAGTATGCAGGGCATCCATGTTCCTGTGGCGAAGTTCTTCCCTTTGCAAGGAATTAAGTGGCTCGGGTTGATATTCCTCATGGGCTTGAGCGGGGTCGCCTCCACCGTCCATCCCGTCGTCGCGGGGGAAGCCGGGAGGGCTGCAAGGACCGTTGACCATCAAGACCTCCGCCGCCGGATCGCTGCTGTCGCACTCGGATGCGGTCTCTACGGAGCCAGTCGACAGATCGAACAGGCCGTAGAGGGATTCATCGGGCTCGATTGCCGCGACTTGGGTGGTGGCCGACTGGCGAGCCACCGCGTGCCTCACCCATCGGTGGAGCCTCGACCGACCAGAGCGCTTGCGCTGGTGGGAGACAGGGAGGGAGGACGACAGGGAAGTCGACCGATAAGGAGCCGTCGGTTGCCGCAGCAGAACACCGCGGACACACGCCCGAAAATGCGTCGCACCACGGACGGGGAGCGCGTCGATGTCGAGTGGAGCCTCCTGAAGCCAAGCGGAGTCGTCGGTGATGAAGGTGAGCGCGCCGAGACGGATCTCGCGGCCCTCGACCAAAACTCCACCAGAAACCATGATGAAGGCAATCAGAACAATTGCAACTTCTCCAAAAATCGCTAAGACACCTGCCCCACGGTGGGCGCCAACTGTCATGGTTCTAAGTCTGACAGTAGAATGGGGGGTAGGTATGGAGAGGCAAGATCCTAGCTATGGAGCAGTTGTATGGACAAGGGATGTACGAGTTCAGGCCCTTCTCGGAGGAAGTAACAGCCCTACATCTCGGAGCCCGGAGGCGGTCGACTGGATTATGTGTGTATAGATTACAGGGGTGCGAACCCTTTACACTGAGGAGGGGGTGGCTTATATAGTGTCTGCCAGACCCCTCCGGCCCTCAGTTATGCAGGGTTTAAAGTACATTAAGGTCTGGCGTTTCTGGTAACGCCTTACATAAAGTGTCATTATGGCCATAAAGACTACTTAATTACAGACCGTTGAATGTAGAGTGGCTCTTGATCTCCTGGTGGTCGAGTGAGTCTTCATGGTCGAGTCCTTCGCGTCCGTCGAGTGAAGTTTCTCTTTGGTCGACTGGAAGGCCGCTTCTTCTGAGGGTGTCCTTGGGAAGGGTACTTACGACAGGTCTGTGACCCTACCCTAGGTACATGACTTCATCAAGCATCAACTCCGAATTGTCAAGGTCTGCGTTCATCGGGCTCGATCAGGTGATTATCATCGAGCCTAGCTTCACAAATCCGCAGACTCCTATCCAGCTTCAGCTCTTAAATAAAACACTGGACTTAATAAAAACTGTCGCCATCACGGAAGTATCTCCTTCGAACTACCTCCAGCTCAGACAGGGGGGCTGAGAGCAGGGAATTTCACGCCCACCCACCACCCACTTAATAGCCACTGTCGAGGATTTAACCGAGATGCTAGAGTATGCCTTCGAAGACATCGACGGCATGGACGATGATGTCGACGCCGAACCAGGTCAAAACCCGCCCACCATGGGGCATTGGACGGCCACTTCTACCTATGATGTGTACATGGTGGATACACTTGAGAAGAAGGACGACGACAACACTCAAGATCTAGACAAGGACACGGCCGTCGAGGAACCACCAAACCTCCGGTGTCAGTGGTGCCGCTCACAATCACGTCGGGCAAAGGAAAGTAATGCTAGCACCGGAGATAATGACACTTCAGAAACACCTAGGACCCCGTCAAACCCGCGTCCGAACAGGATGAGATGGAAGAGGGCCAATACAGCAACCACGAAGATTCGGAAGATAGTAACTACTTAACTGACTCCGAAGAGGATGTTAGCATTGGTGACGAAGATTTTATCATCCCAGAGGAACCCCTCAAACAAGAACGCTTCAAGCAACAGCTCATTGGCACTGTGCAGAGCCTGAAAAAGAAACAACAGCAGCTTCAAGCCGAATAGGATACGCTCAATGACAGATGGACCAAGGTCCTAGCCGCCGAAGAATACAGCCTCAAGCGACTAGTAAAGAGTTACCCCAAACGGAGGTTGCTGCCACAATTCGATGACAAAGCCCTTGAACCAATACCGTCAAAATACAATTATGCTAATCAACCAGACCAACCACCACGTGGACGGGACAAAATGGCTCATCATGCTGAACATCAGCCCCCTCGCCCCCTCGCCGTAGAGGCAAGGAGACAGCGGCTCCGGGCTACACATACGATTTTACGTCAGGACCTGGCCAATAAAAAGCCGGCCAGACTAGATCGGTCTATGAACCCAAGGGATGTGCCCAGGCACGAGATGATGGCCATCAAGCCTGGCACGATGAGCATCATCAAGTTCGGGGTCAGCACCGAACACAGATGTCATCCGTACTTCGTCGCGATGGCGTCCGGTATAGAGGTGCCACACACCATATGTGCTTTACCAATGAAGTAATGCAACACCAATTTCTGGAAGGGTTTAAACCCGTGAACATCGAGCAATATGATGGAACGACGGACCCTGTTGTATGGATTGAAGATTTTCTTCTCCACATTCACATGGCTCTCGGAGATGACCTCCACGCCATTAAATACCTCCCTCTAAAGCTGAAGGGACCGGCATGGCCCTGGTTGAATAGCCAACCAGAGAACTCCATTAGGAGCTGGGAAGATTTAGAAGATGCTTTCTGAGCCAACTTTTAGGGCACTCATGTCCGGCCACCGGATGCTAATGACCTAAGACACATAGTCCAGCAACCCAGAGAGTCAGCTCACAAACTTTGGAATCCGTTTCTAACTAAAAAGAACCAAATCATGGATTGTCCAGATGTCGAAGCCTTAGCGGCCTTCAAACACAGCGTCTGCGACGAATGGCTCACCCGACACCTTGGGCAGGAAAAACCGAAGACCATGGCAGCTCTTACTACACTCATGACCCGCTTCTATGCAGGCGAAGATAGGTGGTTGGCTCGTAGAAGCAACAGTTCTAGTGACCCCGGGACTTCTGAGGCCAGGGACGGCAATGATAGACCACGACGCAACAAAATCAAGCGTCAGAACAATAATGACAAAACAGAAGATACGTCAGTCAATGCCGGATTCAGTGGTTCCAAACACGGTCAGCGGAAGAAGCCTTTCAAGGGCAACAGAGACGGTCCATCCAACTTGTACAAAATCCTCGTGACGCCTTGCCAGATTCATGGCACCCCCGACAAGCCTGCCAATCACACCAATAGAAATTGCTGGGTTTTTAAGCAGGCCGGTAAATTAAATACAGAACATAAGGGGAAATGACCTCCAAGCGAGGACGATGATGAGCCCCGTCAGTCGAACACTGGGGGGCAGAAGTAGTTTCCCCACGAGGTGAAAATGGTGAACATGATCTATGTCACCCACATCCCCGAGAGGGAGCACAAGCGCGCAATAAGGTACATCTACGCCGTAGAGCTTGTCGCCCCAAAATTCAATCCATGGTCGGCTTGTCCGATCACCTTTGATCACAGGGACCAACCAACCAGTATCCGTCACGGGGGTCGGCCGCCCTGGTACTTGATCCTATCATCGGCGGATACCATCTCACTAGAGTCCTTATGGACGGCAGCAGCAGCCTTAACTTGATCTATCAAGATATTGTCCGTAAAATGGGTATCGACCCATCAAGAATCAATCCCAATAACACTACCTTTAAAGGAGTGATACCAGGCGTGGAGGCCCGCTGCACAGGCTCCTTAACACTGGAAGTAGTATTCGGCTCTCTAGACAACTTCCGAAGCGAAGAATTGATCTTCGACATCATCCCCTTCCGTAGTGGTTGTCATGCATTGCTCGAACGAACTGCTTTCACCCGCTTTAATGCAGTCCCCCACTATGCTTATTGGAACCTCAAAATTCCTGGACCGCGTGTCAATGGATATATGGAGTGCTCCCTCTGTACTGAGGAGCACACCGTGGCCCTAGCAGCCAAGGTTCATGGAGGCCCCATCAAGCCGAACAATATATCGGTCATCCAGACCAATGACATTGCTAAGCGAGTCTTGTCCGCATCTCAGTACGATAGCTCAATGGATCCGGAGCTCGAATAGCAGTTCGGCCTCTGCCAACTACCCCATATGGTAGCGGCACACGTACCGCGTCTACATAACTATGCACTCAAAATACCTTGGGCAACACCGGAGGCACACTGCGGAAAGGTCCATAGTACGGCTTAACCCTATTTGGACCTTAAATATTTTTTCTCACTACAGGTTTATTAAAAACCTACCAATTCTATGGTTGCACGGGGGCTCCTTTTCTAGGTCCCTCTTTCTCTTTTTTGCAGACAACCATCTAATCCTCCTCTTAAAGGATTCCCTACCAAGGAGAAACGACGCAGACGTGCGGCAGGGCACCACTGGGATCTTCAAACCACTACTTTTAGGCCCTGTGTAAACCTTCCCCTTATGTAAACTTTTTGCGTGTAACATGGCCATGATATTCATGGCATTATCTGTCGCAACACGTCTCGACGTATTAATCAGGGTATAAAGGAAGCGGGTGATCACCACTTTTGTTCGGTACTTATTTTATATTATCGTCTGTATTCCCTCCCTACTTCAGACTGCCACACGTGCTTTAGCCCGGCCTTAACGCCAGGGGCTGTATTCGGCCTAGAACATTCTAATGTCCGAACACCTATAGGGAACTCTTCGGTGTCCCGGGTATTGCATTATATGCATCGGCTCCGAATCATGCCTTTGGTCCATAGTTGGGTTGCCTGGCTCCTGTGCTTACCTCCTTACGTCCCGCCCGTTCGGCTAAGGTAGTAAAGGGAGAACTACTACGATTGTTCTTCTGGTTCGTCCGGTCAAGTACCTCAGTAGAGAAAGCCGAAAACTAACTGTCATGATAAGCGATAGCTGGTCAGCGATCCGGCGACTTAGTATTACACTATAAATCGTTAGAGATTCTCACCGTGTTATACGAGCAGCTGGTCTTCGTCCAGCCGCGTGGCAAAGGTACCGTAGTCTGGATAGTCGCACACGCAACATGGGCTAGTACTTAGCTCCACATTTAGACTCCTATGGCTAAGTGAAGGTAATAAAGCCGCATAGTCCGATTGCCTGGTTCACCCCGCGGGCGCCTCCTTTATGGACCAAGACGTTGGATAAAGTGCGGTCACGCGTTATGTGGAACACCCCTGTAGCATCTACATGGGAGCAGAAGCCGACAACTGCCAACTTTCAAAAATATAAACAATAAATGGTTTCACAGGAGGAAAAACTCACTTAAAACAAAAAGGTGCAAGCATAGATATCTCAAAGCACGGGTTCATAACATAGTTTGACCCGAACACATTTAATCAAATATCACGTCCTTAGAACATTGGCCCTCTACTATGCGGGATCCTTCTAGGATGTTGTCAAAGTACCTCTCCGGCTTCTGGTGATCCTTGCCTTCGGGCGGACCTGTGGTCGCCACTTCGATGGCCTTCATCTTCGCCCATTGCATCTTGATGCGGGCGAAGGCCATCCAGGCACCCTCTATGCAGGCGGAACGCTTTATAGCATCGATTCACGACCGCACATCGACAAGCCACTTCACTAAGCCGAAGTAGATGCTAGGAATAGGCTCGGTTGGCCAGAGTTGGAGTACTAGATCCTTCATGGCCAAGCCGGCCACCCTATGTAGCTCCGTCAGCTGCTTCAGCTGGTCGTTTACAAGCGTCGGATGCTCCAGCGCGAGATATGATACGTCTCCAATGTATCTATAATTTTTTATTGTTCCATGCTATTATATTACCCCTTTTGGATGTTGATGGCCTTTATTTTACACATTTATATCATTTTTGGGACTAACCTACTAACCGGAGGCACAGCCCGTATTGCTGTTTTTTTGCCTATTTTAGTATTTCGAAGAAAAGGAATATCAAACGGAGTCCAAACGGAATGAAACCTTCGGGAGCGTGATTTTTGGAACGAACGTAATCCAGAGGACTTGGAGTGCAAGTCAAGAAGCAATCGAGGCGGCCAGGAGATAGGAGGGTGCGCCCACCCCTCCTGGGCGCGCCCCCTGTCTCCTGGGCCCCTCGAGCGGCCACTGACGTACCTCTTCGTCCTATATATACCCACGTACCCCAAAAACATCCAGGGAGCCAACGAAAAACAATTTCCACTGCCGTAACCTTCTGTATCCGCGAGATCCCATCTTGGAGCCTTCGTCGGTGCTCCGCTGGAGGGGGAATCGACCATGGAGGGCTTCTACATCAACACCATAGCCCCTCCGATGAGTTGTGAGTAGTTTACCACAGACCTTCGGGTCCATAGTTATTAGCTAGGTGGCTTCTTCTCTCTTTTTGGATCTCAATACCATGTTCTCCCCCTCTCTTGTGGAGATCTATTCGATGTAAACTCTTTTTGCGGTGTGTTTGAAGAGATCCGATGAATTGTGGGTTTATGATAAGGTTTATCTATGAGAAATATTTTAATCTTCTCTGAATTCTTTTATGTATGATTGAGTTATCTTTGCAAGTCTCTTCGAATTATCAGTTTGGTTTGGCCTACTAGATTGATCTTTCTTGCCATGGGAGAAGTGCTTAGCTTTGGGTTCAATCTTGCGGTGTCCTTACCTAGTGATAGAAAGGGTTGCAAGGCACGTATTGTATTGTTGCCATCGAGGATATAAAGATGGGGTTTATATCATATTGTTTGAGTTTATCCCTCTACATCATGTAATCTTTCTTAATGTGTTACTCTGTTCTTATGAACTTAATACTCTAGATGCATGCTGGATAGCGGTCGATGTGTGGAGTAATAGTAGTAGATGCAGGCAGGAGTCGGTCTACTTGTCACGGACGTGATGCCTATATACATGATCATGCCTAGATAATCTCATAATTATTCGCTTTTCTATCAATTGCTCAACAGTAATTTGTTGACCCACCGTAATACTTATGCTATCTTGAGAGAAGCCACTAGTGAAACCTATGGCCCCCGAGTCTATCTTTTATCATGTAAAGCTTTCAATCTACTTTTATTTGCATCTTTACTTTTTGCATCTATATTAAAAAATACCAAAAATATATTTATCTTATCATACTATCTCTATCAGATCTCACTTTCGCAAGTGGCCGTGAAGGGATTGACAACCCCTTTATTACGTTGGTTGCGAGTTCTTTGTTTTTTGTGTAGGTGCGTGGGACTTTTGAGGAGCCTCCTACTGGATTGATACCTTAGTTCTCAAAAACTGAGGGAAATACTTATGCTACTATTGCTACATCACCCTTTCCTCTTCAAGGAAAACTAACGCAAGCTCAAGACATAGCAAGAAGGATTTCTAGCGCCGTTGCCGGGGAGGTCTTCGCTCAAGTCAAGACATACCAAGTACCCATCACAAACTCATCTCCCTCGCATTTACATTATTTTCCATTTGCCTCTCGTTTTCCTCTCCCCCACTTCACCCTTGTCGTTTTATTTGCCCTCTCTTTCCCAATCTTCTCTCTCTTTTTCGCTTGCCTTTTTCTGTTTGCTTGTGTGTTGGATTACTTGTTGCCATGGCGCAAGATAATACCAAATTGTGTGATTTCTCCAATACCAATAATAATGATTTCCTTAGTACTCCGATTGCTCCTCTTAATGATGTTGAGTCTTGTGAAATCAAAACCGCTTTGCTAAATCTTGTTATGAAAGATCAATTCGCCGGCCTTCATAGTGAAGATGCTGCTACCCATCTAAACAACTTCGTTGATTTGTCTGATATGCAAAATAAGAAAGATACGGATAACGATATTGTTAAATTGAAGTCATTTCCGTTTTCACTTAGAGATCGTGCTAAAGTTCGGTTTTCGTCTTTGCTTAAAAATAGTATTGATTCTTGGAACAAGTGAAAAGATGCTTTTATCTCTAAGTATTTTCCTCCCACTAAGATTATCACTCTTAGGAACGATATTATGAATTTTAAACAACTTGATCATGAGCATGTTGCCCAATCTTGGGAAAGAATGAAATTTATGCCGATTTGAACTTTGCTTCAAGAAATCTTTTAGATTCGGCCGCTGGAGGCACGTTTATGGAAATCACGTTAGGAGATGCTACAAAACTTATTGATAATATTATGGCTAATTATTCTCAATGGCACACCGAAAGATCTTCCAGTAAAAAAGTGCATGCTATAGAAGAAATCAATGTTTTGAGTGGAAAGGTGGATGAACTTATGAAGTTGTTTGCTACTAAAAATACTCCTCTTGATCCCAATGATATTCCTTTGTCTACTTTGATTGAGAATAATAATGAATCTATGGATGTGAATTTTGTTGGTAGGAATAGTTTTGGAAACAACGCTTATAGAGGAAACTTTAATCCTAGACCGTTCCCTAGTAATTCCTCTAATAATTATGGAAATTCCTACAATAATTCTTATGGTAATTTTCATAATATGCCCTCTAATTTTGAGAATAGTGTGAAAGAATTTATGATTTCTCAAAAGAATTTTAATGCTTTCCTTGAAGAAAAATTGCTCAAAGTTGATGATTTGGCTAGGAACGTTGATAGACTTTCGCTTGATGTTGATTCTCTTAAACTTAGATTTACTCCTCCTAAGCATGATATCAATGAGTCTCTCAAAGCCATGAGAATTTCCATTGATGAGTGCAAGGAAAGAACCGCTAGATTGCGTGCTAAGAAAGATTGCTTTGTAAAGGCGTGTTCTTCTAGTTTCCATGAAAATAATGATGAAGATCTTAAAGTTATTGATGTGTCCCTATTAGATCTTTGTTTTGAAATATGAATCTTGATAATAATGGGACTGGAGATGAGTCAACTTTAGTTAGAAGGCGTCCCAATAATTCGGAGTTTTTAGATCGTGATGCTAAATTTGGTAAAAGTGGGATTGGAGAGGTCATGACTTTAAATAGCATTGAACCCACTATCTCGGATTTCGAGGAATTTGATTATGATAATTATTCTTTAGAAGGTTGCATTTCCTTGTTGCAATCCGTTGTTAATTCTCCTCATGCTTATTGTCAAAATAAAGTTTTTACCAAACATATCGTTGATGCCTTGATGCAATCTTATGATGAAAAATTTAATTTAGAAGTTTCTATACCTAGAAAACTTAATGATGAGTGGGAACCTACTATAAAGATTAAAATTAAAGATCATGAGTGTTTTTCTTTGTGTGATTTGGGTGCTAGTGTTTCCACGATTCCAAAAACTTTATGTGATATTCTAGGTTTCCATGATCTTGACGATTGCTCTTTAAATTTGCACCTTGCGGATTCCACCATTAAAAAGCCAATGGGAAGGATCAATGATGTTCTCATTGTTGCAAATATAAATTTGGTGCCCGTAGATTTTATCGTTCTTGATATAGATTGCAATCTTTCTTGCCCTATTATTCTTGGTAGACCTTTCCTTAGAACGATTGGCGCGATTATTGATATGAAGGAAGGGAATATTAGAGTCCAATTTCCATTAAGGAAAGGCATGGAGCACTTTCCAATAAAGAAAGTCAAATTACCTTATGAATCTATCATGTGGGCTACTTATGAATTTAGTGCCAAAGATGGCAGTACTTAGATCTATCTTCGCTTTTATGCCTAGCTAGGGGCGTTAAACGATAGCGCTAGTTGGGAGGCAACCCAATTTTATTTGCATTTTTTTTGTTTCTGTTTAGTAATAAATTTTGCATCTACCTTCTGTTTAGATGTGTTTTTATGTTTTAATTAGTGTTTGTGCCAAGTAGAACCTATAGGATAACCTACGGTGATAGTCGATTAGATTCTGCTGAAAAACAGAAACTTTAAACGCACGAAATTAGTTTTGTTAAATCACAGAAACGTGCTTTTGCATTGTTTATTTTTGCTGCTGATCAATAGACAAATTTCCCAGTACTTCCTATTTTGGTAGGATCTTTAGAGTTCCAGAAGTTTGCGTTAGTTACAGATTGCTACAGACTATTCTGTTTTTGACAGATTCTGTTTTTCGTGTTTTGTTTGCTTATTTTGATGCATCTATGACTAGTATTAAGTGGTATGAACCATAGAGAACTTGGAATACAGTAGGTTTAAAACCAAAATAAATAAATAATGAGTTCATTACAGTACCTTATGTGGTGGTTTTGTTTTCTTTCACTAACGGAGCTTATAAGATTTCCTATTGAGTTTTGTGTTGTGAAGTTTTCAAGTTTTGGGTAAAGATTTGATGGACTATGGAATAAGGAGTGGCAAGAGCCTAAGCTTAGGGATGCCCAAGGCACCCCAATATATTCAAGAATAGCAAAAAGCCTAAGCTTGGGGATGCCCCGGGAAGGCATCCCCTCTTTCATCCTTGTTCATTGGTAACTTTACTTGGAGCTATATTTTTATTTGCCACATGATATGTGTTTTGCTTGGAGCATCGTGTATTATATTAGTCTTTGCTTTTTAGTTTACCACAATCATCCTTGCTGTACACACCTTTTGGGAGAAGCCTACTTGATTAGAAATTTATTAGAATACTCTATGTGCTTCACTTATATCTTTTGAGCTAGATAGTTTTTGCTCTAGTGCTTCACTTATATCTTTTAGAGCACAGCGCTGGATTAATTTTGTAGAAATTGCTAGTCTCTCATGCTTCACCTATATTATTTTGAGAGTCTTTTAGAACAGCATGGTATTTCCTATGGTTATAAATTGGTCCTAGAATGGTAGGAATCCAAGTTGGGTATAATAAAAACTATCATAGGAAGTGAATTGGATGCTATGATCAATTTGATACTTGATAATTGTTTTGAGATATGGAGGTAGTGATATTAAAGTCATGATAGTTGGGTGATTATGAATTTAAAGAATGCTTGTGTTGAAGTCTGCAAGTCCCGTAGCATGCACGTATGGTTAAAGTTGTGTAACAATTTTGAAACATGAACTGTACCTGGCTTGTGCATCCTTATGAGTGACGGTCGGGGACGAGCGATGGTCTTTTCCTACCAATCTATCCCTCTAGGAGCATGCGCGTAGTGCTTGGTTTTTGATGACTTCTAAATTTTTGCAATAAGTATATGATTTCTTTTGACTAATGTTGAGTCCATGGATTATACGCACTTTTACCTTTCCACCATTGCTAGCCTCTTCGGTACTGTGCATTGCCCTTTCTCACCTTGAGAGTTGGTGCAAACTTCGCCGGTGCATCCAAACCCTGTGATATGATACTCTCTATCACACATAAACCTCCTTATATCTTCCTCAAAACAGCCACCATACCTACCTATTATGGCATTTCCATAGCCATTCCAAGATATATTGCCATGCAACTTTCCACCATTCCGTTCATCATCATGACATACATTACTTTTGTCATATTGTCATTGCATGATCATGTAGTTGACATCGTATTTGTGGCAAAGCCACCATGCATAATTTTTCATACATGTAACTCTTGATTCATTGCACCATCCCGGTACACCGCCGGAGGCATTCATATAGAGTCATATCTTGTTCTAGTTTGGAGTTGTAATTCATATGTTGTAATCAATAAAAGTGTGATGATCATCATTATTAGAGCATTATCCCCAAAAGAAAAGAAAAAAAGAAAGGCCAAAAGAAAAAAGAAAGGCCAAAAAAGAAAAGAAAAAAGAAAAAAAATAAAGAAAAAGAAAAATAAATAAATAAAAAGGGGCAATGTTACTATCTCTTTTTCCACACTTGTGCTTCAAAGTAGCACCTTGTCCTTCATATAGTGAGTCTCATATCTTGTGCTTCAAAGTAGCACCATGTTTTTCATATAGTGAGTCTCATATGTTGTCACTTTCATATACTAGTGGGAATTTTTCATTATAAAACTTGGCTTGTATATTCCTATGATGGGCTTCCTCAAATGCCCTAGGTCTTTGTGAGCAAGCAAGTTGGATGCACACCCACTAGTTTTCTTTTGTTGAGCACTCATTTATAGCTCTAGTGCATCCGTTGCATGGCAATCCCTACTCCTCATGTTGACATCAATTGATCGGCATCTCCATAGCCCGTTGCTTGGGTACTTTGATAAATTGATATGTGGGTAGACCGGTGCTTGGGTACTGACCTCACTTGGACAAGCATTCCACTTATGATTAACCTCTATTGCAAGCATCCGCAACTACAACAAAAGTATTAAGGTAAACCTAACCATAGCATGAAACATATGGATCCAAATCAACCCCTTACGAAGCAACACATAAACTAGGATTTAAGCTTCCGTCACTCTAGCAACCCATCATCTCCTTATTACTTCCCAGTGCCTTCCTCAAGGCCCAAATAATGGTGAAGTATTATGTAGTCGACGTTCACATAACACCACTAGAGGTTAGACAACATACATCTTATCAAAATATCGAACGAATACCAAATTCACATGACTACTAATAGCAAGACTTCTCCCTTGTCCTCAGGAACAAACGTAACTACTCACAAAGCATATTCATGTTCATGATCAGAGGGGTAATAATGTGCATAAAGGATCTGAACGTATGATCTTCCACCAAATAAACCAACTAGCATCAACTACAAGGAGTAATCAACACTACTAGCAACCTACTAGCACCAATCCCGGACTTGGAGACAAGAATTGGATACAAGAGATGAACTAGGGTTTGGAGATGAGATGGTGCTGGTGAAGATGTTGATGGAGATTGCCCTCTCCCGATGAGAGGAGCGTTGGTGATGACGATGATGATGATTTCCCCCTCCCGGAGGGAAGTGTCCCCGGCAGAACAGCTCTGCCGGAGCCCTAGATTGGTTCCACCAAGGTTCCGCCTCGTGGCGGCAGAGTCTCATCCCGAAAGGTTCTCTTCTATTTTTTTCTCATCGAAAGACTTCATATGGGAGAAGATGGGCGTCCGAGAGCGACCAGGGGCCCCACGAGGTAGGGGGCGCGCCCAGGGGGGCGCGCCCTCCACCCTCATGAGCAGGGTGTGGGCCCCCTGGCCTTCATCTTTGGCGACGATTTTTCTTTATTTATTTTAAGGTATTCCGTGGAGTTTCAGGACTTTTGGAGTTGCGCAGAATAGTCCTTCAATATTTGCTACTTTTCCAGCCCAGAATTCTAGCTGCCGGCATTCTCCCTCTTCATGTAAATCTTGTAAAATAAGAGAGAATAGCCATAAGTATTATAACATAACATGAAATAACAGCCCATAATGCAATAAATATTGACATAAAAGCATGATGCAAAATGGACGTATCAGTAGCCGTCTTCGTCGTGGTTACGGCCCCATCTTGGGCCCTCCCGAAATCAGAATTTTTGGAGAATGGGGTTCTTCCCATGGACGAGATCGAAGCTCGGCAAATACAGCGCCGGGCGTCCGCCTACAGCTTCATCAACAACGAGCTCGTCAAGCGCAGCTCCACCGGCGTGTTACCAGCGCTGCGTCGAGCAGGAAAAGGGCATCGACATCCTCCTCGTCATACACCAGGGCGAGTGCGCGCACCACGCCGCATCACGATCCCAGGTGGCCAAGGCGTTCCGCCATGGTTTCTACTGGCCCACGGCCCTCCAAGATGCCGAGTCGCTCGTCCTCAAGTGTGAGGGATGCTAGCGCTTCAGCAAACGCAGCCACCAGCCGGTGTCAGCACTCCACACCATACCGATCGCCTGGCCCTTCGCGGTCTGGGGACTCAACATGGTGGGACCCTTCAAAACCTCTCGAGGCGGCATGACGCACTTGCTAGTGGCAGTGGATAAATTCTCCAAGTGGACCGAGGCAAGAACAATCAAGAAACTGGACGGGCCAATAGCCATCCGGTTCATCAAGGACATAGCGGTGCGCTACGGCATGCCGAACAGCATCATCACCGACAATGGCACCAACTTCCCAAGGGCGCGCTCGAGCAATACTGCTTTGTCTCCGGCATCTGGCTCGACCTGGCCTCCGTTGCGCATCCGCAGTCCAACGGACAGGTCGAGCGGGCCAATGGACTCATCCTATCCGACGTCAAGCCACGACTTGTCGAGCCACTCATCCGCTCACCCGGCAGCTGGCTTGACGAGTTGCCGGCTGTTCTCTGGAGTCTACGCACCACGCCGAATCGGTCGACCGGGTTCACCCTGTTCTTCCTCGTCTACGGAGCCGAAGCCATCATCCCGACCGACGTCGAGTTCGACTCGCCGCGCGTCGCGATGTACACTGAAGCTGAAGCCAGAGAAGCCCGTGAATATGGCGTCGACCTGCTCGAAGAAGCATGCCTCCTGGCGCTGAGTCGCTTGGCCATCTACCAGCAAGGCCTAAGGCACTACCACAACAAGAAGATCAAGCCCCTCATGTTCCGCCAGGGTGTCCTCGTCCTCCGACTCGTCCAAGAGCAGGAAGGCCAGCACAAGTTGTCCCCTCCATGGGAGGGCCCATTCATCGTGAGCAGGGCCTTGCGCGACCGCAACGCCTACTACCTCATCGATGCTCGGAAGTCAAGGAAGTGCAAGAAGGACACCGCCAGTGAAGAAACAACCCGGCCGTGGAATGCGGAACTCCTCCGCCCATTTTACAGTTAGCCGCATGAGTGTATGTGTAGTTGCCTTTTGTAAACGCATGAACCTATGGGGTCCCCGAACGAGACTCGGGGGCTGCCTTTTATCGACAAATTTATTGCGTCCTTATTTTTCTACATCACTATACCACTGAACCCGGCCACCCGTCTGACTCGCTCGACCCGGGGGCTCGGGAGCTGGCCACCTCGATCACCACCCCGCCGCCTTACTTGGTGGTTCCTGATAAAAGTTAGGATGCCGCGGTCCTCACTTCGCCCTAAAGCCACAGATCCAGCTTTGGCTGTCGGCTGGCAAGCACAACGGGCCAAAGCTCCTTTACGCTTCATACACTAAGTCAAAGGTTGCCGGGTCAATCAACCCGGATCGCCATTCATCAAATAAACAACAGCACGACCGGCTGCTCGCCAACCGGCTCCGCTGGATTGCCGCCAGTCGGCCCAGTGGGTGTTTTGCTCGCGCTTAACGTTTCGAGGAACCCAAGTCCTGCACGCTCCTCTCGAAAAACTGAACTCCTTGTCACGGACCGGAGCCTCGGCCGTCTGACTCGCGGGGGGGAGGTTCGACAAAGGAAAAGCGCATGAAATCGGTCCAAAAAACGGAAGGCAAAAGTAAAAGCACCCACGACATTTACACAAATATTTAAAGGCCCACGGCCCGAGTTCATTACACCCTAAAACCCCAGTGGGTGGGTGGACCTGCTACCTAACAAATTTTACAAAGTGTCTCACGCATCTCCAGCACCGCGTCGTGACATCGACGGCTCTTCCCTGGCAGCCTCCGGGTCCAGCGAGGTGCCGGTGTCCTCCTCGGCATTCGCGTCGCGGTAGAAGCCCGTCTCCTCCGAGCTCCCCATCGAATCGCGGAGGAGCAAGCCATAGTCGTCGCATTCTACGGCCTTGCCATCTTCCGTCCGCTCCGGATGGAACTCGTCGTGGAAGGCGAACTCGGCGATGTAGCTGGCCCGGGAGGCGATCCAGCCGGCTTGCTCCTACAGAAGCTGCTCTGAACCAGCCCGCTGGCCCATCAACGCATCCAGCTGCAGGTCTGAATGCCAGGACAGCGCGAATCGGAGCGCCATCTTAGCTCCAGCACGAATGGCGGAGAGGCGCCACTCGCCAAGACGGTCCGGGCCCGTCTCCAACCAACGCGCCAGGCGCGAGAAGCTGATTGGTTGGACGGAGCCTGGCCACAGGGCCGCCGTCATTGCGGTGCCGGCTCGGGACAGCCGCTCCATCTGCGTTCCCAGGACCCGCATACGGGCCTCAGCGGCAGCGATGATCTCCGGGAAGGACCAGGCCGCCTGCGGATCCGTCCTGGACCCAACGGTGCCGGTCGGGTCGCGCTGATAGTGGACGGCTTCCTCCGCCAGCTGCTGCGTCTCCGGGAAGGCCCCTGTCGCAAGGAAGAAGCAAGTCAGAAGAAGAACAACAAGGAAGAAAGGCCGGATCCCGACCCGGCAAACTACAAGAAACAACACTTACTGGAGAAGGACTCTTCCAGGTACTGTGCCTCAAGCAACGTACCGCGCCGCTCCCGCTCAATGGCGCGGTCGTGCTCCTCGAGAGCCTTCACCAGGTTGGCCGCCTTAGCAAGGGCCGCCTTCAGCTCGGCGTCCTTGTCCTCGGCCGCCTCGCGGCGACGGGCCTCGTCCTCACGGGCCCCCTCAGCCGTGGTGACCCGCCCCCGCAGGCGTTCCACCTCGGCCTGGAGCCAGCCCTTATCGTCGGCCAGCTGGCCGCGCTGTTGGTCCGCCTCCACCATGGCCCGCTGCGCCTCCGCGACCTTGGCGGCCTCTGCCTTGAGGTGTCTCTTGTGACCCGCCAGCTGCTCACACAGTCGGTTGGCCTCATCGAGAGACCTCCGAGCCGCGGCCGCCTCCGCCCTTGCCTGCGCCGCCTTGATGCTAAAATGGCCGGTGTAGGCAATGAGCCGGTCGTAGTGATGACCGGCCCAGAGCAGACGAGTCTGCCAGGACAGCACCTCAGCAGCGAAAAAGAAGAATTCAGCAGAAGAAAAAAGCAAGACTAAAGATTTGGCCCAACTGTTACACAGTTGGCCCGAATCTCAGGGGCTACACCCAGTGGGTGCGCTAGCGCGCCCCCACTAGAAAAGAGCACGACAGTACCTGCGGCGATGCAGAGCTCCTCCTCTTTGGTGGCGAGCTGCTCCATGAGCTCCCGGTGCTTGCCCAGAAGACAATTGTAGGCGGCGACCTGGAAGGCGTCGAGATGCTGAAGAAAGCAGAAGTCAGAACAAGGTCAAAAGCTCTAAAGATTCGACCCAACTACTACATAGTTGGCCCGAACCTCGGGGGCTACACCCAGTGAGTGCGCTGCCACGCCCCCACAAAGAAGAAATTGCAAGAAAAAGAAGACTTACTAGGAATGCGCGCTCCAGGTCACGCGTCCGCTCCACCTCGGCCTGGGCGAAGGCCTCGAGCCGTTCCGTCCGGCCTCGCAGGCGGCGGCTGACGGCGTCCAGCGCCACCTCCTCCTGGGTCTGAGGCCCGAAGACGACGGTGCCCCCGCTTTGCACCAGCTGTGGCACGGCAGCTCAGCGCCCTTCCTGCCGGGGCACCAAGACGTGCTCCCCGCTGGCCGCTCGCGACGCGGCCAGCACCTCCTCCGACGCCCCTCCCGGCGCCGACGATGACCCGGGCATCGGGACGCCCTGCGATGCCGCCTCCGGACCGGACGCCGGGACGGTCTGTTGTGCCACCTCCGGCCCAGCTGCCAGGGTGGCCTCGGTGGTGCCTCCTCCAAAACCGGCGGCGCCTCTGGCACCGCCACCCGCAGCGCCTCCTCCAAGACGATGCCACCTCCATCACCATCAGCCCCCGCTTGCGCGGCCATGTTGGCCCACGGCGGGGTGTCATCTGCCACCTCCACGACTTCCCGGTCGAGGACCACCACCTCAGCCCGGCCTCTGCGACCGCGCTCCCTCACCGACGACGGCTCAAAGACCGTCGCTGCCACCACTGTGCCCTCCGGCATCTCGTGCCAGGCCGGCTTCGCGGCTCGCGCCCATGCCGCCGCCGTGTCGGTCCAAGCACGGACCAACGCCACCTCCAGCTCCGCCTCGGCCCGGTTCATGTCCCGCCAGGCCAAGGCCTCGGCGTCCTTCCGGTCCAGGCCGAGGTCCGAGTCGCCCTGCCCCTCCACCTCGCCCTGTTCGGTGAGGTCGGACTGGCTCCTGCGGAACGCGGCCCTTCAGCGGTCGCGGCTTCTGCCGCTGCCCTTGCCAGCGCGATTGGTGACCTGAAGAAGAAGACAGAATGAGCAAGAAAGAAAGAAGACAAGCTCAAGAAATCCGGGCGCAAACAAGATATGAAGCTTACCCCGTCAAGACCGGGACCGGGGTCGACGGCCCGTGCCCGCTACCGCGCTTCCTCTTAGCCGGCCTACCGGCCCCGGCCGGGTCCGCCATGCGCTTCAGGGGCTGGGGTCGCGGCGCGACGCTGTCCTTCCCATGCAGGCGGCTCGGCGCCGCCCCGTGCGAGGACCCGTCTCCGCCCGCGTCGCCGCCTCCCCCACCCAGCGCCACTACACCAAGAAGCCGGCGTCAGCATTGCTCGCTCCGTGCCGTGATCAGCAATTCAAGACACATAAAGAAAGACACGAGACTTACCCGCACGACGCCCAGCGTCGGCGTCGGACTCGGCTTCCTCCTCACCACCATGGGCCGCGGGCTCCTCTGGCGGCACCGGCGCCACCTGCGGCAGAGCACGGGTGTAAGGATGCCGAATCGCGTTCAGAAGTATCTCCCGCGTCGCGTCAGGACGGAAGAGGAGGTGCGCAGTAGGAACGTAGGAAGACCAAACACTCACCTGTGGCGCCGGGTCGGACTCGTTGTACGGCGCCTTGCCGAACCGCCAGTCCTCTCCAAGGTTGGCCCTGGAGATGCCGTTCACGCCGCGCGTGTTCTGCTCCGCGGACAGCCGCGTCGACCCCATACGGTTGGGGTCTTGAAGGCCGGCCATCTCGCCGATGAGGCAGGAGCGCCCCTGAAGCGGAAGGACCTGGCGCATGATGAAAGCAGCGAGGAGGTCGGTGCCGGTGAGCCCCTTCTGCGTCTGCATCACCGTCACCCGCTTGTAGAGGTTGACGATCTCCTGCGACGGGCGCCTGGGCGAGTAGCCCCAGTTCGTCTTCGCCCCATGGTTGCAGATGTAGAAGCAGTTCTGCCACTTCTTGGCAGAGTCCTCCAGCGGGATCTTGGGGAAATCCCTCCCCGATCGCTTCAAGATAACGGCGGCGCCGCAATCGGCGAACTCCCTGGCCGACGGCCCCTGCTGCTTCAAGGAGAAGAAGCGCACCCAGAGGTCGATCGTGGGCTCGACCCCCAGGTACCCCTCGCAGAGCATGATGAAGCCGGAGAGCTGTACGATGGCGCCGGCGCCAAGATGATGCGGCTGGAGCCCTAAGAACTCTAGGAACACGCGGAAGAAGATGCTCGCCGGTAGCCCGAACCCGCGCTCGAATTGCGTGAGGAAGACCACGCGCTCCTGCCCCTCGGGAAAAGCCCTCTGCTCACCACGCGGCAGGCGGATACCAATGTCCGTCTCCCGCGGCAGGCGCCGTGTCGCCCGGAGCTGGGTGATGTCCTCGGGGGTGACATTCGAGCCCATCCAGGAGCCCGATGGCAGCGACATGGTCGAAGGAAGAAAAAGAAAGATGAACGGAGAAGGAGTTCTGCTCGGAGCAGTGGGTGCCGCAGTGCGTCGGTTGCAAAGAGCGGAGCGAGAGCAAAGGGACAGGAGGGCGCGAGCGAGAATAATGTCCGCCGCCGCCCTGCCCCCCAATTTATAACCCTCAGTTTGAACGTAGGAAAGTGAGGAAGTGGGATCGTCTGCACGCACCCGTTCCAGTACCCCGCAATAAATGCGCACGTACACGCGCAGTAACTACCTGGGGAAGAGCAACCGACCCCCGGACGCCGCAATAAATTCGCGCACGTGGGCCAAGGGCGCACGGCGGCAGGCCTCAGCCCGTCGCCCAGTCCCGTCCCGCGCGTGGCCTGTCAGGCCCCTCCGTCTTCCGGGCACCACGTGGCACCCGCGCAAAGGCCAAGGATTGCCCCAAGATTTGACGGACTCCTCGGTTCCTGCCACGGCCGGGGTGCCGTGATCCGGTTTCCGAGAAAACCGGCAGACAGTGGGTGTTGCCGGACCCGGCGCTCGCAGAATCCGCCTTGCTTAAGGGGGAAACTGCGAAGGCCCACTCGTCCGAAGACGGTGGACCTTCACAGCTTCGGGGACTACTGTCGGGGGGATTGACCCGGGCAGGCAACAGAACCCGGATCCTCTTCAAAAACAACAGGGCTGGCACCGCCCCTCAATACCGGCTCGCACTTGGCTGGGTCGCTCGACCCGGCCAGGTCCCGTGACCCAGCAGGACACGTCGACTCGACCCCAACGACTAGCGCAAGATAGCCAAACTCGGCATGACCAAAGCTTCCTCAACAAGTCAGCACCACCTGTGGCATGCTCCGCAATCCGTCCACGGGTCAGCTCCCGTCCCATCCAGGCCGTATGATGGGACGAGTCTTCAATCAGCGATGACCGAGGCAATAGTGCCCCGCCCATGCCTCTCGTCAGCCGGATTGTGGCAACAGTGCCCCTCACCTACCCGCTGACCAGGGCCGGCGTGGCTACAGTGCTCCCGCCCTCACCGCTGACGACAGCAAGCGGCAGCCTGACGAAGAGCACTGTACACGACTCGTCTCGGCCACGCCCTAACGATCGACAAGACGGCGCATAGTTCCCCTAGGCATGTGGGGCCCGCACCTAGAGGAACCCAGGGAACCACAAGACCTCAGCGGGACCCTGCCCGGGTCCCCGGACACCGACAAAACGGACCCACCGACCTGTAACATTACCATTGTACCCCTGGGGGTTGGTCTATAAAAACCCCTAGGAGCCCGCGATCAGAAAAGCAGGCAGAAAGTAGAGAACGCATACGAGAGAAAAGCAAGTAAACATAGGGCTAGCCACCAAACAGCAACACCGGGGAGAAGGAGCAGCCCAAGCCTTGGCCAGCTTCCTTCCCCCTCCAAACAGCTCCAGGAGCGACATTGTATTATCGATCATCCAACCACACTTGGCAGGACTAGGGGTATTATCTCTCCGGAGAGCCCCGAACCTGGGTATGTCCGACGTCCCGCGCCCGCTCATGCCAACCTCGCCACTGGAGTCCACTAGCACCCTCGAGGCTCCTCCTCTCTTTAGCCATCCCCTGGCATCTGTCGTGCGCCCACCACGACAGGCCTATAGAACAACTGATAGAAATTCTATGGGTATGTCTCCTTATAAGCTGGTTTATGGAAAAGCTTGTCATTTACCTCTTGAGTTAGAACATAAAGCATATTGGGCAATAAAAGAACTCAACTATGACTTCAAACTTGCCGGAGAAAAAATGTTATTTGATATTAGCTCATTAGATGAATGGAGAATGCAAGCTTATGAAAATGCCAAATTGTTTAAAGAAAAATTTAAAACATGGCATGATAAAAGAATCCAAAAGAGGGAATTCAAAGTTGGAGAATATGTTCTTTTGTACAACTCTCATTTCAGATTCTTTGCAGGAAAACTTCTCCCCAAATGGGAAGGACCGTATGTTATTGAAGAGGTTTATCGCTCTGGAGCTATCAAGATCAATAATGCCAAAGGTACAGACCCGAAGGTGGTCAATGAACAAAGAATTGAACACTATATTTCAGGTACGCCTATTAATGCTGAAAGCAATATTATCCAAACCATGACACCGGAGGAACACATAAAAGAAACCTTCCGGAGCACTCTAGTATAACTAAAAAAGAGGAGCTATGTGATACGGTAAGTAAACGGACTCTGAAAAATCTGCAAAAATATTTTCTATCAGCTTTGGAATATTACAAAAATTAGGAAATAAGAAATAGCCAGGAACGCACCCGAGGGGGGCACAAGACACTAGGAGGCGCCAGGGGCCCCTGGCGCACCCAGGTGGATTGTGCCCACCTCGGGAACCTTCCTAACTCCACTTTTCTTCCGTTCGCTTGTTTCCAAGATAAAATATCTTTATATACCCCCCAAATGTATTGACCACCGTATCACGGAGAAATCTTATATTCTTCTTTCTTGATGTTTTCTGTCAGATCTAGATCTCCATCGCCTCTTCGAGCTCCTCCAAGGACAGGTTCTTCGAGAATTTCATCAACCCATATTTGTGGGAAGTGATGCAACACCCTGAAGCTATTGAAATGCATGACAGGGTGCGACACATTCGGCACGTCCAGGGGCCCAAGAGGACGGGAACTGTGGAGGCTAGGCTGGAAGCTATGGAGCAAGAGGTCTTCAAGTGCACGGGGATGGTGGAGCGCGGACTCAATGCCAATCACCTCAAGAGTACGGATTTTACCCGTGATCTCAAGGTGGATGGTCGGTCCATGAAGGACGTCGTCTTCACCCTCAACGAGCAAATCAACTTTCTGCAAAGCCAAATCTATGATCTCCAAAACCAAGTCTTTGAATATGAGGCAAGGCTTAAAGGTATGAGTTTGGCTACCAGTTGCAGGACTCGTGATTCTCGTTCTTCCTCGTATGATGGTCAACCACTTCCATGGAAACCGGAGGATAAGCTCGCTAATACCTCATCACCACCACCATCATCTTCATCACCAAAGGAGAATTAAGTTCATGATATGGGTGAGGGAGTCCTGGATTAGGGGGTCCTCGGGTCTCTGGTCTATTCGATATGGGTCGGACTGATGGGCCGTGAATATAAAGCAGAAGACCATCCCCCATGTCCGGGTAGCACTCCTATATGCGTGGACGACAAGATTGGTGTCTGGATATTCTATTTCCCTTCCTTGTAAGTCGGCCATGTACAACCCTAGGTCCCTCTGGTGCCTATATAAATCAGAGGGTTTAGTCCGTAGATAAAAATAGAAGAATCATAGGCTAGACAGCTAGGATTATCCATTACAATCTCGAGGTAGATCAACTCTTGTAACCCCTATACTCATCGAATACAATCAAGCAGGACATAGGGTTTTACCTCCTTAAAGAGGGCCCGAACCTGGGTAAACATTGTGTCCCTTTGTCCCTTGTTACCATTGATCCTCAGACGCACGGCTTGGGCCCCCTACCTGAGATCTGCTAGTTTTGACACCTACATTGGTACTTTCATTGAGAGCTCTGCTGTGTTGTCAACTGAGGAATCAATGGCTCGCCTCATCATCAACGACGATGTTGTGTACGAGGAGACCTTTCTCCCTGGTTAGCTCTTTGTGTTCGGCGGCTTCATGCTATGTGCCAACTCGACTGACCACCTTGAGCAGGTCGACAGCTATGCCCCCGGTCACCAGATCAAGTTTGGAAGCCTAAACTACACTGGTGATATCCGAGGACACCTGATCTATGAGGGGTTCACGGCCCCGGCCACCGCTCTCCACCCATATGAAGAAGGTCCTTCGGATTCACTATCAGATCCCGTCCAAGGGTCGATGATCGTACCTTCCTCGGCCTTAGATCCAGGGCAGACCACATGTCCGAAGACGGAAGGATTTAACCCCGCCGGACCTGTAACAGAGCTCCCAACCGGAAACCCAGATGCGACAACACCGTTTGCGAACCCAAAGTCCAACAGGACTGTCCCTGTTATCGGGAAGCCGAGCTCGCCTCTGGGCATTGTCGTGGTTCTAAGTCTGACAGTAGAATGGGGGTAGGTATGGAGAGGCAAGATCCTAGCTATGGAGCAGTTGACAAGGGATGTACGAGTTCAGGCCCTTCTCAGAGGAAGTAACCGCCCTACGTCTCGGAGCCCGGAGGCGGTCGACTAGATTATGTGTGTATAGATTACAGGGGTGCGAACCCTTTACACTAAGGAGGGGGTGGCTTATATAGTGTCTGCAGACCCCTCCGGCCCTCATTTATGCAGGGTTTAAAGTACATTAAGGTCTGGCGTTTCTGGTAACGCCTTACATAAAGTGTCATTATGGCCATAAAGACTACTTAATTACAGACCGTTGAATGCGGGGTGCCTCTTGATCTCCTGGTGGTCGAGTGAGTCTTCATGGTCGAGTCCTTTGCGTCCGTCGAGGGTGTCCTTGGGAAGGGTACTTAAGACAGGTCTGTGACCCTACCCTAGGTACATGACTTCATTATTAGCCCCCGAATGGATCGAGGTTTGAGTGAGGAAGGAGTTGATAATATTTCTGACCTGCTTTTGTGTCCTGAACACGTCTCATCTTGGACCAATAATCTTTTGTTGATGGCAGCAACTTTTCTTTCAGTCCCCTTGATCCATTCTTTTCTCCCGTCGAGTGAACTTTTGAACTTAGTAAACTTTCGAGCGACGGATCGCAGGAAATCTACCGTCTGACAGATTGATCTGCTGTTAGCGGATTCCGTGGGATCCGAATTTTGGGAAGCGCGCGAAGCGGGGCGGACCGCGGCGCTCGAATGGGATAGGGCATGGACGCCTCGATTTCCGTGCCGCCTTTTTCGCCACGTATCACGCGTGCGCGACTCTTTCTGGATGTGATAGGATTGCCTGGGCCCACTCGTCAGCCACTCGGAAGCGTCCTTATAAAATGCGTCGGGCGAGGGTTTTTGAACAGTACCCCCCCATTTCTCCTTCTTCCCTCTCCATCTCCGCCCGCCGTGCCCGCTCTCGCCCCCGCTCATCCACTCTTCGTGCGCTTCGCTGGCGACAATGGTGAAGGAGAAGACGGCGGCCTTGGAGCGCGCGAAGAAGGCGACGGTGACGGGGAAGGCGAAAGGGAGAGCGTCCAGTCGGGGCGGATCCTCGTCAAGGTCCCGCCTGCCGCAAGGTTGGGTCCAAGGGGATTGGATCCGCTCGACCATCACCGAGACGGATCTCAACGACTTGGCCAATGAGGGCCTGATCCCTCACGGGGCAGCGAGGCTCCCGGGGAATGAGTGGCAACCGCAGCCGCAGGAGGGTGAGTGCGTTCTTCTAGCTACTCACGTAGACCGTGGGGTCTCCCTGCCTCCGAGTGTTTTCTTCCGTGGGTTCTTGAATTTCTTTGGGGCGCAACTCCACCATTTCAATCCAAATTCCATTTCCTGCCTTGCTACCTTCGTGTCTATGTGCGAGAACTTCCTGGGTTGTCGACTACACTGGGGTCTCTTTAAGCACATATTCACTTGTCGCTCACAGACAGTGAATAAGGCGAGTCTGGATGACGATAGGACTAAGGTTATTCAGATGTGCGGGGGTCTTGGGATTCAGTTGAGGAGCAAGAGTACTTTTCCGACCATGACCCTTCCTGAGTCGGTCAGAGGATGGCAGTCGACTTGGTTCTACTGCCAAGACGAGTCGACGCCGGGGCAGTCGACTGGTCTCCCTCCGTTTTCCATGGACCGAGTGAACAAGCCCTCTTCTCTGAAGGTGCTCCCTGACGAGAAAGCTCAAGTAAAAATGTTAATGGAGCATGTAGTCCAGCTAGTTCGGGAAGGAGTGACGGGTATGGACCTTCTGGAGGTCTTCCTTAGGCGGCGCATCCAACCACTTCAGTACCGAGGCCACCCGATGTGGCTGTACTGTGGAACCGAGGATGAAACTTGGGTCCATCCAGAAGCAGTCGACGACGCCACACTGGAGAGGTGGATGACCGCGATCACAGGGAATAAGGACAACCCTTGATGGGCCAGGAGGATTCCGCCACTCGACCATACCTATACTCCGGACACGGTATGCCCATTTTATCCTTAATTGTAATCTTGCTTTATCCATTCTGCTTTGTTGCAAATTGGTCGATTGACCTTTGTTTTGTTGTCTGTCAGGCCACCACTGAATTATACTCGATGCCCAATGGAGTATAGACGCCGACTGAGGAGGAGGAAGGAAGTGGGGGCGAAAGTCAGGAGGAGTGGGATTCGGATGCTATCGATGATGATGAGGGTGATGACTCTGGTGAGGAGGAAGAGGAGGAGGAGGACGAGGAAGTTGCGCCTCCTCGCTCGGAAAGACGCTCGAAGCTTGTCCATGATCCTGCGACCGAGCGTGGTAAGGGGGTCGCGACTGTCACTCAGTCGACCAAGCGCCCTCGAACCACTTCTCTGGTGCCGACCGAGAAAGCTCCGAAGCAATCCAGAGTGGCGCCGTCGAAGCCGGCTAAGGTCTTGCCGAAGATGCAGATGGTGATCCCCACTATCTCAGGGTAATGATGCTACTTGATTTTTTCTGTTCCATATGAACTTATTCTTGGTCGACTCATGAATCAACCGACTGACTTCTGGAACTGCAGCGCTACTACTTCTGATACCTCAGCCAGGGCTGAAGATCATGAGATGGAAGACGCGGCCACTTCAAAACCTGGTATGACTTTCGTAGTTCCGTCTTCAGTCGATTGGCCCTTTGTCTCTAATTTTGATTCTTTTCTGTAGCTCCGTCTAATGTCGTTATTAACCTTCCTGATGACGACGATGAGGAACCACTCAGGCAAAGGAGGAGCAGGAAAGCGTCTGCTGGCAAGGCGACTCAGGATGTGCCAGCACCCGAGACACTGGTCGCGGAGGGAGAGAACATCACTTGGCCTACCGTATCTTTTGCGGTGTCGTTGACGAGTGCTTGCCTCTCGTTGTCGAGTGCTGCACAGCCCTCACTTTTCTCGACCCACTATGTCCCAGAGGACCAAGCCAGTTCTGCGAAAGAAGCAATACGCCAGGTGGGAGTCATGATGGAGAAAGTGAAGGCCATCCGAGAAGCCAGCCAGGCAGCCTATGACGCCAGTTCAGCTCTTCAGAGTAACGTTTAGGTCAGTCGGTCACCGCCTGTTCTGTTAGGATATGATTCTGAAGATTCTTCTTTCTAAAATTCCTAGTGATTGTCCTACACCCACTGGGTGTGTCGATTGAAATTCCGAGTTAGTGGGGGCACGCTGAGTGCACCCACTGGGTGTAGTCCCCAAGGCTATGGTGGACTGCTGGCAGTCGACCATAGTCTTTATGTCTTAAGTTTTTCCTTTATTCGACTAGGTCGAATGGATTCATAAACCGGTGGGGGCACGCTGAGTGCACCCACTGGGTGTAGTCCCCGAGACTGTGGTCGACTGCTGGCAGTGGACTACAGTCTGAAGAACATCTCCCGTTTTTTTTTGTTGTTGGTCGACTGGTCGACTCTAACTTGATAGAACTAGTGGGGGCACCCTGAGTGCACCCACTGGGTGTAGTCCCCGAGACTGTGGTCGAATGTTTGTATTCGGCCGTAGTCTTAGAAACGTATGATTTTTCCTTAGTCACTCGGAAGTGAATTTTCTTTGACATCTATCGATTGGTTCTTCGTAGAAATGCTGCGACCTTGCAGCTCGTTATACTGAGTTGGAGAACAAACACATCCAGCTCGAGCTTGATCTGAAGCTGGCCCAGGAGAATTTAACGAAGGCGAAGGAGGAAGATAAAGGTATGTTTGGTGAGGCTTTCGACGACTGCCTTTGCCCCTCCTTTGTTTCAAAGTCTGATCTTGCTGTAACTTTGTAGGCAAAGTGAAGGATGCCCTGAAGAAAAAAGACCTTGAGTTGGCTGAAATGCAGAAAGCGGCTTTAGAGAAAACCAAGCTCGCAAATGAGAAGTTGGCTTCGGTCACCAAGCTTGAAGAAGAAAACACCAATCTGAAAGCTGCTCTTGATGCTGCCAACAAAGAGGTCAGTCGACTGAAAAGTGATAAGATCGCCCTGAGTGACAAGGCCAGTGAGTTGGTGGGAAAGAAGAACGATCTGGAGGCTTATCTGGGCGGACTCGCCAAGAAGCTATTCCTCATGCTCGAAGGTAATCATTTGCACCAAACAGGTATTTTAACTATGATTTTTCCATTCGACTGTTGTCTTGACTCGGTGGTTGTGCTTGCAGAATTTTGCCAGAACTTTGAAGAGGAGACTGGTCGACTGGAAGTAAACCTGGATCCCATCAACTCTCCTGTGAAGGATGAATTCGCCATGAAAGTGCTTCGGCTCGAATCTCGTGTTGCTGCCGTCATTGATTATCTCGCAAGGCTGAAGGTCGCCACTTCCCGCATCGAAACCACGCTCTGGCCCAGAGAAACACTCCAGAATGACCTCGAGTCTCTGATGACTCGACTGAACACAGTCCCAAGTCGAGTGCAGGAGTGGAAGAAGTCTTCTGCCAGGTGTGGCGCAGGCGTTGCTCTATCTCTGGCCCAAGTTCATTGCAAGGATGCACGAGAGGACAAGCTGGCGGCCCTTAGGGTGGCCAACACCAAGAAGCACGATTTCCGGTCTTTCATGGAGACCTTCATCGCCGCTGCCACTCGGATTGCTGATGGAATCGACCTGGACGAGTTTGTTGCATGTTCTAGCCCTCCAGAGGAGGGGTAAAAAACTTCTGAGCTTGATTCTTTAAATTTGCCTTGGTATGCCGAGTGATTTTTGTAACCGACAAACCTTAACAGGCTTAGCGCCTGAGCACTTTCGGTTCCGTTAGGTGTTATCCGAACTTGGATTCGACGTTTAAATACGCTTGCATTTGGTTTGAGGTATCTTTTGCAGGTTACAGCGAGGTGCTTATTGCAATCGACTTGTTCCCCAATTCACTTAGGCAGGCACTGGGCTGCAGCTAAGCCTCCGAGTGTGAGGTCTGCTCTCCACTCGGTAGGATTTTCAAAACTTAGGCGAGCACTGGGCTGCAGCTAAGCCCCCGAGTGGGAGGTCTGCTCTCCACTCGGTAGGATTTTCAAAACTTAGGCGAGCACTGGGCTGCAGCTAAGCCCCCGAGTGGGAGGTCTGCTCTCCACTCGGTAGGATTTTCAAAACTTAGGCGAGCACGGGGCTGCAGCTAAGCCCCCCGAGTGGGAGGTCTGCTCTCCACTCGGTAGGATTTTCAAAACTTAGGTGAGCACTGGGCTGCAGCTAAGCCCCCGAGTGGGAGGTCTGCTCTCCACTCGGTAGGATTTTCAAAACTTAGGCGAGCACTGGGCTGCAGCTAAGCCCCCGAGTGGGAGGTTCGCTCTCCACTCGGTAGGATTTTTACGGCGTCTCTCTGAAAAATAAGGTGTTAATTGACCTTATCCTTCTTATGGAGAACACATTATACTTGTGGCGTAGCTCGGAAGGAGAGGGTGGCGGTCAGCCTACCCCTCGTCCTCCTTGCGGAGCGCACATTGTACTTGTGGCGTAGCTCAGAGGAGAGGGTAGCAGTCAACCCGCATCTCGCCCTCCTTGCAGAGAACACGTTGTACTTGTGGCGTAGCTCGGAGGAGAGAGTAGCAGTCGACCCGCACCTCGCCCTCCTTGCAGAGCGCACGTTGTAATTGTGGCATAGCTCGGAGGAGAGGGTAGCAGTCGACCTGCACCTCGTCCCCCTTGCGGAGCGCACGTTTGAATTTGAACTTAGGCGAGTGTTTAGACTGCAGCTAAGCCCCCGAGTGGGAGGCTGGCTCACCACTCGGTAGGATTTTATTTAACTCAGGCGAGTACTTGGACTGCAGCTAAGCCTCCGAGTGGGAGGCTGGCTCACCACTCGGTAGGATTTTATTGAAACTTAAGCGAGTGCTTGGACTGCAGCTAAGCCCCCGAGTGGGAGGCTGGCTCACCACTCGGTAGGATTTTATTGAACTTAGGCGAAACGGATTCGCAGCTAAGCCCCCGAGTGAGAGGCTAGCTCTCCACTCGGCAAGGATTTTCAAAACTTAGGCGAGCACTGGGCTGCAGCTAAGCCCCCGAGTGGGAGGTCCGCTCTCCACTCGGTAGGATTTTTACGGCGTCTCTCTAAAAAATAAGGTGTTAATTGACCTTATCCTTCTTATGGAGAACACATTATACTTGTGGCATAGCTCGGAAGGAGAGGGTGGCGGTCAGCCTACCCCTCGTCCTCCTTGCGGAGCGCACATTGTACTTGTGGCATAGCTCGGAAGAGAGGGTAGCAGTCAACCCGCATCTCGCCCTCCTTGCAGAGCACACGTTGTACTTGTGGCGTAGCTCGGAGGAGAGAGTAGCAGTCGAGCCGCACCTCGCCCTCCTTGCAGAGCGCACGTTGGAATTGTGGCGTAGCTCGGAGGAGAGGGTAGCAGTTGACCTGCACCTCGTCCCCCTTGCAGAGCGCACATTTGAATTTGAACTTAGGCGAGTGTTTAGACTACAGCTAAGCCCCCGAGTGGGAGGCTGGCTCACCACTCGGTAGGATTTTATTTAACTTAGGCGAGTACTTGGACTGCAGCTAAGCCTCCGAGTGGGAGGCTGGCTCACCACTCGGTAGGATTTTATTGAAACTTAGGCGAGTACTTGGACTGCAGCTAAGCCTCCGAGTGGGAGGCTGGCTCACCACTCGGTAGGATTTTATTGAAACTTAGGCGAGTGCTTTGACTGCAGCTAAGCCCCCGAGTGGGAGGCTGGCTCACCACTGGGTAGGATTTTATTGAACTTAGGCGAAACAGATTCGCAGCTAAGCCCCCGAGTGAGAGGCTAGCTCTCCACTCGGCAAGGATTTTCAAAACTTAGGCGAGCACTGGGCTGCAGCTAAGCCCCCGAGTGGGAGGTCCGCTCTCCACTCGGTAGGATTTTTACAGCGTCTCTCTGAAAAATAAGGTGTTAATTGACCTTATCCTTCTTATGGAGAACACATTATACTAGTACCGTAGCTCAGAAGGAGAGGGTGGCGGTCAGCCTACCCCTCGTCCTCCTTGCGGAGCGCACATTGTACTTGTGGCGTAGCTCGGAGGAGAGGGTAGCAGTCGACCCACATCTCGCCCTCCTTGCAGAGCACACGTTATACTTGTGGCGTAGCTCGGAGGAGAGAGTAGCAGTTGACCCGCACCTCGCCCTCCTTGTAGAGCGCACATTGTACTTGTGGCGTAGCTCGGAGCAGTGGGTAGCAGTCGACCTGCACCTCGTCCCCCTTGCAGAGCGCACGTTTGAATTTGAACTTAGGCCAGTGTTTAGATTGCAGCTAAGCCTCCGAGTGGGAGGCTGGCTCACCACTCGGTAGGATTTTATTTAACTTAGGCTAGTACTTGGACTGCAGCTAAGCCTCCGAGTGGGAGGCTGGCTCACCACTCGGTAGGATTTTATTGAAACTTAGGCGAGTACTTGGACTGCAGCTAAGCCTCCGAGTGGGAGGCTGGCTCACCACTCGGTAGGATTTTATTGAAACTTAGGTGAGTGCTTGGACTGCAGCTAAGCCCCCGAGTGGGAGGCTGGCTCACCACTCGGTAGGATTTCCTTGAACTTAGGTGAAACGGATTTGCAGCTAAGCCCCGAGTGGGAGGCTGGCTCTCCACTCGGCAAGGATTTTTTTTTTACAAACTTAGGCGAAACGGATTCGCAGCTAAGCCACCCACTGAGGGGGAATTTTATTGAATAAATAAAAATGACATCGATCATTAGGGAAATTATGACACTATTATTTTGTGAAACATGAACTACAGGAGTACTTTTATTACAACTCATCCGAGTGAATACTTAGGTGTAAAAGGGGCGGAGCAACTCCGCGTTCCAAGCTCGGGGCTCGTCGATGTTGTGCTCGACGTTGTAGAGACGGTACGCTCCATTGTGGAGAACCATGGTGACGATGAAGGGACCTTCCCAAGAAGGAGCAAGCTTGTGTGGTTTCTGCTGATCCACTCAAAGAACCAAATCTCCTTCCTGGAAGGCTCGACTCTTCACATTTTTGGCGTGGAAGCGACGCAAGTCTTGTTGGTAAATGGTCGATCGGATCAGAGCCATCTCCCTTTCTTCCTCTAAAAGGTCGACTGCATCCTGCCGCGCTTGTTCTGCTTCGGCTTCGGTGTAGAGCTTGACCCGAGGAGCGTTGTGGAGCAGGTCACTCGGCAAGACCGCTTCAGCTCCATAGACCAAGAAGAATGGAGTTCTTCCAGTCGACCGGTTAGGCGTGGTCCTTAGACCCCAAAGCACCGAGGGAAGTTCGTCGACCCATGCTCCAGCCGCATGCTTGAGATCACGCATCAGTCGGGGTTTCAACCCTTTAAGAATCAAGCCATTGGCCCGCTCCGCTTGTCCATTCGACTGGGGATGGGCGACTGAAGCATAGTCGACTCGTGTGCCCTGAGATGTGCAGAACCCCTGAATTCTTCCGAATCGAAGTTTGATCCATTGTCAGTGATGATGCTGTGTGGGACTCCATATCTGAATATCAGTTCTCTGATGAAGCTGACAGCGGTACTGGCGTCAAGGTTCTTGATGGGTTTGGCCTCGATCCACTTGGTCAACTTGTCGACTGCTACCAGTACATGTGTGAAACCGCTTCGGCCTGTTCTCAAGGGTCCAACCATATCTAATCCCCATACTACGAAGGGCCAGACAAGTGGTATGGTCTTCAGAGTCGATGCAGGCTTGTGTGACATGTTGGAATAAAACTGACATCCCTCACACTTGTCGACTATCTCCTTTGCCATTTCATTCGCCCTTGGCCAGTAAAATCCGGCTCGGTATGCTTTGGCCACGATGGTCCGAGAGGACGCATGATGGCCATAGGTCCCCGAGTGGATGTCATCAAGGATTATCTGACCTTCTTCTGGCGTTATGCACTTCTGGCCAACTCCAGTCGCGCTCTCTCTGTACAGCTGTCCCTTGATCACAGTAAAGGCCTTGGATCGGCGGACGATCTGTCGAGCCTCTTCCTCGTCCTCTGGGATCTCTTTTCTCAAGATATACGCGATATATGGTACTGTCCAATCGGGAGTGATCACTAAAGCCTCCATGACCAAGTCGACCACTACTGGGACTTCAACCTCAGTCGGATCTGTGGCACTCTTGGGCTGCGGAGCTTCTTCGGTAAAAGGATCTTCTTTGACTGATGGAGTATGGATATGCTCCAAGAACACATCACTGGGAATGGCTTCTCTCTTGGAAACTATTTTCACCAAATCATCAGCCACTTGATTTTTCAGTCGGGGTATATGATGGATCTCTAGCCTCTCGAACTTCTTTTCAAGTTTCCTCACTGCATTACAGTATCCAGTCATGGCTGGGCTTCTAACGTCCCACTCCTTCATCACTTGGTTGACCACCAAATCTGAGTCGCCATAAACCATAAGGCGACGGACGCCGAGTGAAATGGCCATGCGCAAACCATACAAAAGGGCCTTGTATTCTGCTTCATTGTTGGAGGAATCAAAGTGAATCTGGAGCACATATCTGAGCTTATCTCCTCTGGGGGAAACCAAAACTACCCTAGCACCGGAACCATTTAACATCTTAGAACCATCAAAGAACATTGTCTAATGCTCCGAGTGAACTTGAGTCGGCTGCTGCTGTTCAATCCACTCGGCAAGGAAATCTGCTATTGCTTGGGACTTAATGGCTTTCTTTGCCTCAAACTTGATATCAAGGGGAAGGAGTTCAATCGCCCATTTCGCCACTCGACCGGTTGCATCTCTGTTGTGCAGAATCTCTGAAAGTGGAGCGTCGTTGACGACTGTAATGGAATGATCAGAGAAATAATGAGCAACCTTCTTCGTCGTCATGTAGATCCCATACAAAAGCTTCTGATAATGAGGATATCTTTGCTTTGATGGAGTCAAAACTTCAGATAGATAGTACACTGGGCGCTGAACTTTGAAGGCTTTCCCTTCTTCTTCCCGCTCGACCGTAAGTACTGTACTGACGACTTGTCCTGTGGCTGCAATATAAAGCAACAGAGGCTCTTTGCTGATTGGAGCAGCAAGCACCGGCTGGGTGGAGAGCAGAGCTTTTAGCTCGGCAAACGCTGCATCAGCTTCTGGAGTCCACTCGAACTTGTCTGCCTTCTTCATCAGTCGTTAAAGAGGCAATGCCTTTTCACCGAGTCGAGAGATGAATAGACTTAACGCGGCCAAGCATCCAGTAAGCTTCTGGACATCGTGCACCCGCACAGGGCGTTTCATTTGGAGTATAGTGCCAACTTTTTCTAGGTTAGCGTTGATTCCTCGTTCGGAAACAAGAAAACCGAGTAACTTTCCACCAGGAACTCCGAATGTGCACTTTGATGGATTGAGCTTGATACCATACCTCCTGAGATTGGCAAATGTTTCAGCGAGGTCAATCAACAGGTCGGAACCCTTTCGTGATTTGACCACAATATCATCCATGTACGCTTCAACGTTCCGACTGATTTGAGTGAGTAAACACTTCTGAATCATCCTCATGAATGTGGCTCCGGCATTCTTGAGGCCGAATGGCATGGTGACATAGCAGAAGCACCCGAATGGAGTGATGAAAGCTGTTTTGATCTCATCTGGTCCATACAGATGGATCTGATGGTACCCGGAATAGGCGTCTAGAAAAGACAATCTCTCACATCCCGCAGTCGAGTCGACAATTTGATCGATGCGAGAGAGAGGAAAATGATCTTTCGGGCAGGCCCGATTGATGTGTTTGAAATCAATGCACATGCGGAGTGACTTGTCCTTCTTGGGAACCATGACGACATTGGCAAGCCACTCGGAGTGGTATATCTCTCGGATAAACTCTGCCGCCAACAGTCGAGCCACCTCCTCGCCAATGGCCTTTCTCTTCTGGACGGCGGACCGTCGAAGATGTTCTTTGACTGGTTTTGCTGTTGAGTCGACTCTAAGGCGATGCTCAGCCAGCCCCCTGGGAACACCCGGCATGTCAGTAGGCTTCCAAGCAAAGATGTCCCAGTTCTCACGGAGGAACTAGATGAGCGCTTCTTCCTATTTAGGGTCGAGTGTTGTGGAAATATGGGTCGGAGCTGCATTGGGGTCGGTCGGGTGAATGTGAAGAGGCTTCGTCTCACCGGACGACTGAAATGCTGATTCTGTGGCAGGCTTCTAGGCCCGCAACAAATCACTCTGGTCTGCATTCTTCTTGTACCCCTCTAGCTCTACCATCGTTATCTGGGAATTGGCAATTTTCGAGCCTTTCTGAAAACACTCTTCTGCCTTCTTCCGATTACCAGTGATAGTGATCACACCCTTGGGGCCGGGCATCTTTAGTTTGAGGTACACGTAACATGGTCGAGCCATGAACCATGCGTAAGCTGGTCGCCCCAAAATGGCGTGGTAAGCGCTCTGAAAATCCACGACTTAAAATGTCAGCTTCTCCTCGCGGAAATGCTTCGAGTCACCGAACACCATGTCCAGAGCTATTTGGCCGAGTGACTCAGCCTTCTTTCCAGGTATAACTCCATGAAAACTCATGTTGTTGGCGCTCAGTCTGGACATCGGAATGCCCATTCCTTTCAGCGTCTCCGCATACATATGTTCAGTCCGCTACCACCATCCATTAGCATCTTCGTCAGTCGAGTGCCCTCAACGACCGGGTCGACCACCAAAGCTTGCCTCCCAGGAGTGGCTATATCAGTCGGGTGATCGGACTGGTCGAATGTAATGGGAGTTTGGGACCATCTCAGATAACTTGGCGTCGCCGAGGCGACCATATTGACCTCTCGGTTGATAACCTTCAATAGGCTTTTGCTTTCCACATCAGCAAAGATCATCATAGTGGAATTAACATGAGGATATCCTCCATCACTGTCCTCCTTGTCCTCAACTTTGTCCGACTCCTTTTCCTTGTCCTTGGGATGTTTTCCTTGGAACTGCTGGATCAAGAGCCAGCACTGGCGAGTGGTATGCTTCGGGTAGATGAAATTACCCTCTTCATCTTTCTTCGTGTGGATGTCACCTTCTTGGGGTTCCAGGATCCTTTGGGTTTTCCCTTGAACTTGCCCTGAGTCACGGCCAGAGCCTCTCCAGGAGCCGCTGGCTCGGCCTTCCGCTTCTGCTTCCGACTGGAGTTTCCTTTCTCCGACTGACTCGGCTTGTACTTGCCGCTCCGGAGTCGGTCCTCCTCTTCGCCATTGGCGTACTTGGTGGCAATTTCCATCATCTGACTCAGGGTCATATCTCCGGTCCGCCCAAACTTCAAACTTAACTCTCTGTTCTTAACACCATCCTTGAAAGCACAGACTGCCTGATGATCAGACACGTTCTCCACGGTATGATGCAAAGTGATCCATCTCTGAATGTAATCCCTTAAGGTTTCATTCGACTTCTGCACACAGACTTGCAGCTCTGTCAATCCAGCTGGTCGCTTGCAGGTTCCCTCAAATGTCCTGACCAACACTCGGGAAAGATCTTCCTAAGTGTAAATGTTGCTTGGAGCTAACTGATTCAACCACGCCCTGGCCGAACCTTCCAACATGAGTGGTAAATGCTTCATAGCCACTTCATCATTTCCGCCGCCAATCTGCACCGCCACTCGGTAGTCTTCAAGCCAAGTTTCAGGCTTAGACTCACCGGTGAACTTACTTACTCCAGTCGCCAACCTGAAGTTGGGGGGAATCACCGCGGCTCTGATAGCTCTGCTGAAACATTCCGGACCTGAAACATGTACTCGGCTGCTAGTGGGCGCATCTCTGTCGTGGCCACCTCGATGAGCCCTGTTCTAATCGACCAGGCCTTGCACGATGATGGATCGCGCGTCAAAGCCTGGTTCCCTGGGGTCGACCGGAGCTCTTCGCCCCACACTGAGCTGGCGCCTGTCATCTTGCTGCCGATGAGCGTAAGACCCACCTCTTGGGGGAGGAGTGGGCACTCGACGCCTATCATCACGATCGTAGCGGTCACCATATTGGTCACGTCGATTCTCGTGTCCCTCACGCCGCAGAGGCGATCTAGGGCTGTGAGCCAACTGAACCGTATTCACAGCGACGGGTCGACTGTGAATCCTGTTGCGTGACTGTGACACGGCTGAATTCTGATCTCCTGCTGCTCGGAGCAAATCTCTAATCTGCATCAAGCCTCTGCCAGCCTCCGACTGAGAGGGCTGATTTGACTCTGCTATACGGGCTGCAGATGCTAAATTCTGAATCGGGGTTCAATATACCTGAGTCGGCTGCGGGAAGAGTTGACGTCGATTGGAGTCGGGTACTCGTTGCCGCGCGCGCTCGTCGAGTGCTCGCTGGAGGTTCTCCAGACGAGTGCGTTCAGCCAAGTTAGCCAAATGTGCCTCCTCCAAGGCGCGAGCCTCGGGGGTTTCTCCTGCGATGGGAGTATGCAGGGCATCCATGTTCTTGTGGCGAAGTTCTTCCCTTTGCAAGGAATTAAGTGGCTCGGGTTGATATTCCTCATGGGCTTGAGCGGGGTCGCCTCCACCGTCCATCCCGTCGTCGCGGGGGAAGCCGGGAGGGCTGCAAGGACCGTTGACCATCAAGACCTCCGCCGCCGGATCGCTGCTGTCGCACTCGGATGCGGTCTCTACGGAGCCAGTCGACAGATCGAACAGGCCGTAGAGGGATTCATCGGGCTCGATTGCCGCGACTTGGGTGGTGGCCGACTGGCGAGCCACCGCGTGCCTCACCCACCGGTGGAGCCTCGACCGACCAGAGCGCTTGCGCTGGCGGGAGACAGGGAGGGAGGACGACAGGGAAGTCGACCGATAAGGAGCCGTCGGTTGCCGCAGCAGAACACCGCGGACACACGCCCGAAAATGCGTCGCACCACGGACGGGGAGCGCGTCGATGTCGAGTGGAGCCTCCTGAAGCCAAGCGGAGTCGTCGGTGATGAAGGTGAGCGCGCCGAGACGGATCTCGCGGCCCTCGACCAAAACTCCACCAGAAACCATGATGAAGGCAATCAGAACAATTGCAACTTCTCCAAAAATCGCTAAGACACCTGCCCCACGGTGGGCGCCAACTGTCATGGTTCTAAGTCTGACAGTAGAATGGGGGGTAGGTATGGAGAGGCAAGATCCTAGCTATGGAGCAGTTGTATGGACAAGGGATGTACGAGTTCAGGCCCTTCTCGGAGGAAGTAACAGCCCTACATCTCGGAGCCCGGAGGCGGTCGACTGGATTATGTGTGTATAGATTACAGGGGTGCGAACCCTTTACACTGAGGAGGGGGTGGCTTATATAGTGTCTGCCAGACCCCTCCGGCCCTCAGTTATGCAGGGTTTAAAGTACATTAAGGTCTGGCGTTTCTGGTAACGCCTTACATAAAGTGTCATTATGGCCATAAAGACTACTTAATTACAGACCGTTGAATGTAGAGTGGCTCTTGATCTCCTGGTGGTCGAGTGAGTCTTCATGGTCGAGTCCTTCGCGTCCGTCGAGTGAAGTTTCTCTTTGGTCGACTGGAAGGCCGCTTCTTCTGAGGGTGTCCTTGGGAAGGGTACTTACGACAGGTCTGTGACCCTACCCTAGGTACATGACTTCATCAAGCATCAACTCCGAATTGTCAAGGTCTGCGTTCATCGGGCTCGATCAGGTGATTATCATCGAGCCTAGCTTCACAAATCCGCAGACTCCTATCCAGCTTCAGCTCTTAAATAAAACACTGGACTTAATAAAAACTGTCGCCATCACGGAAGTATCTCCTTCGAACTACCTCCAGCTCAGACAGGGGGGCTGAGAGCAGGGAATTTCACGCCCACCCACCACCCACTTAATAGCCACTGTTGAGGATTTAACCGAGATGCTAGAGTATGCCTTCGAAGACATCGACGGCATGGACGATGATGTCGACGCCGAACCAGGTCAAAACCCGCCCACCATGGGGCATTGGACGGCCACTTCTACCTATGATGTGTACATGGTGGATACACTTGAGAAGAAGGACGACGACAACACTCAAGATCTAGACAAGGACACGGCCGTCGAGGAACCACCAAACCTCCGGTGTCAGTGGTGCCGCTCACAATCACGTCGGGCAAAGGAAAGTAATGCTAGCACCGGAGATAATGACACTTCAGAAACACCTAGGACCCCGTCAAACCCGCGTCCGAACAGGATGAGATGGAAGAGGGCCAATACAGCAACCACGAAGATTCGGAAGATAGTAACTACTTAACTGACTCCGAAGAGGATGTTAGCATTGGTGACGAAGATTTTATCATCCCAGAGGAACCCCTCAAACAAGAACGCTTCAAGCAACAGCTCATTGGCACTGTGCAGAGCCTGAAAAAGAAACAACAGCAGCTTCAAGCCGAATAGGATACGCTCAATGACAGATGGACCAAGGTCCTAGCCGCCGAAGAATACAGCCTCAAGCGACTAGTAAAGAGTTACCCCAAACGGAGGTTGCTGCCACAATTCGATGACAAAGCCCTTGAACCAATACCGTCAAAATACAATTATGCTAATCAACCAGACCAACCACCACGTGGACGGGACAAAATGGCTCATCATGCTGAACATCAGCCCCCTCGCCCCCTCGCCGTAGAGGCAAGGAGACAGCAGCTCCGGGCTACACATACGATTTTACGTCAGGACCTGGCCAATAAAAAGCCGGCCAGACTAGATCGGTCTATGAACCCAAGGGATGTGCCCAGGCACGAGATGATGGCCATCAAGCCTGGCACGATGAGCATCATCAAGTTCGGGGTCAGCACCGAACACAGATGTCATCCGTACTTCGTCGCGATGGCGTCCGGTATAGAGGTGCCACACACCATATGTGCTTTACCAATGAAGTAATGCAACACCAATTTCTGGAAGGGTTTAAACCCGTGAACATCGAGCAATATGATGGAACGACGGACCCTGTTGTATGGATTGAAGATTTTCTTCTCCACATTCACATGGCTCTCGGAGATGACCTCCACGCCATTAAATACCTCCCTCTAAAGCTGAAGGGACCGGCATGGCCCTGGTTGAATAGCCAACCAGAGAACTCCATTAGGAGCTGGGAAGATTTAGAAGATGCTTTCTGAGCCAACTTTTAGGGCACTCATGTCCGGCCACCGGATGCTAATGACCTAAGACACATAGTCCAGCAACCCAGAGAGTCAGCTCACAAACTTTGGAATCCGTTTCTAACTAAAAAGAACCAAATCATGGATTGTCCAGATGTCGAAGCCTTAGCGGCCTTCAAACACAGCGTCTGCGACGAATGGCTCACCCGACACCTTGGGCAGGAAAAACCGAAGACCATGGCAGCTCTTACTACACTCATGACCCGCTTCTATGCAGGCGAAGATAGGTGGTTGGCTCGTAGAAGCAACAGTTCTAGTGACCCCGGGACTTCTGAGGCCAGGGACGGCAATGATAGACCACGACGCAACAAAATCAAGCGTCAGAACAATAATGACAAAACAGAAGATACGTCAGTCAATGCCAGATTCAGTGGTTCCAAACACGGTCAGCGGAAGAAGCCTTTCAAGGGCAACAGAGACGGTCCATCCAACTTGTACAAAATCCTCGTGACGCCTTGCCAGATTCATGGCACCCCCGACAAGCCTGCCAATCACACCAATAGAAATTGCTGGGTTTTTAAGCAGGCCGGTAAATTAAATACAGAACATAAGGGGAAATGACCTCCAAGCGAGGACGATGATGAGCCCCGTCAGTCGAACACTGGGGGGCAGAAGTAGTTTCCCCACGAGGTGAAAATGGTGAACATGATCTATGTCACCCACATCCCCGAGAGGGAGCACAAGCGCGCAATAAGGTACATCTACGCCGTAGAGCTTGTCGCCCCAAAATTCAATCCATGGTCGGCTTGTCCGATCACCTTTGATCACAGGGACCAACCAACCAGTATCCGTCACGGGGGTCGGCCGCCCTGGTACTTGATCCTATCATCGGCGGATACCATCTCACTAGAGTCCTTATGGACGGCAGCAGCAGCCTTAACTTGATCTATCAAGATATTGTCCGTAAAATGGGTATCGACCCATCAAGAATCAATCCCAATAACACTACCTTTAAAGGAGTGATACCAGGCGTGGAGGCCCGCTGCACAGGCTCCTTAACACTGGAAGTAGTATTCGGCTCTCTAGACAACTTCCGAAGCGAAGAATTGATCTTCGACATCATCCCCTTCCGTAGTGGTTGTCATGCATTGCTCGAACGAACTGCTTTCACCCGCTTTAATGCAGTCCCCCACTATGCTTATTGGAACCTCAAAATTCCTGGACCGCGTGTCAATGGATATATGGAGTGCTCCCTCTGTACTGAGGAGCACACCGTGGCCCTAGCAGCCAAGGTTCATGGAGGCCCCATCAAGCCGAACAATATATCGGTCATCCAGACCAATGACATTGCTAAGCGAGTCTTGTCCGCATCTCAGTACGATAGCTCAATGGATCCGGAGCTCGAATAGCAGTTCGGCCTCTGCCAACTACCCCATATGGTAGCGGCACACGTACCGCGTGTACATAACTATGCACTCAAAATACCTTGGGCAACACCGGAGGCACACTGCGGAAAGGTCCATAGTACGGCTTAACCCTATTTGGACCTTAAATATTTTTTCTCACTACAGGTTTATTAAAAACCTACCAATTCTATGGTTGCACGGGGGCTCCTTTTCTAGGTCCCTCTTTCTCTTTTTTGCAGACAACCATCTAATCCTCCTCTTAAAGGATTCCCTACCAAGGAGAAACGACGCAGACGTGCGGCAGGGCACCACTGGGATCTTCAAACCACTACTTTTAGGCCCTGTGTAAACCTTCCCCTTATGTAAACTTTTTGCGTGTAACATGGCCATGATATTCATGGCATTATCTGTCGCAACACGTCTCGACGTATTAATCAGGGTATAAAGGAAGCGGGTGATCACCACTTTTGTTCGGTACTTATTTTATATTATCGTCTGTATTCCCTCCCTACTTCAGACTGCCACACGTGCTTTAGCCCGGCCTTAACGCCAGGGGCTGTATTCGGCCTAGAACATTCTAATGTCCGAACACCTATAGGGAACTCTTCGGTGTCCCGGGTATTGCATTATATGCATCGGCTCCGAATCATGCCTTTGGTCCATAGTTGGGTTGCCTGGCTCCTGTGCTTACCTCCTTACGTCCCGCCCGTTCGGCTAAGGTAGTAAAGGGAGAACTACTACGATTGTTCTTCTGGTTCGTCCGGTCAAGTACCTCAGTAGAGAAAGCCGAAAACTAACTGTCATGATAAGCGATAGCTGGTCAGCGATCCGGCGACTTAGTATTACACTATAAATCGTTAGAGATTCTCACCGTGTTATACGAGCAGCTGGTCTTCGTCCAGCCGCGTGGCAAAGGTACCGTAGTCTGGATAGTCGCACACGCAACATGGGCTAGTACTTAGCTCCACATTTAGACTCCTATGGCTAAGTGAAGGTAATAAAGCCGCATAGTCCGATTGCCTGGTTCACCCCGCGGGCGCCTCCTTTATGGACCAAGACGTTGGATAAAGTGCGGTCACGCGTTATGTGGAACACCCCTGTAGCATCTACATGGGAGCAGAAGCCGACAACTGCCAACTTTCAAAAATATAAACAATAAATGGTTTCACAGGAGGAAAAACTCACTTAAAACAAAAAGGTGCAAGCATAGATATCTCAAAGCACGGGTTCATAACATAGTTTGACCCGAACACATTTAATCAAATATCACGTCCTTAGAACATTGGCCCTCTACTATGCGGGATCCTTCTAGGATGTTGTCAAAGTACCTCTCCGGCTTCTGGTGATCCTTGCCTTCGGGCGGACCTGTGGTCGCCACTTCGATGGCCTTCATCTTCGCCCATTGCATCTTGATGCGGGCGAAGGCCATCCAGGCACCCTCTATGCAGGCGGAACGCTTTATAGCATCGATTCACGACCGCACATCGACAAGCCACTTCACTAAGCCGAAGTAGATGCTAGGAATAGGCTCGGTTGGCCAGAGTTGGAGTACTAGATCCTTCATGGCCAAGCCGGCCACCCTATGTAGCTCCGTCAGCTGCTTCAGCTGGTCGTTTACAAGCGTCGGATGCTCCAGCGCGAGATATGATACGTCTCCAATGTATCTATAATTTTTTATTGTTCCATGCTATTATATTACCCCTTTTGGATGTTGATGGCCTTTATTTTACACATTTATATCATTTTTGGGACTAACCTACTAACCGGAGGCACAGCCCGTATTGCTGTTTTTTTGCCTATTTTAGTATTTCGAAGAAAAGGAATATCAAACGGAGTCCAAACGGAATGAAACCTTCGGGAGCGTGATTTTTGGAACGAACGTAATCCAGAGGACTTGGAGTGCAAGTCAAGAAGCAATCGAGGCGGCCAGGAGATAGGAGGGTGCGCCCACCCCTCCTGGGCGCGCCCCCTGTCTCCTGGGCCCCTCGAGCGGCCACTGACGTACCTCTTCGTCCTATATATACCCACGTACCCCAAAAACATCCAGGGAGCCAACGAAAAACAATTTCCACTGCCATAACCTTCTGTATCCGCGAGATCCCATCTTGGAGCCTTCGTCGGTGCTCCGCTGGAGGGGGAATCGACCATGGAGGGCTTCTACATCAACACCATAGCCCCTCCGATGAGTTGTGAGTAGTTTACCACAGACCTTCGGGTCCATAGTTATTAGCTAGGTGGCTTCTTCTCTCTTTTTGGATCTCAATACCATGTTCTCCCCCTCTCTTGTGGAGATCTATTCGACGTAAACTCTTTTTGCGGTGTGTTTGAAGAGATCCGATGAATTGTGGGTTTATGATAAGGTTTATCTATGAGAAATATTTTAATCTTCTCTGAATTCTTTTATGTATGATTGAGTTATCTTTGCAAGTCTCTTCGAATTATCAGTTTGGTTTGGCCTACTAGATTGATCTTTCTTGCCATGGGAGAAGTGCTTAGCTTTGGGTTCAATCTTGCGGTGTCCTTACCTAGTGATAGAAAGGGTTGCAAGGCACGTATTGTATTGTTGCCATCGAGGATATAAAGATGGGGTTTATATCATATTGTTTGAGTTTATCCCTCTACATCATGTAATCTTTCTTAATGTGTTACTCTGTTCTTATGAACTTAATACTCTAGATGCATGCTGGATAGTGGTCGATGTGTGGAGTAATAGTAGTAGATGCAGGCAGGAGTCGGTCTACTTGTCACGGACGTGATGCCTATATACATGATCATGCCTAGATAATCTCATAATTATTCGCTTTTCTATCAATTGCTCAACAGTAATTTGTTGACCCACCGTAATACTTATGCTATCTTGAGAGAAGCCACTAGTGAAACCTATGGCCCCCGAGTCTATCTTTTATCATGTAAAGCTTTCAATCTACTTTTATTTGCATCTTTACTTTTTGCATCTATATTAAAAAATACCAAAAATATATTTATCTTATCATACTATCTCTATCAGATCTCACTTTCGCAAGTGGCCGTGAAGGGATTGACAACCCCTTTATTACGTTGGTTGCGAGTTCTTTGTTTTTTGTGTAGGTGCGTGGGACTTTTGAGGAGCCTCCTACTGGATTGATACCTTAGTTCTCAAAAACTGAGGGAAATACTTATGCTACTATTGCTACATCACCCTTTCCTCTTCAAGGAAAACTAACGCAAGCTCAAGACATAGCAAGAAGGATTTCTAGCGCCGTTGCCGGGGAGGTCTTCGCTCAAGTCAAGACATACCAAGTACCCATCACAAACTCATCTCCCTCGCATTTACATTATTTTCCATTTGCCTCTCGTTTTCCTCTCCCCCACTTCACCCTTGTCGTTTTATTTGCCCTCTCTTTCCCAATCTTCTCTCTCTTTTTCGCTTGCCTTTTTCTGTTTGCTTGTGTGTTGGATTACTTGTTGCCATGGCGCAAGATAATACCAAATTGTGTGATTTCTCCAATACCAATAATAATGATTTCCTTAGTACTCCGATTGCTCCTCTTAATGATGTTGAGTCTTGTGAAATCAAAACCGCTTTGCTAAATCTTGTTATGAAAGATCAATTCGCCGGCCTTCATAGTGAAGATGCTGCTACCCATCTAAACAACTTCGTTGATTTGTCTGATATGCAAAATAAGAAAGATACGGATAACGATATTGTTAAATTGAAGTCATTTCCGTTTTCACTTAGAGATCGTGCTAAAGTTCGGTTTTCGTCTTTGCTTAAAAATAGTATTGATTCTTGGAACAAGTGAAAAGATGCTTTTATCTCTAAGTATTTTCCTCCCACTAAGATTATCACTCTTAGGAACGATATTATGAATTTTAAACAACTTGATCATGAGCATGTTGCCCAATCTTGGGAAAGAATGAAATTTATGCCGATTTGAACTTTGCTTCAAGAAATCTTTTAGATTCGGCCGCTGGAGGCACGTTTATGGAAATCACGTTAGGAGATGCTACAAAACTTATTGATAATATTATGGCTAATTATTCTCAATGGCACACCGAAAGATCTTCCAGTAAAAAAGTGCATGCTATAGAAGAAATCAATGTTTTGAGTGGAAAGGTGGATGAACTTATGAAGTTGTTTGCTACTAAAAATACTCCTCTTGATCCCAATGATATTCCTTTGTCTACTTTGATTGAGAATAATAATGAATCTATGGATGTGAATTTTGTTGGTAGGAATAGTTTTGGAAACAACGCTTATAGAGGAAACTTTAATCCTAGACCGTTCCCTAGTAATTCCTCTAATAATTATGGAAATTCCTACAATAATTCTTATGGTAATTTTCATAATATGCCCTCTAATTTTGAGAATAGTGTGAAAGAATTTATGATTTCTCAAAATAATTTTAATGCTTTCCTTGAAGAAAAATTGCTCAAAGTTGATGATTTGGCTAGGAACGTTGATAGACTTTCGCTTGATGTTGATTCTCTTAAACTTAGATTTACTCCTCCTAAGCATGATATCAATGAGTCTCTCAAAGCCATGAGAATTTCCATTGATGAGTGCAAGGAAAGAACCGCTAGATTGCGTGCTAAGAAAGATTGCTTTGTAAAGGCGTGTTCTTCTAGTTTCCATGAAAATAATGATGAAGATCTTAAAGTTATTGATGTGTCCCTATTAGATCTTTGTTTTGAAATATGAATCTTGATAATAATGGGACTGGAGATGAGTCAACTTTAGTTAGAAGGCGTCCCAATAATTCGGAGTTTTTAGATCGTGATGCTAAATTTGGTAAAAGTGGGATTGGAGAGGTCATGACTTTAAATAGCATTGAACCCACTATCTCGGATTTCGAGGAATTTGATTATGATAATTATTCTTTAGAAGGTTGCATTTCCTTGTTGCAATCCGTTGTTAATTCTCCTCATGCTTATTGTCAAAATAAAGTTTTTACCAAACATATCGTTGATGCCTTGATGCAATCTTATGATGAAAAATTTAATTTAGAAGTTTCTATACCTAGAAAACTTAATGATGAGTGGGAACCTACTATAAAGATTAAAATTAAAGATCATGAGTGTTTTTCTTTGTGTGATTTGGGTGCTAGTGTTTCCACGATTCCAAAAACTTTATGTGATATTCTAGGTTTCCATGATCTTGACGATTGCTCTTTAAATTTGCACCTTGCGGATTCCACCATTAAAAAGCCAATGGGAAGGATCAATGATGTTCTCATTGTTGCAAATATAAATTTGGTGCCCGTAGATTTTATCGTTCTTGATATAGATTGCAATCTTTCTTGCCCTATTATTCTTGGTAGACCTTTCCTTAGAACGATTGGCGCGATTATTGATATGAAGGAAGGGAATATTAGAGTCCAATTTCCATTAAGGAAAGGCATGGAGCACTTTCCAATAAAGAAAGTCAAATTACCTTATGAATCTATCATGTGGGCTACTTATGAATTTAGTGCCAAAGATGGCAGTACTTAGATCTATCTTCGCTTTTATGCCTAGCTAGGGGCGTTAAACGATAGCGCTAGTTGGGAGGCAACCCAATTTTATTTGCATTTTTTTTGTTTCTGTTTAGTAATAAATTTTGCATCTACCTTCTGTTTAGATGTGTTTTTATGTTTTAATTAGTGTTTGTGCCAAGTAGAACCTATAGGATAACCTACGGTGATAGTCGATTAGATTCTGCTGAAAAACAGAAACTTTAAACGCACGAAATTAGTTTTGTTAAATCACAGAAACGTGCTTTTGCATTGTTTATTTTTGCTGCTGATCAATAGACAAATTTCCCAGTACTTCCTATTTTGGTAGGATCTTTAGAGTTCCAGAAGTTTGCGTTAGTTACAGATTGCTACAGACTATTCTGTTTTTGACAGATTCTGTTTTTCGTGTTTTGTTTGCTTATTTTGATGCATCTATGACTAGTATTAAGTGGTATGAACCATAGAGAACTTGGAATACAGTAGGTTTAAAACCAAAATAAATAAATAATGAGTTCATTACAGTACCTTATGTGGTGGTTTTGTTTTCTTTCACTAACGGAGCTTATAAGATTTCCTATTGAGTTTTGTGTTGTGAAGTTTTCAAGTTTTGGGTAAAGATTTGATGGACTATGGAATAAGGAGTGGCAAGAGCCTAAGCTTAGGGATGCCCAAGGCACCCCAATATATTCAAGAATAGCAAAAAGCCTAAGCTTGGGGATGCCCCGGGAAGGCATCCCCTCTTTCATCCTTGTTCATTGGTAACTTTACTTGGAGCTATATTTTTATTTGCCACATGATATGTGTTTTGCTTGGAGCATCGTGTATTATATTAGTCTTTGCTTTTTAGTTTACCACAATCATCCTTGCTGTACACACCTTTTGGGAGAAGCCTACTTGATTAGAAATTTATTAGAATACTCTATGTGCTTCACTTATATCTTTTGAGCTAGATAGTTTTTGCTCTAGTGCTTCACTTATATCTTTTAGAGCACAGCGCTGGATTAATTTTGTAGAAATTGCTAGTCTCTCATGCTTCACCTATATTATTTTGAGAGTCTTTTAGAACAGCATGGTATTTCCTATGGTTATAAATTGGTCCTAGAATGGTAGGAATCCAAGTTGGGTATAATAAAAACTATCATAGGAAGTGAATTGGATGCTATGATCAATTTGATACTTGATAATTGTTTTGAGATATGGAGGTAGTGATATTAAAGTCATGATAGTTGGGTGATTATGAATTTAAAGAATGCTTGTGTTGAAGTCTGCAAGTCCCGTAGCATGCACGTATGGTTAAAGTTGTGTAACAATTTTGAAACATGAACTGTACCTGGCTTGTGCATCCTTATGAGTGACGGTCGGGGACGAGCGATGGTCTTTTCCTACCAATCTATCCCTCTAGGAGCATGCGCGTAGTGCTTGGTTTTTGATGACTTCTAAATTTTTGCAATAAGTATATGATTTCTTTTGACTAATGTTGAGTCCATGGATTATACGCACTTTTACCTTTCCACCATTGCTAGCCTCTTCGGTACTGTGCATTGCCCTTTCTCACCTTGAGAGTTGGTGCAAACTTCGCCGGTGCATCCAAACCCTGTGATATGATACTCTCTATCACACATAAACCTCCTTATATCTTCCTCAAAACAGCCACCATACCTACCTATTATGGCATTTCCATAGCCATTCCAAGATATATTGCCATGCAACTTTCCACCATTCCGTTCATCATCATGACATACATTACTTTTGTCATATTGTCATTGCATGATCATGTAGTTGACATCGTATTTGTGGCAAAGCCACCATGCATAATTTTTCATACATGTAACTCTTGATTCATTGCACCATCCCGGTACACCGCCGGAGGCATTCATATAGAGTCATATCTTGTTCTAGTTTGGAGTTGTAATTCATATGTTGTAATCAATAAAAGTGTGATGATCATCATTATTAGAGCATTATCCCCAAAAGAAAAGAAAAAAAAGAAAGGCCAAAAGAAAAAAGAAAGGCCAAAAAAGAAAAGAAAAAAGAAAAAAAATAAAGAAAAAGAAAAATAAATAAATAAAAAGGGGCAATGTTACTATCTCTTTTTCCACACTTGTGCTTCAAAGTAGCACCTTGTCCTTCATATAGTGAGTCTCATATCTTGTGCTTCAAAGTAGCACCATGTTTTTCATATAGTGAGTCTCATATGTTGTCACTTTCATATACTAGTGGGAATTTTTCATTATAAAACTTGGCTTGTATATTCCTATGATGGGCTTCCTCAAATGCCCTAGGTCTTTGTGAGCAAGCAAGTTGGATGCACACCCACTAGTTTTCTTTTGTTGAGCACTCATTTATAGCTCTAGTGCATCCGTTGCATGGCAATCCCTACTCCTCATGTTGACATCAATTGATCGGCATCTCCATAGCCCGTTGATTATCCTCGTCAATGTGAGACTTTCTCCTTTTTTGTCTTCTCCACACAATCCCCATCATCATATTCTATTACACCCATAGTGCTATATCCATGGCTCACGCTCATGTATTGCGTGAAAGTTGAAAAAGTTTGAGATTATTTAAGTACGAAACAATTGCTTGGCTTGTCATGGAGGGTGTAGAATTTGGGAACATTTTTGTGTGACGAAAATGAAGCATAGCCTAACTATATGATTTTGTAGGGATGAACTTTCTTTAGCCATGTTATTTTGAGAAGACATGATTGCTTTGATTAGTATGCTTGAAGTATTACTATTTCTTTTATCAATATGAAATTTTATTTTGAATCATTCGGATCTGAACATTCATGCCATAATAAAGAAAATTACATTGAGAATTATGCTAGGTAGTATTCCACATCAAAAATTCTATTTATATCATTTACCTACTCGAGGACGAGGAGGAATTAAGCTTGGGGATGCTTGATACGTCTCCAGTGTATCTATAATTTTTGATTGTTTCATGCTATTAGATTACCCCTTTTGGATGTTTATGGGCTTTATTTTACACATTAATATCATTTTTGGGACTAACCTACTAACCGGAGATCCAGCCCGTATTGCTGTTTTTTTGCCTATTTCAGTATTTCGAAGAAAAGGAATATCAAACGGAGTCCAAACGGAATGAAACCTTCGGGAGCGTGATTTTTGGAACGAACGTGATCCATAGGACTTGGAGTGCAAGTCAAGAAGCAATCGAGGCGGCCAGGAGATAGGAGGGCGCGCCCACCTCTCCTGGGCGTGCCCCCTGTCTCCTGGGCCCCTCGAGCAGCCACCGACGTACTTCTTCCTCCTATATATACCCACGTACCCCGAAAACATCCAGGGAGCCAACGGAAAACAATTTCCACCGTCGTAACCTTCTGTATCTGCGAGATCCCATCTTGGAGCCTTCACCGGTGCTCCGCCGGAGGGGGAATCGACCACGTAGGGCTTCTACATCAACACCATAGCCCCTCCGATGAGTTGTGAGTAGTTTACCACAGACCTTCGGGTCCATAGTTATTAGCCAGATGGCTTCTTCTCTCTTTTTGGATCTCAATACCATGTTCTCCCCCTCTCTTGTGGAGATCTATTCGATGTAAACTCTTTTTGTGGTGTGTTTGTCGAGATCCGATGAATTGTGGGTTTATGATCAAGTTTATCTATGAGAAATATTTGAATCTTCTCTAAATTCTTTTATGTATGAATGAGTTATCTTTGCAAGTCTCTTCGAATTATCAGTTTGGTTTGGCCTACTAGATTGATCTTTCTTGCCATGGGAGAAGTGCTTAGCTTTGGGTTCAATCTTGCGGTGTCCTTACCCAGTGGCAGAAAGGGTTGCAAGGCATGTATTGTATTGTTGCCATCGAGGATAAAAAGATGGGGCTTATATCATATTGCTTGAGTTTATCCCTCTACATCATGTCATCTTTATTAATGCGTTACTCTGTTCTTATGAACTTAATACTCTAGATGCATACTGGATAGCGGTCGATGTGTGGAGTAATAGTAGTAGATGCAGGCAGGAGTCAGTCTACTTGTCACGGACGTGATGCCTATATACATGATCATGCCTAGATAATCTCATAATTATTCGCTTTTCTATCAATTGCTCGACAGTAATTTGTTCACCCACCGTAATACTTATGCTATCTTGAGAGAAGCCACTAGTGAAACCTATGGCCCCCGGGTCTATCTTTTATCATATAAAGCTTTCAATCTACTTTTATTTGCATCTTTACTTTTTGCATCTATATTATAAAATACCAAAAATATATTTATCTTATCATACTATCTCTATCAGATCTCACTTTCGAAAGTGGCCGTGAAGGGATTGACAAACCCTTTATTGCGTTGGTTGCGAGTTCTTTGTTTGTTTGTGTAGGTGCGTGGGACTTTTGAGGAGCCTCCTACTGGATTGATACCTTGGTTTTCAAAAACTGAGGAAAATACTTACGCTACTATTGCTGCATCACCCTTTCCTCTTCAAGGAAAACCAACACAAGCTCAAGACGTAGCAAGATACTGCGACCAGAATAGCTTCTCGGTCGAATTCCCCTCCTAGGCTCGAAAAAACTGTGCGGCATCAGCGACGCTCCTCAGAAAATCTGCAAACGTGTGTGGAGAACTAGAAAGGCCTTACCAGCCGCTATCTGTCTCTCCTGATAGATCTCCTTGCGAGCACTCCGGGACTCGATCCGCGCCTCTTTGGCATCATGGAGAGCCTTGGCAGGCTCGGACGACTGGTCCGAAGTCTTCCACTCCAAGGTCTCGCATTTGTGGATGGCATCCTTCAGCTCCTGCTCGACTTTGGCCACTCGAGCTTCATGTTGGCGGCGGGCAGTTTGCTTGGCCTCTAGCTCTGCAGCCGCTTTATCAGCAGCTGCCTTATTCGCCTCTGCCTCCTTCTTGGCTTGGGCAAGGGCGCCCTTGAGGGTTTCGACCTCGGCTGCGCCAACTATGATCATAATAAAAAAATTCCATGAGTTAACTACTCAATATACATATCACTTCTGATATGAAAATAAATTCCTTCTTCACAATTTCCGCATACCTTGCATTTCCTCGAACCGCTTGTTGATGCGGTCGAGCTCCTCATCGGCCACTCGAAGCTTCTGATTGAGTTCGGAAACCTCTGCAGCATGGGCAGTAGCCGCCAACATGGATGCATGTTACACAAGTAGCACAATATATTCTTATCCGGGTTATTATGTGGATCCCCTGTCCGGTTTTTTATAAACCGGACAAAGCATCAGGGGCTATTGTCTATATACAGGTTTATCCTTTCATATGAAAAGTTTTTAGAACATCATGTTGCATATCTCAAAGCCTGTTAGTAGGATTTTAGCAGACTGAACACTTTCCATAACCGCACCCATCAGGGTGTGGTGCTCTCCACAATGGAAGCACTTTGCAGTGCTTCCTCTAGAGCATGAGACGCCTCCGAACTAACGGAGGCCGCTGATGGAGCTGCTTCTCCTCCCCCCCCCCTCTTTCAAAGGGGGCCGCTTATCCGATCCTAGAGTCGCGTTGGTCTCCGGAACGGTGTTCGGCGGGGGCCCGGATTGATGGGGATCCCCACCATCGGTTGTCCAGGGGGTCGCCTCCCCCAGGTCTTCGGCGACCGAGGTGTTAACCTCAAGAGCTTTTCGACGGCCTCATCCGCCCCTCCTCGGCCAGGAGCAGTCCTTCGGGACGACACTTCGGTGTCCTCCATGACGATAGGCGAGGGGCTTGCGGCGGCGTATCACTCTCCTCCTTCTCAGGCGACAGAGAGTTCTCCTCCAATAAAGGAGTATGCGGAACCTCGCGGGGAGGGCTGAAAGGCACACAACAAAAAAACTAACATAACAGGAGGCAGAAAGACTGAAGACAAATAGTAAGTTTAGGAATACTTACGATTCGTCTAGGGGCTTCACCCTGGGAGGTCTCTTGGGGACTTGTTTGGACTCTGAGTCCGAACTATCCCTGAGGGCCAGCTTCCCTCTTTTTGGCATCTCCCCCACCGGGTGTTCGGAGGTCGTCCTCTTCTTCCTCCTCCCCTTACAGGGGGAGTTGCATTCCACCTCCTCCTCCTCTTCTTCTTCTTCGTCTCCCTCGTAGGAGGAGAGGACTTCGGTCTCTCTGGACACAGCGTTTGAAGGACCTTTGCGGCAGGGGCTGCCCTTGGCCTCCTTGCCCTTCTTCCTGGCCTTGTTCTTCGGCGCCTGATAAGGCGCCGGGACCATCATCTCCGTTAGCTGGGGGTGGCTGGGTTCTCCGGCAGCGGTGCTGGACAGTTGACCCGCTCTGCCTTTGTTGTCCATCCCTGTGCAGAAGGCAGGTGATAAAATCTCTATTAGTTAACGCATCGGCCGAATAGGTCTTCGGAAAAATTAATGCTTACCTCTGAGGCCGGATTCTCGATGTCGAGTCCGATGTCCTCGGTCTTCATTGGCCATCTTTTCTGGGCCTTGAAGAGCAGCTTCCATATATCTTCGTGCGTGGTGCCGGAGAAGCGCCTCTGGGCCCGTTGCTCCTCTGGATTGAACTCCCACATGGGGGAGGCCCAGAGTTGGCAGGGAAGGACGCAGCAGAAGAGCATCACTTGAACCACATTTGTGAGAACGGTGTTCGCACCCAACACGTTGGTGATGCGTTTTTGCAGCATCTTCACATCCACTTGGGACCCCCAATCAAGGCCCTTGGCGGTCCATGAGGTGAGTCTCGTAGGGGGTCCGGATATAAAGTCAGGAGTGGCCGCCCAGTTGGCGTCGCGGGGTTCGGTGATGTAGAACCACTCCTGCTGCCACACCTTGACAGTCTCAACAAATGCCCCTTTGGGCCATATGGCATTGGGGAGCTTGCTTACCATGGCCTCGCCGCAGTCCACGTACTGTCCGTCGACCACCTTCAGCTTCAGATTGAATACCTTGAGCCACAGGCCAAAGTGTGGCGGGATGCGGAGCAGAGCCTCACACACCACTACAAAAAAATACACTTTCGTGATGATACGTGTTTGTCATAGTAGGTCGCGTTTTTTGTCATGCATGTACATCCATGACGATTTTATGACAAAATCAAGATAGTCATACATGTGCTGTCGTAGAAGTGTTCCATGACATTACCAAAATTATCATCACGGAAGTGTCCACTTCCATGACGATAAATCGCGCGTCACAGAAGTGCTTTCATCAAGGGTGACCGACACGTGGCATCCACCATAATGGAACAACGTTAAGCTATCGGGTTGGGTTTTGGATCTGATAACCCATTAATAGCCTCGACCAATGGGGATTTTCCATGTGTAAAATCATCATTGGCTGGAGGAAACACGTGTCGGCTCATCGTTGGGACAGATGTCATCCACTCATTGGACAGAAGGCGCCTATGATACGTCGACACGTGGCACGGCCCAACAGAGGCCCATTCCTGTGAAAAGGCCGGCCTGTTTGACTGGGTCAAAAGGTGGCGGGCTGGCCCATGGAAAGTCTGTTAACGGCATGTTCGCATATAGCCCATTTACAACCCGCTAACTCAAGGACCGTTACGCCCTATCCGAATTAGGCCCAGTAGCGTCATCTGGGCCATCCAATATGATTCCAGCCCGTTTTCACTTCTGGCCCATGTATGGCCCATGACGTCTTTCGGCCCATATGAGGCCCTTTGTAACTCTTGGCCCATTAACGGCCCGTGGTGAAATTGGCCCGTAATGAAAAGTGTATCACTTTACACCCATTAAAGGCCCGTGGTGAAACTGGCCCGTAATGAACAGTGTATCACTTTATACCCATTAACGGCATGTTATTCCGTTGGGCCGTTTCCAGCCCATTTTATCTTTCGGCCTTCTCAGAGCCAATTAATTCTTGGGCTCATTTCCAGCATTCGTTTACTTATGGCCCGTTACTATCATTTTCTGCTTGTGGGCCAAATTCAGCCTGTGGTTACAGTCGTCCCATTTGTGGTTCGTCAATTCGTTGGGCCGTTTTCATAGCGCATCAAATACGGCCTATTAACGATGGCCCGTTATGGTCGGACCATGAACGGACGATTCCAACTCTAGCCCGTTTACGGCCATAATGAGGTCCATTATTGGCCCATGTTTGGCCAATCGATCATACGGCCCGTATAAGGCCCATCGATGATACAGCCCATAGAAGGCCCATTGTTTCTACGGCCCATAGAAGGCCCATTGTTTCTACAGCCCGTAGAAGGCCCACTGCTTCTATGGCCCGTAGAAGGCCCACTATTTCTACGACCCGTAGGAGGCCCAGTGTCACTACAGTAAATATTAGCCCATGGTTATTGTGGCCTAGTTTTTAAAAATAGGTTATTGCAGCCACTAGCAAACCGTGGAAAAAGAACTGCACTGACTACAAGCAAACAAATAAACAAGACAACAAGGAAATAAATAAGCAAGCAACTTATGCTAGGCTATCACGGCTATTACACATATTACATCCACTGGGCATCAAAGTTCGCCACCAATGCAAATATATGGAACAAAGCAGCATATAAACGCCGCAGCAAAACAAGTCAAGAACTGAAACCACTTCAGAAGAGCTCAAGAAACAATATCCTGGGTACCCATAATGCTGGCAAGATGCTTAGCAAGCTTATTAACTTTCTCTTGTTTGGCGCTTAAATCCTCCAGCGCTTGCTGTTGCACAAGAAAGTACGCATCTGAATTCTGCAGGGACTTCCTCAGTCCTTTGACTTCTTGCCACAGCACAGCTGACTGGTGCCTTTCAGCTTGTAGATGAGACTGAAGAAGCTGAAGTGATTCAGGCAGCGAGTTCGAAGAGCCTGTGCCAGCGGTACTGGCCAGTAACTCGAACACTACATCAACGCAGGACTGTGGGGTTTTCTCACTATCTACAAGATCATTTTTATCACCTTTCTTGGAGACCAACAGGGTTGTCTCACTATCTTGAACCTTATCTGCATTACTTTCTCTACCATTGCATAGTGGGGTGCTCTTCTCCAATATTTTGTTTGCATACTACAAGAGAAACAAGCAGACACATCACAGGTTTAGCTTGTAGTATACGAAACTCATTTTGGTAAACCGGTTCAGTAGTAAGGTGGACAGGATAACAGCATGAAACAAACATATATCTATGTACTATGGTCACTGTATTGTCCATATCATTCTAGTTTTTGTTGCCTAATCAAGATAGAGACACAGTTCAACTCATATATTTTTAAGACACAGCAGCATAGACAAAATATAAGTGTGAGAAACTACACAGCATTGGCAGCACTTGTAATGTGCATCACATGAGAACATAACTGTTTATACAACTTAAACTGAAATCAACATAGAGCAAGAAGTTAGAACAGCAATCCAGTTAAAGAAATAGGTTTAAAACATACCTGTTGCGCCATTGGAGTTTCAATTGAATCCTTCAAATTCGAAAGTAGTTGGTATGAGTAAATATAGTGATGCAACAGCAAAGGAGTATGGACCATAGCTATGGAATCTGACCTGAGAATAGTTGCTCTTCTCCTTTAAACCTGGAGTTTGGGTTAGCTGTGGTGGTCTTCGCGCTTTGGGCACTGCATTAGCTTTACAAACTGTTCGTGTGGGGGTACTCTGTGGTGGACATGGTGCTTTGTCAACTAGAAGTGGGTTACTATCTGCTGGGGTTGCAGTTAGATGGGTTGTAGCTGGTTCTCTGTCCAATGGTGTAAGTGTGCAATCTGGAAGAGTCTCGATTATGTGTGGTGGGGCTAGTTTGTGGGCCAGTACAACCATGGTTCTATCTGCATCGACGGGTAGCACTGTCTTTTGTGAAGAACGGGCTTTTGCCCCCTTAGATACTGCCATCACCCCCTCCAATTCAAATGACTGATAAACAAGAAAAGAAATTGAACGTACAGACATTGTATGATAGACAGATGTGGTAATTCACATATATGTTCTCTAACCAAATAGGACAGCATGACACAATTTCACATATATGATGTCTAACTAAACAGGATAGCATGACATAGTTTCAGATATATGATGGATAACTTAACAGGATATAATGGCATAATTCAACATATGATCAGTACCTAAACAGGATGGCATGACAAAACTATATGTTGTCTTTCTAAAATAGGTTGGGATGAAATAATTTGCATACATGGTGTCGAAGTATACAGGATGGCATGATATAATTGACATAATTGATTCATATACTAAGCAGCTGGCACTTGCATGTATGATCTCTAAACTAAGCAGATGGAATTCAATATTATGCATATGATGTCTAAACTAAGCAATGCAAGACACCATATGCATCATATGAGAAATATAAACATTGCAACTTAGAGCATACACCTCAGGTGGGATATAGGACTGTTCATCTGTCTCTGAATCCTCCTTTGAGGAGCTCCCTGTAACCATCGAGATATATGCTTCAACAGGTACCATTGCCTGCTCTGAAGACCTTGTTTTCACTCCAGATTTTTCCATAACCGGCTCAAATGGCCGATACACATGAAGAGTAGTTCAATATACACAAATTGTCGACAAATGGAATACGTAATGAAAAAAAAAGATGGCATGAGATAATTCACATATATGATGCCTGGCTCCATGGCGGTGCGTAATTCACATATAAGATAACTAGCTGAAAAACATGGCATTGCATAATTCACATATCTGATATAGAAAGCAAACAGGAGGCATTCACACAAAGCATGTCTAATCTAAGCAGATGGCATGGCAATGCAAGACACCATATGCATGATATGAGCAATATAACCCAGCCAAGTTAGAGCATGCACCTCGAGGGGGAATACGACTGGTCATCTGTCTCTGAATCCTCCTCTGAGGAGCTATCTGTAACCAGCATGAAATTTGCATCGACAGGTAGCACTGACTGCTCAGAAGACCTTGTTTTCACTCCAGATTTTCCCATGACCGACTCAAATGGCTGATGCACAGGAAGAGTAGATGAATGTATAAACATTGTTGACAAATGGAATACATTATGGAAAAAAAATATGGCATGATACAATTCACATATACGATGACTGGCTAAAAAGGATGGCATTGCATGATTCATGTATATGATGCCTGGCTAAAGAAGATGGCATTGCATAATTCCCATATACTCCCTCCATTCCTAAATATTTGTCTTTTTAGAGATTCCAAATGGACTACCACATACATATGTATATAGACATATTTTTTAGTGTAGATTCACTCATTTTGTTCCGTATGTAGTCACTTGTTCAAATCTCTAAAAAGAGAAATATTTAGGAATGGTGGGAGTATGATATAGAAACCAAACAGGTGGCATTCACACAAAGCAAATCTAAACTAAGCTGATGACATATAACATGTATAATGTAAGCAATGCAAAGCGCCATATGCACGATATGACCAACATCAGCATGTCAGGTTAGAGCAAACACCTCAGGTGGTAAACAGGCGTGGTCGGCTCTTTCTGAATCCCCATCTGAACAATTATCTTCCTCTGGAATACAATCTGGAAATGCATGAGGGGGGCACTTCACCCACCAGGTAGCGGCGTCTGCATGACATTATATTCCCACGCAACGGTCTTCTCTTTTTCTCTACATGTTCAGTACGATTGTGTACAATATTTGACATGCATAATAAAAAATAGTTAGATTTTGTAAGGCCTAAGGGGTGCATGCAAAAATCTAGACTGATGGTAGCAAACGAGTGGATGGATCCAAAACTAATGATAGCAGGTAGATTATAGCTTCAGTTTAAAAAGATAGACAATGGATCATCTATTGTTTGTTGCCCACCCAACATGAACCACATAGAAGACCCAGATGAACCAGATAGTAGACAAATACTATTCATTGCTGGCTCAATATGAGACCCATGGGCATTTCAAAACTCAAGTTTGAAAAATAAAGTAGCAGGTAATAATAACCAATGTATAACGTAAGCAAACACGAAAGACTGTGACCACTCTTCCGGAACCGTCTAGTCCTCGGGTTCATCTACTCAGTTGATAATGGTAATGCAGTTGGCGTGGCTGCTGGCAACGGGAAGATGATCTGAGCTGGCGAAAGAAAGTCTGCAGGGGGGATCTCTGCTGCAGTGAACGCTTTTGTCGATGGTGCACCTCAAGTGGGGTGGATGACGGCACGGCAGGAGCAGGACATAACACACAGAGTTTTCTTTGACGCCTATCTGAAAATGAAGTAACTCTGTAAGGGCTCCTTAGAATTGGAGGATTCTATAAACACAGGGACAGGAAAAACACAGGAATAGGATAGGAATGCACGTGCAAAACAGAGCATTTGGAAACATAGGATTTCAATCAACATGGGTGTTTGGTTCACATGACTTGGAAGAACATAGGAATGGAGAAACATGGTCAAAATAAAGTCAAACCACGTGAAAATGAAAAAAATAAGAATCTTATTATGCCAGTAATGCAATTAGTTCTGCTCTTCATGCATATTAATTTGAAAAGGACGTCCAAGTGAATAAAATTCCTACATTTTTCCTTCAAAAGAGACACCAAAGGAAAAAAATCCTCCAGTTTTGCTTTGCTCCACTCCTTCTAACAGATTTGCACGAATAGTAGTTCCATAGCAAAGGATCCCTGAGGGATCGACATGAATGCAGAGTAACAAAGTGATGCGATGAGTGTACAACCTCTTTGGCATAGCCTTGTGGACCTCAGCATCATTGGGTTGGACGTGGAGGATGGTGATGATGCTGGTGTGACTGTCGGAGGCGGGGAAGAAGATCCGAGGCCTCTAGAAATGGCACCGAGGGTACTGCTCCACTGTGATGGACGGTTCCATCGTTGGAGCAGCTCCGGTGAGGTGTACGGCGACGAGGCTGAAGCAAGACAAGACAGACAATGTTAATCTGAAGTGGGACCCTAATATCATCTGCAATAGATGATGTAAAATACATCACCGAAAAGTACTAGATGTAAAACACATCAGCCGTGCCACGGCCGCTCCGACAGATGCTGTAAGTACTGTTCACTCTGAACTTAACTGAAGAAAATGAACTTTACAGTCGAAACTAGATTTTCCTTTCGAAACTGACTGAACTAGTGCAGAGCATTGCAATAGATGTTTAGGGCATTCAAGCACTAGTAGCAGAGAAGCAGTGATCTAAATCAGCAGACGCTCGAGCAGGGAACGCACTAGCAGAGAGCAAGAAGTGAAGTAGCACCACGAGCGAGTGCTAAAGCAGCAACTCCTGTAGCTGCCGGAGGTCGTGCAGCACAAGCAGCAGTGCAAGTGAGAGCAAGAGCAGAGCAGCAGCACGAACGAAAGCAAGAGCAGTGCAGCAGCGTGACCGACAGCAAGAACAGAGCCGCAGCACGAGCGAGAGTCGGAGCAGCTGCAGCTAGTGCCGTTGTGGAAGTCGCCGCCGAGGAAGCAACGACATGGGGGAGAGATGCCGTGGATGATGTGGCCGGCGACGGCGCTGTCGATGGAGACCCGACATGTCTGCTCGGTATCGAGTACCGGCAGCCCTGTGAGATCGAATAAAAGATAAAATCCAGCGGTGAGTGTAGAACCTCCTTGGTGGCGCCGAGTTGGACTCGGCTTCATCGGAGGAATTGGTGAGGGTGCTGCGGTTCCGGTGGGGCAGGTCAAGACGATGCTGTGGGGATTGAGGTGGCGCGATAGACGAGGCGAACGTCGGGGAAGCTCCTTGGAGGTGGAGGACGGGGAGGCTGATCCGGCGGGATGACGAGATCGACAACAGGTCCTCATCCGGTGCAGTGGATGAGGGACGGCAAGCTGTTGCAGTGGACGACGTAGTCGAGGAAGAGTCTCCGGCTGTGCGGCGGACGGGAGGCCGACGGAGGAGCGTGGGGTTTCGCAGGTTTTGGCGGCCTCGGTGTACGAATGGGGGGCGAAGGGGGAGGGGGAGCCAAGCTTAGGGACGTGCTTGTCCGAAATGTATGGTAAGTTACCAGCGTACCCCCACCGGTTTTGACACCGCAACGTGGAGCTTCATTTCTGGCTGAGGGGTAGAAGGGGGATTTCACGTGTCTGGGCTGCGGGCCCGATTTTGGATGAGGAGGGAGTTCTCGCGCGCATCGAAATTTTGGGATAACAAGGCGCAGCGCGGATTGAAGTGGTGGGAGTTTCAAAGCATGTGAGACAAAAGATACTCAAGCTTGAAAATTTCGGGATAACAAAGTGCTGATTCCTTGTTCGGCAGAACAAACTTAACATGTAAAAAACAATTCATACAAGACAGAAGAGAGTCATGTCCCCTTTTACTATATTGCTATCGATGCCACTGAAAAAAACTACAAGAAAAATGTAAAAAAAAAATCGGGAGAACAAGATTACCGTGCACAGTACCAAATCGATTCGCACTTCCCTCAACAACAACAAAAAACAAATCAATTCCCACTAAAAGAAAGAGAATGTCCCTTTTTATATGATTACAAATGCCAGGATCTCGAATTTCAATTTTTGAATGCACGTTATGTTGAATTCGAATATATCGTTAGGTGACCTTGCGGTTTATAAGTGTTGTAGTCGTACATTTTGATCTTCCATCATATATGAACATTTTACTCCACCATGTGAACATATATATTGTCGTCAGCCATATGGACTAAATTTGAATCAATTTTCCTTATTTGAATATGATTGTTGTCAAGTTATACAATAATTTAAATATTATCTTGATAACAAAAAACATGCATATAGCAGTAATCATATTTCACTATGAACTACATGTACCATACGCTCTCCAATTCGAATATTTGTATCGATTTTATGTTGAATTCAAATCATAGTACATTATTGGTCTAGGTAGCGAGATGTTCAGGATAATCTAAACCCTGTTTTCATATGTATATTGTTTGGCTGAATTGGGACAAGTTTTGGTATAAGCTTCTTGCAAAACCGGAGATTCTCTCAACAAGCCTCGTGGTTCCGAGAAGGAATGTGTCACCTTTGTGTGCGAAACGATATACGCTGCCTCCCCCCTGATTTTCTTTACAGAGGCAACATAGAACTATATGAGTACCCTGTTAAATTTTGGAATTATTTCGGGTTCGTTTGGCCTTTTTATACATTAATTGAGTTTCTAGACTTTTAATGTGCATAATCTAAATATGAACTGCATGCACATGCTCCGGTGCACCAAAGTTGGTTGAAAAATCACATGTGTGTCCTTGGTTGAATTTCTAGGTCCCATGGAAGAAATGAGAATGAAATTCAAACATCTGGGCGTCGTGACTTGGCCGAGAACATCGAGAAACTTAGATTTTAAATTCTTGTAAATCCAAAACTTGCCTGGAAATCATAAAACTTGGCATGGTGTCATGTCATGACACTAACATGTTGTGGTAAAAAATTGGGCCGATTCGGAAGCTCGTGGTTCTAAGAGGGAACGTGCCACCTTTGAGTGTGAAACGATATATGCTGCCCCCCTGAGTTTCTTAACAAAGGCAACATAGAACTACATGAGTGCCCTGTTAAATTTTGGAATTATTCTGGCTTCATTTGTCGTTTTTTATACATTAATTGAGTTTCTGGTCATTTAATGTGCATAAGTCAAATTTGAACTACAAGCACATGCTCTCATGCACCAAAGTTGGTTGAAAAATTACATTTGTGTCCTCGGGTGAATTTCTAGGTCCCATGCAAAAAATGAGAATAAAATTCAAACATCTGGGCATCATGGCTCGGCCGAGAACATTGAGAAACTTGGTTTTAAAATTCTTGTGAATCCAAAACACGTCTGAAAATCATGAAACTTGGCATGGGTGTCATGTCATGGTACTACCATGCTGTGGTAAAAAAAATTGGCCGAATAGGAACATATTTTGGTATAAGCTTCTAGCAGACCGAAGCTTCTCTCAAGAAGGCTCGTGGTTCTGAGAGGGAATGTGCCACCTTTGAGTGTGAAACGATATACGTTGTCCCCCTTAAGTTTATTTACAAAGGAAACATAGAACTACATGAGTACCCTGTTAAATTTTGGAATTATTCCGGCTTCGTTTGGCCTTATGTACACATTAATTGAGTTTTTGGTCATTTAATGTGCATAATTCAAATTTGAACTACAAGCACATGCTCTCGTGCACCAAAGTTGGTTGAAAAATCACATTTGTGTCCTCGGGTGAATTTCTAGGTCCCATGCAAAAAATGAGAATAAAATTCAAACATCTGGGCATTGTGGCTCGGTCGAGAACATTGAGAAACTTGGTTTTAAAATCATGAAACTTGGCATGGTGTCATGTCATGGTAGTACCATACCGTGCTAAAAAAATTGGCCGAATAGGAACAAATTTTGGTATAAGCTTCTTGCAAATCGGAGCTTCTCTCAAGAAGGCTCGTGGTTCTAGGAGGGAACGTGTCACCTTTGTGTGGATAATTCAAATTTGAAATACAAGCACATGTTCCAGTGCACCAAAGTTGGTTGAAAAATCACATGTGTGTCCTCGGGTAAATTTCTAGGTTCCATGCAGAAATGGGAATGAAATTCAAAATTCTGGGCTTCGTGGCTGGGCTGGAAAATTGAGAAACTTAGTTTTTTAATTCCTGTAAATCCAAAACACGCATGAAAATAATGAAACTTGGCTTGGTGCCATGACATGGCACCAACATGTTGTGGTAATTTTGCAGTCCAATTTGCGAAGGTGCACATGTTAACAATCAGCAAAGTCATTTTGGAACAAGTGCTGGTCTACACTTCGGACGATCTTCGCCCTCAGCAGGTCGCGCTCGGCCCGGAGCCTCTCATTGCCCTGCCTTAGCTATCGGATGACGCTGGTAGCCTGTTCAAACGAGGCTTTCATGTCATCCTGCAACCTTGCCCAGTCGGAGATCTGATCCATCAGGCAATGGACGACCGCATGCATCCTTCTATATAACAGTCGTCGCCTGCCCGCGAGAAATTTCCCAGGCCGCCGCGGCGCGGCGGGAAATCTCTGCTGCATTCACGGCGCGGCGGGACATCTCTGCTGCTTCCGCGGCATAGCCGGACCAGTCTGTTGCATCGACGGTGCGGTGGGACCTCCGTGCTGCTACAGCGGCATGGTGGGACCTCTGTGCTGCTACTTCCGCGTGGCGGGACATGTCGGCTGCTTTCGCAGCGAGGCGGGACATCTCTCGTGCTTCCGCTTCCATGCTCGCTTCTCCATGGTGGCAATCTCTCGACCCAGAACTCACGCTGGCCATGGTAGACGCAAGGGAAGGATGTTGAATGACTTGTTTGTTTTTGTGGATGAGGAGTTGAGGAGGAATGTGCAGTCATCTTGCCATACTAGTATTTATAACCGAGTACTAATATGCTCCTAAGTGGGAAACCGCTTAGGTTGTGATCGGTGTGAACAGGTTTGCAATTCAATATAGCATGGTACTAATACGCTCCTAAGTGGGAAACCGTTTAGGTTGTGATTGATGTGAATAGGTTTGCAATTCAATATAGCGTGGAGTAATTTGGAATGTGACGAGACGCAAGCTCAAAATTTATTAACGGTTCTAGTTTTGAAGTGTGGCACTATTCCCGGATGGCGTTACTTGGGCACGTGTTCTCGGTCGTGGTGTAGCATATGCCATGGTAGTTCTTTTTCTACTACTGTGTACGTGCAATAACTGGCACCGTCATATACATATCTTACGGTTAATGGGGCGTTCGACAGGAATAGCCGCGTGGCGAGCTATAGGCTAGTATTTTTTTCAAACGCATTAAACCTATCTCTCGGGACTTCTCGCACGCACCATCATGCCACCCACAAAATCTTGTACTCTGAGTTTAGTACGTTATACAGGAAGAGAAGAGGTGCACGCATGCACTCATCCTCTCACATACGCGTCTATTTTTTCTCGAAAAGGAGGATGATGACACTCGGCCTCTGCATCTGGGAGTCACACACGCATCTATAGCTACGAATTGTAGTGTTCTCAACCATCTGATTGTCTCTATCATGGATGTACCTATATACTAAAACATGTCTAGATACATCTATATTTTGACAAATGGAAGGCATGTATTGTGGAACGGAGGGAGTGCTTGTCATCAAAATGGATAAAAGGGATGTATCTAGAACTAAAATACGTCTACATACATCTCCTTTTATCCATTTTGATGACAAGTAGTACTTCTTACCCAAAGGAACTTTATATCCAACAGACACAAAATATATGTTCGACTGTTGGAAATTACTGATCTGATGTCGAAGTAATTGCTGCATCGCCACCAAAACCCACCATTTCTTAAGCTAACATAGACCGACGTAATCCCTATATTAGCATATTACTAAGATAAACAGAAGGCACTGTAGAAACATTTAGGACGTGAGCTTGCCAATCTGAATGTGGAGGGACACCAGCTTAGCCCCGGCCAGCAGCTTGGGCGGAACTGTAAAGAAGGTCATCTCCTGCACGTCGACATCGACAGGATCCTTGTTGCTTGTCACCTCCATTTCCACCTTGACGGCGTCGGTCGTGCCTTTGGGCTCCCCTGGCGGGCCGTTCGCCCACAGCTTGGCCACGTAGTGCGGTAGTGGGGATGGCCCCGCTCTGATGCAGATGACTGACACGGCGATAGGCACGCCGATGTCGAGCACGCCACCGACCAAGAAAAATGTGCGGCCGTCCTCCTCCGCGAACAGCAAGAGCCATGGCTCCGACAGTGGCACTTGCAGCTGGCGCACCTTGCCGTACTAGATCCTGGGCACGGGCATGGGATGCGCGGTGCTGATGTGGTGGTAGAGCACCGGCGGCGGGCCTTCGTAGCTGCAGACGGGCATAGGGCATTTGCAGGGCATGAGCGGACACACGCTCTGCTGATCGGCGAGCTTGTAGTAAGTGACATAGAGCCCACAGCCTTCGTGCGGGCACTCCACCCTCACTGATGAAAGGATGGCGTCCACCGCTGTGTTCCGCACGTCGAAGCCACCACCATGCTCGCACTTCTGGTACTCCCGCTGGTTCCCGGGGCGCTCGACGCGGCAGTCCGCGTAGGCCAGGTGCCCTCCCTTGCACTGCAGAAATTAATTGAATAGCACATCAATCAAGAAACCTGCACCTTGCTCAGTCAGCCGAAAGGATGAGGTGTATTCGAACCTCATACACTTGAGGCGTCATGGGGCGGACGCACAAGGGGCAGTGGAGCACTGTGAGGTCCATCGAGACCTTAGAGACCTCCATCGTCGGGTCCTGTTCGGTCTGCATGATCTCGCCCTCCTCGTGCACAACCATCTCTCGCTTGAGCCGGGGCATTACAAAGCTTTACCATCACATATTTTATACTACTTCAAGGTGCATTTAATCAACACATGCAAGTATCAAAAGGAGAGTCATGGCATGCATGCATGCGTTGTAATTAATGCATCGGTAAACACAAATTATTGAAATATATTGAGTGCAGTGCTTTGATGTGTCGCGTCAACTCGTACATCAACGAGAAGTTTGATTATCCTCTCCCTCGTGGACTTAACTGCACCTGCCTTTGGTTGTATGACAGGTTGTCCACCCACCTATCGGGCCCACGTGTCATACACGCAAAGGCAGGAGCATCCCTCCCTCGCCCATGAGCGTGGTGGCTGGCAAGACTAGGAGAAGCTTTCGCTACACGCTCTCCCTCCCGCACGCGGTGGACATGCAGCAGTTCAATCGGTGTCAGATGGCCAGAAGCGTACTGTAGTACTCCTCCAGCGCAGTAGTACTCCATCATTATTCGACTTCCCGAAGAGGCGAAGAGCCAAGCACAGCCCGGACGCTTGTGTGGCAGTTTCATGTGTAGAGTAGTCTAGGATAGCGTGTACCGTGCCTGTAAGCTTAAAATCATTGGTGTCGGCTCCATGCTATGTGGCCGTCTTGAAGTTTTTTTAAAAAAAATGAAAATAGTCTTCTGGCCCTACCTGTCACCCTGGTGATTGTAGTTTGCACGCTCATCTGGTCAAGACAGGAATATATATTTTAATTTGTGGGGGGTAAATGTTAGAGGTTGCAGCAAATATATTGTACACTGCGGGTCTTTCAGCCAAGCTTAGAGGCAAGCATGTGGGGCTAGTGCTACGATGTGTCGTGTCAACTCGTACAACGAGGAGAAGCTTGATTTTACTACTACATGCCTTCTCCCTCGCCCATGCGCACGGTTGCTCGCAAACGAGGACAGGCTTTTGCTTAATACTTCCACAACAAGCTATCCCTCCCGCTCGCGATGGACGGACATGCAGCAGTGGATTCGACACTATAGAAGTAGTAGTAGTAGTAACATCATTGTTCGTCTTCTCAAAGAGGCGAAGAGCCAAGCGCAACCCGAACATGGCAATTGCGAACATTGGAGCACGCATATAGCCAGGCTCTTGCATGAGACAAAATTGCTATAGCCCACTATTGTACTAGTACGTACAACTACTTGCTAGTATAGCCCTGTAAACCAGAAAGGACTATTTGCCCTTCTAGAGATTTCAACAAGTGACTAGACTACACCAAGATGGAGTACATATGGAGCAAAATGAGTGAATCTACACCGTAAATAAATACGTAGTTCTATCGTTTTCCTCTCCGAGGTGCACAATATTGAGTATACTAACTAGTCACTTTTTGACACGCATTTATGGTTTTTTTTGACACAGTACAGACGCAAGCGCTCATATACATGAGCATACACTCACCCCTATGAACGCACACACACACGGCACTATCATATTGAAATTTACGAAGTCACCGTAGGCACCTCGTCATCGACGGGGAAGGGAGAGGGTAGCGGTTCCCGAGACATTGAACGGTCAATGATGCATCCTCAATTACATGCAGAGGGAATTAATTGGAGAAGCAGAATAGAGCCAGCACGATGTGAATGCAACGATGTGAACAGTCAATGATGCATCCTCAATTGCATCCAGAGGGGGTCACTGGTTTTAACTCACCTGACTTATAAGTTGGTGACTTATTTGAAACCAAACAGGCCCTAAAGGCGCCCACAACTCCAATCCATCTAATCCCAAGTCTCTGCGCAACAGTGCTCACTCCAATCCAAGAACAAGTGACCAGAAGCCACAAGCACCTATGGAGGTGATGGACGCGAGCGGCAGTCGACTGTGCCAAATCATCCAAGGCGCCGGCCTGCGGCCCCGCACCGCACAGCGTTTCCAGATGGTGTTGGCGACCGCCGGCATCGTAGCCCTCGCCGACGCCGGCTTCTCCTCTCGCATGGACGACATGATGGTCAACTCCATCTGCAAGTTCACTGCCGTCAAGAAGCGCGCGGACGACCTTGCCGTACTGCTCCAGCCCGCGCGCCCAGGCTCCTCATTGCCTGCCACCCTCATTGGCCTCCATGGTGACGAACTCTTTCAAGCCGTGGTGGCCCTGCAGGTGCCGGAGGTCGCAACAAAGAATGTGCACCTCGAGAACGCGCTCGCCGTGCAGCCCCTCACTATGCAAGAAACCGTTGACCTGCATATCCACGTCTACGAGGAAATCGTCTACATAGGCCACTACAAGGCAAGCGAGGACAGAAAGACGTTGGCCTTCTTCCAGCGGCTAGAATCTTTGGACGCCATTGTTCAAAAGCACATCGACCTGGCCACGAAAGCCGCTGCTACTTAGGCGCCGTTCGGTGGGCCGGCGCCCTGAGTCGAGGAGGTGGACGTCGTCGATGAATGCATCTCTTCTTCTTGCCTCCTGTAACCAGCACTGCATTGCCTCGTGGCATTAATGTTTTATTAGTATAGTACTCCCTCCATTCCCAAATATAAGTCTTTCTAAAGACTCCAGCAAGTGACTACTACATACGGAGAAAAATGAGTGAATCTACACTCTAAACTATGTCTACATACATATGTATGTTGTATTCCATTTTAAATAGTATCTAAAAAGGCTTATATTTAGGAACGGAGGGAGTATATGGCATTTTTATTTCAATCATAACGTTTTCACTGTGAGGTGGGGCCGCAGTTGAGCAAACCCACCCCGCCCACCGGGCGTCGGCCGAGTTTAGAATTAGAAGAGAGAAACGAGGGAGGAGAGCTAGCTGTAGCACAGACGCTGTTGTCAGATGGGACTCGTGTTGATAGAATAAGAGTACTGAGCACTCGTGCCTCTTTTTTTGAGGGAAAAATTAGTCGTATGTCTAGTACCACTAGTTGGGTGCGTGCGACCTATAGCTGTCATCACTTGAGGTTTCCTTTTTGAATCACAGTTACGCTTCACAGTACATGTTTTTTCACGCATTTATCCTCCTATATGTACTCCTAGGCTATTTCCACGTGCTCCCATTCACCGACATGTGGGACATAGAGCATCTAGGTCATAGTGCATGCACGACTCGGAGCATATGCCGGGGTACTTTACATTTCAAACCTCATGAATTACATGCAAACCCCTCACAGAAGAATAAATAAATGAATGAATTACTACATGAAACCGGATTCTTTTTGTATAAACCGGAGCATGTTCATTAAATTTTGGACATAACACGTTTATAAAAAACGACCGGACCTAAACCAGTCTAAGGGCCTCTTTGATTTTTCCTGCAAAAAGAGGGCCTCTTTGATTCACAGGATACTGAAAACACAGGAATGGGGAAAGTATGATGGCGATGAACCGAGACGAGGAGAACTCTAACTCAGTTAGAGGTTAGGGTTAGATTCTAACCCTGAACTAACACTAAACCAAAGAGGTGTATGGATGGCAGGGTTAGATTGAAATAAATGCTCTTTCTCAATCATTTGACTACTTTGGACCCTATTTCCTGCCGGATTTGGTGCGGCCGGCTCTTCTGTGGCCTCCTCCCGCTCACAATTGACATAAACGAACCATCTTTACAAATCAAGCATGCAAAACATGATAATTTTTACATTGTCCATACAAATGAGATATCCCACTTAAACATACAAGTCGTCAATCAAGCTTCACAAAAAACACTCCATGAAACAAAGCATGAGCTAACTCATCACGGAAGTCATTCACGATAGGGAGGGAGCCCGGAGCCCCTCACGCATCGAGGGAGGAGCTCTCCATTGTCGCTCTGGAGGAAGGCTCTGTAGAGCCCAAGCCCCGGGAACCCCTTCGACGCTGGACCTTGTGAGTTGAGGTCGACACCGGCATGGGTAGCAGGGCCGCTTGCCGTCGACTGGGAACTTAGGGGCTGTTTGGTTCTAAGACACACCTTGCCACACTTTGCCACACCTAACCTTAGGCAAGTTTGACCAAGTTAGGTAGGTGTTTGGTTCTAGCCACACCTAAGGCAAGGATTTTTTTATGAGCAGTGAGCCCCACATGTCATAGTCACAAAAAGTATGGCAAGATTCCCTTAGGCAAGCCAATGTGTGGCTAACAATTTGAGCAACTCAACTAAGGCAAGTGTGGCAAAAATCATGTGGCAATATATGGCAAAGATAGTCACAATCCGAACAGCTCCTTAATCTTTGGGCCTCTAGAAATAATGCAAGCCTGTAACTAAAATACCTAGAAAGGTGAACTGAATCTTTGGGCCTCTAGAAATAATGCAAGCCTGAAACTGAAATACCTCGAAAGGTGAACTAAATCTTTGGGCCTCTAGAAATAATGCAAGCCTGAAACTGAAATACCTAGAAAGGTGAACTAAATCTTTGGGCCTCTAGAAAGATTTATTACCTCCTCAAGCAGCATCAAACAATTCCATGCGTGCACCACAAATCTATACCAAGTTTGATCAGGAAATACTTTTCCAAATCAGAATTAGCGCTAGAGCGAGCAAGATCAATGATATGGCTGTGAGATAGAGAAGGAACGAACACACTCACCCCTCTCACGACCTCCCAGGTAGATGCGCCGCCGTCGCGCACGACAGAGGGAGAATAACGACCGGTGAAGCGGGAGCAGGGCGACCTTTGAAGGCTGGAGGGAGAGGGCGGCCGGAGTAGGGCGGCGGAGGCCGAAAGGAGAGGGCGGCCGGAGGAGAGAGAGGGCGAGCGGCGCTTGGGCGGGCGGCCCTATGGGGAACAGAGAGGAGTCGTGCGAGAGGGGGGGCAATCTAGTGCGGGCAGGGGAGATTTTTTTAGTTCTCTTTTAGTGGGCCCGAGGATAACTAACCCAATTAGAACCTCTCCACCGGGCTAGTTTTTTTAGCTGGGTTAGAGCAAACTAGCTCAAACTAACCCCTCTTGTTTCGATAATTTGAGGCTATTTCAACCCAAACTAGCTCTAACTCAGGGATCCAAACAAAGAGGAGTGTTACTGTACATGCTACAGTGTGGACCGTAGCACATTGTTTTTATGGCCATATCACCACATTGTTTTCTACTGCTGGTTCACTGGGCTACCGTGGTTCGCACTGCTGGTTCACTGGGCTGCCGTGGTTCACACTGCTGGTTCACTGGGCTGCCGTTGTTCGCACTGTTGGTTCACTGGGCTGTCGTGGTTCGCACTCCTCCGACCTGAGTATTAGTAGTACTAGTATATACCGCATCATTCTTTGCTCCTTCTTACTACTCCGACATGTGGGAGAGCCAGCATCCGGGTCGACGTGTCATGCACCAGATTAGAGCACGGAACGGAAGGGGGGCATCACCCAGGTCGGAGCGCCAGTAATTCATGACTATAGTGAGTGGTGATATCACAAGTCTTTCCAGCAGTAACGCGTCGTCAAATCGCACATCCCGACCTTTTTAGCAGTATGTTTGAGAATCCGCCACTCGCTCACCCTCCTCGCCTCTCTGTCAAACCGCCTACCCAAAAACTGCCGCGCATACTGCCCGGGAAAGCCCCGCCCTCAACTTTTAACTACGCGAAAATAGTTCGAGCTTGTTCGTTCTATATAAATACAGTACTTATAGTATGTTTATTCACCCGTGGGGTTGTTCAATGAATGGAGGGGCGGGGAGCACAAGCGAGCACCCGTGGGGTAGTAAGTAGGAGTCGTATGATAACCCACAAGTATAGGGGATCGCAACAGCTTTCAAGGGTAGAGTATTCAACCCAAATTTATTGATTCGACACAAGGGGAGCCAAAGAATATTCTTGAGTATTAGCAGTTGAGTTGTCAATTCAATCACACCTGGATAACTTAGTATCTGCAGTAAAGTATTTAGTAGCAAAAGTGGTATGATAATAATAGTAACGATAGCAAAAGTAAAGATAAATGTTTTTGGGTTTTTGTAGTAGTTGTAACAGTAGCAACGGAAAAGTAAATAAGCGAAGAGAAATATGTGAAAAGCTCGTAGGCAATGGATCAATGATGGATAATTATGCCAGATGCGATTCCTCATGCAATAGTTATAACATAGGGTGATATAGAACTAGCTCCAATTCATCAATGTAATGTAGGCATGCATTCCGTAAATAGTCATACGTGCTTATGGAAAAGAACTTGTATGACGTCTTTTGTCCTACCCTCCCATTGCAGCGGGGTCCTTACGGAAACTAAGGGATATTAAGGCCTCCTTTTAATAGAGAACCGGAACAAAGCATTAGCAAATAGTGAATACATGAACTCCTCAAACTACGGTCATCACCGAGAAGTATCCCGATTATTGTCACTTCGGGGTTGTCGGATCATAACACATAATAGTTGGCTATAGACTTGCAAGATAGGATCAAGAACACACATATATTCATGAAAACAAAATAGGTTCAGATCTGAAATCATGGCACTCGGGCCCTAGTGACAAGCATTAAGCATAGCAAAGTCATAGCAACATCAATCTCAGAACATAGTGGATACTAGGGATCAAACCCTAACAAAACTAACTTGATTACATGGTAAATCTCATCCAACCCATCATCGTGTAGCAAGCCTACGATGGAATTACTCACGCACGGCGGTGAGCATCATGAAATTGGTGATGGAGGATGGTTGATGATGACGACGGCAATGAACCCCCCTCTCCGGAGCCCCGAACGGACACCAGATCAGCCCTCCCGAGAGAGATTAGGGCTTGGCGGCAGCTCCGTGTCGTGAAACATGATGAAACTTTCTCCTTGATTTTTTTCTCCCCGAGACAGTATATATGGAGTTAGAGTTGAGGCCGGGAGGTGTCCAGGGGGCCCACGAGATAGGGGGGCGCGCCCTAGGGGGGGCGCGCCCCCCTGGCACTAATTCTTTCGCTAAAAATTCTTATTAAATCTGAAAAGTGCCTCCGTGGATTTCCAGGACATTCCGAGAACTTTTCTTTTCTACACATAAAACAACATCATGGCAGTTCTGCTGAAAACAGCGTCAGTCCGGGTTAGTTTCATTCAAATCATGCAAGTTAGAGTCCAAAACAAGGGCAAAAGTGTTTGGAAAAGTAGATACGTTGGAGACGTATCAACTCCCCCAAGCTTAAACCTTTGCTTGTCCTCAAGCAATTCAGTTGATAAACTGAAAGTGATAAAAAAACTTTTACAAACTCTGTTTGCTCTTGTTGTTGTAACATGAGAAGCCAGCATTCAAGTTTCAGCAAATATTATGAACTAACCATACTAACAATAACACATAGGTCTCACAATTACTCATATCAATTACATAATCACCTAGCGAGCCATAATAATAAAACTCGGATGACAACACATTCTCGAAATAATCATAACATGATATAACAAAATGGTATCTTGCTAGCCCTTTCTGAGGCCGCAAAACATAAATGCAGAGCACCTTTAAAGATCAAGGACTGACTAAACATTGTAATTCATGGTAAAAGAGATCCAGTCAAGTCATACCCAATATAAACCAATAATAACGAATGCAAATGACAGTGTGCTCTCCAGCGGGTGCTTTTTAATAAGAAGGGTGATGACTCAACATAAAAGTAAATACATAGGCCCTTCGCAGAGGGAAGCAGGGATTTGTAGAGGTGCCAGAGCTCGATTTTAAAATAGAGATTGAATAACATTTTGAGCGGCATACTTTCGCTGTCAACGCAACAACTATGAGATGGCTGTATCTTCCATACTACATGCATTATAGGCAGTTCCCAAATAGAATGGTAAAGGTTTATACTCCCCCAACCACCAACAAGCATCAATCCATGGCTTGCTCGAAACAACGAGTGCCTCCAACATACAACAGCCCTGGGGGAGTTTTGTTTAATTATTTTGATTTGATTTGATCTTTTTGGACCATGGGACTGGGCATCCCGGTTACCGGCCCTTTCTTGTGAATGAGGAGCGGAGTCCACTCCTCTTGAGAATAACCCACCTAGCATGGAAGATATAGGCAGCCCTAGTTGAAACATGAGCTGCTCGAGCATGCAAAACAGAATTTCATTTGAAGGTTTGGAGTTTGGCACATACAAATTTACTTGGAACGGTAGGTAAATACCGCATATAGGAAGGTATGGTGGACTCATATGGAACAACTTTGGGGTTTAAGGAGTTTGGATGCACAAGCAGTATTCCCGCTTAGTACAGGTGAAGGCTAGCAAAAGACTGGGAAGCGACCAACTGAGAGAGCGACAGCAGTCGTAAACATGCATTAAAATTAATTTACACCGAGTACGAGCATGAGTAGGATATAATCTACCATGAACATAAAAATCATGAAGGCTATGTTGATTTGATTCAACTACATGCATGAACATGTGCCAAGTCGACTCACTAAATTCATTTAAAGGAGGATACCATCCCATCATACCACATCATAATCATTCTAATAGCATGTTGGCATGCAAGGTAAATCATTATAACTCATAGCTAATCAAGCATGGCACAAGCAACTATAATCTCTAAATGTCATTGCAAATATGTTTACTTCATAATAGCTGACTCAGGAACGATGAATCATCATATTTACAAAAACAAGAGAGGTCGAGTTCATACCAGCTTTTCTCCTCCCAATAAGTCCATCATATATCATCATTATTGCCTTTCACTTGCACGACCGAACGATGTGTATAATAATAAGAGTGCACGTGCATTGGACTAAGCTGGAATCTACAAGCATTCAACTCAAGAGAGAAGACAAGTAATATGGGCTCTAAGTTAAATAAACAATCATGCATATAAGAGCCACTAAGCATTTTCAATATTGTCTTCTCGACCCCCAAAAGAAAGAAAAGAAAATAGAACTATTTACACGGGAAAGCTCCCAACAAGTAAAAGAAGAACGAGAAATCTTTTTGGGTTTTCATTTTAATTTCTACTACAAGCATGGAAATTAAACTAACTAATTTTTTTTGGTTTTTCATAAGGTTTATCAAACACACAAGAAGAAAACTAGAAAAAGAAATTTAAACTAGCATGGATGATACAATGAAAGAGTATGAGCACCGACGACTAGTGTGTGAACATGAATGTAAAGTCGGTGAGAAATACATACTCCCCCAAGCTTAGGCTTTTGGCCTAAGTTGGTATAATACCAAGGACCGCTGCTACTCTCCCCGGTGTAGTGGGAGGTGTAATCATGATACCACTGGCTGGTCATCTCCGGATCCCACTGGACAGATGATGCACGATAAGGGTCCAATTCAGGTTCCGGCTCAGGTTCAGGTTCCGGAGTAAAAGCTTGGGCTAGATGGTTGTTCACCGCCTCCGGCGTGACAAGACGCCTTTAGGAGCATCTTCTCTTCGTTGTCAACAATAAACTTGTGTGCTACCATGCTCTTGTAATCTAAAATGTGAGGAGGTAATTTTGTCTCCTCCTCCTCATGGTGCCTAATGGGTATCTGAAAATGTTCAGCAAGACGTGCAGCATAGATACCTCCAAATATGGGGCCTTTTGTACGATTCAGGGCTAGCCGTTTAGCAACGACGGCACCCATACTAAAAGTATTGTCTCCCAGCAAAGCATGTTGAAGAATAATAATATCTGGAACGCTCAAATTTCCACTATTCCCACGACCAATCAAGCATCTACTAGCAAATATGGCAAAGTAGCGTAAAACAGGAAAGTGTATGCTAGAGACTTTTGCCTCGGAACCCTTCTTTGGCTCCTCTACAGCGATACTATTAACAAAGCCATCCACATCTTTACGATGGGGTTCCTCTAATTCTCCCTCATAAGGTATCCTACACACTGCGCAAAAAACACGTAAAGACATTTCTCTGAATTCATCATATAAATGAAATGGTAATGCAGGCAGTGACTTCTTAAGATAATAATAAAAGTTTTGCTCAAAAGTATTGGTAAGTAAGAGATATTGATCGATTCGGTCGTTCATGAAACCGGTGAGGCCTGCAGTCCCGATTAAAGCATAAAAGTCTTCATGAATCCCGGCTTCTTTCAAGAAATCCTCACACGGCCATTCACATGACCGTACTTCCGCTAAGCGAGGAAGATTATACTTGGGTTTTTCCTTCTCTTTGTCTTGTTTTTCCTTAGAGCTTTGGCTAGAAGAGCCTTTAATGAACCTCCTTAACATTTTCTGAATTTTTTTGAAATTTAAGTAACTTCAAAATAAAAGTGAATAAAACTAAACAAGATTGATAGCAACTACTCCTACAAGTGCCTAGAGCCTATATCATGCATTGGAATTGCTTGGGATCTCAAAAATTTAACATGCAAACTCAAGAACATGGTTACCTATGCAGCAAAAATTTGCAATGAATAAAGCACTAGAACAAAAACTAATTGGACCAATGGAGGAGTCACATACCAAGCAACAATCTCCCAAAGCAGTTTTGCGAATGGAGCTTTGAGCTAAGAGATCAAAAATCGCAGCAAAATGAGCTAGAACTCGGGCTTGAGATGGATGGGGATTTTTTGGGTAGAAGATGAAGTGTGTGGGTGCGGGCATAAGTGGAGGGGGGCCACCAGGGGCCCACGAGACAGGGGGCGCGCCCTACAAGGGGGCGCGCCCTCCTCTCTCGTGGCCTGGTGCTTGCCCCTCCTGCAGTGTTTTCAGTGCCTAAAATCCTCAAATATTCCATAAAAAATCATACTAAATTTGCAGGTCATTTGGAGCACTTTTCTTTTCGGACTATTTTTTTAATGCACGGATAATTCAGAAAACAGACGGATAATACTATTTTGCTTTATTTATTCTAAATAACAGAAAGTAAAAAGAGGGTACAGAAGGTTGTGCCTTCTAGTTTCATCCATCTTGTGATCATCAAAATGAATCCACTAACAGGGTTGATCAAGTCTTGTTAACAAACTCATTCCGAATAACACGGAACCGGAGAAATTTCGAATAACACTAAGTTACCTCAACGGGGATATGAAAATCCCCAACAATAAGAATATCATACTTTTTCTTGACAGTAGGGAGAGGAAATTCAAAACCTCCAAAAATGATAGTTGGAACTTTTTCAATAGAATTGATGCTAGGAACTTGAGATTGTTTCCTTGGAAAGTGTACCGTATGCTCATTACCATTAACATGAAAAGTGACATTGCCTTTGTTGCAATCAATAACAGCCCCTGCAGTATTAAGAAAAGGTCTACCAAGGATAATAGACATACTATCGTCCTCAGGAATATCAAGAATAACAAAGTCCGTTAAGATAGTGACATTTGCAACTACAACAGGCACATCCTCACAAGTACCGATAGGTATAGCAGTTGATTTATCATCCATTTGCAAAGATATTTCAGTAGGTGTCAACTTATTCAATTCAAGTCTACGATATAAAGAGAGAGGCATAACACTAACACCGGCTCCAAGATCACATAAAGCAGTTCTAACATAATTTCTTTTAATAGAGCATGGTATAGTTGGTACACCCGGATCTCCAAGTTTCTTTGGTATTCCACCCTTAAAAGTGTAATTAGCAAGCATGGTGGAAATTTCAGCTTCCGGTATCTTTCTTTTATTAGTAATGATATCCTTCATATACTTAGCATAAGGATTTACTTGAAGCATATCAGTTAAGCGCATACGTAAGAAAATAGGTCTAATCATTTCAGCAAAGCGCTCAAAATCCTCATCGTCCTTTGACTTGGATGGTTTAGGAGGAAAGGGCATGGGTTTCTGAACCCATGGTTTTCTTTCTTTACCGTGCTTCCTAGCAACAAAATCTCTCTTATCATAACGTTGATTCTTTGATTGTGGGTTATCAAGATCAACAACAGGTTCAATCTCTACATCATTGTCTTTCCTAGGTTGAGCATCAACATGAACATTATCATTAACATTATCACTAGGTTCATGTTCATCACCTGATTGAGTTTCAGCATCATAAATAGAAATATCATTGGGATTCTCAAGTGTGTCTAAAGTAGGTTCATTAGAAGCATGCAAAGTCCTATCATTTTTCTTCTTCTTCTTTTCAGAAAAACTAGGTGCCTCTAAATTATTTCTCTGAGAATCTTGCTCGATTCTCTTAGGGTGGCCTTCAGGATACAAAGGTTCCTGAGTCATTCTACCAGTTCTAGTAGCCACTCTAATAGCAAAGTCATTTTTATTATTTAATTCATCAAGCAAATCATTTTGAGCTTTGAGTACTTGCTCAGCTTGAGTAGCAAACATAGAAGCATATTTGCTAATGCGGTGAAGTTCATCCTTAACTCTAGCCAGATTATCACCTACGCGTCCTATCTCGAAAGCATTATTCTTTAACTCTCTACCAACATAAGCATTAAAACTTTCTTGTCTAGCCATAAAGTCATCAAATTCATCTAAACAAGGGCTATGAAATTTAGTAGAGGGTATTTCAACTTTATCATATCTATAGAGAGAATTTACCTTTACTACCTGTGTCGGGTTATCAAGACAGTGTGGTTCTTCAGGCAGTAAATTAAGACCATGTATTTCTTCAATAGGAGGTAAATTCTTAACATCTTCAGCTTTAATGCATTTTTCCTTCATTGATTTCTTTGCCTCTTGCATATCTTCAGGACTGAGAAATAATACACCTCTCTTCTTCGGAGTGGGTTTAGGAATAGGCTCAGGAGTTGGCTCAATTGGTTTAGGAATTACTTCAGGAACTGGCTCGAGAAGAGTCCAATTATTTTCATTAGTCAACATATTATTCAATAATATTTCAGCTTCGTCGACTGTTCTTTCCCTGAAAACACAACCAGCACAACTATCCAAGTAGTACTTGGAAGCATTGGTTAGTCCATTATAAAAGATATCAAGTATTTCATTTTTCTTAAGAGGATGATCAGGCAAAGCATTAAGTAACCGGAGAAGCCTCCCCCAATCTTGTGGGAAACTCTCTTCTTTAACTTGCACAAAATTATATATTTCCCGCAAGGCAGCTTGTTTCTTATGAGCAGGGAAATATTTAGCAGAGAAGTAATAAATCATATCCTGTGGACTATGCACACAACCAGGAGCAAGAGAATTATACCAAGTCTTAGCATCACCATTTAATGAGAACGGAAATATCTTAAGGATATATAAATAGCGAGACTTCTCATCATGAGTGAACAGGGTGGCTATATCATTCAACTTGGTAAGATGTGCCACAACAGTTTCAGATTCAAGGCCATAAAAAGGATCAGATTCAACTAAAGTAATAATATCAGGATCAACAGAGAATTCATAATCCTTATCAGTAACACAGATAGGTGAAGTAGCAAAAGCAGGATCGGGTTTCATTCTAGCATTAAGAAACTGCTGCTTCCATTTAGCTAATAATTTCTTAAGATCATTTCTATCATTGCAAGAAAGAATTTCCATAGCAACTGTTTCATGCATAACATAACCCTTAGGAACAACAGGTAAAACATAATCATTGGGGGGACCTTCATCATCACTATCATCAGTAATCAGATCTTCAATAATTTCATTCCCCCTAAATCTAGCAAGTTGTTCATCTCGAAATTCACCTAATGGCACAGTAGTATCACGCACAGAAGTAGTTTCATCATGCATAGCAGAGGTGGCATCATCAATAACATGCGACATATCAGAATTCATAGCAGTAGCAGGTTTAGGTGTTGCAAGCCTACTAATAACGGAAGGAGAATCTATTGCAGAGCTAGATGGCAGTTCCTTACCTCCCCTCGTAGTTGAGGGCAAAATAGTAGTTCGATCGTCTTTCATGTTCCTCATAGTGATCAATAGATATAAATCCCAAGTGACTCGGAGAATAGAGCTATGCTCCCCGGCAACGGTGCCTGAAATTAGTCTTGATAACCCACAAGTATAGGGGATCGCAATAGCTTTCGAGGGTAGAGTATTCAACCCAAATTTATTGATTTGACACAAGGGGAGCCAAAGAAATTCTTGAGTATTAGCAGTTGAGTTGTCAATTCAACCACACCTGGATAACTTAGTATCTGCAGTAAAGTATTTAGTAGCAAAAGTGGTATGATAATAATAGTAACGATAGCAAAAGTAAAGATAAATGTTTTTGGGTTTTTGTAGTAGTTGTAACAGTAGCAACGGAAAAGTAAATAAGCGAAGAGCAATATGTGAAAAGCTCGTAGGCAATGGATCAATGATGGATAATTATGCCGGATGTGATTCCTCATGCAATAGTTATAACATAGGGTGATATAGAACTAGCTCCAATTCATCAATGTAATGTAGGCATGCATTTCGTAAATAGTCATACGTGCTTATGGAAAAGAACTTGTATGACGTCTTTTGTCCTACCCTCCCGTTGCAGCGGGGTCCTTACGGAAACTAAGGGATATTAAGGCCTCCTTTTAATAGAGAACCGGAACAAAGCATTAGCAAATAGTGAATACATGAACTCCTCAAACTCCGGTCATCACCGAGAAGTATCCCGATTATTGTCACTTTGGGGTTGTCGGATCATAACACATAATAGGTGACTATAGACTTGCTAGATAGGATCAAGAACACACATATATTCATGAAAACATAATAGGTTCAGATCTGAAATCATGGCACTCGGGCCCTAGTGACAAGCATTAAGCATAGCAAAGTCATAGCAACATCAATCTCAGAACACAGTGGATACTAGGGATCAAACCCTAACAAAACTAACTTGATTACATGGTAAATCTCATCCAACCCATCACCGTCTAGTAAGCCTACGACGGAATTACTCACGCACGGCGGTGAGCATCATGAAATTGGTGATGGAGGATGGTAGATAATGACGACGGTGACGAATCCCCCTCTCCGGAGCCCCGAACGGACTCCAGATCAGCCCTCCCGAGAGAGATTAGGGCTTGGCGGCGGCTCCGTGTCGTGAAACGCGATGAAACTTTCTCCTTGATTTGTTTCTCCCCGAGACGGTACATATGGAGTTGGAGTTGAGGCCGGGAGGTGTCCAGGGGGCCCACGAGATAGGGGGTCACGCCCTATGGGGGCACGCCCCCCTGTCTCGTGGACAGGCCGTGGGCCCCCTGGCACTTATTCTTTCGCCAAAAATTCTTATTAAATCTGAAAAGTGCCTCCGTGGATTTCCAGGACATTCTGAGAACTTTTCTTTTCTACACATAAAACAACATCATGGTAGTTCTGCTGAAAACAGCGTCAGTCCGGGTTAGTTTCATTCAAATCATGCAAGTTAGAGTCCAAAACAAGGGCAAAAGTGTTTGGAAAAGTAGATTCGTTGGAGATGTATCATCGTACAGTAGTCACCTTAAATAAAGAGTTTCTTTTCTTTAATGTCACGTAAACAAATTGAAACGCTTATTATGGAGAGAAAAGGATAATCACTCCACTATATATTTACGCAGGGGCGTGAGCACTTGCTTTACTAGGGTTGCTCTCTTCGTTCTCTCATCCTCTCCAGATATAAACAAGACAGCGGTAGCGACATTTTCTCTCTGTTCACCGCTGGTCACAGATCCGGCCGGATCCCTTCGGCCGGTGTGTGTAGAGGACTAAAAGGTGCATCGTTCACGCGGTCATCGCCGCCGAGGGAGGAAACCCACAACTGCCGGAGGGGCCCGATCCTCTGCCCGTGCCGTTCTCTCCGACACAGCGCCGGTTCGGGAGGTGCTCCGACCCTTCTTCCTCCCTGCCGTATTGTCCGCATTATGGGCTGTTATTACACATTATATCTCAATACTTATGGCTATTCTCTCTTATTTTACAAGGTTTACCATGAAGAGAGGGAATGCCGGCAGCTGGAATACTGGCTGGAAAAGGAGCAAATATTGGAAACCTATTCTGCAGAGCTCCAAAAATCCTGAAACTCCATGGAACTTATTTTTGGAATTAATAAGAATTATTGAGCGAAATAAATACCTGAGGGGGCCCACACCCTGGCCAGGAGTATGGGGGGCGCGCCCACCCCTACTGGGCGCGCCCACCCCTACTGGGCGCGCCCCCCTGTCTCCTGGGCCCCCTGGTGGCCCTCCGGTGTCCATCTTCTGCTATATGAAGACTTTTACCCTGGAAAAAATTGTGGGCAAGCTTACGGGACGAAACTCCGCCGCCACGAGGCGGAACCAATCTAGAGCTCCGGCAGAGCTGTTCTGCCGGGGAAACTTCCCCTCGGGAGGGGGAAACCATCACCAACGATCCTCTCATCAGGAGGGGGTCAATCTCCATCAACATCTTCACCATCACCATCTCCTCTCAAAACCCTAGTTCATCTATTGTATCCAATCTTGTATCAAAACCACAAATTGGTACCTGTGGGTTGCTAGTAGTGTTGATTACTCGTTGTAGTTCATGCTAATTGGTTTACTTGGTGGAAGATCATATGTTCAGATCCTTAATGCATATTATTACTCCTCTAATTATGAACATGAATATGCTTTGTGAGTAGTTACATTTGTTCCTGAGGACATGGGTGAAGTCTTGCTATTAGTAGTCATGTGAATTTGGTATTCGTTCGATATTTTGATGAGACGTATGTTGTCTTTCCTCTAGTGGTGTTATGTGAACGTCGACTACATGACACTTCACCATTATTTGGGCCTAGAGGAAGGCATTGGGAAGTAATAAGTAGATTCTGGGTTGCTAGAGTGACAGAAGCTTAAACCCTAGTTTATGCGTTGCTTCGTAAGGGGTTGATTTGGATCCATATGTCTAATGTTGTGGTTAGGTGTACCTTAATACTTCTTTTGTAGTTGCGGATGCTTGCAATAGGGTTAATCATAAGTGGGATGCTTGTCCAAGTAAGGGCAGTACCCAAGCACCGGTCCACCCACATATCAAATTATCAAAGTACCGAACGTGAATCATATGAGCGTGATGAAAACTAGCTTGACGATAATTCTCATGTGTCCTCGGGAGCTCCTTTCTCATTATAAGAAATTGTCCAGGATTATCCTTTGCTACAAAAAGGATTGGGCCACCTTGCTGCACTTTATTTACTTTATTTACTTGTTATTCACTACAATTTATCTTATCATAAAACTATCTGTTACCTACAATTTCAGTGCTTGCAGAGAAAACCTTACTGAAAACCGCTTATCATTTTCTTCTGCTCCTCGTTGGGTTCGACACTCTTACTTATTGAAAGGACTACGATAGATCCCCTACACTTTTGGGTCATCAAGACTCTTTTCTGGCGCCGTTGCCGGGGAGTGTAGCGCTTTTGGTGAGTGGAACTTGGTAAGGAAACATTTATTTAGTGTGCTGAAATTTTCTGTCACTTGTTACTATGGAAACTAATCCTTTCAGGGGCTTGTTTTGGGTATCTTCACCCCGACCATAAGAGCAAAGAGTTTCTCCTCAACCTACTGAACCTACTGAAAATATTTACTTTGAGATCCCTTCGGGTATGATAGAGAAACTGCTAGCAAATCCATTTGCAGGAGATGGAACATTGCATCCCGATCTACACCTTATCTTTGTGGATGAAGTTTGTGGATTATTTAAGCTTGCAGGTATTCCTTATGATGTTGTCAAAAGGAAGGTCTTCCCTTTATCTTTGAAGGGATATGCATTGACATGGTATAGGCTATGTGATGATACGGGATCTTGGAATTATAAACGATTGAAGTTGGAATTTCACCAGAAGTTTTATCCTATGCATCTTGTTCATCGTGATCGTAATTACATATAAAATTTCTGGCCTCGCGAAGGAGAAAGCATCGCTCAAGCTTGGGGGAGGCTTTAATCAATGTTATATTCATGCCCCAATCATGAGCTCTCCAGAGAAATGATTATTCAAAAAATTTATGCTCGGCTTTCTCTCAGTGATCGCAACATGCTCGATACTTCCTGTGCTGGTTCTTATATGCTGAAGACTATTGAATTCAAATGGGACTTAATGGAAAGAATTAAATGCAACTCTGAAGATTGGGGTTCCGACGATGGTAAGGAGTTAGGTATGACACCTAAGTTTGATTGTGTTAAATCTTTTATGGATACCGATATTTTCCGTGGATTTAGCGCTAAATATGGACTTGACTCTGAGATAGTAGCTTCTTTCTGTGAATCTTTTGCTACTCACGTTGATCTCCCTAAGGAGAAGTGGTTTAAATATAATCTTCCCGTTGAAGTAAAAGTAGTTGCACCTATTACAGTTGAAGAAAAGACTGTCACCTATAGTGATCCTAGTGTTCCTACTACTTATGTTGAGAAACCTCCTTTTCCTGTTAGGATAAAGGATCATGCTAAAACTTCGACTGTTGTTCGTAAGAGTAATACTAGGACTTATACACCTCCTAAGCAAATCAAAGTTGAACCTAGTATTGTTATGGTTAAAGATCTCTTGGATGATGATTTAGATGGGCATGTTATTTATTTATGTGGGAGACTGCTAATATTGTTAGACTAGATACTAAGATTCATAGACCTGTTGTAAGCATGCCTGTTATTTCTATTAAAATAGGAGATCATTGTTATCATGGTTTATGTGATATGGGTGCTAGTGCTAGTGCAATACCCTATGACTTATATAAAGAAATTATGCATGACATTGCACCTGTTGAATTCGAAGGTATTGATGTTACTATCAAGCTTGCCAATAGAGATACTATTTCACCAATTGGGATTGTTATAGATGTTGAAGTCTTGTGTGGGAAGGTTAAATATCCTACTGATTTTCTTGTCCTTAGTTCCCCACAAGATGATTTTTGTCCCATTATTTTGGGTAGACCCTTCTTGAATACAGTTAATGCTAGGATTGATTGTGAAAAGGATACTGTCACAATTGGCTTAGAGGGTATGTCTCATGAGTTTAATTTTGCTAAGTTTCATAGACAACCTCGTGATAGAGAATCACCTAGTAAGGATGAGATTATTGGTCTTGCTTCTATTGTCGTGCCTCCTACTGATACGTTAGAACAATATTTGCTAGACCATGAAAATGATATGTTTATGAAGGAAAGAAGGGAAATAGATAAAGTGTTCCTTCAACAGGAACCTATGCTGAAACACAACCTACCCGTTGAAATTCTAGGGGATCCCCCTCCACCCAAGGGTGATCCCGTGTTTGAACTCAAACCATTGCCTGATAATCTTAAGTATGCTTATCTTGATGAAAAGAAAATATATCCTCTTATTATTAGTGCTAACATTTTAGAGCAAGAAGAAGAAAGATTATTGAAAACTCTGAAGAAGCACTGTGCTGCTATAGGATATACTCTGGATGGTCTCAAGGGCATCAGTCCCACGTTATGCCAACACAAAATTAATTTGGAGGACGATGCCAAACCAGTTAGAGATCCTCAACGACGATTGAATCCTAAGATGAAAGAAGTGGTAAGAAAGAAGATACTAAAGCTCCTTGAGGTAGGTATAATCTATCCCATTGCTGATAGTGATTGGGTAAGCCCTGTCCATTGTGTTCCTAAAAAGGGAGGTAGTACTGTTGTTCCTAATGATAAAGATGAATTGATCCTGCAAAGAATTATTATAGGTTATAGGATGGTAACTGATTTCCATAAATTAAATAAAGCTACTAAGAAAGATCATTAACATTTACCTTTTATTGATCAAATGCTAGAAATACTATCCAAACACACGCATTTCTGCTTTCTAGATGGTTATTCTGGTTTCTCTCAGATACCTGTGTTAGCGAAGGATCAATCAAAAACTACTTTTACTTGCCCTTTCGGTACTTTTGCTTATAGACGTATGCCTTTTGGTTTATGTAATGCACCTGCTACCTTTCAAAGATGCATGATGGCTATATTCTCTGACTTTTGTGAAAAGATTTGTGAGGTATTCATGGATGACTTCTCTGTTTATGGATCCTCTTTTGATGATTGCTTGAGCAACCTTGATCGAGTTTTGCAGAGATGCGAAGACACTAGTCTCGTCTTGAATTGGGGAAAGTGCCACTTTATGGTTAATGAAGGCATTGTCTTGCGGCATAAGATTTCCGAGAGAGGTATTGAAGTCGATAAGGCCAAAGTTGATGCTATTGAAAAGATGCCATGTCCCAAGGACATAAAAGGTATAAGAAGTTTCCTTGGTCATGCCGGTTTTTATAGGAGGTTCATTAAGGACTTTTCTAAAATCTCTAGGCCTCTGACTAATTTATTGCAAAAAGATATTCCTTTTGTCTTTGATGATGATTGTGTAGAAGCATTTGAAATACTTAAGAAAGCTTTGATCACTGCACCTATTGTTCAGCCACCTGATTGGAATTTACCCTTTGAAATTATGTGTGATGCTAGTGACTATGTTGTAGGTGTTGTTCTAGGGCAAGAGTTGATAAGAAATTGAATGTTATCCAGTATGCTAGTAAGACTCTTGATACTGCCCAGAGAAATTATGCTACTACTGAAAAAGAGTTCTTAGCAGTTGTATTTGCATGTGATAAGTTTAGACCTTATATTATTGATTCCAAAGTTACTATTCACACTGATCATGCTGCTATTAAATATCTTATGGAAAAGAAAGATGCTAAGCCTAGACTCATTAGATGGGTTCTCTTGCTCCAAGAATTTGATTTGCATATTATTGATAGAAAGGGAGCTGAGAATCCCGTTGCAGACAACTTGTCTAGGTTAGAGAATATTCTTGATGACCCACTGCCTATTAATGATAGCTTTCCTGATGAACAATTAGCGATCGTTAATGCTTCTCATACTGCTCCTTGGTATGCTGATTATGCTAATTACATTGTTGCTAAATTTATACCACCTAGTTTCACATACCAGCAAAAGAAAAAGTTCTTTTATGATTTAAGACATTACTTCTGGGATGACCCACACCTTTATAAAGAGGGAGTAGATGGTGTTATTAGACGTTGTGTACCTGAGCATGAACAGGAACAGATCCTATGCAAGTGTCACTCTGAATCCTATGGAGGACACCACGCTGGAGATAGAACTGCACATAAGGTACTGCAATCTGGTTTTTATTGGCCTACTCTCTTCAAAGATGCTCGTAAGTTTGTCTTATCTTGTGATGAATGTCATAGAATCGGTAATAATAGTAGACGTCAAGAAATGCCTATGAATTATTCTCTTGTTATTGAACCATTTGATGTTTGGGGCTTTGATTATATGGGACCTTTTCCTGCCTCTAATGGTTATACACATATTTTAGTTGCTGTTGATTACGTTACGAAGTGGGTAGAAGCTATTCCATCTAGTAGTGCTCATCATAACACTTCTATTAAAATGCTTAAAGAAGTTATTTTTCCGAGGTTTGGAGTCCCTAGATATCTTATGACTGATGGTGGTTCACACTTTATTCATGGTGCTTTCTGTAAGATGCTTGCTAAGTATGATGTTAATCATAGAATAGCATCTCCTTATCATCTGCAGTCTAGTGGTCAAGTAGAGTTGAGCAATATAGAGCTCAAATTAATTTTGCAAACGACTATCAATAGATCTAGAAAGAACTGGTCCAAGAAACTTGATGATGCATTATGGGCCTATAGAACTGCATACAAAAATCCTACGGGTATGTCTCCGTATAAGATGGTTTATGGAAAAGCATGTCACTTACCTCTAGAACTTGAACATAAAGCATATTGGGCTATTAAAGAGCTCAACTATGACTTCAAACTTGCCAGTGAAAAGAGGTTATTTGACATTAGCTCACTTGATGAATGGAGAACCCAAGCCTATGAGAATGCCAAGCTATTCAAAGAAAAAGTCAAACTCTGGCATGACAAAAGGATACAAAAGCGTGAGTTTAACGTAGGTGATTATGTGTTATTATTCAACTCTTGTTTAAGATTTTTTGCAGGAAAACTTCTCTCTAAATGGGAAGGTCCTTACGTTATCGAGGAGGTCTATCGTTCCGGTGCCATAAAAGTCAACAACTTTGAAGGCACAAGTCCGAGGGTGGTGAACGGTCAAAGAATTAAACATTATATCTCAGGTAATCCTATCAATGTTGAAACTAATATTGTTGAAACCGTAACCTCGGAGGAATACATAAGGGACACTTTCCAGAACGTTCCAGACTCCGAGAAGGAATAGCTATGTGGTACGGTAAGTAAACCGACTCCAAAACAATTCTAATGGCAATTTTTATCCGTTTTGGAATATTTAAGAATTTTAGGAAGAAAGAAGTAGTCCGGGAAGGACACGAGGCCTCCACGAGGGTGGAGGGCGCGCCCACCCTTCCTGGGAGTGCCCCCCTGTCTCGTGGCCACCTCGTGTGCCTCCCGGACTCCGTTTTCTTGCACATTACGTATTTTGGTCGGTAAAAATACATTATATAATCTCCCGAAGGCTTTGACCACCGTATCACGCAAATATCCTCTGTTTTCGTTTCAAGCTGTTTTTCTGATAGATCTAGAGCATCATGACGTCTCCAAGCGCTCCCAAGGACAAGTTTTTCAAGAGGGTTATCAACCCCTATCTCGCGGAGGTGCTGCAACACCCTCAAACCATTGAGATGCGTGAGGGGGTGCTGCACATCCGCAATGTGGAGGGACCAAGGCGTACCGGAAGCGTGGAGACAAAGCTCGAAGCCATAGAGCAACAAGTTTTCAAGTGACAAGGTATGGTGGAGCGTGGACTCAATGCCAACCAGATGATGATCAAAGAGTTCACGAACAACCACAAGCTAGATGCCAAGGTCATTGGGGAGACCATCTTCAAGCTTCAAGAGAAAATCGAGCACCTCCAAGCCCAGATATATGACCTGCAAAACCAAAAATGTGAGTATGAATATAGATTCAAGAGGATGAGTTTGGCTGCAGATTTAAGGATCCTGGAGACTCTATCATCCTTCTATGATGGTGAGCCTATACCTTCGAATATGGACGACAAGCCTACGTCATCAACAACTCCTACTTCACCACCTCCGAGGACATAATTACATGGGTATGGGCACTCCCCTTGGCAACTGCCAAGCTTGGGGGAGGTGCCCCGATATCGTATCACCATCACACTCCTATTTTTACCGTTTTATTTAGTTCGATCCTTTTAGTAGTATCTTGATCCAGTAGATTGGACTTATGATATCAAGTAGTTTTGAGTTTTGCTTTGTGATCTCTTTATGTAATCGAGTCCATGAGCTATCTATAATAAAGATTAGTGTTGAGTCAAGGGCTTTGCTATCTTGTTATGATCTTGAGGAAGTTGAAAGAATAAAAAGAATAAAAGAGTTCATATTGATCTTATGGATAGTAATGACTTCACACATAGAAAGTATGAGGCATAAAAGTTGTTTGAGAGTTGATAAACGTAGTTTTGGTCATCAGAAGTAATAAGGAAAGAGAGGTTTCACATACAAATATATTATCTTGAACATCTTTTATGATTGTGAAGCACTCATTAAGTATGACATGCTAAAAGAGTTGATGTTGGGCAAGGAAGACAACGTAATGGTTTATGTTTTCTCACATCTCAGTTAAAGTGTATTGTCATTGACCTTCCAAACATGTTGAGCTTGCCTTTCCCCCTCATGCTAGCCAAATTCCTTGCACCAAGTAGAGATACTACTTGTGCTTCCAAATATCCTTAAACCCAGTTTTGCCATGAGAGTCCACCATACCTACCTATGGATTGAGTAAGATCCTTCAACTTGTCATGTTGCAGGCAATAAAAATTGCTCTCTAAATATGTATGACTTATTAGTGCAGAGAAAATAAGCTTTATATGATCTTGTTGTGGAAGCACTAAAAGCGACGGACTGCATAATAAAGGTCCACATACAAGTGGTAATATAAAGTGATGTTCTTTTGCATTAAGATTTCATGCATCCAACCCTAAACGCACATGACAACCTCTGCTTCCCTCTACGAAGGGCCTATATTTTACTTTATATTTTTACTTTATGCTTGAGTCAAGGTGATCCTCACCTTTCCCTTTTTCATTTTATCCTTTGGCAAGCTCCTCGTGTTTGAAAGATCATGATATATATATCCAATTGGATGTAAGTTAGCATGAACTATTATTGTTGACATCACCTAAAGGTGAATACATTGGGAGGCAACACAATAAGCCCCTATCTTCCTCAGTGTCCGGTTGAAACTCCATAACCACAAGTACCGCGTGAGTGTTAGCAATTGTAGAAGACTACATGATAGTTGAGTATGTGGACTTGCTGAAAACCTCTATTCTTGACTCTTTCTGATGTTATGATAAATTGCAATTGCTTCAATGACTGATATTATAGTTTGTTAGTTCCCAATGAAGTTTCTGAACCATACTTGACATTGTGAATTGATTGTTACTAGAGAATGAGAAACCATATGACAAAATCTATATATGTTGTTGTTATAAGAATGATCATGATGCCCTCATGTTCGTATTTTATTTTTATCGACACCACTATCTCTAAACATGTGGACATATTTTTCGATATCGACTTCTGCTTGAGGACAAGCCAGGTCTAAGCTTGGGGGAGTTGATACGTCCATTTTGCATCATGCTTTTATATCAATATTTACTGCATTATTGGCTGTTGTGACACATTATATCTCAATACTTATGGCTATTATCTCTTATTTTACAAGGTTTGCCATGAAGAGGGGGAATGCCGGCAGCTGGAATTCTGGCTGGAAAAGGAGCAAATATTGGAAACCTATTCTGCATAGCTCGAAAAATCTTGAAACTCCACGGAACTTATTTTTGGAATTAATAAGAATTATTGAGCGAAAGAAACACCTGAGGGGGCCCACACCCTGACCAGGAGGGTGGGGGCGCGCCCACCACTCCTGGGAGCGCCCCCTATCTCCTGGGCCCCCTGGTGGCCCTCCGGTGTCCATCTTCTACTATATGAAGGCTTTTACCATGGAAAAATCATGGGCAAGCTTATAGGACGAAACTCCGCCGCCACGAGGCGGAACCTTGGCGAAACCACTCTAGAGCTCCGGCAGAGCTATTCTGCCGGGGAAACTTCCCTCCGGGAGGGGGAAATCATCACCATCATCATCACCAACGATCCTCTCATCAGGAGGGGGTCAATCTCCATCAACATCTTCACTAGCACCATCTCCTCTCAAAACCCTAGTTCATCTCTTGTATCCAATCTTGTATCAAAACCACAAATTGGTACCTGTGGGTTGCTAGTAGTGTTGATTACTCCTTGTAGTTGATGCTAATTGGTTTACTTGGTGGAAGATCATATGTTCAGATCCTTAATGCATATTATTACTCCTCTGATTATGAACATGAATATGCTTTTTGAGTAGTTACGTTTGTTCCTGAGGACATGGGTGAAGTCTTGCTATTAGTTGTCATGTGAATTTGGTATTCGTTCGATATTTTGATGAGATGTATGTTGTCTTTCCTCTAGTGGTGTTATGTGAACATCGACTACATGACACTTCACCATTATTTGGTCCTAGAGTAAGGCATTGGGAAGTAATAAGTAGATGATGGGTTGCTAGAGTGACAGAAGCTTAAACCCTAGTTTATGTGTTGCTTCGTAAGGGGCTGATTTGGATCCATATGTCTAATGTTGTGGTTAGGTTTACCTTAATACTTCTTTTGGAGTTGCGGATGCTTGCAATAGGGGTTAATCATAAGTGGGATGCTTGTCCAAGTAAGGGCAGTACCCAAGCACCGGTCCACCCACATATCAAATTATCAAAGTACCGAACGCGAATCATATGAGCGTGATGAAAACTAGCTTGACGATAATTCCCATGTGTCCTCGGGAGCTCCTTTCTCATTATAAGAAATTGTCTAGGCTTATCCTTTGCTACAAAAAGGGTTGGGCCACCTTGCTGCACTTTATTTACTTTATTTACATGTTATACAATTTATCTTATCACAAAACTATCTGTTACCTACAATTTCAGTGCTTGTAGAGAAAACCTTACTAAAAACCGCTTATCATTTCCTTCTGCTCCTCGTTGGGTTCAACACTCTTACTTATCGAAAGGACTACGATAGATCCCCTACACTTGTGGGTCATCAAGCTACTTCATGCATTCGAATCTAGGGCTTTGTTCAAACAACGAAGAAAGGGGGGAAAGTTGTAGCACGAATCTAGGACTTGATTCAAAGAGGAAATAATATGGTGAAAGTAGTAGAGATCGGATACCCAACCGTTCTATTGGTTGAAAAAGGAAATAATGGGAAAACGCAGTACAAACTGGATAAGGAACAGATCTATTATTGGTTGAAAAAAGGATAGGAAGTGGCGGCTAGTGGACAAGTCAACAGAGTATGTCGAGGATTATATTTGCTGCCCTCACATAGTAAAAGGTCTCCAGGATTAGAATTGCTGCCCTCACATAGTAAAAGGTCTCAGGATTAGATTTGTTGCCCTCACATAGTAAAAGGTCTCCAGGATTAGATTTGCTGCCCTCACATAGTAAAAGGTCTCCAGGATTAGATTTGCTGCCCTCACATAGTACAAGGTCTCCAAGATTAGGTTTGCCGCCCTCACATAACATGAACGAACACTTTATGCCTCCTTGTAGGTACATTGTTGTAGCGACCCGACCCGAATGGATCAAGTCTCTGTGCTTAAGTGTCATCCCTGGATCGGTATGCTGACACACACAGTACTCGAGGATTTATAACAGAGGTAAATCACATGTATAAAATAACGTAAATACTATTACCTCAATCCAAAATAGCGGAACGAACAAGGTTGTGGATTCCCATCAACACCAACGGCAAAGTTGAGTGCAGAAGTTGTAACCCTAACGTATCACTTACTCGTCGTAAGATCCTGCAACATGAGACGTTGTAGCCACAAAGGGTCAGTACATTGAATGTACTGGCAAATTCACACCATAGAGCAATGATGAAATAAGGCTATCACTACATGCATATTTGGCTGGCGGAGGCTCTATGGTTATAATGTTTTTGCGAAAAGCCAATTTTTCCCTACTACAAAGGAATAAATTTATTTAACTATCATGGTGGTTGTTAAACACTGAGAATGGTTGACAGCATCCTCAATCCCAATTAATAACATCATCATTAAACCCAACAAAATTAATTAAAGTAACATGATGAGATTCACATGATATCCAAGTACTAGATACTCAAAACATCCATAACCGGGGACACAACTAATCATGATTAGTTTATACACTCTGCAGAGGTTTGCGCACTTTTCCCCACAAGACTCGATCGCCTCCGGTTGATTTCTCACACTACATGATGTTTGAGAAACGGATGACCGAGACATAGTCTTTCAGAAGCGCTAGCACCTTACTAAGGGTAGACCGGTACACCTACTTTCCCCTACATCTTCTAGTCTACCCGTAAGAGTTCGCACAACTTAATCAACTATGCCAGAGCCCATAATAGCTTGTGGCTGCACACGGAAGTTTCTAGCATGAATAATCTCATGATCCCTTTGAGCCTGGGTGGCGGTCCATAAAGAAAAACAACAGGCAATCCTGGAATAACCAGGTACCTCAATCCACCCAGATGTGTATTAAAGTTGCCACCTTAAATAAACCATTAATTAACAATCTCACATCTATCATGGATACGCTCAACCCAATCCGCGTCTACGAGCATAGCATGGCATAATAAGCAAACGTAGAAGTAACTCCCAAGGGTTTGATAATAAAACAGGTAATAGGTACTACCTTATCTACTTCCCAAAACCCACAATTTAATTAGATCCTAATCATGCAATGTTTGGAGGATTAATCTAATGCATAAAAACTGGTATGAAAAGGGATATGATCAAAGTCTGAACTTGCCTGCAATGTTGATGAATATGATTCGCACTCATAACTCTTTATAGTTCTACTCGTCACACTCCGGTCAATCTATCGCAAGCAAGCAATGGTAACCACACATAAGCAATCACTCAAAAGATCGGAAAGAACGGAGAATACAACTCGGAAAACATCAAAACCAAGCAAATAACTCTTGCAACATAAAACAATTTCTAACAGTACCAAAACTATGTGAATTTGGCCTTATCAGAAATTTTAGGTCAAGAGCTTCGATTTGCAAAAAGAATCAACTAAATCGGAGTTACGAAACTCAAGTTATGATCAAACGAAGTTCAAATTCAAATCTGATCTAAATTCAAATTTTAAACTTTCAAAAACATGTTTAAGTTGTTTTACTAGAAAGAGGGGATCGTAACGAAGAAGTGGGTGTTGGTTTCGTTGAATTTGAACAAAAGAGTAAAAAGTTGTAGTTGTTTGAAAATCAGGGACTAATCTGTAAATAAAATATTGATGGACGGGTCCCTGGCCAAAAATTAAAAAAAAACTACTGAGCGAACGTTCGCTGCCGAACGCTAACTAATGAAACCGTTCGCTAACTAGTTCTAAACAGAGAACGTTCTTTGAATAGCTCTAAAAAAAACTAAACCATTTTTTTAAACAAAACAGAGAAAACCAGATCGGACCGGGGCAATGGTTATACCAGTTGGCGGCGGTTTTTGACGAAGAACCAGCGACGGCGGTTACTCCGGCGAAATGGGACGGCGGCGGCGGCTTGTGTCCGGCCGGGGCGGCAGCTCCGGTGGCCCTCCGGCTCGGCGGAGTGGACGGGGGGATGCGACGCGGGACGGCGGTGAGGTGGGTGGTGGCTGCGGCGGTGGTGCAGCTTGGCGGCGGCGGCAGTTGGCAACGGCAGCGGCGGCATCCGATGGCGGCGGTGGCGGATCTGGCGAGGGGTGACGGCGGCGGCTAAAACGGGACCCAGGGGTCCTGGGGTGGCCTTTTAAAGAGGGCAGGGGAGGGCGGTGGCGTGGGGAAGGGGGCGACGGGCGCCGTGGGGGCGGCGGACTCCGGCGAGTCCCGCTGGGGCACACGAGGAGGAAGGCGGCGGCGCGCTGGCTGGGCTGGGCTGCGGCCTTGCTGGCTAGCTGGGCCGGCCTAGTGGGCAAAAGGATTTTTTTTTAAAAACATTTTTTTACAGACACACAAAAATAATAAAAACAAAATAAATAAAAATATTATATAGACATATAATGTATCCAAATGTTCATAAAAAGATTTTCTACATCATGGACATTTTTCTAGAGTCAAATAAAATCCACACAAATTCAGATAAATCAAACACTGCTGCTGCTCTAATAAAATCCAACGAAAATCATTTTAAAAATACCAAAATGAATTCAAATGTATTTCTCTCCAATTTTCTATTGTAGGGAATCATGTTACCCTAATTTCTGTATATTTTATTTTTGGAGAAAAATAATTGAATAAAACTCCAATAACTCCAAATTGAAATAAATTGAAAAGAACTTTGAATTTGATTCTTTTAAAACTCCCAACTCATATTTCATATAATTTGAAGAAGTCATTTTATCTTCTCTCATGAAAATCATTGAGTTGCGTGAAGTTTATGAATCAAAATATTTCCAAATGAAATTCAAATATTTTCAAATACCCTTTCATTTAATTAAATGGAAGAAGTCACATCATCTTCGCTCATGGGTTTTCTATTTGAAAAAAAATTGAATTCATGAAGATCAGAAAAGAAAATGAAAGTTTGGGAAAGTCCTTTTATTCCCTCTCATTTAACTTTCAAAAAGTTTCAAATTTCACTCAGTTTCACACAAGCAATCAAACAATCAATCAAAACTATCTATTTAATATAACATTCCAAAATTTAGAATTTTGGGATGTTACAAACCTACCACCCTTAGATGAATACAAGGTATGGGATGCTACCACCCTTAAAAGCATGGTTACGGTTCCATCAAAACTCATATACTCCATCCTTATTGTTGACAGTGTCGGTCTTCTCAGATCCTCTGAAAAATTTCCTTCTCTGGGCTCTTCCGGTGGTGGCATAACCTTTTCCTTATTTCCTCTGTCCTTTCATCTTGATAAGGTTATTCCATGACTGGGTCTTCTTAGCTGACGGGTCTGGCGCCAATACTAAACAACTATCGATATCTCATGGTGGTCAACAATTTATGGTTTTCTCCTACAGGAAATGGGTCTGGGTTGAACCTCACCGTATGTCCTACGGTTGGCAACAACTGCCATGTACAAGGGAAAAATACTTATACCAATCTAAGGTTCAAACAAGGTTTTGATCGTCGTCTCTCTAGTATAGGTAAGTCACTCAGATTTACCATCCCATATAGCAAGGCGTATAATAAGAGTAAGTTGGTATGGTGATCAATCCATCCCGCACCCAAATCATTACCTTGTATACGGTTTAGAGAATCTCGCATTCTAACACTCGGTCATCCTCACAAGCATTGCATAATTTCTCTTGTCGATGAACCAAGTTCGAATAAATCCATTGATTCTGCAAGCCAAACAAACATCTATCGTTCCTTAACAACTCTCAGGTTTTGTGTTACTCCTATAAATCATCGGTGGGTAAGGTTGAAAACTCTTCTAGGGTTTTTCCTTCAGCAAGAATGTGCTTCTTGGCAGGTCCTGGGGCCTGTGGGTTATGGCCCATCTCATCACTTGTAAACCTTGAACTCATTCTCTGGGCAACTGATCGTATTCCAACATTCAAATTCCATCTTCCTAGCATACTTAAAATCCATCCAATTGTAATGTCTTTCTTCCTTCTAGTTGTACCAAACTAAGACGTGATTACTCAGACTCATCATGGAATTTCCATTGATCCATATTTCCAACATCATACCTCCTTTATATCCAATAGTAATTCATCTATTCATCCTCGTGGGATATCCCACATACCGAGATAAAACTTATACTTATGAAGTCCATACTCCACTTCGTGCAACATCATTATACCTTCCAGGGTCAAGCGTCCTTACAGGGGAATATTGGCCATCTCTGCATGGCACTTCTTCAACTGGGAAACGTGAAACACATCATGAACTTCTGACAGTCCTTCGGGTGACTCCAATTTGTTGGCCACTTCTCCCATACGCTCCAAATTAGGTATGGTCCTACAAATCTCGGGGCTAACTTTACCTTAACTCCAGATCGTTTAACTCCTCGCAGAGGGGACACACGAAGACATGCTCTGTCTCCAATTTCATAGACTACCTCCTTGCGTTTTTGAGTCTGCAATACTCTTCTGCCAGGACTGAGCTACATTAGTCTATCTCAAAGCAACTTAACATTCTCTTCTGAATCCTTGATCACATTTGATCCAAACAACTGACGGTCTCCAACTTCATCCCACATCAACGGTGTCTGGCTCCTTCTCCCATAGAAAGCTTCAAAAGGGGCCATCTTCAAACTGGCTTAGTAACTGTTGTTGTATGAGAAGTCCGCGTAAGGTATATTATCATCACTACTAGATCCATAATTTAGCCCACACGATCTCAACATGTCCTCTAGAATCTGATTGACTCTCTCGGTCTATCCATCTGTCTGCGGATGAAAGGCTGTACTGAACTCTAGCCTAGTACCCAAAGTGTGGCGCAGCTGATTCCAAAACTTTGACGTAAACTGTGTTCCTCTATCTGATATGATGGTCCTCGGAACTCCATGCAGACATACGATCCTGGTCAAATATATCTTGGCCAACTTTGCACTTGTATAAGTGGTTTTCACTGGGATAAAGTGAGCCACTTTGGTCAAGCGAATCAACTACTACCCAGATAGAGTCATATCCCATTCGGGTTCTGGGAAATCCGGTAATGAAATCCATGCCAAGCTTATCCCCACTTCCATTCGGGTATCGGCATAGGCTGTAATAATCCTACTGGCTTCTGATGCTCTGCTTTTACTCTCTCTGGCATACATCACCTACGACTACATACTCCATAATATCCTTCTTCATACCAGTTCACTAGAAACACTCCTTCAAATCCAAATACATCTTGGTGTTTCCAGGGCGAATCGAGTATGGTGAGTCATGAGCCTCTTGAAGTATTTACTTCCTGATCTTTGCATTATTGGGAACATATACATGGTCCTCGAACCATAAGATGTCGTGCTCATCCTTACGAAAACCTTTGGCCTTTCCTTTGCTCATCCTCTCTTTTATCTCAGCAATCTCTTTGTCATACTTCTGAGCTTCATGAATGTTTCCCAACAATGTAGACTGAACTTCCATTGCTGCAACAAAACCTTCGGGAACAATCTCCAACCGAAGTTCCCTGAGATCCTCGGCTAACTTCCTTTGGTAATCCTCCGCTTATGAGGGTATTCGTCCTTGTTTTCTTTATGGTTGTGTCCTATTTCTCCACAAAGCTTGCATGCACAAGATTTCTTCATATCCTTTCCATAAGGCTTCAATTTCTGGGACACAAACTAAGACTTTAGCAAAGTCAACTTAAATTCCTTCCAAGTGGTTACTCCTTGCCATCCATTGATGTTTTGGTACATCCTCCACCAAGTAGCAGCACCTCTTTCAAAGCATTGAAGAGCATGCTGGGCCATATCCTTTCCGGCTATAGGGTTATTCTCCATATGATCCTCCATGTTCTGAATCCATTGGTCCATCTCCAATTGACTCATCGGTCCAGAAAATATAAGCTCATCTCCATTCATACTCTATTGGGTCCATGGGTTTGGGGTGGGATAAGAGAGATCGAGAGGGATGCACACAATACAAACAAAAGTTTTGAAACGGCAGATTTTATTGTGGCTGTCAAAAAAACAACAAACAATTGACAGCTCACAATCGTCGCATCTAATGCAAGTACAACGGAGTTTGGTCTGCTAAAGGTCAATAAATCTTCAAAGTAGTTAAACTCTTCAAGTCTTGTTCATGTCTCCGATGGCTTTTTCCGATCATGCGTGTCCTACTCAAGTTCTTTTGCCAGATCATCTTTATTGTCGCAAAGTCTATCATGACGTCCTTTAATATTTCTGGAGTTGCGTTCCAAACTTCTGGGTTTCAACATCCTTGGCATGAACCATGGTCCTAGTGTCTTTCAGTTCCTGACAAATCTCCTGTATCTCGAGGTTTTGCTCCTCCAGCTTGACTACTTTCAGCTTCTGGGCCTTGAGTTGTTTACGAACTGCTTCCTTATCACATACAGCTTCCCGAAGGTCCATCTTACTTCCTGATGTAATACTTCAGATCCTAGTGATACACCAGCTAAGGTTAAAACTTGATCTCTTGCTGGCAGGTGCTCCATTAGCTTTCTACCTTCCAATACTTCCGAAGGAATGCGTGCTTAACTCAACACGGTAATAATAGCATAAGAGAGCAATAACATCCATATTTCTGCCCTAGTCATTGACATGAACTTTTATTCCATAGTTGATATCTCCCGCCTTAGGGTTTTCTTGACAAAATTTTGAGTTCTAATGCTCCATGTTCAGGTCTTTCTCCGATACACCTTGATCTCGGGTATTGACAGCTTCCATAGTCTGTCAAGTTCCATAAGTGTAGCTTTCCTTGGTCATACCAAATCTGGAAATTCTTCATATTCTCCTAGTCTTCGGAGTCTTCACTGTTATAGTTTCCGTCATTGTAATGCACGGTAAAAATCCTCTTTATTCTGAATGGTCTTAGTTGTCCGATATCTTGTACTCCTTGGTGTGGTCTCATCAGCCGAATCTTCATGTGGTCAAAAAGGGGGAAAGCGTATAGTCTCACTAAAGGGAATATTTGAATAAGCTCAGAAGAGAAGAGAGGTAAAAGATCATTTTGAAAAAGAAGTAGCAGAGAAAATCTTTCCTATGGGCTTGACAGTTTCTAGAGTCACGTCCTACAGTCAACATGTGCTCTAATACCATCTTGTAGCGACCCAACCCGAATGGATCAAGTCTTTGTGCTTAAGTGTCATCCCTGGATCGGTATGCTGACACACACAGTACTCGAGGATTTATAAAAGAGGTAAATCACATGTATAAAATAACGTAAATACTATTACCTCAATCCAAAATAGCAGAAGTAACAAGGTTGTGGATTCCCATCAACACCAACGGCAAAGTTGAGTGTAGAAATCGTAACCCTAACGTATCACTTACTCGTCGTAAGATCCTGCAACATGAAACGTTGCAGCCACAAAGGGTCAGTACATTGAATGTACTGGCAAATTCACACCATAGAGCAATGATGAAATAAGGCTATCACTACATGCATATTTGGCTGGTGGAGGCTCTATGGTTATAATGTTTTTGCAAAAAGCCAATTTTTCCTTACTGCAAAGGAATAAATTTATTTAACTATCATGGTGGCTGTTAAACATTGAGAATGGTTGACAGCATCCTCAATCCCAATTAATAACATCATCATTAAACCCAACAAAATTAATTAAAGTAACATGATGAGATTCACATGATATCCAAGTACTAGATACTCAAAACGTCCATAACCGGGGACACGGCTAATCATGATTAGTTTATACACTCTGCAGAGGTTTGCGCACTTTTCCCCACAAGACTCGATCGCCTCCGTTTGATTTCTCGCACTACATGATGTTTGAGAAACGAATGACCGAGACATAGTCTTTCAGAAGCGCTAGCACCTTATTAATGGTAGACCGGTACACCTACTTTCCCCTACATCTGCTAGTCTACCCGTAAGAGTTCGCACAACTTAATCTGCCAGAGCCCATAATAGCTTGTGGCTGCACACGGAAGTTTCTAGCATGAATAATCTCATGATCCCTTTGAGCCTGGGTGGTGGTCCATAAAGAAAAACAACAGGCAATCATGGAATAACCAGGTACCTCAATCCACCCAGATGTGTATTAAAGTTGCCACCTTAAATAAACCATTAATTAACAATCTCACATCTGTCATGGATACGCTCAACCCAATCCACGTCTACGAGCATAGCATGGCATAATAAGCAAACGTAGAAGTAACTCCCAAGGGTTTGATAATAAAACAGGTAATAGGTTCTGCCTTAATTAGATCCTAATCATGCAATGTTTGGAGGATTGATCTAATGCATAAAAACTGGGTATGAAAAGGGATATGATCAAAGTATCTACTTCCCAAAACTCATAATTTAATTAGATCCTAATCATGCAATGTTTGGAGGATTGATCTAATGCATAAAAACTGGGTATGAAAAGGGATATGATCAAAGTATGAACTTGCCTGCAATGTTGATGAAGATGATTCGCACTCATAACTCTTGATAGTTCTACGTCACACTCCGGTCAATCTATCGCGAGCAAGCAATGGTAACCACGCATAAGCAATCACTCAAAAGATCGGAAAGAACGAAGAATACAACTCGGAAAACATCAAAACGAAGCAAATAACTCTTGCAACATAAAAAAATTTCTAACAGTACCAAAACTATGTGAATTTGGCCTTATCAGAAAGTTTAGGTCAAGTGCTTCGATATGCAAAAAGAATCAACTAACTTGGAGTTACGAAACTCCAGTTATGATCAAACGAAGTTCAAATTCAAATCTGATCTAAATTCAAATTTTAAACTTTCAAAAACATGTTTAAGTTGTTTTACTGGAAAGAGGGGATCGTAACGAAGAAGTGGGCGTTGGTTTCGTTGAATTTGGACAAACAAGTAAAAAGTTGTAGTTGTTTGAAAATCAGGGACTAATCTGTAAATAAAATATTGACGGACGGGTCCCTGGCCGAAAATTTAAAAAAAAAACTCTACTGAGCGAACGTTCGCTGCCGAACGCTAACTAATGAAAATCGTTCGCTAACTAGTTCTAAACAGAGAACGTTCTTTGAATAGCTCTAAAAAACTAAACCGTTTTTTTAAAACAAAACCGAGAAAACCAGATCGGACCGGGGCAATGGTTATACCGGTTGGCAGCGGTTTTCGACGAAGAACCAGCGACTCCGGCGAAACAGGACGGTGGCGGCGGCTCGGGTCCGGCCGGGGCGGCAGCTCCGGTGGCCCTCCGGCTCTGCGGAGTGGACGGGTGGGATGCGACGCGGGACAGCGGTGAGGTGGGTGGTGGCTGCTGCGGTGGTGCAGCGCGGCGGCGGCGGCAGTTGGCAACGGCGGCGGCGGCATCCGATGGCGGCGGTGGCGGATCTGGCGAGGGGCGGCGGCGGCGGCGAAAACGGGACCCAGGGGTCCCGGGGTGGCCTTTTAAAGAGGGCAGGGGAGGGCGGTGGTGCGGGGAAGGGGGCGAGGGGCGCCGTGGGGGCGGTGGACTCCGGCGAGTCCCGCTGGGGCATGTGAGGAGGAAGGCGGCGGCGCGCTGGCTGGGCTGGGTTGCGGCCTGGCTGGCTAGCTGGGCCGGCCCAGTCGGCAAAAGGATTTTTTTTAAACATTTTTTTTACAGACACACAAAAATAATAAAAAGAAAATAAATAAAAATATTATATAGGCATATAATATATCAAAATTTTCACAAAAAGATTTGCTACATCATGGACATTTCTCAAGAGTCAAATAAAATCCACACAAATTCAGATAAATCAAACACTGCTGCTGCTCTAATAAAATCCAACAAAAATCATTTTAAAAATACCAAAATGAATTCAAACTTATTTCTCTCCAATTTTCTATTGTAGGGAATCATGTTACCCTAATTTCTGTATATTTTATTTTTGGAGAAAAATAATTGAATAAAACTCAATAACTCCAAATTGAAATAAATTCAAAAGAACTTTGAACTTGATTCTTTTAAAACTCCCAACTCATATTTCATATAATTTGAAGAAGTCATTTTATCTTCTCTCACGAAAATCATTGAGTTGCGTGAAGTTTATGAATCGAAATATTTCCAAATGAAATTGAAATATTTTCAAATACCCTTTCATTTAATTAAATGGAAGAAGTCATATCATCTTCGCTCAAGGTTTAGTATTTGAAAAAAAATTGAATTCATGAAGATCAGAAAAGAAAATGAAAGTTTGGGAAAGTCCTTTTATTCCCTCTCATTTAACTTTCAAAAAGTTTCGAATTTCACTCAGTTTCACACAAGCAATCAAACAATCAATTAAAACTATCTATTTAATATAACATTCCAAAATTTAGAATTTTGGGATGTTACAATTGTGCTGATGCATCCACTGTCGCATGTCCTTATACCAACTTTTTGTTGTTGTTAATGTAAGGGCGCATGTAAAATGAAGCGATCACACTGTTACCATAGGGACATGTCTAACCAGTGTTATTGTTAATCCAACGCCTCCAGTGATAAGATGCAATTAAACTATGTTACAAATGGCACTCCTGTTGTTTTCCCCAGTATGATAAGTAAGTTGCTCCTTCACGCTGCTAAGTGTCCTGGTGTCCCCACGGTCCCATTCCCTTAAACCAACTCTTTAGCTGCTATTGATTTACTGTGTCTGGTAAACAAGCAAGCCACCATTAAAGTAATCCCATATTTGAGGAATCTCATTGTTGATCTTAATGCTTCTGGTAACATGAAGCATTGCTGACGTTTTAAAATTTCTACTGTCCTTGTGTGATTGCCATGAACATAATTAAGATGCTTCTTTTCATTTTGTGTATGTTTCGTATATTCTTATTGACCAGCAACTGTTTACTTTCTATCTTTTTATGCAGATAGGGATATCCATTTCACCTTGTTGCTATTGTGACCTTTTGGTGAACTGCACAAAACACTTTTTTTTGGAATGAGTGTCTTGTGCAGTTCAACTAAAATGTCACGTGGGCAACATCCCTCAATTTTGGTGGAACTGCACAAAATGGTGATTGCAGTTTCCAAAATCTCCGTCAAGTTCTCCTGGTAATCTCGTGCAACATTTTATTAGCCTTTGCAAGATGAGCCGTCACTGTCACCATAATGGCACTTTATTTTAGTGGAACTACACAAAAGGATAAGAAAATTATAGTTGCACCTTACATGAGCCAGACAGCCAACCTTAATGTTCCTCAATTTTAGTGCAACTACTAAAGAAGAACCTGCCAGCTCACGAGAGCAAGTACTTCTTGCTAGCTGAATGATGCAATCTTTGCTTCATTTTAGGTGAACTGCAGAAAAAGGCGCATGAATTGAATCGTGGAACTCCAGGCAGGCCCCATCCTAGTGGAGTTGCAGGTTGAGTTCAAGGAGGCCACTATTAAAGTGAAATCATGCTCTTCTTGTTTGTGTTGTGCAAACAGGAATACTCAACTACAGATGTTGTGACGGTCAAGAGCATTCGCCAAGTTCTTCGATTGTATGACATGGCTAGCCAAGATGGATTTAATCCCGATATTCACTTTATCAAAAGGCTCTAATGGGTTGGTTCTGAATCTTGCAAGCTGGGAATCAATTAGATATGTATGCATCTTTGTTGTACTTATTATTTGAATCTTATTTGTTGGTTCTGAATCTTGCAAGCTAGGAATCAATGAGATGTGTAGGCATCTTTGTTGTACTTATTATTTGAATCTTATTTGTTGGTTCTGAATCTTGCAAGCTGGGAATCAATGAGATGTGTAGGCATCTTTGTTGTACTTATTATTTGGATCTTATTTGTTGGTTCTGAATCTTGCAAGCTGGGAAACACGACATGATGATGCAGAGGACAACAACCATAACAAACATTTCAAACTTGGTAGTATTATCTTTGTGAAAGTTCGGCAAATGTGCTGATCATGTGCGTCCTGAGAATAATAATTCTAATTGTTGTGCATGTTGATCCAGTGGCACTGATAGAACGAGCCAATGCATTGCTTGTTTTAAGTATAAATTTCTATTAAAGCTAATTAAATTGAAGTAAAGTGACCACTAACTCATGTTATTACAGTACCAATACAGACCCGCTCGTGAACCGACATGTGGCCGGAGTAGGTTTCTTAATGGAGGCGTTTGACTGCGTCGAGGGTGCATCTTCTGTCGGGCGTGTAGCGGACGAGGGAGGGGTAGTAACGGTTGTCGCTTGTACACACTCAGTGTACTGTTGAATCCAGTTCCCCAAGAGCTGAAAAATGAACTTTTGTCGCCGCCTACACACTCGTTCACTTGAAGAGACTCCAATGGCGATCCGAGGGGTGAGCCTGTTGGATATGGACTTCAGCAAGGAGTTCCCCTTTGAGTTCGCCGTTCAGTCCTATGGCTGCACCAAGTTGAATGTAATGTACACCAACGATCCGGACTCGGTGAAGCTCTGCCTGGCTGAGTTCAAGCAGTACCTACAGGACGAGAAAGCACAAGGTTGAAGGACTAGACCTTGTGGCCATCCATTCATCTCCTAATAGGGACCAGCGGATCACCGTCGCCCAGGTATGTGTGTGGGATGAGGTTCTCATCTACCACTTCTGTAGGGCCATCAGAGGTTCTGGAGCATTCGCCCGTTTCATCGGCAGCGCCGACTGCACCTTCGCTACGGTGGAGAGAAGGAAGAATGTGATGATTCGGCCATCTGGTGCAACAAGCTTGTCGACATCCAGAAGCAATACAAGATCATCAGCAACGGGCAGGAGAAGGACTCCGTGGTTGACCTTGCCGAGACCATCATCGACCCCTGATACGCCAACATGAAAGAAGACAATGATACCAAGGACCTGAACACGTGGGAGGTACCTCTGAATCTAGCCTACATAACCTACGCGGCCAAGGACGCATACGCATGCTACGACATGTACAGGCAGATCTTGGACATGAGGGCGTGTCTGCTCCCCGTAACCGACGAGTACACGACAGGCGTAGCGTCATGATCAAGCGTGCCAGGAAGGTCTAGATATTGTACTTTATCTGTTTATAAGCACCTTTATCATCTGAGTGTTTCATGCATTAGCCTATGTGTCGTAATTATCTGTTTTGTCCGAAATATTTCTTTTAAGAACCCATTAACCTGATTGCTTTTTTAGTGGCTATTTGCTTATCTATGTAACTAGTTCACTTGTCCGTTAAAAAAACCTAGTTCACTCGGCTGCCATGCTTCGAATCTCCTTCCTCCCAACATATTCCCCTCCTCAGGTGGACCTAGCAGGTCTCTGAATTTTCTCCCACTTTCTTTTTCGATGTAAACTGAGTTTTCTCCCAGTACTTTTCCCTAGAACCAACTCAACTGTCCCACGTCTAGCCTAAAAAATAATAATACCCCACGTACTATTAACTCATCAAATTTAAATGATATTTTATTTCGTAAGTAGAAAGTTCTTACAAAATAATAATATAACTTGGCAAGTTAACTCCTAGTGATTGCGTACATAAGCTTGCAAAGATTTTACGGACCAATGCAGTAATAGACGTGCAATCATGTGTTTATGTTTTTATAACATTTCTCCGTCTAGCCCAACATGATATTTTCACCCAGCCCAGCAAGTCCGCGGATTTCGATAAAAATGCAAATGGGATTTAAATTCTGCCGTATATATAAACGGGTTGCATAGATGCTACATCATTGTTTCACCCAGCCCACCAAATGGACTAAATAAACAAATGGATTGGCTGACATGTGGGCCAGTAGGTCGAAGCCTAAGCAAGGCGTTGGATTTACATCCAACGGCCGGCATTCTTTTTCAATCTCTCGTCTTCTTCCCCCAGCGCTGCCGGGACCGCCTGCTCCAGCCTTCGGCGTCCAGCGGTGTTGTTTTGCCCTTCTCAGCGAAACGTTGCCCCGCCGACGGCCAGGCCATCTCTCCACTCCGCACCTCCTGTTATTCTCTGCCGAGTGTAGGCCCACCCCGCACCTGAATCAGTCAAGTTACCCACTCCTCTCCGTCTGTGACTCCAGTGTCGCGTCTTCCCCATCTCCGGGTCGTTCCAGTCTGGGGCCTCGCTGTCGTCCACCGCCTCGGTGCGCTCGGTGCGGCATGGTCAACATACGAGAGTCATCGAAGAGGACTGTACGTGGAGAGCCTGACGGCTAGGACCCATGAGGTCCATGGTCGCACGTAAGGAAAGTTCCTCCTTATTACGCACTGTACGTGGGAAGGGCTTCTGTATTTCGCGAAAACAACGTTCCCCCCGCTAACAGGTCGGACCCACCAACTATATCTTCGCATGCAAGGAAGTGCCTCCTTATTACGCACAAAAAAAATGAATACCCCCCTGCTAGCTGGGACCCACCATAGTGGGTGGCTGACTTGTGCAAATACTGTAATATACTCTTTCCGAAAACTTCTCATACTAGACCAACCCACTGAAATGCAAATAGGGATCAGAAATGTGGTCAATATCACGAAGAATAATGAAAGACCGTCTATGCCTACTAAGTTGATGGGGACGGAGGGCTTTGTCAACTTAGTCAATATGAACGATTCTAGCCCCAGTGATCGTACGATGTCCATCCAACGGTGATACTGCTTCTTCAACCTCTGGTCTTCTTGCTCCAGCCGCCCAAAGCAGCGCCGGTCGTGTCGCATGCTCCTGCCTCTCGTGGCCGGCTGTGATGCCGCGGAGGCCTCACCACCCCCTATTACTCCCATTGCTCGTCCAGGGCATCCCTCTACTCACCCACACTCCCTGTTATTCTGCGGCGACGGCAGCCTCTTGCCGCAGCCGAACTAGTGAACCCTCGTACTCCTCTCCGCGTGGGCACCCACTGTCGCGTCTTCCCCGGCTCCGCGTCGTCCCCTTCCTAGGCCTCACCGTCGTCCACTGCCTTGGTGCTCTCGGCACGGCGTGGTCAATTTGGTCGATGATCGACTTCCATCGAAAGAGTATTGTACGTGGAGAGGCTGATAGTTGGGTCCACGGCCGCAGCTGGGTCCACGGCCACAGCCCAGTTTTTTTTGTGATTTGCCAAGTAAGTCGCTTTGTCAGGATTGTTGGGCTGCAAATCTTTCAAGACGAGGAGAGCTTCATTTGGCTGGCCGAGAAAATGGCCTATTAGTAATGAGAAATGGGTTGTACATTTTTAAACACATCAAACCGGCAATTAGTTTCAAATTTCTTTTTCTCATTTTGAGATTTTAAATTGCATTTATTTTTATGCATGGACAATTTGTTCCATTTTATATTGATATACATTTAGTTTTAAAATCATTTTGAATGTGACTCGAAATTTCGGGATTAAAAACAGTTCGGACCGCACCGAAATATGCAAAATTTCGTATAATTTTTAACCGTGGCAGCAATATGGGCTGTAATGCTAACAAAAAGAATATGGGCTCCAAAAAAACCTTAAGGATTAGCAAATGGGCTGTAAATTATTAGAAATAATGGAAAATGGGTTGTATGCTGTTTTCCACAAATTTGAGGCTTTCCTAAAAAAAGGTTGACGCACAAGCAGTGACTGTTGAATTTCCATCCAACGGCCGTCGTGCTTCTTCAATCTCTGCTCTTCCTGCTCCAGCCGCTCAAACAAGCGTCGGCGGGACTGCCTGCTCCCTCCTCCCCGCGGCTGGTTGTGCTGCCGCGCAGGCCTCACCGCCCCATCGTACTCCCATCGCTGGCCTAGCCATCCCTCTACTCACCCACACCTGCTGTTATTCTCCGGCGACGGCAAACGAACCAGTAAACCCTCGTACAGTCGTACTCCCCTTCGCGTGGGAAACAACTACTGAGTCTTCCCTGCCTCCGTATCGTTCCCTTCCTAGGCCTCGCCGTTGTCCACCGCCCTGGTGCTCTCGGCGCGGCCTGGTCAACGTGGTCAACGACCGACCTGCATATGAAGTGGATTGTACGTGGAGAGGCTGACAGCTGGGTCCACGGCCGCACGCAAGGAAATGCCTCCTTATTACGTGCAAAATAATGATTCCTCCACCTGACATCTGGGACCCACCGAAAGGGCCTCTGTACTTCGTGAAAAAAACATTACCGCCGCTGACAGCTTGGACCCACCAGCTATATCTTCGCACGCAAGGAAGTGTCTCCTTATTACACACAAAAAATGAATACTCCCCTGCTAGCTGGGACCCAGTATAGTGGCAGGCTGACTTGTGGGCCTACTAAGTTGACGGGGATGGAGGGCTTTGTCAACTTAGTCAATATGCACGATTCTAGCTCCAGTGACCGTACGATGTCCATCCAACGGCCGTAGTGCTTCTTCAACCTCTGGTCTTCTTGCTCCAGCCGCGCAAACCAGCGCCGGTAGTGCCTCGTGCTCTTGCCTCCCGTGGCCGGCTGCGATGCGGCGGAGGCCTCACCGCCCCCTACTATACCACTGCTGGCCAGGCCATCCCTCTACTCACCCACACCCCCTGTTATTCTGCAGCGACGGCAGCCTCACACCGTAGCGAACTAGTGAACCCTCATACTCCTCTACGCGTGGGCATCCACTGCCGCGTCTTCCCCGGCTCCGCGTCGTCCCCTTCCTAGGCCTAGCCGTCATCCACCGCCCTGGTGCTCTTGGAGCGGCGTGGTCAACGTGGTCAAGGAACGGCTTCCATAGGACGTGGACTGTACGTGGAGAGGCTGATAGTTGGGTCCACGGCCGCAGCAAGGAAGTGCCTCCTTATTACGCGCAAAATAATTACTCCTCCACCTGACAGCGGGGACCCACCGGACTGGCCACCATATTTTGCGAAAAAAAACGTTTCCCCCTGACTGCTGGGACCCACCAGCTACATCTTCGCGTGCAAGGAAGTGCGCTCGGTCAAAAAAACGATTCGCCCCCTGACTGTTGGGACCCACCAGCTACATCTTCGCACGCAAGGAAGTGCCTGACAGTCGGGACCCACCTGGTCGAACCGTACGTAGCGTTGTCATTCTGGTCGCAAATGTGTACGTACATACTGCTGGATGTAGAGGCACGCACGTGTCGTAGTAGAGGCGCGCACGTGTCATGTACACGTATGTACAACGGCCATGGTGCAAGAAAGAAAATACGGCCATGTACGTACATACGGGCGGGGTCTCGAACGCCTACTCGCGCATACGTACGGCTAGGGCTCGTGTACATGGCTGGGTCAGAATGGAGAAACAACATCGTCGTCGTGTTCATGGGGAGCCAACCGGCTGGGTCGGAATGGAATGCGTCGTCATGTTCATTGGGAGGGCTTGGACGGAACAGGCGATGAAAATGAGGCCTGGCGCACCACAGAACGGAGGAAGCGGCCTTGTGTTCGACCGGCCACGTTCGAAACGGGATCCTGTTCATCAGGAGGGGTCTGGCGTACCGCAAAACGGAGGAAACGGACCTCCTACGGTCGAAACGGGGGTCCTGTTGATCGGGAGGGGTGTGGCGTACCGCAAAACGGATGAAACAGACTTGTGTTGGAGTGCTACGGTTGAAATGAGGGTCCTATTCATCGGGAGGGGTGTGGCATACCGATAAACGGGACTCCACGGGATACCGTTCATCTCCACCGTCGACCTCCTCTAGCTCCATGGGCTACTATTCATCCACTGTCGACCTCCTCCAGCCTCCACGGGCTCTTGTTCATCCAACCTCCACCGCGCGCTACTCCACCGGCTACTGTTCAACCACCCCTCTCCATGGGCTCCTGTTCAACCACCCCTCCACGGGATACTGTTCATCCACCCCTCCATCGTCTACTGTTCATCCAGCCCTCCACGGGGTCGTCCTGTTCATCCAGCCCTCCACGGGGTCCTGTTCATCCAGCCCCAACCGGCTCGATCGATGGGGGTCCTGTCCGTCCAGAGGCAACGCCGCGGGGTCCTGCTCATCCACCCCTCCGCTCACTATTCATCCAAACCCCCCGCAACGCTCACTGTTCATCCAAACCCCCCTGCAACACTCACTGTTCATCCAGAGGCAGCATCGATCGGCTTCAGTTAGCAGCAGTAGCGAAGGAATTGCTCGATCGCTCGGGTTCAGTAACGCGTAGCCTGCAGTGCAATCGCTCGGGTTCAGTTAGAGCCCAACGCCTCGCTCGGGTTCAGTTAGAGTCAACGCCTCGCACACATGCGCGTACGTGTACGAGAGAAATGCGCATCGCTCGGCCCCCGACCTCCCACCGTAACTGGGAACTTGCCGAAATTTTCCTCGCCCTCGCTTCTACCACGGTTTTTTCTGTCATGGACGGTCCAAAGAATGTCATGCAGCTACGTCTCCGGGCCGTCCAGGACGAAAAGCCCATTTTATGTCATGATTTTTTGTCATAGAAGTAGGAGCCCACCACATCTATGATGATACCGGGTTTTGTCACAATTATCGTCATAGAAGTGTCATAAGTATGACAGGAAAAAATTCGTTCGGCCCAAAATTTCATGGATGTTCCTTTTTTTTGTAGTGCACGACGATGAACGCCGATATGTGGAGGAAGTAATTAGGGGCCAGGTCATGGAAATCTAACCCGTAGTAGAACATGAGGCCTCGGACGAAGGGGTGGAGGGGAAACCCTAGCCCTCTGAGGAAATAGGGGAGGAACACGACCCTTTCACCGGGCCCCGGAGTGGGAACGACTAATCCTTTTCGGGGAGCCTATGCGTGATATCCGCAGACAGATAGCCCACGATCCGGAGATCTCTGACGTCCTTTTCAGTGACGAAGGAGGCCTCCCATTTGCCCTTAGAGCCGAACCCGGCCATGGCTGGGGAAGGAGGTGGCGGTGGGAAAGATCTTTTTGGCCGCTAGAGCTTGGGGGGTTGGAGGACAAAGGCTAGAGGAAGGCGTGGGGAAGAAAGGATGGATCTTTGTCCTCTTATAGACGGTGAAAATTCCAACCGCCCCCCTCTCAAGCCATAAACCTCACATGTTCCCAACGAGATCGTGCGTAAGGCGTGGTTGGGTTACCCAAATCCCATTAATGTGAATCCCGTAATGAGCGGGCACGATCTCTGTTTTGACAAGATGTGCCAATGGAGGCTCGACCTCGAAACGTGAAACGGGGGGCATGAAAACGGTTCAAAATATTGAAGAGTCAAGTGTGACGCTTCATCGAAAAAAGTTGTCAATTGTTTCTGTTTGGACGTCTTGCCTTCGTGGCTAAGGTTTGTATTGATTATGTCGAGCCGGACACAGTTCCTTCACCAGGAAGCTAACTTACAATATTCAGGAGAAGGAACCCACCTTGCAATGTCAAAGACAATCCGCGTGCCGAACACATCGTCATTGAAGACTGGTTCAGGGGCTACTGAGGGAGTCCTGCATTAGGTTGTCCTCAAGTGTCTGATCTATTCGATATGGGTCGGACTGATGGGCCGTAAAGATAAAGCAGAAGCCCCCCCCCCCCCCCCCGGTGTCTGGGTAGGACTCCTATATGCGTGGACGGAAAATTTGGTGTCCGGGTATTCTATTTCCCTTCCTTGTAAGTCGGCCCTGTACAACCCTAGGTCCCTCCAGTGTCTATATAAACCAGAGGGTTTAGTCCGAAGAGAAGAATCATAGGCTAGATAGCTAGGGTTTAGCCATTACGATCTCGAGGTAGATCAACTCTTGTAACCTCTATACTCATCGAATACAATCAAGCAGGACATAGGGTTTTACCTCCTTTATGAGGGCCCGAACCTGGGTAAACATTGTGTCCCTTTGTCCCTTGTTACCACTAATCCTCAGACGCATGGCTTGGGCCCCCCTACCCAAGATCTGCCGGTTTTGACACCGACTAAGGGCACTCCCCTTGGTTTGTGCCAAGCTTGGGGGAGGTGCCCCGGTATCGTATCACCACCACTATCTTTGCCCTCCAGTTATCTTTTGGTTTAGTTCAATAAAAATTTAGTTCGGTCCTTTCTTTTCGAGTGCTTGCTTAGTGATCTACCTATCTATGTAGTCGTGTGCAAGTTATATAATAAAGTCTTGATGTGAGTCTTTTGCTTCTCTACTCTTATGTTGCAAATCAAATAAAATAATTAAATAAATGAAAAAGATCATATGCTAATCTTATGGTAAGTAATGACATCATGATACGTCTCCGTCGTATCTATAATTTTTTATTGTTCCAGCCAATATTCTACAATTTCCATATACTTTTGGCACCTTTTTATACTATTTTTGGGACTTACATATTGATCCAGTGCCAGTTCCTATTTGTTGCATGTTTTATGTTTCACAGAAACCCCATATCAAACGGAGTCCAAACGGGATAAAAACGGACGGAGAATATTTTGGAATATTTGGGAGATATGGGAGGAAGAATCAACGTGAAACAGTGCCCGAGGTGGCCACGAGGCAGGGGGCGCGACCCTGACCCTCGTGGGCCCCTCGTAAGGCGGTTGCTGCTATTCTTTTACCGCAAGAAAGCTAATTTTCGGGGAAAAATCGTGGCGAAGGTTTCAATCCAATCGGAGTTACGGATCTCCGGATATAAAAGAAACGGTGTCAGGGCAGAATCTGAGAACGCAGAAACAGAGAGAGACAGAGAGACAGATCCAATCTCGGAGGGGCTCTCTCCCCTCCCACGCCATGGGAGCCAAGGACCAGAGGGGAAACCCTTCTCCCATCTAGGGAGAAGGTCAAGGAAGAAGAAGAAGAAGGGGGCTCTCTCCCCCTTGCTTCCGGTGGCACCGGAACGCCGCCGGGGGCCATCATCATCACCGCGATCTACACCAACACCTGCGCCATCTTCACCAACATCTCCATCACCTTCCTCCCTTCTATATTCAGCGGTCCACTCTCCCGCAACCCGCTGTACCCTCTACTTAAACATGGTGCTTTATGCTTCATATTATTATCCAATGATGTGTTGCCATCCTATGATGTCTGAGTAGATTTTCGTTGTCCTATCGGTGATTGACGAATTGCTATGATTGGTTTAATTTGCTTGTGGTTATGTTGTTGTCCTATTGTGCCCTCCGTGTCGCGCAAGCGTGAGGGATTCCCGCTGTAGGGTGTTGCAATACGTTCATGATTCGCTTATAGTGGGTTGCTTGAGTGACAGAAGCATAAACCCAAGTAAGGGGCTTGTGGCGTATGGGATAAAGGGGACTTGATGCTTTAATTCTATGGTTGGGTTTTACCTTAATGATCTTTATTAGTTGCGGATGCTTGCTAGAGTTGCAACCATAAGTGCATATGATCCAAGAAGAGAAAGTATGTTAGCTTATGCCTCTCCCACATAAAACTTGCTATCGGTCTAGTAATGTAGTCAATTGCTTAGGGACAAGTCCGCAACTCCTACCACCACTTTTCCACACTCGCTATATTTACTTTATTGCTTATTTATCTAAACAGCCCCTAGTTTATATTTACGTGCTCTTTATTATCTTGCAAACCTATCCAACAACACCTACAAAGTACTTCTAGTTTCATACTTGTTCTAGGTAAAACAAACACTAAGCGTGCGTAGAGTCGTATCAGTGGCAGATATGACTTGAGAGAATATTTGTTCTACCTTTAGCTCCTCATTGGGTTTGACACTCTTACTTATCGAAAGAGGCTACAATTATCCCCTACACTTGTGGGTTACCACATCACATAAGGAAAAGTATAAGTGGTAAAATTTGTTGGGGATTGACAAGCATAGCATTGGTCAATGATGCAACTCATGAAAGAATTAATAAGGTAAGAGAAGATTCACATGCAAATACACTATCTTGGACATCTTTTATGGTTGTGAGCCCTCATTAAATATTATATGTCAAAATTGTTGACGTTGGACAAGGAAGACAATGTAATGAGTTATGCTTGTTCATATTCACATAGAAGTTATATTGTTATAGATCCTTCAACATGTGGTCCTTGCTTATTATCTTTGCTAGCCAAAAACTCCGCACTAAGTAGAGATACTACTTGTGTATCCAAAAACCTTAAACCCAAATTCATGCCTTGAGAGTCCACCATACCTACCTATGGTTTGAGTAAGATCCTTCAAGTAAGTTGGCATCGGTGCAATAAGGCAATAAAAAATTGCTATTAAAAGTGTTGGATCATTTAGTGCAAGATGAAATTGAGCATTCTACGAACTTGTGATGGCAAAGAATAAAAGCGACAGACTGCATAATAAAGGTTGCTATCATAAGGAGCAATATAACGTGATGTTCTTTTGCATTAAGGGATTTGACATACAAACAAAAAGTGCATGGCAACCTCTGCTTCCCTCTGCGAAGGGCCTATCTTTTACTTTCATGTATTTACTTTTATGCAAGAGTCAAAGTATTCTTCCCCATTCCTTTTTATTTACTCTTTTGGCAAGCATCATGTGGCAAGGAAAGATCTAAGTACATATATCCAGTTGGATGTGAGTTAGCATGAATTATTACTGTTGACATCACCCTCGAGGTGAGTATGTTGGGACGCGAAACTAAAGGGCCCTATCTCCCTATGTGTCCGGTTGAAACTTTTTGCTCATGGGTACGATGTGAGTGTTAGCAATCATAGAAGATTAAATTATGTTCTAGTGTGTGGACTTGCCAAAAGGCTCCGACACGTGACCCTTCTTGAAAATATGATGAATTGTAGTTGCAAAGTTGACTGAGAACCTAGTTTGTTGGTTTTCAATAGAGTTTGTGCTTTATACTTCCTTGTTGTGATGAATTGTTACTTGTTCATGAGAAGTTATATGATGAAAGTTGTGTGATAAAGTTTTATGTTAATGTTCTTTGTTGTTATAATAATAATCATGATGCTTATCTGTCTGTATTTTGTTTTTATCGACACCTCTCTCTCTCTCTCTCTCTCTCTCCCTCCCTCCCTCCCTCCCTCCCTCCCTCCCTCTCTCTCGCTCTCTCTCTCTCAGCATGTGGACATGTTTTTCGATATCGGTTCTTCTCTTAAGGACAAGAGAGGTCTAAGCTTGGGGGAGTTGATACGTCCATTTTGCATCATGATTTCCTACTGTTATTTATAATATTTTTACGTATAATAATGCTTTTTGGAGTATTTCTAATGCCTTTTCTCTCATAATATGCAAGGTTTACACACAGAGAGAGAACATCGGTAGCTGGATTATTGACCTAAAAAAGCAAGTTAGAGCTACCTATTCTGCACATCTTCAAGTAAATGAAACTTCGTGGAGAATTTTTATGGAATATTTAAGAATTATTGGAGCAAATAACCACCAGAGGGGGCCCACAAGGTGGGCACAACCCACCTGGGCGCGCCCTGCTGGGTTGTCCCCTCCTCGGCGCACCTCCGGTGCCCATCTTCTGGTATATAAGTCATTTTAACCTAAAAAAATCAGGAGAGGACTTTCGGGATGAAGCGTCGCCGTCTCAAGATGGAACTTGGGCAGGAGCACTTTAGCCCTCCGTGGAGTAATTCCGCCGGGGGAAATTCCCTCCCGGAGGGGGAAATCATTGTCATCGTCATCACCAACAACTCTCCCATCTTTGGGAGGGCTATCTCCATCAACATCTTTAACAACACCATCTCCTCTCAAACCCTACTTCATCTCATGTGTTCAATCTTTGCACCGGAACCTTAGATTGGTTCTTGTCGGTGACTAGTAGTGTTGATTACATCTTGTAGTTGATTACTATATGGTTTATTCGGTGGAATATTATATGTTCAGATCCATGATCCCATTTAATACCCCTCTGATCTTGAGCATCATTATCATTTGTGAGTAGTTACTTTTGTTCTTGAGGTCACGGGAAAAGTCATGTTGCAAGTAATCATGTGAACTTGATATGTGTTCGATATTTTGATGATATGTATATTGTGATTCCCTTAGTGGTGTCATGTGAACGTCAAATACATGGCAATTCACCTTATTAGGGCCTAAGGAATGCATTGTGGAGTAGTTATTAGATGATGGGTTGCTAGAATGACATAAGCTTAAAGCCTAGTTTATGCGCTACTTTGTAAGGGACCGATTTGGATCCAGAAGTTTAATGCTATGGTTATGCTTTATCTTAACACTTTTCTCATAGTTGCGGATGCTTGTGAGGGGGTTAATCATAGGTAGGAGGTTTTTTCAAGTAAGAACAACACCTAAGCACTGATCCACCCACATATCAAATTATCAAAGTAGCAAACAGAATTAAGCTAACATGATGAAAGTGATATGATGAAATTCCCGTGTACCCTCAAGAACGATTTTCTTATTGTAAGAGATCATTTTGGCCTGTCCTTTGCCTCAAAAGAATTGGGCTACCTTGCTGCACTTTTGTTGCCGTTACCGTTACTTGTTTGTTACAAATTGTCTTGCTATCAAACAACTTGTTACCGACAATTTCATGCTTGCTGAAAACCACTTGTCATTTCCTCCTGCTCCTCGTTGGGTTCGACACTCTTACTTATCGAAAGGACTACGATTGATCCCCTATACTTGTGGGTCATCAGTAGACAGTGGAAGACCAGTAGCCCCTGGAGTCCCATTTTGTGGTACGCCGCACCCCTCCCGATGAACAAGATCCTGTTTTGACAGTTGGCGCTCGAATAGAAGTCCGTTTTGCGGTATGTCAGACCCCTCCCGATCAACAGGGCCCCATTTCGACCGTAGGCACTCGAATAGAAGTCCGTTTACTCCGTTTTGCGATACGCCATACCCTTCCCGATGAACAGGGCCCCGTTCCGACCGTACGCGATCGAACAGAAGGTTGTTTCCTCCGTTCTACGGTACGCCAAACCTCTGTGTTGTTAATGTCAATCGCTTTATACATTTGTCACATACGTGGATACATTCCAAATTGCTAGCTACGGACTAGAATACATGTTGAATTCAACATAAAAATGGTTTCGAATATTTGAATTCACAGGAAGTGCATTCAAGTATTTGAATTCGAGATAATGGCATTTGTGAATCACATCTAAAAGGGGGCATCAATATTTGTTTTGCGTTTGAACATGCTATATATTCATACGCATGTCTAACTAATTTTTTTCAACCAAGGAGATTTTCTGGAATCATGCATGAATTAAGTTAAGCTGCAAATATATATACACACACACTCATGTACAAAGTAGATTCAAATTTACCCCACCCATTCCAAAATAACCATAGTTTTAGGACTTTCAAGAGTCAAGATTTTTAAAGTTTGACAAATCCTAAAAGTTCAATTCAAGAGAATGGTAAACGTTAATGCTTCTACTTCCAAATATCGAATGAAGCGTCAAATAAGCCTCTAGTCGCCCGAAACCGCACGAGACCAATGTTTGGCGGTACGAAATTACTGCCCTGACTCTGACCCGTGTAGCCTATCGGTCCAATGTCCAAAGGTCTACACCAGGGTAGGTTTGTAACTTCACCAAGGTAGGTTTGTAACTTCATCAAGACGCCAGTCAACTGCCTCCGAAAAATATGCATACACCATGGGCGCCAAAACACCAATGCGCTCGGCCGAAATCCCTCCCGCCCACTATGGAGGCAAAGTTTGTAACTTTCTCCAAATTTCAAACAAGCGCGTCCCAAACCGAAACATTGTTCCTCCTTAGCTCTAACTCCCTCTGTTTCCCCATTCATAGTCCATGGGTGCCAAAACACCCTCTCCACCAGCTGCGAAACCCCAGCCTCCTCCGTCCTCCACCCCATCGCGCCCAATCCTCCGCCACCCTCCTCCATCATGCCGGAGCCGGTACCCCGACATCGTCGTCCACCGCAACCGCAACGCCCTTAAGGACTAAGCAGCTGAGCTGAGGTAGAGCTGCCTCCGGTGACGTCGACACCGATGTGCACCATACTCGAACCACTTCGACCACGCTGTCCTTCGCCTCGCCGTTGTCGTTGTCGCAATAGTCCACCGCATCGGAGTTGTTCCCGCTACGACGTCGTTCGCTGCCTCGTATCTGCTTCCCTGCCACCGACAGACGGCCACAGCACCACAATCAACATCTTGGCCATGGGTTCTTCCAAGGCTCCACCATCCTCCACAACATCTTGTTTTCAGTGAGCCACAAGAAGATCATCGAAAAAAACAGAAGGACACAACACTACCAGCCAAAAGTGGTACTCCTCTTCCCATGTTCGCCCAAATCTTACGTCTCTGCTCACACCGTATTTATCCTGTGAAAGAAACTAGTTGACTGCTTCTTACTGCACCTTCTTCATGATACTAAATGCACAAGCCCCCACCCCCCTCATTTACTATTTCACCTTAGCTAGAGGTCAGTCGCCCGCTTGGATTTCAATTCAGGGTTAGTTGACTTGCAATTAAAACATACTACATCTGTCTAGAGGTCAGTCAGTCGCCCGCTAGTTTTTGGTACATATTACATCTGTCTATTAACCATGTTCTTATATCAAACTAATGCTCTTGTGTATGTCTCATCAATCACTTATAATGAGATAGTTACGCCAGTGAGTTACTCTGAGACACGCTACTCATCGTCTTGCTGACCGATACAGATCCGTGTTTGATGGCTTCGACGATACGGACAGCACGATCCGAACAGATGCGGACGGTTTGCGAGTCCGTCTTGGGATGCCCTTAGGTAAGGGCGGAGAAAAATGAGTCCAAGCTCGTAGACTAGCTAGAAGTCCGACCCCTTTTCCGATTGGGCGGCATGGAGTATATGGGCATGTAAAACCGTCGGGTGGTGTTCGTATTCATGTCTTGTTCTGGCTAAATTTCGTGTTTTGACCCTTTTCTGAAACCTATTCGAGATCTGACCCTAGTTTGAAATTTTTTCGAGATCTGACCCTTTTGCTACCGCCAGGGTCCATGGCGGTAGGGTATAACAGCCTACCGCCAAGGCCCCTGGCGGTAGGGTTGCATGCCCTACCGCAAAATCCCGCTAAGCATTGAACACAGTGCGTGCTCGTGCCTACCACCGAGCACCTTGGCGGTAGGGTTGTACAGGCTACCGCCAGTCTGTTTGGCGGTAGGGATGTTTCTTACCGCCAAGGTCCCTGGCGGTAGGTTGTTACACCCTACTGGCATTGGCTCTGGCGGTAGCAAAAGGGTCAAATCTCGAAAAAAATTCAAACTAGGGTCAGATCTCGAATAGGTTTCAGAAAAGGGTCAAAACACGAAATTTTGCTTTCAGAAAAGGGTCGAAATTTTGCCTCCTCTTCTGAGCTGAGCCAGTGTCATCATGTCATGCAGCGAAAAGTGTAGTAGATATTCGTGTCCTCTGCTGATAGCTCGTACTCTATCAAGCAGTTGTCTTCGTGATGCTCATGTAGTGGTCTGTCAGTAACTGCCAACACGGCCCACCAGTACAGTACATCGTACTGTCCTGTGTTCGTCTCCACCACTCGGTTGACCACCGACGCCACAGTATTGCTTTCATACTCCTAGCTCCACAGCAAGGTTGCCCAGCTCCGGACTCACTTGCTCATGCCTCAAATGCCCGGCCGTGTTCCTTCCTTTTCCACCAACGAAAAAATCATGGAACTGTCGCCTCCTTGACACCAGGCAGGCTCTCCTGTGTTCATTCTCGCTTCCTAGCTCCCAAATAAACAGCGGAGATCTCGCCGGCACATCGGATGATGATGAAGTCTTCCCAGCCCGGAGCAACATGCCATGCCGGTAATACTTCTATCACGCTCACTGAGCCTTTGGGTATCCATCATTCTGTGGTAGGGAAAATAGCGTTTGTTTCTTGATTGCGGATTAGCGGTGCTTTTTAAAACTGGATTAGTGTTTTTTATAGTCTTTTTTTTAGGTGAAGTGTTTTAGTCTGATGATGGAAAGCGTTACCCATTATGATTGGCTGACTTGTTTTGGTTTTGTGTGGCCACTTATATCACGCTCACTAGTTAAGTTATATCCACTACTGGATCTAGTCCCTGCAGGGTTTTGGTGTCATCGCCCAACCCTCACGGTGAATAATTCCACTAGGGGGATTAATCCCTGTCACATAATCTCTGTTCGGTTACACCCACCAGCAACAACACTTATAAGCATACAGCAGCACAACAGTAGTATACTGTATACAACAGCACAATAATACAAGTCTTGTTCATTCGTGGAAGCAATCGGTGTCAATTACAAGACGTAGCAAACAGTTCATTGGAAGCCCGAAAAAAGCTTGTGGTTTGTTAAAAAGGCAGAGCGGGAATTACCGTGTACAGTTGTACTTAGATCAGTAGATGAAATTACGATCAGCAGATGTATCTTTTTGGGAGTTGTAGGCTCTAGCACCCAGCCGACGAGCTGGACAATCGGACCAGCTGAAGTGCGCCACTGCGGACGCCGGAACTGCAGCTGGAGGGCAGGGCCGTACCCGCACGACCGACGGAGGCAGCGGAGGGACCTCTGGCTCCTGGAACCGAAGGAGGTCCAAGGGAGAGGGCCGCCGCCTGCCGGATCTGGAAGGCTTGTCCGGGTCGCCGCCGCCAGTTTGGTCCGGGTCGCCGCCGAGCTTGAGCCGCTGCAAGTAGATGCGGTGGCGCCGGTTGGACAGGGGAGATGGAGGAGGGCGCGGGGGAGGGGGTAGTGAGGAGCACGCCGCCGCAGTCTCCTCCAGTAGCACTGATGCTGCTGTTCTTCCTTCTCCGGCGCCGCCACGACACGAGAGAAAGCGTGCTGTTTCGCGAGAGACAGAGAAACGGGGTTTGCTTCCACCGGGCGGGACGCGTGGGTCTTTCCCGGCGATTTTCACGGGGTTTGGGAGGGAACTAATCCCAGCCGGGGAGAAACCCACGGGGATCGGCCGGGTTTCGACCCGATCACGGCGGGGTGGGGATAACCGAACTTAAAAGGTACCCCTTGCAAAGGTGGCTCCCGCTTTTTTAATTCACCCAACAGTGTTCATTCTCGTTTCCTAGCTCCCAAATAGACAACGAAACCTGGGAATTTTCTTTTTTTTAATTCATTTGTTTTATCTCCATACCCCGTGTTCAAATCCCGAACCGTTTTCACGTTGGATTTCCCGCGTCAAGATCTCTGAAAGTAGATCACATATTAATAGGTTTTGACAAAAAAATCACAAAAGAAAAGGAAAAGAAAACCGAGCCAGAAGCACAATGATTTTCCATTTCCAAGAAGTATAATTGTGTCTCTTTCGTAAGCAAATTTGTGCCTCCACAAGAAGCAAATTTATACCTTTCGTGGAAGAAAAAAATATATGTTTTTCTCCTTTCTGAGAGGCACAACTTGCGAAAAGCAAACATGTGCCTCCACAAGAAGCAAATTTATGCCTCTCGTGAAAGCAAAAATGTATAATTTTTTTCTTTCCGACTCATGGAAGTAAACATGTGTCTCCATGAGAAGCAAACATGTGTATCTCGCGGAAGCAAAAAGACACATTTTTCGCGGAAGTAAACTTGTGCTTCCATAAGAAGCACACTTGTGCCTCACATGAAAGAAAAATGTGTTTTTTCTTTCTTTCTGAGAGGCATGGTTGTGCCTCATAACCCACAAGTGTAGGAGACAGTTGTAGTCTTTTTGATTAATAAGGGTGTCGAATCCAACGAGGAGTTAAAGGTAAAATTAATATTCTCTCAAGTTTTATCGATCACCGAACTGCTCTACTGACACTAACATTTGTTTTAGCAAGAATAAGAAATAAAACTACTTGGCAAGTTTAACGGGATAGTTTGCAAAATAATTAAGAACGTGGAAATAAAATTTAGGTATTGTTTTAAATAAGAACAATAAATTAAGCATAGCGAGTGGAAAAATGGTGATAGGATGTGCGGAATTTGTTCCTAGGCAACCAGCTAAGTTACTAGACCGATGGCAAGTTTTTATGTGGGAGAGGCCTCTGCTAGCATGTCAGCCCTTACTTGAAATTTGATGCACTTATGATTGGAACTATGAGAAAGAATCCGCAACTACTAACAAGATCATTAAGGTAAAACCAACCATAGCATTAAAATAAATTGGCCCCTCTTCAGTCTCATATGTATCAATTTCTATGGTAGGAAGAAGTAACCCTATGGTGTGATCCACGCGGGCGCATAGTCCTATCAACACAGAACTAACCCTATGGTTGATCCACGCGCCCGCTCGTATCATGGGCACCAAAGGATAGAAACATAACCACGAGCAATTTAAACTAATCATAGCAATTCACCAATAACCCATAGGACAACACTAATCTACCCAAGCATAATAGCGATGACACAAATCATTGGATGATCATGGCATTAAAAACCATGTTTAAGTATGGGATTACAGTGGGTTATGGGAGAGTGGACCGATGAAAATAGAGGGAAGAAAGTGATGGGGTGTCGATGAAGATGGCGAAGTTGATGGAGATGATCGCCATGACGATGGTTCCTCCGGTGACACTCCGACGCCACCCGAAGATAGGGAGAGGCCCCTTTCTTCTTCTTACTTGGCCTTCCCCCCAGATGGGAGAACGATTCCCCCTGGTCGTTGACCATCATGGCTCCCGGAGAGCGGGAGCCACTCTGGAATTGGATCCCCCCCCTCTTTTTCTCTCGGTTTTTCTCTCTGTTTCGATACTATTTTGTGGCCAAACACCATTTTTTATAGCTAGAGATCCATAACTCTGATCGGGCTGAAATTCAACACTACTTTTTCTAGAGATTAGCTTCCTTGCGCCCGAAGGAGAGGTCCAACCGACCTACAACCTCTCCACAAGCCTAGATGGCGCGGGCCAGGGCGGCCACGCCCTCTACCCTTGTAGGGCCCATGGGCCTCGTCTTGCATTGATTCTTGCGCCATAAATTCAAATATATTCCATAAAAAATCCATAAAAACTTTCTAGTCATTTCGGCTTCATGAATTTTTCGCCTAAAAACTCAAAAACAATAGAAAGTAGGAACTAGCCTTTGGCACTGGGTTAATAAGTTAGCCCAAATAAAAAATAATATAAAATATTCTAAAAAATATGTAAAAATGATATGATCATAGAATCAAACATTTAAAAACTATAGATATGTCGGGGACGTATCAGTGCCTCTCACAGAGGGCAAAAACCGAAAAGCAAAAAGACCAAGAAAAATAATATAAAGCCCAAAAAAGCGTATAGAAAATAAAAAAATCTTGAGAAAGCGCCCAGCATGCGACACTGGCGGCAGCCGAAGGCGCACCATGTGGCGCGCTCTCAGCCCGCCAAAAGTGTTCCTTGAGGGGCTACCACAAGGGATACCCCTTAGTTAGTTGCTCTCCAAATTACTTAGTAGTGTGGCTCACTCTGATCTGGTGTCCATGGGCTTAGTCCTTTTCAACTTGTAGTGGGAATTATAGGTCAAATTAAGTACAAGCCCAGGCCGAGGCCAGTTCTTTTCGGCATGTAGAGAGGCTTATAAGGTCATTTCCTATTTCACAAAATCACAAATTAAGGGGTACCTCTTGCAAAGGTCACTCCTACCTTTTTAGGTTGCGACAAGTGGCACACTGCATGTGCATCACTTGTCGCAATCTGGGAGTTTTCCCTTTGTTTATTCAAAATGTTTTATCTTTTAAACCATGTGTCCATAATGCGAACCATTTTTACCGTTGCATTTGTCGCGTTGAGATTTTCAAAATTAGATCCCATGATATTAGGTTTGAAAGAACTTTTTTTAGAAAAAACCGAAGAGAAAAATGAGCTGGAAGCATGTATTTTCCCCACTTTTTCCCCTTACAGAGAGGCACAAATGTGCTTCTCACAGAAGCAAATCAGTGTCTCCACAAGAAGCAAATATGTGCCTCTTGTGGAAGAAAAAATGTTTTTTTTCCTTTTCGAGAAGCACAAGGAAGCAAACCTGTGCTTCCACAAGAAGCAAATTTGTGTCTCTCGAGGAAGAAAAAAATGATATTTTTTTTCCTTTCTGGGAGGCACAGTGCCTCTCGCAGAAGCAAAAAAAAGGTTTTTCGCAAAAAAGAGATTATTTTCCCTCCAAAACCTACGAAAAACTGTGCAAAAACCAAAAAACCAGGGGGGGAAATCATCTAAAACCCAAAAACACGAACAGAAAAATAAAAAAAATCTGAGAGAGCGCCAAGCCACCAAAAGTGACCCTTGCAAGGCTTCCGCAAGGGGTACCCCTTGGTTAGTTGCTCCCTCCTATTTCACACTTTAGGCACCAAGTATCATATTATTGGTACGCAGTGCCCACAGCAGCTCCAATCATTCTATACTAGGCACTCCCATATAGTGTTCTTTTTCTCATCGGTTTTGGGAACCTTCTGGTTCCTTCAATTTTCTGGCGACGGTTTTTCTCTAGATTTTTTTATGACGGGTTTTTGTTCTTTTTGTTCTTTTCCTCCTTTTATTCTTTTTTCATTTTCATTTTATTCTTTCTCTATTTCTCTTAGCAACAATATGTCTCACCTTATTTTAGGAATATCTAGTTATTTGAGATAAGATAAAAGATAACCCATTGTTTCTCTTTCTTATGGTTTTTCTTTCCTCCGTCTTAGAATTTATCCTATTTGGCACTTCTAAGGTATCACCACTGTACATATTATAACTGAAATTAAGCACACACGAAGAAGACCTTGAAATTTGACACTGATATAGTTTATTGGCGTTCCGCCCCATCTATTATTATTGATTAATAGAATGAACTGAAGTGGTGTTGAGAGAGAGAGATAGAGAGAGAGAGAGAGAGAAGTGTGTAATTTCTAGGGAACTCAAACTTTTTTAGGGAAGGCCTTCCTAGGTTGCTTCATTGATAATTAACACCAATTACATCGTCCACAAGGTTGTTAAACTAGACATGATACCCACGCGTTGCAGCAGGAATGTGGTAATTTTTATGAGATTTGGCGGTATGAAACTTTAGTGTTCTAATTAGCAATACAATAGTTGAAACTCAAGCACATGATACCCATGTGTTGCCCGAGGAATGTGGTGATTTAATATATTTGAGTATTATATAGTTGTAGAAAATTTATTAATATAAGTGGGTCTTTTCTCATGCATAGTGGCATAGTTGCATGTTGAGAGAATTAGATTTCGTGAAGCATGAGTTGGCATAGTTGCATGTCAAGATAATTGAGTTAGTGGGGATCAACTATTTAGGTATATAGGATAAGCGTTAAGGGGGGTTGTCAAGAGAATTTGAATGCTTGGTGAGCCCACGAGTGTGAAACAAGTGTTGGGGAACGTAGCAGAAATTCAAAAAATTTCCTACGTATCACCAAGATCTATCTATGGAGAGACCAGCAACGAGTAGAAAGAGAGTGCATCTACATACCCTTGTAGATCGCTAAGCGGAAGCATTCAAGTGAACGGGGTTGATGGAGTCGTACTCGTCGTGATTCAAATCACCGATGATCAAGTGCCGAACGCACGGCACCTCCGCGTTCAACACACGTACAGCCCGGTGACGTCTCCCAAGCCTTGATCCAGCAAGGAGAGAGGGAGAGGTTGAGGAAGACTCCATCCAGCAGCAGCACAACGGCGTGGTGGTGGTGGAGGAGCGTGGCAATCCTGCAGGGCTTCGCCAAGCACCGCGAGAGAGGAGGAGCACTTGGGAGAGGGAGGGCTGCGCCAGGGGCAAGGGTGAAGCTCCCATGCGTCTCCCCACTATATATAGGGGTGGAGGGGGCTGGTTTCTTGCCCTCCAAGTCCATTGGGGCGTTGGCAAAGGTGGGAGGAAAGAAATCCCATCATTTCCTTCCCCACCGATTGCTATCCCCCCTTTTTAGGGATCTTGATCTTATCCCTTTGGGATATGATCTTATTCCTTCTAAGGGGGGATCTTGGTGCGCCTTGACCAGGGCTGTGGGGCTTTTCCCCCACTACCCACGTTCATGTGGGTCCCCCCATGCAGGTGGGCCCCACTCCGGAACCTTCTAGAACCTTCCCGGTACAATACCGAAAAATCCCGAACATTTTCCGGTGGCCAAAATAGGACTTCCCATATATAAATCTTTACCTCCGGACCATTCCGGAACTCCTCATGACGTCCGGGATCTCATCCGGGACTCCGAACAACATTCGGTAACCACATGCAAACTTCCTTTATAACCCTAGCGTCATCGAACCTTAAGTGTGTAGACCCTACGGGTTCGGGAAACATGTAGACATGACCGAGACGTTCTCCGGTCAATAACCAACAGCGGGATCTGGATACCCATGATGGCTCCCACATGTTCCACGATGATCTCATCGGATGAACCACGATGTCAAGGACTTAATCAATCCCGTATACAATTCCCTTTGTCTAGCGGTATTGTACTTTCCCGAGATTCGATCGTCGGTATCCTTATACCTTGTTCAATCTCGTTACCGGCAAGTCTCTTTACTCGTTCCGTAACACATCATCCTGTGATCAACTCCTTGGTCACATTGCGCATATGATGATGTCCTACCGAGTGGGCCCAGAGATACCTCTCCGCTTACACGGAGTGACAAATCCCAGTCTCGATTCGTGCCAACCCAACAGACACTTTCGGAGATACCTGTAATGCACCTTTATAGCCACCCAGTTACGTTGTGACGTTTGGTACACCCAAAGCACTCCTACGGTATCCGGGAGTTGCACAATCTCATGGTCTAAGGAAAAGATACTTGACATTATAAAAGCTCTAGCAAACGAACTACACGATCTTTGTGCTATGCTTAGGATTGGGTCTTGTCCATCACATCATTCTCCTAATGATGTGATCCCGTTATCAACGACATCCAATGTCCATAGCCAGGAAATCATGACTATCTGTTGATCACAACGAGCTAGTCAACTAGAGGCTCACTAGGGACATATTGTGGTCTATGTATTCACACGTGTATTACGATTTCCGGATAATACAGTTATAGCATGAATAAAAGACAATTATCATGAACAAGGAAATATAATAATACTTTTCTTATTGCCTCTAGGGCATATTTCCAACAGTCTCCCACTTGCACTAGAGTCAATAATCTAGTTCACATCGATATGTGATTAACACTCAAGGTCACATCCCCATGTGACTAACACCCAAAGAGTTTACTAGAGTCAATAATCTAGTTCACATTTACCATGTGATTAACACTCGATGAGTTCTGGGTTTGATCGTGTTATGCTTGTGAGAGAGGTTATAGTCAACGGGTCTGAACCTTTTAGATCCGTGTGTGCTTTACAAATCTCTATGTCATCTCCTAGACGTAGCTACCACGCTCTATTTGGAGCTATTCCAAATAACTGTTCTACTTGGAGCTATACTAAAAGTTGCTCCATTATACGTATCCGGTATTTCTACTCAGAGCTATCCGGATAGGTGTTAAGCTTGCATCGACATAACTCTTTACGTCGAACTCTTTATCACCTCCATAATCGAGAAAATTCCTTAGTCCACTAGTTACTAAGGATAACTTTGACCGCTGTCCTGTGATCCATTCTTGGATCACTCTTGTACCCCTTGACTGACTCATGGCAAGGCACACTTCAGGTGCGGTACACAGCATAGCATACTGTAGAGCCTATGTCTCAAGCATAGGGGACGACCTTCGTCCTTTCTCTCTATTCTGCCGTGGTCGAGATTTTAAGTCTTAACTTCATACCTTACATCTCAGGCAAGAATTCCTTCTTTGACTGATCCATCTTGAACACCTTCAAGATCATGTCAAGGTACGTGCTCATTTGAAAGTACTATTAAGCATTTTGATCTATCTTATAGATCTTGATGCTTATTGTTCAAGTAGCCTAATCCAGGTTTTCCATTGAAAAACAGTTTTCAAATAACCCTATATGCTTTCTAGAAATTCTACATCATTTCTGATCATCAATATGTCAACAACATATACTCATCAGAAATTCTATAGTGCTCCCACTCACTTCTTTGGAAATACAAGTTTCTCATAAACTTTGTATAAACCCAAAATCTTTGATCATCTTATCAAAGTGCACATTCCAACTCCGAGATGCTTACTCCAGTCCATGGAAGGATCGCTGGAGCTAGCATACCTTTTAGCATCCTTAGGATCGACAAAAACTTTCTGATTTGTATCACATACAACCTTTCCATATGAAGACTGGTAAGGAAACTCGTTTTGTCATCCATCTGCCAGATTTCATAAATGCAGCTAATGCTAACATGAATCCGACGGACTTAAGCATCGCTACGGATGAGAAAATCTCATCGCAGTCAACTCCTTGAACTTGTGAAAAACTCTTCGCCACAAGTCGAGCTTCATAGATGGTGACATTACCATCCACGTCCGTCTTCTTCTTAAAGATCCATTTATCTCAATGGCTTGCCGATCTTTGGGCAAGTCCACCAAAGTCCATGCTTTGTTCTGATACATGGATCCTATCTCGGATTTCATGGCTTCTAACCATTTGTCAGAATTTGGGCCCACCTCCACTTCTCCATAGCTCATAGGTTCATTGTTGTCTAGCAACATGACCTTCAAGACAGGATTACTGTACCACTCTGAAGTAGTACGTATCCTTGTCACCCTACGAGGTACGGCAGTGACTTGATCCGAAACTTCATGATCACTATCATAAGCTTCTACTTCAATTGGTGTAGGTGCCACGGGAACAACTTCCTATGCCCTGATACACACTGGTTGAAGTGATGGTTCAATAACCATATCAAGTCTCCACCATCCTCCCACTCAACTTTTCGAGACAAACCTTTTCACGAGAAAGGACCCGATTCAAGAAACAATCCATATTGCTTTCGGATCTGAATTAGGAGGTATACCCAACTGTTTTGGGTGTCCTATGAAGATGCATTTTATCCGCTTTGGGTTCGAGCTTATCAATCCTGAAACTTTTTCACATAAGCATCGCAGCCCCAAACCTTTAAGAAACGACAACTTAGGTTTCTCTAAACCATAATTCATACGGTGTCATCTCAACGGAATTACGTGGTGCCCTATTTAAAGTGAATGTGGTTGTCTCTAATGCCTAACCCATGAACGATAGTGGTAACTCGATAAGAGACATCATGGTATGCATCATATCCAATAGGGTGCAGTTATGATGTTCGGACACACCATCAAACTATGGTGTTCCAGGCGGTATTAATTGTGAAACAATTTCCACAATGTCATAATTGTGTGCCAAAGCTTGTAACTCAGATCCTCTTGTCACGATGATCTTCTACTTCACTCTGAAATTACTTGAACCATTCAATAATTCAGACTTGTGTTTCATCAAGTAAATATTCTCAACATCTACTCAAATCATCTGTGAAGTAAGAACATAACGATATTCACTGCATTCCTCAGCACTCATTGGACTGCACACATCAAAATGTGTTACTTCCAACAAGTTTCTATCTTGTTCCATTTTACTGAAACCGAGGATTTCAGTCATCTTGCCCATGTGGTATGATTTGCATGTCTCAAGTGATTCAAGATCAAGTGAGTTCAAACGGTCCATTTGCATGGAGTTTCTTCATGCATATACACTAATAGACATGGTTCGCATGTCTCAAACTTTTCAAAAACGAGTGAGCCCAAAGATCCATCAACATGGAGCTTCTTCATGCGTTTTATACCGATATGACTTACGTGGCAGTGCCACAAGTAGGTGGTACTATCATTACTATCTTTTGGCATGAACATGTGTATCACTACGATCGAGATTCAATAAACCATTCATTTTAGGTGCAAGACCATTCAAGGTATTATTCAAATAAACAGAGTAACCATTATTCTCCTTAAATGAATAACCGTATTGCGATAGACATAATCCAATCATGTCTATGCTCAACGCAAACACCAATCTCGATGGTAGAGGGAGCGTGCGATGCTTGATCATATCAACATTGGAAACACTTCCAACACATATCGTCAGCTCACCTTTAGCTAGTCTCCGTTTATTCCGTAGCCTTTATTTCGAGTTACTAACACTTAGTAACCGAACCGGTATCTAATACCCTGGTGCTACTAGGAATACTAGTAAAGTACACATTAACATAATGTATATCCAATATACTTCTATCGACCTTGCCAGCCTTCTCATCTACCAAGTATCTAGGGTAATTCTGCTCTAGTGGTTGTTCCCCTTATTACAGAAGCACTTAGTCTCGGGTTTGGGTTCAACCTTGGGTTTCTTCACTAGAGCAGCAGCTGATTTGCCGTTTCATGAAGTATCCCTTCTAGCCCTTGCCCTTCTTGAAACTAGTGGTTTCACCAACCATCAACAATTGATGCTCCTTCTTGATTTCTACTTTCGCGGTGTCAAACATCGTGAATACCTCAAGGATCATCATATCTATCCCTGATATGTTATAGTTCATCACAAAGCTCTAGCAGCTTGGTGGCAATGACTTTTGGAGAAACATCACTATCTCATCTGGAAGATCAACTCCCACTCGATTCAAGTGATTGTTGTACTCAGACAATCTGAGCACAAGCACAACAATTGAGCTTTTCTCCATTAGTTTGCAGGTTAAGAAAATCGTCAGAGGTCTTATACCTCTTGACGTGGGCACGAGCCTGAAATCTCAATTTCAGCCCTCAAAACATCTCATATGTTCCGCGACATCTCGAAAAACGTTTTTGGTGCCTCAACTCTAAACCGTTTCACTGAACTATCACGTAGTTATCAAAACGTGTATGTCTGATGTTCGTAACATCCACAAACGACGTTTGGGGTTCAGCACACTGAGCGGTGCATTAAGGACATAAGCTTTCTACTGTCCGCATAATAGCTACTATCAACTTTCAACTATATTTTCTCTAGGAACATATCTAAACAGTAGAACTATAGCGTGAGCTACGACATAATTTGCAAAAGGTCTTTTTGACTATGTTCAGGATAATTAAGTTCATCTTATGAACTCCCACTCAGATAGACATCCCTCTGGTCATCTAAGTGATCACATGATCCGAGTCAAACTAGGCCGTGTCCGATCATCACGTGAGACGGACTAGCCAACGTCGGTGAACATCTTCATGTTGATCGTATCTACTATACGACTCATGCTCGACCTTTCGGTCTCCGTGTTCCGAGGCCATGTCTGTACATGCTAGGCTCGTCAAGTTAACCCTAAGTGTATTGATGTGTAAATCTATCTTACACCCGTTGTATGTGAACGTAAGAATCCATCACACCCGATCATCACGTGGTGCTTAGAAGCGACGAACTGTAGCAATGGTGCACAGTTAGGGGAGAACACTTCTTGAAATTGTTGTAAGGGATCATCTTATTTACTACCGTCGTCCTAAGTAAACAAGATGCATAAACATGATAAACATCACATGCAATCAAATAGTGACATGATATGGCCAATATCATTTTGCTCCTTTTGATCTCCATCTTCGGGGCTCCATGATCATCATCGTCACCGGCATGACACCATGATCTCCATCATCATGATCTCCATCATCGTGTCTTCATGAAGTTGTCACGCCAACGACTACTTCTACATCTATGGCTAACGCGTTTAGCAATAAAGTAAAGTAATTTACATGGCGTTCTTCAATGACACGAAGGTCATACAATAAAGACAACTCCTATGGCTCCTGCCGGTTGTCATACTCATCGACATGCAAGTCGTGAATCCTATTACAAGAACATGATCAATCTCATACATCACATATCATTCATCACATTCTTGTTGGCCATATCACATCACAAAGCATACCCTGCAAAAACAAGTTAGACGTCCTCTAATTGTTGTTTGCATGTTTTACGTGGCTGCTATGGGTTTCTAGCAAGAACGTTTCTTACCTACGCAGAACCACAACGTGATATGCCAATTGCTATTTACCCTTCATAAGGACCCTTTTCATCGAATCCGTTACGACTAAAGTGGGAGAGACTGGCACCCGCTAGCCACCTTATGCACCAAGTGCATGTCAATCGGTGGAACCTGTCTCACGTAAGAGTACGTGTAAGGTCGGTCCGGGCCGCTTCATCCCACAATACCGTCGAAACAAGATTGGACTAGTAACGGTAAGCACATTGAACAAAATCAACGCCCACAACTACTTTGTGTTCTACTCGTCCAAAGAATCTACGCAATAGACCTAGCTCATGATGCCACTGTTGGGGAACGTAGCAGAAATTCAAAAAATTTCCTACGTATCACCAAGATCTATCTATGGAGAGACCAGCAACGAGTAGAAAGAGAGTGCATCTACATACCCTTGTAGATCGCTAAGCGGAAGCGTTCAAGTGAACGGGGTTGATGGAGTCGTACTCGTCGTGATTCAAATCACCGATGATCAAGTGCCGAACGCACGGCACCTCCGCGTTCAACACACGTACAGCCCGGTGACGTCTCCCAAGCCTTGATCCAGCAAGGAGAGAGGGAGAGGTTGAGGAAGACTCCATCCAGCAGCAGCACAACAGCGTGGTGGTGGTGGAGGAGCGTGGCAATCCTGCAGGGCTTCGCCAAGCACCGCGAGAGAGGAGGAGCACTTGGGAGAGGGAGGGCTGCGCCAGGGGCAAGGGTGAAGCTCCCATGCGTCTCCCCACTATATATAGGGGTGGAGGGGGCTGGTTTCTTGCCCTCCAAGTCCATTGGGGCGTTGGCAAAGGTGGGAGGAAAGAAATCCCATCATTTCCTTCCCCACCGATTGCTATCCCCCCTTTTTAGGGATCTTGATCTTATCCCTTTGGGATATGATCTTATTCCTTCTAAGGGGGGATCTTGGTGCGCCTTGACCAGGGCTGTGGGGCCTTTCCCCCACTACCCACGTTCATGTGGGTCCCCCCATGCAGGTGGGCCCCACTCCGGAACCTTCTAGAACCTTCCCGGTATAATACCGAAAAATCCCGAACATTTTCCGGTGGCCAAAATAGGACTTCCCATATATAAATCTTTACCTCCGGACCATTCCGGAACTCCTCGTGACGTCCGGGATCTCATCCGGGACTCCGAACAACATTCGGTAACCACATGCAAACTTCCTTTATAACCCTAGCGTCATCGAACCTTAAGTGTGTAGACCCTACGGGTTCGGGAAACATGTAGACATGACCGAGACGTTCTCCGGTCAATAACCAACAGCGGGATCTGGATACCCATGATGGCTCCCACATATTCCACGATGATCTCATCGGATGAACCACGATGTCAAGGACTTAATCAATCCCGTATACAATTCCCTTTGTCTAGCGGTATTGTACTTGCCCGAGATTTGATCGTCGGTATCCTTATACCTTGTTCAATCTCGTTACCGGCAAGTCTCTTTACTCGTTCCGTAACACATCATCCCGTGATCAACTCCTTGGTCACATTGTGCATATGATGATGTCCTACCGAGTGGGCCCAGAGATACCTCTCCGCTTACACGGAGTGACAAATCCCAGTCTCGATTCGTGCCAACCCAACAGACACTTTCGGAGATACCTGTAATGCACCTTTATAGCCACCCAGTTACGTTGTGACGTTTGGTACACCCAAAGCACTCCTACGGTATCCGGGAGTTGCACAATCTCATGGTCTAAGGAAAAGCTACTTGACATTATAAAAGCTCTAGCAAACGAACTACACGATCTTTGTGCTATGCTTAGGATTGGGTCTTGTCCATCACATCATTCTCCTAATGATGTGATCCCGTTATCAACGACATCCAATGTCCATAGCCAGGAAATCATGACTATCTGTTGATCACAACGAGCTAGTCAACTAGAGGCTCACTAGGGACATATTGTGGTCTATGTATTCACACGTGTATTACGATTTCCGGATAATACGGTTATAGCATGAATAAAAGACAATTATCATGAACAAGGAAATATAATAATACTTTTCTTATTGCCTCTAGGGCATATTTCCAACAACAAGTAGAGAAAAAACAATGGAAGCTTGTGAGATAAGAAAAGTAGAGATAGCCCATGGGTATAGATTGCCTTAGCTCGGGGCATATCCGAACATTGGCCTCATCTCTCTATTGCTTACACCGATCATTTGCTTTTACCTAGAAACGAGAAAACAAAACTAAGAAATGGGTATAAAGGGATAGCTTTGCAAGATAATGAAGAATATAACATAAAAGTAGGTGCTGCCTAAATAAAGATAGAATATATTATAAAATAATACATTATAATACAAACAACGGGTGTGGAATAGTGGTGATATGGTGTGAGAAATTGTCCCTAGGCAATTAGCTAATTTTACGAGACTGATGGCAAGTTTTTATATGGGAGAGGCCTGTGCTCGCATGTCATCCCTTACTTGGAATTCTATGCACTTACGATGACCGATGTCAAGTTTTTATGTGGGATAGGCCTATGCTAGCATGTCATACCTTACATGGAATTCTATTCACTTATGATTGGAACTATTAGCAAGCATCCGCATTTACCTAAGTTCATTAAGGTAAAACTCAACCATAGCATTAAGATATATTGGTCATCCTCCAATCATGTATGTATCATATGGTAGGAAGAAGCTTTTATCTCTCTTATCTCCAATGCATAGTCATATGAACATACAACTAACACTATGGTGTTATCCACGTGCATGCTCATATGATGGGCACCAAAGGACAGTAACATAACCACAAGCAATTTAAACCAATCATAGCAATTCACCAATTACCCATAGGACAACAAAAATCTACTCAAACACAATAGTGATGCCCAAGTCATTGGACAATAATTCATAGCACAAAAACATCATGTTCAAATAGGTGATTATAGTGGGTTGCGGAAAAGTGGACCGCTGAAAAGAGATGAGGAAGGTGATGAAGACGGCGGCATTGACAAAGACAATCACCGCGGATAGATGGGGAGAGGTTCTCCCCTATGTTCCTTGGCCTCCATGGCACCCTAAGGGTTGGGAGCCCCTCCGAGATGGGATCTCTCTCTCTCTCTCACTCACTCTCTCTCTCTCTCTCTCTCTCTCTCTCTCTCTTCTTCTTCTTCTTCTTCTTCTTCTTCTTCATCTTCTCTGTTTCTTTTTTTTGGCCCTTCACCATTTCTTTAATAGCGGAAGATCCATAACTCCGATTGGGCTGAAATTTTGAGGAGATTTTCCACCGGAAATTAGCTTTCTTGCGGCGAAACAAAGGGCTCCAACTAACCTAAGGGGTGCCCACAAGCCTACACCCCCCATAGGGTCGCTTCGGGCAGGCTTGTGGGGCTCTTGGGTACAATCTTTTGTTGATTCTTTTTCCCAAATATCTCATATATTCCATCAAAAAACTCTGTATATTTTCATCGTGTTGGATATTCCTAGATATGAATTTCCTGTGAAACAAAAACAAGCAAAAAAACAGGAATTGGCGTTGGGCACTAGATTAATAAGTTGGTCCATATAAATAACATAAAAGTGCACCAAAACCATATATAATTGGTGTAAATATATTATCAATACTTGATAAATTATAGATACATTGGAGACGTATCAAGGACTCCAAGCCCGAGAGTACTCGATACTCTCTCATTACCCCCAAGCTTGTAGGTTGCCGCTGAGCTTTTCTGGCTTATGGTGCCCCCATCCCATACACACCTTGTATAAGACGGCTACCATGAGGTGCATTTTTGCCCATGGAAAACTTTTCAGCGCACATTTTGGGTGCACAAGAAATGTCTTCACAACAAAACATATGGAGATTGGAATTTTGCAATGGACAGAGATTCCTGTTTTTTGCACAACGGCTCTTCTTGAAAACATATTTTTTACAAGAAACTTGTATTAAAAAATTTCTCTTTTATGAACTTTTTGTAGGATTGAGAGGTTGATTATGAACATATTGTATTGTGCATCCTAGGCATTTATAAGTAAAAGACTTAGTTATTTGGTTCTTATGGATCTAGTTTTTTAGGGAAGCGTCAATGAAAAAGTTATCCTTCAACATATTTCTTTACTTTAATTTCCTAGGATATCAATGCATGTTTTCCAAACATATAAGTAAATCAAATAATGTGTTTCTCTCTTGTGGGAAAGAGATATATCTATCTCCACAACTCAATGATTGTTTTTTACTAATGTGATGATGTGTAAACATGTCGTTCCAATATGAGAAATTATTGTGTACTTGAAAGAGTCTATATTGCTCATATTTAAGCATTCAATAACAATTAGCTTTGTGAACAGTGGCATGCTCGGATGGCTAGGTTGTGTTAATACGGCCATGTTCGTCCAAGTCTGAGCCACCGAGCTCACAACTTTGTATAAACAAATAGGATCCTCCCCATGTAGCATCCTTTTTACAACAATTAATTTTACTTACACAATAGGATTCATGTAGTTTTCAGTTTGTGGAACAATATGCAGCATTGCTTTTGAGTTTCATATATAAGATCTTTACCTTTTTTATGTTCGTATTTCTCAGGTACCAAGTAGTTGCTAGAGCTGATTGTCATATAGTCTGTGGAAGAGTGTATGTGTGTGCTACCCATGATGACCATCTTAAGTAGCCACGTTGATGGCAATCAGAAGGCGAAGCAGTTGAGGTACTATAAGTTTGTTTTACATACAATTAAATAAATGAATGTATCTAAGTTTACCCTTAAATAACTATGTCATGTTGCTCAAGCTGGTCACTGATCATGTAGTATTAGTTTGCAGACCATAACCTCAAGTTTTGGGTATCGGGCACTCGAATAAAGCAGGACATATAGGTTTCCTACAATTCATATGCAACCCCATGACTCTATTTATTTCATTTAGCAATGTTCATAAGTACATACAAAATATTTGATATGTTTGAAGGGGTCTTGAGAATTAGGTATGTACACAAGTAGGATTATTTTCCTAATACACTCTGGGATAACAAAAAAATGAAGACAAAACTACACTGAAACCCCTAGAATAGACCAATTTTCTGTCAAGACCCTATACCTTTATTTATATGTTGAACAAACTAGGATGTGGCTAATATCATGAAAACTACCAAGACAACACATTAGAGGACCTTTTTATAGTGATATTTTGGTGAAGATTTCTCTCTAAAGCACCTTAACCAGTTTAAACAAGGAATACGGCATTCATTCTCACCAACTCGGGTTTCATCTCTAGAAATAACACACGGTGCCTTATTTAAATTTAAATAGAATGCAAATACGTGTGCATTCAGTGGCAAAGTGATTTTCGCGCACACACACGTCACCATGTACCCCTGACGTTGAGCATGATACGTAAGACACGTTGCTACTTGTGAGCTGCATTGGGATTTCCCAGAAGAGGAGGGGATGATGCAGTACAGTAGAGATAAGTATTTCCCTTAGTTATGAAATCAAGGTTATCAACCTAGTAGGAGAATCATGCAACAACTCGTTAATAGCACCTGCACACAAAATAGCCAATCCTTGCACCCAACACGGACAAGGGGCTGTCAATCCCTCGGCAGTTATTTGCAAGTTCAAATTTTGTAGTGGTGGATAGATAGATAGAACACTAAATAAATAAAAGTCAATAAAACTGCAGCAAGGTATTTTTAGGATTTTAATATAGGATAAAAGTAGACCCAAGGGCCATAGTTTTCACTAGAGGCTTCTCTCTTGAAAATAGCATACACTGGGTAGACAAATTACTGTTGGCAATTGATAGAAAAGTGAATAATAATGACGATATCTAAGGCAGTGATCATGTATATAGGCATCACGTCCGAGACAAACTCCTACCTGCACCTACTACTATTACTCCACACATCGACTGCTATCCAGCATGCATCTAGAGTATTAAGTTCATAAAGAACGGAGTAACGCCTTAAGCAAGATGACATGATGTAGACAAAGTAAACTCACGCATGAATAAACCCCATCCTTTTGTTCTTAATGGCAACAATACAAATACGTGCCATGTCCCTTTCTGCCACTGGGATTGAGCACCACAAGATCGAACCCATCACAAAGCACATCTCCCATTGCAAGAAAATCACTCTAGTTGGACAAACCAAATCAATAGATCAAAGAGAACTACAAAGCTACAATAATCATGCATAAAAGAGTTCAGAGATGACTGAAATAATATTCATAGATAATCTGATCATAAACTCGCAATTCATCGGATCCCAAACACACCACAAAAGGTGATTACATCGAATAGAACTCCAAGAACATCGTTGTGAACATTGTATTGAAGATCAAATAGAGAGAAGAAGTCATCTAACTACTAACTATGGACCTGTAGGTCTATGGTAAACTACTCACACATCATCGGAAGGGCGGAAAGGTTGATGTATAGCCCCTCTGTGATTGATTCCCCCTCTGGCGGAGTGCCGAAAAGGCCCCCGGATAGGATCTCTTGAGAACACGAACTTGTAGTGGCGGAAATAGGGATTTGGGTGGCTCCTTGTTGGTTTCCCGATTTTAGAGAATTTATAGAGGCAGAATTAGGTGAAATGGAGCAAAGGTGGGTCCACAAGGCACCAGGGCGCGCCTACCCCCCCCCCCCCCCCCCCCCACCGAGGCGTGCCCTGGTGGGTCGTGGCCACCTCCTAGTACTGGGAAGCCCGGGAGGGCATCACTTTGGTTGAGTATATTTTGGATCCATAGGCTTGATCTTGCTTGTGCTATCTTCATGATCATTATCCATCGGACCTTGTTGGGAAGTAGTTAAGCCAACACTAGAATTAGTCGGGTTACCAATAATAATCATCCCTTTACTAAGAAATTAGATCACTAATTCTTTAGTGCATAATTTAATTGTGTTGGCATTAGTATTCTTCTCTTTATCCTTATTGGATTACGAAATTTTAGCACTTGGAAACTAAGCATGCAACACTTGCTTGGCGGCCTTGTTTGGAGAAGCTCGTGATGGTCAATTAACTAAACGTCCTTGTGTCGGAAGAGTGAGTCTCTCATGAACAAGCATCCTATGTGTGCCCACCAAAGATGAAAGCATAGGGCACCATTAGGAGTTGCATCGATCCTCCATCAAATCCTCCCATGTAGTATGGCATGTAGGGAGATGACGCCACCCACATGACCACGCTTGATGCCGACGTTTTTCGTTGGTGGTCATCTTGGACGGACAAATTTTGATCACCGGCTAGAACTAGGACCGAGGCTTTGTTGGCATACCTGGATAACAACATACCAAAGTTTTGCATGGTTCACTTGTCTTGCATGCTACCTTCAATTATCTTCCACTACCCAGCCTCTCGGCTCATGGGCTTGAAACTTTTAAAATGCATGTTTTTGCACTTGTGGTTGCCCCCCCCCCCCTACCCCCCGGAATGTAGGATTCTTGATAGTCATCTCGAATACCTCTTTGCCAATAGGCTGCTTGTCAAGTACAACCTCCCCTCTCAAGATCTTGTCGCTTTCCAATTTTTTTTGGGTTCACCAACACAATATTATCTTTATTAGCAGATTCAGCTACATCATGTAGAATTAACATCTACTTCCCCTCCAAGTCCATAGTGTTTATTGGGAAGGGTTGTTTATCCCTTGCATCTTAGCAAAATTCAATCATCCATCATTGATAACCGATTGGATTTGTCGTCAAAAACATTACAATCATGAATCATGGCTGCATTAGGAAACCAATTATGATACTTGGAATAAGCCTGTTGTTTTAGCTTTTCAAATGGCGGTAAAGTTCTTGACCTTGTAATAATTTTATATTGCAACAAAGTAGCAAATATTTCGTCATATTTAGCTATATAAAAACTAAACTTCATCTCTCCTTCACGATTCTTATGAATTGATTTAAGAAAGTTTCAAGTATGTGGCTTGGCCTTTGCGGGCCAAAAAAATTTAGCAACACAGACATCAACCTCGTCGTCCAATTTATCATTATCATATTCAATCACATGCATACAAGGATGATCAGGTTTAACATCATTACTTCGGCTTTCTTGAGCCAATGTTCTTTACAAGACTTGGTTAACATTTAATATCTCATAACCTTTCAGTCTCAATGTGAGTTCTCAAACCATTAAGCATAAGATCTGTCAAGGCCCTTTCGGTTATCTCTAAGCGATAGCATCGGGTTTTAACATATCTAAAGCTCTTGACATAATCGGTGACCGATTTATCATGTTCTTGTCTAACCGATGTAAGATGTGATAACCTAAGCTCATTATCGCCACTACAAAGACAATCATGAAGTTTTTGTACTAATTGCGACCATAATTGGATAGAACCAGGCAGTAAAGCATAAAACCATGAAAATACAGGGCAGGCCAAAGATAAAGGAAATAAGTGCAGTTTTAACTAATTTAATGAACTTGCTTCACCCAGTTATGCTAAGTACTATATAACATTCTCCCATGTTGTTTTTGTACCCTCTCCATTCAACTTAGTAAAATAGACCTTATAACCCGAAGGGTATGAAATTTCATGAAAGTATTTTGGATATGGTTTTGATATACACACTTTCTTATCTTTGGGCCAATTATGAAGGATTCATAAAACATCTTGTCCACATCCCCCTGAGTTTAGCTAAAGCTCCGTCCATAGTAGGCGAAGAAGCTTGTGTTGATGGCGTAGAAGGCATAGGATTACTAGCCATGGGCTACTTGTGGTATGGATGCTGGACCCAAATTCAACAAAGGCCTAACCATGCTTGTGCTTAGAGATTTGTTTGGCGTTGCCCCAGAACGTGACATGCTCATGATAGGATTAAAAAATGTAGGTGCGGCCATGACTTGGTTGGTTTTGCTAGGATAAAATTGAATGACAAACTACATTGATGTTTTTCTTGAAATTGCATATGAGGTGCCGATAAACTTGTATGCAAAGTTGGATTATGGTTTTCTCTATGTTAGTGTTCGTGCCAACATTACAAGCGAAAGACTAAGGCATATTATTTGTAGCATTTATATTTTCTAAGCATGACTGATATAAAACTTTGTTTCATCAACAATGCACCTATGAGTTTCAGGTAACTGTCAGAAAAAAATTGATATTCATAGAGGGTTTAACATGCTTGTCATGGAGAGGTGCGAGCTTGATGGCTCCAACCAGTGTGATGCTACATTGACGATCCTTCTTCAAGTTTTCAAGAAATGACTGCAAATCTTCCTCATCATGCTTCTTGTACACATCAAAAGTTGGTGATGTTATTCCCATAGCTCATCAAAGCCAATCTTGACCATATTAATCTCCGGGTTTTGGGATCTTGCCCTCAGACATGATGGACAATTATGATCTTTGATCTTCACATCAAGCGTGATACGTAGAATAGATTGCCAGAAGAGCCACGGGAGCGCGATACGTAGGACACCCCAGCAATATCATTTGTAGACCCGAAACGCCATACGCCCAGGAGGGGGACCTGTCAGGGAGTGTGGCAACTATAGGCTCCCCTAGGTTGGCCTAACTGTCCCTGGAGCCTCGAGGCTCGGAGCTTTCCAAGATGAAGAACGCCGAACAGAAAACGAGGACGAGAGGAAAAATAGTAGATGAAAGATAGTAGCTTGATTCGTCCGATTGTGTGTTGTTTTTAATCGACCAACACATCTTATCAATATATAAGGTGATGGACTCCCCATACAAGAAAAGAACTCAAAATCCTTCCAAACTTTAAAACCTAGCCTGATCCAACAAGTACCCCTGGAACCTTCGAGCAGGCCAGACCTGAAGCCTCGGGGCCTCCTATGGTCTTCGTCCAGACGAGCTCCAACCGGGTGTTTCCTAATTGCCTGTCATTGAGTTAACGTCGAGCAATCGCATAGGGGCGATTAACTTTGGTTTGCGTACACTTTCTGATTGTAGTGTTATCTTTACTTGTGCAAGCCACGTTTGGTTTGACCCGTTTTGTAATATATTTCCCGCTTCTCCGGATGTTATCGTTCTTCCATATGTTGATGTTCTGAATGTTTCACTCCTCATGCAGCTTGGTCGACGCCCAGAAACTGTGGAAGGAGTGGGAGCTGCAATGCATGGTCCTTGTCAGCTTCGCCTTACAGGTTTTCCTCCTCTTCACGGCGCACATCCGGAAGCGCAACACGTCCACCGTGCTCTGCATCCTACTATCGGGGGCGGAGCCAGGATTTGGACATAGGGGGGGCAAGTGATGACGATCAAAAGTATAGTACTACAGTACGATATATCGATCAGAAGTAGTGTATAACATATGTTTGGAAATATTATAGGTAATATCAAATCATCTCAAATACTTAGACTCATACTAGTTTTTGAAAAAAATATTAAAACTGGCCATACTTTGTTTGGATTTTTTAAAACAAAAATATAGCTCTACTATCACTATTACCAATGTCTAGATCAAAAATAATCGGCGCATAAATTTGAAACTATCTTCGTTTTCCAACTAACAAAGTATACAGCCAAACAAAAGCAAACGGGGTTAGATCATACTAGCAAAACTTCTGTATATATAGTATAATACTGTGTATGTACCTTGCCTAAATATTTGGTTGTGTGTGGGCGTACGCAAGCGACCAAGGACGATCAGCGGCAGCCGCCGTATTCGCGGGGTACTCGACTGCCTCGACAAGCCAGCAATCAAGTCCATGGTCAGCGACTTGGGGCCGGCGGCAGACGTCCTAGCGTCCTGGCGGCGACGGCGAGATAGATGGATCTATCGATCTGTTCGTGAGGCAAGAACTTAACGGACCTAACGAACGACCAGGAGTCCTTGATCTATCGTCTATATACGTGGGCATCAGTTAGATGGGCTATTTTTGTTGGATCCTGGCTTTGGTGCGTGCAAAACTACGAGACTATGGCTTAAATAACAAAATTAGGCAGTAATCTCCGGCCATTAGCGCGTACACATGCACGTATTAGTACTGGAACCTACTGTATTCTTTGAGGGGGACCGATCGTTTGGGGGGGGGGGGGGGGGGGGGGGGGGGGGGGGGGGGGGGGGGGGGGGGGGGGGTCTAGCCCCTGCTCGCCGCCCCCCCCCCCCCCCCCCCCCCCCCCCCCCTGTCTCCGCCCCTGCCTACTATGGCTCGCGTACCTCATGGCAGACTACGTCGCCGTCTTCGTCCTCGGCCGCCTCACCCTTCAAACAAACGATCCACGCCACCTGCTAGTGCTCCTGTGGGCACCGCCGCCTTATCCATGGAGGACAATGAGCTGTGGAAGCGTCACTTCCTGGGCCTCATCACCCAGGTGGTTCTGGCCGTCTACGTCGTGGCCAAGTCATTGGCGTGACAAGCGGGCTCCTGGCCCCCGTCGTGCTCATGTTCGTCTCGGGGACCATCAAGTACGCTGAGAGGACATGGGCGCTCAAGATGGCCTCCTCGGAGGCAATCAAGGGCAGACGCATGGGACAATCTATTACAAGGCACTGAGGAAATTCCAAGATCCTGAAGGAAGACAAGCGGGGGAGACGTCGTCCGACTCCGACATCGCCAAGTACAACCAAGAGATCACCGGGCGAAACAAATGGTGGCTCCAAAAAAGAGTACGCCGACCTCGTGCAAGCAGCCGGCGACAGCCTGCCCAACTGCGTCAATGTCCTGAATGGCATCCCTGCGGCGCCATGGGTGTTGCCTTCCGTATTTGACATGATCGAGGAAATATATCGGCGCAACAACGCGGCTGGCAGACGGGAAAAAGGACTGGTTCTCATCCAGGGCGTACAAGCTGGGTGAGCTCCAGCTCTCGCTCATCTACGACAGCCTCTACACCAATGTCGGCCTGCGGTACAACCAGTCCAGGCCCATCATCGGCATCTGCCTTCAGCTGCTCACACTCTGCACCACTTCGACGGCCCTGCTGCTCTTCGCGATGGACAGGAAGCAGGGCGGCCTGTACAGCCGTGTGGACGTCCTTGTCCTCCTACATCCTGCTGGGCGGTGCCGTGGCGCTGGAGTTGGTGTCCATGCTGATGGTCACCTTGTCCTACCAGTCATATTGCTTCCTGCGTGACAGATTCGGAGTGAGCAGGCTCACACGAGCGATATTCTGGGTGATCAGGTTCGTGCGACCATACGAGAAGCCACTGTGGTCAAACAAGTGGGCCACAGTACAACTGATAGCCGGATGCATCAAGGAAAAGCAAGCCGCGTCGTGGCAAGGATGATGCGCCGCGTCGGCCTAGCGAGGGACACCGAGCTCCGTGCCATCTCCGACGAGACCAAGGAGCTTATCTGCAATGAGCTGGACGACGAGGAGCGGTGCGAGAAGTTCACCCATAACCGAGGCGACGCAATCCTGTGGCAAAGAGGGATCGCCGATGGCTCCGAGCTGCAGCACAGCATCAGCAAGGTGGACTTCCCAGTAGCGTCCTCACGTGGCCACCTCGTCACGGACATGTGCTTCTTCCTCACCGGCGGCGACGCGGGCCTTGCCAACCACCACAGGAGCCTCTGCAGGGCGCTCTCCAACTACCTGATGGACCTCGTCATGGTGCGGCGCGTGATGACCAGCAGCGAAGGCCACGTCGCGCACCTCAAGGCCCGGGAGGAGGTCAAGCTGATGCTCGAGCCATCAAGCAAGGTCAAGCTGATGCTCGAGCCACGGTGACAACAAGGTCAAAGTGGACGACGACGATGAGCCGTGCCGCCGCCCGCGTCCTCAGGGTACGTGACGTT